>JABCMI010000120.1:0-613470 GCA_026261945.1 Hirschfeldia incana
GTTTTGAACCCCAAATCAGAAAGATTGTTGAACAGATGGACATGCCTCCACTTGGGATCTGACAGATAATGTTGTTTAGTGCTACGCTTCCAAGGGAGATCCAGGTTAGTATTGTTACTTTGGCCATGCAACCATCCTTTTCTTTCTCTTGAGTATGGTTCTAGCTAGTAACAGTGTTCTTCCTTTTGTATCTCTCTGACTTTGTTCCTTCCAAAATCATGATGGTGAACCTTTGATGGTTTAGTTCTAGAGTAGCATGCCTTATGAGTTATGAGTGATGCATAATTGGTAATGTGAGAACAGCTGCGTCATAGACTGCACAAGAATGTTTGTTTGTTTTTTTGATTTAACTTGTCAAACTACATATTATTCTTGGCTGTGGGAAGGGGGACCTCAAGCACTCTGATTTAATCACCCAAAGGGTTGGGTATGTGCATGATTCTGACAAGAGAAGCTCCTTGATCATCCTTATGCGGAATGTTGAGCCTAATTCTAGAATAGTTTTCACAGGTACTTGTATTATACAGCTAGTGAAGAATTGCAGAAATATCACTGATTTCAACCTAAGTGGCTGCAAGGTCTCTTCATCTACATTCTTGGAGTTGTAGTGGCAATGTTTTACACACATGGAGAACTCTCTCGCCTCTGTGTTCTTTGTATATTCGTTGGGATAAGTGATTTGGAAGTGTACTAATTGCTGCAGAGCCTAACCAACAAAAGTATGCAGCTAGTAGCGGAAAGTTAGCAATAGAGAGAGAGAGGACCGATGTGTATGCTATTTTGTAGACACGAGGTGAGTCTATTTTGAAGACCAAGTTATAGATGCATATTAATGAAACCAATTCAACTAAAAAAAAGAGAGAGAGAGAGAGAGTCTAAGAACATGGTCTCCACAAAAGCATATACGTATTCCATCCTGGCAGATAAGTGAATGCATGTAATAAGTTAAGATAGAAAACCAATACTTTTATTAGAAAACAGAAAGGAGACATGAAAGCAACAGGGTTTTCTCTAAAACTGAGGATTCAAAATGAGAAGAACACAAAAGATATTAGACAAAAGCAACACAAGAGGTCGTCATAAAGAATGATCCAACTTTCAGAAAATGATATTTTACTTGCATACTAAATTGCTCTTAAGAAATATGATCCAAAGAAATGTATTCGAGTGTGTAGATGATGTGCAGATATCACTCTTCAACAGGCTTAAACCTGACACTATAGCAAATGTCCATGTGACCTGGTGAATCACGAGACTGAAGTAGCAGCAAGACAACACACACCAAAAAACATCTTTTAGCACCAACAAAGCATAAACAAACTTTTTAATTAAACTTATTGAGGAGGGGAACATACATTGTTTAAAATTCATCATCATTCATTGTCTAAAAAAAGGAGCATGAGCATAATAGATAGATAGATAGGATACGATACTAAAACTACTAGTAAAACAAGAAGGACATGTGGGTAGTGAAATCTCCATTGTGCAGCGCATCCATCTCTTTCTTCTTTTGTTTTTCCAACACAACCAACTGCAAACACAGGAAAAAAAAAATGGTGATAAGTCTCACTTTCCAATGTAAACAAAAACTGAAATAGGAAGAAAACCCCTTACGTCTGCAACAACGGCCGGACGCCAAACCGCACATTCCTTAGCATGTAGTTCGAATAACTTCTTTCTTTCCAAAATTGGTGAAGCATGTTTCTCGTACTGGTTTGCCAACTTAAGCTCTATGTCAGCCTGTTCCAAATATTTTTTCTCGTCTTCTGCAATGCACTCAAGCGCCTGAGAAGTAGTAAGAAGGACACAGCAATAAGTAGTTTCACTTCACATACATAATAATAATAATAAAAATAATAATAAGTAGCTGTTAACAGCCATATATGAAACAGACCTTGTTTAGCTTGTCTATTGCTTTTTGTATAAATTTGATCTTATTCTTCTGGGACTTCACGGCGAGCCACTTCCACAACCTAGTACCAGCGACTGAAGCTTTCATCTTATTCTTCTCGGCGAGCCACTTCCCACCAACGACTGAGAAACCCATTCTGTTCAAAATAATAAAAATCGCAACTTTAACACAACCAAACATAAAAAAAATAAAGATCAAAACTTTCAATCCAAACAATCAAATTTCGCCAACCAAGAAAGAACATAAACATTTAAAAAAAAAAAAAAAGAAAGATAAGAAAAATCGAAACTTTAACACAACCAAACATAAAAAAAAAAAAAAATAGATCGAAACTTTTAATCCACACAATCATATTTCGCCAACCAAGAAAGAACATAAACATAAATAGAGTAGCTGGGTTTCTCCCAAAGAAATTAGGGTTTATTAATTCCTATGATAATCAAGTAATTCAAAATCTACACAAACCTCACGGAGTGCGAAATCAATTTTAGATTTGAGTCGACGTTTCAATTGAATTGGATCCCGAAAGCGCAGAGTAATAAAGAAATAAAAGAAGAAGAAAAAGAACTTAGCCACCTGTTACATTTTTATTTATATTATATTGATGCGGACAAAACATGTATATTTTGATATTCTTTTGTCAATATTTATGGTAATGTTAATATTTTTTGTTGGACTTTTTATGTTAATTTTCTATGTGTTAGTTTTTTTTTCAATTTAAGTTTAAAGTATTTCTTTTTCTAAATTAATCTATTGCTATAAAATAAAACTTATGTAAGTCTTGAATTTTGTTAAATAAAACTTCGATATTCATTTTTAAAAAATATTTTTTATTTGTTTATTTTTTATATTAATTAGATGTTTTGCACGATCACAAATAATCAAAATTATAATTAACAACAACATAACAAATTACAAGTCGGTGCGATAGTACCCAATCTATAGAGATGAATCCGACAGTACTCTTAAAATCCCCACCAACAAACTCGAGTTACAATAATTTTAAACTAATTTGCAAACTCAAATATAATTAAAATAATTTATTGAATAATTCAAAACCAAAATATTTAACCAATAGATATAAGAAAATGTACTAATGATACTTATAATATTTACTGCAATAAATTATTTATTAAAAATCAAATTAGATTTTCAGAATGAAAAAAATCTAGTGACTGGTAGCATATCTTATTAAAAGAGAAATACATTTTATTTGACATAAAATATTGCATTTTAACTTGATATATTTATTAATGTACAAAATCATACTGATTTATGGTTTGGTTTATCTATAAACACATCATAAATGGTTACTGGAGTTAAAAAGTATTAACTAACGAATATGTTATACTAGAGTCGGCCCGTCCTGCGGGTGGGATGTAAATTATAAAAATATTTTTGAAGCTAAAGAATGGGTATAATAAACATTGCTTGTTCATATGTTTCTTAGTCTTACATTTGTAAAGGGAGGAATACATGTGAGTTTGAGTTTTCTTATAAATTGATAAGTAATTGGTAGATACATGAAATTTAAAATAATAACTGTTGCATGTTTTATTGGGGGCCAAAACAGTTGAATGAACGTTTTCATAACTGAGCAATATTTTTTATGGTAAAAACAAAGGGATATTATGAGTTTTTGTTCTTTTGTTCTTTTGTTGTCTCTTTCTAGATGGAAATAAGGTAATTTTTAGTTGTTTTTTGGAACTCTGGATAAGTATTATATTAATATATATTTATTTATATCTGAATATGGGATGAAATAAACATTACTGGAACCATCAAGTAGGTACATATAGTTTGTAAATAATATGTTAATAAGATTGTTAACTTTTGGCAATGTAATCGGAGAACTACGTAACTATATTGTAAAATATAATCAGTGTTTAATTAACTATATTATAGTATTTTAATTATATACAATAACCTTACATTTTGTATTCACAATACTTATAAACAGATACTTGGTTTACTCTTAATTTTTAGGAAAATATTATAAACAAATGATCTTTAGGAAATAATTTTTAACATTGACCTCGTTAAAGTCAATGATTTATTATATGTTAAAATCTAATAATTTATTTATTATTTCTCAATTTTAGTGTTCGGTCTTATAGAAATAGAAAGCCTACTGATTCTTGTATTTTATTTTAACGTTGTTTGGGTTGATCTAACAAAAACGTTTTTGATATTTCGTATGTAGGCCTGCAAATTATTAGTGAGTTTTTACTTGTTAGTGGTGGTGTGATAGGTAGACGATTTTCAACTTCTGTTGGATTTTTCTGTATTGTAACTATTAACTTGGAGGTCAGGTGAACATGGAATTTTGACTATATTTGTCGTAAAGATTTGTCTTCTAATACTATTTACTGAGTTTTGTTTCAAAATGTCTTTCAAGTTAGGAATGAATCGTAGAGATTTTATGTTGTTATGTTTTTTTTTTTTTTTTTACGTTTTAAGTTCTATCACATAAATATTGGTTGGCAGTTCATGTTTGTCTGTCTCTATGCAACCATTATATAAGAATAGTATTTTGAGGAAAATTGAAGTTTTTTTTTGACTGATAAAAAAACTAAAGTTGTTATAAAAAAATTCTTGTATAATGCAGTTCTGTTGACTGAGA
The DNA here is from genome assembly GCA_026261945.1 of Hirschfeldia incana. Classification (NCBI taxonomy): domain Eukaryota; kingdom Viridiplantae; phylum Streptophyta; class Magnoliopsida; order Brassicales; family Brassicaceae; genus Hirschfeldia; species Hirschfeldia incana. The sequence goes on from JABCMI010000120.1 coordinate 4,536, forward strand.
TGATTGTTCTCTGTAAATATCTTCAAAAATATATATTTTTATTTGATAAAGTGAAATCAGAAGGATTTTTTTAAAACACATTTACATTTTACACTATGTGACTAACTATTCTCTTCGTCTTTAACAAATTTATTCAAAAATTATTTTCATTACAATACCTTTTTTTTTCTTAAAAAACCTATTGAGTACATATCACAAAGAAATCTAACGAATCTAAAAGAGAAGTTTCATGTATTTCGTCTTCGCATCCATCAACGTTGACCAATTTTTCCTATATATTGGCTGCTTTTGTTTTGCAGTTGTCTCTGACATAATCAATAACAGACCTTTTAAATGGTGTATCAACTGTCTACTCTTCAGTTATCTTACTAACCAACAGCAAGTATTTGGCTAAACCGTTTGGTTTAAGGCAGACCTTCAATCCTAAAGTCTTTTCAAAATTTTAGCTCGAAGTACTTGTCTTCCAAGAGAAACAGAAGAGATGTTGTCATTTCTGAGCAACTTTACCAACAACCACAACCTGAAACATCTACCAATAACTCATCGTCAAAACCAAAGTGTTCTAATCATTGGTGGAGATGGTTATTGCGGTTAGGCTACGGTTCTCCACGTGCCTAAGAAGAAATACAAAGTTACCACCTCAGTGGGAATGTGACAAAAAAGACGCTACGATCAGAGTCATCAGACTAACCAACGTTACCAACCGGCTCCATTTCAGAGGAAAGCTAATGTGAAGTAATAAGCTCTGACTCACGCAGAGGCCTCAAATATTGCTTCCTCCTGCCACATATCAAGTAAGCATCAAGTATCAACACAAAAGATATCTTGAAATAAAGTTAAACAGTTGCAATCATAAACTACATCAGCCAGGCTTAACTGAGAAGAAAAAACAGCAACAGACACAATCAAAATTAAGAAGTCAGCGATTTTGTCAATGTATTTATATAGATTATAAAGAACACATATCTGATGTTATCATTCTCCGCAAGGTCCGCAATAAATCAACTGCTCCAACAAAACAAATAAGCTTACTTGTTATACTGGAATCACGAATGGGCCATCACCAATAATTTGACACGTTCCTCCATGAACACATCTAAGAAGAATAATTTGAATGCACATCGTGGGAGGCCGACCTGAGTGGTTTAATCACAAAATTTTAATTCCGACCGTTTCATCTGATGCAGGAAAGGGGTAAAGACACAGTACGCCGTACGGTCGAACACATACCACGCGAAGAAGACGAAGATATAAGATTGGGTTAAAAAGGCTAACGGGCCAAACAAATAATATTCGGGTAAGCTTAAAGCCCAACAAAGAAGCCAAACTCGATTCATTATGAGATTAGACAAACGAAGCTGACGTGGCGAGTTCCCCTTAAAATAATTTCCATGCTGGATCCTAGCTGGCACAACAAGAGAGAGTGAAACACTCTTTTATATATATAGATAACATATTGGTTTAATATCTTGAGAAATTGCCAAAAATACCACAAGTTAAGTACCACTTTTCAAAAATAATCTCAATCAAAAATATATAAACATTTAGGTTTATGTTTTATTGATTAGTGTTTAGGGTTTAGTATAAGGGGTTTGGTTTGGGTTTATATATGTTTTAGAAATATTTTAAAAATTAGTTTCGTGTTATTTTATAAAAAATTTAGGGCATTTTAAAAATATCTCTTTGTTGATGATAAACATGAAAAATTGTATCAACAAAGGGGTATAAGTGAAATTTCCCCTAATATCTAACCACAATATGAACAACCAACAGATTATAGAAAATTATAAGCCCTCATTTTATTATACAAACACATGTTTGTGCAACAATTACATTATTATGCTGTGAAGCATTTCCTATGTATTTAAAAGAAAATACATCCGTGCGGACGCAAGGATCAAACTTTAGTTCTTAATTAAGCCCCAAAAATATGTCTGGTGTCTGATTCTGAATTACGTATGAGTTCTAGAACATCTTTTAATTAATCCTTTAATAATAATTCTGGTAATGATTCTGAATTACCTGAGAATATCCTTATGTCCAGCTCCCTTCCTAATCACTTACAACCGTTTATAGTTCTCTTTATTTTCATTTGCTTAGCTTAATTTGGTAACTGGTGTACCAATAAAATCTATGCATGTGAAACTGTCTGAAGAATCAAAAACTGACCTCCAACATTAATATATTTGATGGAATTATTTGATTTTTGATGAAGTTTAAATGATTTATATGAATTTGAGAGTTCAATATGTTTTTTGTAAGACTACTATAGAATTTCACCAAAAATATGAGATTTGAACTTTTATTTTTGTAAAACAGAAAAACTTCTTACACTCTAAAATCACTTGAAAATTTTAAAACTCTGCAACTTAAAATCTTTTCTATATAGTGAATTTTCAAAGTATTTTATTAACTTTAAGTTTAATAACACTAAATATCAAATGGGTATTTAAAATTCATATTTGAATAGTAATGGATTTGTCAAGTTAGTGCAAATCACCTCAAATTATGAGTTGAATATACTCTTATGGATTTATTTCTCAAAAAGAGCTATCATTTACCTAGCAATACAATTATAGCTTTCACATACAAGAAAATGAATTTTGGGTTAAAATTATTTTATAATAAACACACTATGTTAGGCATACTTTCTTATATCAATTGATTTATATTAGAAATAGGTGTTTTGTCCATGTCAAACATAATAATATTACAAATTAAATATTTGTTACTACATTCATTATTATAATTATAAAATGGTTATATTTAGTTAATGTTTATACATTTTTCTATTTTTTAGTTTTAATTTTCTATGATAAAAAATATTCTTCTTGGATAACGTCATAATATATATAAGAGTTATCATATATATATAATAAATTTTTAATTATTTATTATTCATTAAGGATATAAACGATATTAATGACTCTATTTTTAATGTGAGAACCCGAATGAAAAAAATTAGTTCGCAAATAATATTATAGCCAGCCGGAATAAGTTAAAATCCCCAAAATCACATCCTAAATGAAGGAACTGAAACCAAACCTAAGAAAAAAAATCAAATTTCTACCTTTAAACCCACATAAATCCTCATAATGGATCAAAGATAACATCATGAGAAGCCGCACTCAATTGGAGGTCTTGCAATAATCCAAAATATAGCAAGTGACGCAATGTACTTAAAAGAAAACTCACATGACCCCTATCCAAGACGAAGAGACATGAGCTATTTATTATAATTTGTTTAGCAAAAAAGGAAAAAAAAAAATTAGGCACATTTTCTAGAGTTTAGATAGTTTTCCTTGTAAAATTAAAAACTACGGGTCCAACTGGTGACCATTTTAGGAACATGAGGAACGAATAGGAAAGGAACAATGAGGAATAAAATTGTAGGAATGAAAAGAAAAAGTTGTTCCATACCAAATTTGATAAGGAATGATTTTGTTCTTTATTTCTCTACAAAAAAAGGAATGGTAGGGAACAAGAAGAAAAGACTATTCCTTTAGTAATGATAATTTTTTTAAGGAATCTCAAGGAATACATTATTCCTCTCCATTCCTTGGTCACCAGTTGGACCCTACTGTTATTTAGTTAGTGAACGCGGTTAAATAAAATTTTTGAATTAAATTAAATCATTTAAGAAACATGAATAGAAAAGTTGTTGTGAAATCAAAGCAACAAGAGAAAGTCTTGCGACCGATTGATATCAATCAATCTTCATCAGGATAAGTAACTTGACGACTTTCTTCTTAACTTGCTTAATGATCAAACAAATTGCACCAGGTAACTTGCTAGATTCTCCAAGATGCATGGCGACCTCTCTCTTTCTTTTATTAGACAATGCACAACATGGCAATGGATCCACCATATAGATTTTTTTGGCATATAGCTATTGATTCATCTCATTGATCGCACCCGCATGCTAAGTAGCAAACTAAAGCTTTACGTTCATTCTTACTTATGGTAAGTGATCGGTCAGTCAGATTTTCCCATTGGACGCGTTCGTCAAAGAGATTGATCAGGAACAGTATTGGAAAACTTTATTATTATTATTTGAAGGGTTCTTATTAATGTAGTAAATTTGAAAATGATGATAAAGATGTCACTTATTAGGAAAGATCTTTAGTATTGTGGCTATCTTTGGTAATACAAAAATGTTGGTTTCAACATTTTAGAAGAATATCTAAGACTAATAATTATAAAAAAAATGAAGAGGTTTGGTGACCTCAAAGCAACGAGTTGTCAATGTCCTTTTGGTAGTTGGTGATTGCATGCTTGTTGGTCCTCAATGTCCTCCTGCATCATTTGATGGATGATGATGCCATGTCATTTTGAATCACTTAAAAGTTACATACTTTTCCCCCTTTTTTCTTCCAGCCTGTGTTGGTGTACATGTCTAAGGTCGATGGGAAGTTCAACTTCAGTCCTATTAGTGTCAACTTCTTGATGGAAATTGCTAAAGTTGTTTTTGCCATTGTTATGCTTTTAGTCCAGGTTTATTTCTGAATTCACGTGAACATGTACACTCTAGTATTATGTGTAGGAATAGCTGCTTGATGTTTCTTCTGCACTGGAATATCATGTACTCTGGCTATTTCTCGAAGTTTGTAGTGTAACTTTGCTCTCTTGTTCTGATATTGATTAACTCATACTTTGAATGTGAAAAAGACCCACCCATTTATGTGCGTAAAGACGATTTCTTGATTTCCAAATAGTTAGCTATATATGACTTTGAATGTATTAATACATAACTGTTTGTGTTCAAACGGTAGGCCAAGCACCAAAAAGTTGGAGAGAAGCCACTTCTATCTGTTTCAACATTTGTCCAGGTACTTCTTCTTTGCCAATTAAAAGTCTAATCAATTAAAGAGAATGTACTAGATTGTTTTCTCAGGCATATTCTCACTTTTTAAGTGAGCTACCTTATTGACCTTTCGTTACCTGATCGCTTGGTATATGCCATATACATATCCCATCTGCGTATCACTCTTTTTAACTCAGTTCATTGGGTTTGTTATATTTTGGAATGTGGATGTTACGGACCAGTTGATATTATTCTAATACTGCAAATCATATTTATATGAGTCTATTTTGCAGGCAGCTCGGAACAATTCCTGCTGTTCCAGCCCTGTTGTATGCAATCAATAACTACCTGAAGTTCACAATGCAGGTACAGCCACTTGTCCATTTTCATTAAGCTGCTAAAATGTAGGGAGGTCTACTGTCTCGCTTTATGAGAATGGCATGTCCTGTGTTGTTGAGTTATTCCAGTTTTGTTGATTCTGTACAGTGTTACTTTCCATGTCGGACACTACTCAAGTTCACCCAACAAATGACTGATAACCATTTTCTAAATAGAAGTTTACATACTGCTAGTCATTGCGTTATATAGCTAGTTTGTCATTTGGTGATAGATATTTGAGTCGGCTAGTTGATAACATCATTCATTATGCATTGTTGAAGGTTTATTATCTGTCCTTCAAGGCTTGTACTATTTGGTTCTATCTTTCATCTTTCATGTATCTTAATTTCATACAATACAGATATTTTCTACTGTACCAGCTATATTCCAGTCCAGCTACTGTGAAGATGCTTAGCAATCTAAACGTTCTGGTCATTGCTGTTCTATTAAAGATGGTAATGAAGCGGAGGTTTTCCATCATTCAGGTGAGGTTCAATCTCAATCATATTCTTATTACTGTATGTGTTAGACCAGTTTTCAGTATCAGAATATTATAGTGGCGGTTTTTTTTGTAGCCTTCATTCTTAGTTACCTCTTTATTTTCGTTTGGATTTTGTACTCAAATCCTGCGTATCTTCGATTTTGTCATAGTGGGAGGCACTTGCTCTGTTGCTGATAGGGATGAGTGTAAATCAACTGCGCTCTCTTCCTGAAGGTGCTACTGCCATTGGCATTCCTCTTGCTACGGGTGCATGCATCTGTACCATTATCTTTGTAAGTTTCTTTTTTCATGTTCTTATATTTGCTCATCTTGAAGTTGAAGTGTTTCAATGCACATAGTCTTCTTTCTCTTATGCTTCCCTGTTGATGCATCATGTAAAAGTTTTTTAAGTAAGAACAATGCTAGAGTTTAATTTTAGAATTCACATTGCAGGTTAATGTGCCATCAATGGCATCTGTCTTCAACGAGTATGCTCTGAAGAGTCAGTATGATACAAGCATTTATCTTCAGGTTAGATAGTCCTGATGCAATTTTTATTCCTGCATCATGGATCGATATGCCTGTAGTAGTACCATGGAACCTTTTGTGCTTAGTTACTTGTGAATTTGTTGGATATGATGTGTTGTCAGTGAAATTATTTCTTCTGTTTTCTTATCTGGTTGCTCTGTTATGGCTAAATTTCCTCATCTTAGGGTGCATATATAGCTCAGGTTCTTGGTAGAGTGCCAAATACTAGGATCATGGTCTTGTACATCTGTGTTCTCTTCTTCTTCGTTTGTTCTTTTGTAGTTGTCTTCTGATTGGATATTATTTGCTGTTTCAGAACTTGTTTCTTTATGGCTATGGTGCGGTATTCAACTTTCTTGGAATAGTAGCAACTGTTATATATAAAGGTATTTTCATATATTTTAAAATTGGCATGTAAGAAAATAATACGTTTTTAGCACCATGATAGCTTTTTGAAAATCCTACTAGATAATCACAATGCATTGCTGAAAAATTTATCATTGACAGGTCCTGGCAGCTTTGACGTCCTACAAGGACATTCTAGGGCAACCGTGTTTCTAATAATGAACAATGCTGCACAAGGGATTCTATCCTCCCTTTTCTTCAAATATGAAGGTAATTACTTAGACCAAGTTTTGTTATATCCATTTAATTTATGAATTAGTTTGTTTGCGTTTATAGGAGGGAGATTGTAGATTTTGTTATATGTAGTCAAGAGTATTTGTGGTTATAGGAAGGATCTTTCTAACGTATCTTTGATGCTTTCAGATACAATCTTGAAGAAATATTCATCCACAGTTGCTACAACCTTTACCGGCATAGCATCTGCAGCACTCTTTGGGCATGTTATAACCATGAACTTCCTTCTTGGAATTTCTATCGTTTTCATTTCAACGCACCAGCTAAAAACCCTTATGATCCTTGGTGAATCAGTCTAACTAAACAATCTCTTTTCTGTGGAGTTTAATTCTATCCCAGCTTCATCATGTATTACCTTCTCAAGTTCTCAAAAACCATCCATCATCTAATAAGATAGAATCATAACAAAGAAAACTCTAGAACCAATCTAGGTTGCAGAACATGTGAATCTTTCCAATAAAACAGTATGAGCTGAATTCTATTAATAAGGAGAGTCCTCATCGACTTTTGTCCCTTGTCGCTGCAGGATTTTTAAACTTACACAGATCTGATAATGGTAGTTTATTTATATATTTGTACCTCAAGAACAGAGCGGTCATCAACAATGTTGCAAAGTAAAGCACCAACATATGAATCACCAGCACCAGTTGTATCCACAGCGTTCACATGGAAAGGATCAACAGATCCACGGAAGCTCTGTAAAGACACAAGAACAAAGAATACAACTTGAGTAAGGTTTAATGTCAAACTCTTTCAAAAGAACCATTTACCTTGGTATAATAGTTACAACCCTTCTCACCCAAAGTGACCAAGAGAAGTTTCAAGTTATTATGCCAAAGAGACAAAGCAGTCTCATCATCAACATTATCAGATCCAGTCAAGAACATAAGCTCTTCATCGCTGACTTTGATCACTTCAGCTTTGTCCCAGATGCTAAGAATCTGCGTCTTAGCCTCTTCCTTAGAGGGCCACAAAGGCAACCTCAAGTTTGGGTCTGGGAGAGCAATGCACCAGCTTCTTTAGCCACCTCCATGGCCTTCAGGTGAGCAGATCTATATGGCTCAACGATGAGACTTATTGATCCATAGTGAAACATCTTAGCCTGTAAAAAAAAACAGAGCACTTTATTAACCCACAACTTGACCTCCACGTTAGCCATATATGATCAAATCCAGTAGATATTTAATTAATTTTAATTAGCATTTGATAGATTTATCCTGTTAAATTTGTTTTTATCCGAAATATTGGAAATTGTCTTTGGTAAGTAGTTAATATCAAAATATTTGATTGGTTAATTTCATGATATTTTGATCTTTCGTTTTGTCAAATATACTGGAATTTTAATTCACTTGAATGAAAATTTAGTAGATTTATCCACTAGTTAAAATTGTTTATATCTGAAATATTGAAAATTGTATTTGGTAACTAGTTAATATCAAAATATTTGATTGGTCCATAATATTTTGATCTTTTGTTTAGTCAAATCCATTAGACTTTTAATAGTCTTACCAGCTAAAATTGTTTTTAATATATCCTAAATATTGAAAATTATATTTGGTAACTAATTAATATCAAAATATTTAGTTTATCCATTTCACGATTTTATGATGTTATGAGCATTGATTGGTCATTTGAAACAGAGTTTTTGCTTGTTAATGTGGAATCCACGTAACGTCTTTTGCAAGGTTTACTAATTACTAGATATTGTTCAAATAAAGATATTTACCTTTTATTTCTGATTATTTTATTTGTTAGGGATTACTTTTTTCTTTTCTTTTTTGTAACTTGTGATTACTTTCCTTATCTATAAATAATACATGTTTCACGGATTGTGGCTCATGTGACGTAACTCTTGGTTCTACTAAATCGAAAATTTAATGTGAGATTGTATACAAATTTGTTATTAATCCCTTAATTTCTTATCCTTTCATATTCCCTAAGTAAGATTTGTTAACTTTGAGAGCAAGAAGATTGCATGAGTATAATACTTATCATAGTGTTCTTAATAAAATCTTCAGGTATAGTTGTCATTGGTCAAGAATAGGTCTGCTCTCAAAAGAAACAAAGGAAGCTGAAGAGTAGCCCACATACTGCTATAAACACAGACTTAGCTCTCAAGTCTTTCTCTCTCCTGATCTTTTGAGCAGAGGTTCAATACGGAAAGATGATAAACCAACCATAATCTCTCATGTGATTTCAGTGTCCCGCAATATCTCATACGGACAAGCTGTTCTAAATGGTAGCTTTTACTTACCATAGTTCTTATGTGTTTTCTTTTTGTATAAAGTAGCTTAGAAAGTCTAAAAATGCTTCGCTTGATGATAGTAGTAACATGTGAGAGTAGATCATTATGGAAGTTGCCTTCTCTCTGTTGTTTGATTGTGAGTACAAGAATCTAGGGTATGCATTAGTATATGCTTTTTGCTTGGTTTCTTTCATGGTCTGATAATGTGTCTGGGTCTTCAAGACCGAATAACCTTTAATGTTATAAAATGAGAGAACTTCAAAATAGCTACTTTTATACTAAAGGCTATAAATGTTAAGAACCATATAAGAGAAATATGATTTGCCTTTTGACTTTCGAACAAATGGAGCAACTGAAAAGCTTAGGACAGCAAGTGAAGTGAATCTCTCACTAATCATTCCCTGATTTCTATCAGAAGTAAATAGTACAATACTATAAGCTTATATTATGTTTCATCAAATATAGCGATATAATATTACAAGTATGTGCTTAGTAGGCCTGGGCATTCGGGTCTTCGGATCGGATTTTCTCGGGTTCGGGTTTTTCGGGTCTTAGAGTCTAGGATCCGATCGGGTAATTTGAAATTTTCGGTTCGGGTCGGTTCGGGTCTTGTCGGGTTCGGGTCGGGTCTTAGGTAGTTGGACCCAATCGAGTAATTAAAAATTTTTGGTCCGAGTTTGGTTCGGCTTCGGGTCGGGTTCGGTTTGGGTCCTGCCCAAAAAAAAACTCAAAAACACAAAAAATACTTGAATATCTAAAAATATCTGAAAATTTTATCCAAAGTCTGATCCAGAGACATGAAAAATACCCAAAATTTTAGTGATTAATGTTTAGGGATTAGTATTAAGGGGTTTGGGTTGGGTTTATATATGTTTTATAAATATTATAAAAATTAGTTTAGTGTTATTTTATCACAAATTTAGAGTATTTTTGAAAATATCTCTATGTTGATGGTAAACATGAAAAGTGGTATCACCAAAGTGGTATAAGTGAAATTTTCCCAAAAAAAATATCAGAAAATTAATAATAATTCATAGAAAACTAATGCAAACATTTAAAATTTTGAAAAATTGATAAAAGTATGTCAAGAAGAAAAACTAATGGGTTATACTATTAAAAAAAGATTAGAAATTCATCATATTACAAAAATTATCTCAACTCCTTAAAAATAATTTCATTTAAAAGAAAACTAAATTATATAAACTAAATTTAAACTAAATTAAATAAAATTATAGAACTTTTTTTTAAATGCACCAATGATTTTTTCATTACAGGTTAGAATTATTTAGAGTCTTCCAAAATTTAGGCATATTTTAAAAAAAAAGTCATTGAAGTAAATTTAAGAGAAATTTCATAATAAAATAAAATATATAATTTATCAAAAATAATATTTTTTTATTACTTAAATAATTTGCCAACAAAAAATATACCCGCCTTTTTTAAGGCGGGTCAAAATCTAGTTGATTATTAAAATACAAGTTACTTTCTCAATCCATTGTTTCAATAAAAGATTATATCTTTGGTCCTCAGCGTTATAAAAAAAAACAAGCACTATTGTGCACTAATGGAACCGGAACTGTCTAAACATACACATTGTTTAAAATGAATACTGGAACTAACCAAAATCCTCTCCTCTCTCTTTCATCATCTTCCTATCTTTCTCTGCTCTCATTCTATATATCTAATTTTAGTTTTTTTCTTCAGGCTATTTCAAAAATTCTCCCTTTTAAAAAGACCAATAACACCAACACCTTTGAAAGATTAGGCAACCTATCAAATATGTCACTCCAATACTTCTTCGCTAAAATAAACTGTTCTCGCGAATCAAATTAACTGGTATTGTATACTATAAACTAGCTTTAAAGACAAACCAAATAACCCATATCATATATAATTCTTCCTCCAGTTTACCTTCTAAAATCTTTGTGCAAAACATTATTCAAAAGCAAACATCTTACCTTATACATCATATCCAAATGCAAACCTAACACTTAACCAGCCAGAACTTCAAAATTCTTATAATAATTAAGTTATTTCTTTTATATTGTGTATATCATTAGTTTTAAGAGAAAACTATATAAATATAATTTGATTCATGAAACAGATATATAAGTGCGAGCGAAAATAAGATTACTACTAACTCTAATATACTGTAATTTTAAGAAAATTTATTGACTTATTGTTATCGTTAAAAATAAACATTGAGAGAAAAATTATAGATATAGATTACAAATGTGTAGAAAAATAAAAAGTTTAAATTGTTATAAGAAATTTATGAATATAAATAATACTTTCAGTTAAAATAAATCACATTAAAATTGATTTATATTATAAATTTATTTATTCGTCCGCCCGAAGGGCGGGTTCATCCTAGTATATATATATATAATTACATTGATTGGAGAAACCCTAAGAATCCACAAAACAATGACATATATAACTTATGGACTCTGATGTATAAATGCTAAAATGAGTTTAAAAATGTCCACACGCAGGATTGAACTACGGATCTTCAGTTTACGAGACTGACAGCTCTAACACTTAGCTATACATGCCTTTTGAAAAACAAAGGCTAAATATATGATAAATCAGACACCTTTTTGATTTTATAAATCAACTTGCCACATTACATCATAACATTTCATTTTGGTTATGCTGCATAACTTCATTGATCATCTTTTAGGCCACTATAAAGCAATAATTGACTCATGATGTTTTCCTTAAACATCGTGAATCATTTCAGTCTTTATGTGAAACTTATATAATCTAACAAAATTTCTCTCTCTGATATTTGTTATGTAATAGACTTAAGGAAAAAATTCATAACAATATAAATGTATATTTTTTCTATTGTATTTTATATAATCATAAAATTGTAAGGGATAAAATGTTAAAATAAATAAATTCAAGAGTATAAAGAAGCAAACAAGAATTTCTACCAGTATTGGAAAATGAAAAATAATTACATAGTAAAAATGAAATTTATTTATTAGGTAGATAAACATATGATTTTTAATAAAAAAAACTGAATAATAAATATATTTTAAAATTATTTTCAAGTTAAAGAATAAACTAAATATTATTTTTTTTCTAACTTACGCTAGTAAATGTGTTAAGAGGAAAATATGTAGTTTCTTTAAGAGTGAGTGTGGCATTGAGGTTTGTGGTGTCAGAGTATTTCAAAGGTCTGCGATTGCAAAATCTGTACACACAAGAAGCAAGTAGACAGGTCAAAACTATAATATGCTTTGGTAATGGTGCACTTGATACTTCTTTGTTCAATTCTTATCGCTATGTTTGATAATGGTGCACTTGCTACTTCTTTGTTCAATTCTGATCGATGTGAACTATTACCTCAAACCAGAAGAAGATAAATATACTAAAAAAGAAAGGAAGCATTTTTGTGAAAGGAGGAGGTTGAGTCACTGAGAAAAAAAAGGGAACTTTTCTGGTTTCACACACATTTGCGTAAATAGAGAACAAAAAGAAACCAAGAAAGAACCACCAAGTGTCAACAATCGCACTACAAAGTGTTTTCATATTCTTTATCCTCCTCAGATGTGAAGCCTACGCTTGGCACTTGTTGAAATCTTCAGAGCACGGAGGACATTTCTTGAGCTCCTAGAATTGTTCCTGATTGAGTTAACCTGCAAATTTATAACACTGATCAGATTTGCTTTCTAAATATTTTTAGATAACAAAGATTGAATAGCAAACCTACCTCTCCTTGAAGCACCCTTATGGAGGCCCTAACATACTCAAGTTCGGTTCTGCTCATGGCGATATTCAATCTCAACCTTTCTTTCAGAGCAACCTCGTTGGTTCTTCTAATGTCAGCTGTTGCGGTAGTAATCAACCCCATGTGCTCTACCTCAATGTCTCTCTGTGCGGTAATTAAACCCTCTAATTCTTCTACAGTAGCTCGAGTTTGTTCTTCCCGTGTGCCGTAGAAGCACGTTACGAGCCAATCAAACATCTGACAAGCAAATACAGTAACCAAAAAAAAAAAAGGGATTCACCAAAACCACACACAAAACAACAAGATTCTTAAACTGAATTTCGTTCGACATCAATCATCAAGGAAACAGATTAGGGTTTCAGGAACCCGATTGTACAGATTGAGAAAGTAAATTTCAAGGACAATACCTTGGATGCTTTGCGCTGAGGTCGGTGAAAGAGAGAGAGAGAGAGAGAGAGCGGTCTGTCTGAGAAACAGAGGTCGTCGATCTTGATTGAATATGATCCTTCGAGCTCTGTGTTTCTCGTCTCAACAGAACCCACGGAGACTAATGGAGATTTTAAAGCAAATTTCCATTTGGTTTTCGAATTAGGGAGTTAACACCTACCTAATTACTTTTAGTTCCTAAGTGTTTGAGTTTAGTATCAAGCAACTATTTATTAATGCTTTTCTTTCTTTTTTTCCCCTCTCTCTCTCAACAAACATTTTTCTTCTTCTTTATGTTTATTTTCAACATTTTATATGAATATCTAACAATGGCTCTCTATATTTTATCATTTTTTAAAAATATATATATATAACCAAACCAAAAACTTATAAATATTTTATTGCGTATAAATTTCTTTATCTCACGAAAAACAAACACTTGACTTGAATAGATCCGAACCCAAAAATAAAACCGATCCGAATACACTCAACCTAATAAAAATTTATTTATATCCAACCTAAAAAATATGAATATTTGACACTTTAACTTTATGTGCTATGTCTTTCCATAATTTAGTTTATGATCTATATGTAATATCATTTTGTTCACCCTTTCTTTTTTGTTATTTTTTCGTAACTTTTTCAAGTAATATTAAGCAAAAAATTGGATAAATTCATTTCAATAAAATTATAATTTGGAAAATACACTTTTGATTTAAGCTTTTGAAAAATACACTTATTTATACATAAATTTATCAAATTGCCCAATCTTAATATTTCTCAATTTTATTATATTTTTTAAAAAAAATGTTTTAGAAAAAAGAAAAAATCGTTAGAGAGTATGCATAATATCTTTTTAAACTACACAATATCTCTCCCATATCTATTTAATATATTTATAAATTTTCTTATATTGAATAATAAATTTTATTTATTTTAAAGTTAACAAAATAAATTAAAATCTATATTAGCGTCATAATAAACTCAACACAAATCATAATTTTATTTTTTTTTGTATCTCTTTGCTATTGTAATATATATGTATCTTTAAACACATATTTATTTTAAACATAAATAATTATTAATTATTATTAATTATGAATTTATATATTAATTATTGAAATATTAAATTGGGGTACAAAGTAAATTCACACTAAAGAAAGTGTAGTTTTCAAAAGAAATTAGAGGCAGTTTGTTTTTCAAATTTCAAATCCTAAATAGTGTATTTTTCAAATTATCCATAATATTCAACTTTAAATAACAAATTTAGAAAGTTTAGTTTCAATTATTGATAGTTTATTTTTCAAAATTTTATACAAGCATGGTAGATTTCAGTTACATTTTGGAGGGGCTTGGGTACTTTGAGTATTTTTCAAGTTCTAAATACATGAACCGATCCAAACATGATATGTATCCAGAAATCACACATGTATTCTAACTATAAGGAAACCGTTCTAAAATTTCAAACAATCTAATCGTTTTCCTATGTTTAGGACCCGAAAGAAACCTATTCGATCCTGACCTAAGGAGCTGAATACCCATGGTAGATTTCAGTTACATTTTGGAGGGGCTTGTGTACTTTGAGTATTTTTCAAGCTCTAAATACATGAACCAATCCAAACATGATATGAATCCAGAAATCACACATGTATTCTAACTATAAGGAAACCGTTCTAAAATTTCATACAATCTAATCGTTTTCATTTGTTTAGGACCCGAAAGAAACCTATTCGATCCTGACTAAGAAGCTGAATACCCATGGACATATAGACATTCACAAATAGCCAAACGGTTTTTACATCTCTAAAAAAGATTTTTTGAAAACAAACTAAGAACCTAAAGGATATACATAATACACAAAATATAGTTTTCTTGAAAAAAAGAATTATATTCTCTTTTTAAGTTGTCGAATGTTTTTCAAAAATACAAGTTACCAAAAAAAATATAAATTATTTAGAATGTTTTGACTCAAAATATTTAAACGGATATAAAATGCCCCAAAAAATCAAATTATCCAAATATTTTTATCTGAAATATTTATCTGAAAATCCAAAACAAAAAGAGATTAAATTTGGATCCCAAATTTTCTTGGATAACATTGTTTGTCTAAACCAAAAACTAAACAGGAAAAAAAATCAAAGACTGAAAAGGAAAAAGAATTGGCACTTGCTGCTAATTGGTAACAGAAATTCAGATGCCACCCACTTGAGTACTTAAAGAGAGACTGAGGGTAGTTATGGGTTTTGAACCCTAAAGCATAAAGATTGTTGAACAGATGGACATGCCTCCACTTGGGATCAGACAGACAATGTCGTTTAGTGCTACGCTTCCAAGGGAGATCCAGGTTGGTATTATTACTTTGGCCATGCGACCACCCTTTTCTTTCTCTTGAGTATGGTTCTAGCTAGTAATAGTATTCTTCCTTTTGTATCTCTCTGACTTTGTTCATCCCGAAATCATGATGGTGAACCTTTGATGGTTTAGTTCTAGAGTAGCATGCCTTATAAGTTATGAGTGATGCATAATTGGTAATGTGAGAACAGCTGCGTCATAGACTGCACAAGAATGTTTGTTTGTTTTTTTGATTTAACTTGTCAAACTACATATTATTCTTGGCTGTGGGAAGGGGGACCTCAAGCACTCTGATTTAATCACCCAAAGGGTTGGGTATGTGCATGATTCTGACAAGAGAAGCTCCTTGATCATCCTTATGCGGAATGTTGAGCCTAATTCTAGAATAGTTTTCACTTTTCACAGGTACTTGTATTATACAGCTAGTGAAGAGTTGCAGAAATATCACTGATTTCAACCTAAGTGGCTGCAAGGTCTCTTCATCTACATTCTTGGAGTTGTAGTTGTGGCAATGTTTTACACACATGGAGAACTCTCTCGCCTCTGTGTTCTTTGTATATTCGTTGGGATAAGTGATTTGGAAGTGTACTAATTGCTGCAGAGCCTAACCAACAAAAGTATGCAGCTAGTAGCGGAAAGTTAGCAATAGAGAGAGAGAGGACCGATGTGTATGCTATTTTGTAGACACGAGGAGTCTATTTTGAAGACCAAGTGATAGATGCATATTAATGAAACCAATTCAACTAAAAAAAAGAGAGGGAGTCTGAGAACAAGGTCTCCACAAAAGCATATACGTATTCCATCCTAGCAGATAAGTGAATGCATATAATAAGTTAAGATCGAAAACCAATACTTTTATTAGAAAACGGAAAGGAGATATGAAAGCAACAGGGTTTTCTCTAAAACTGAGGATTCAAAATGAGAAGAACACAAAAGATATTAGACAAAAGCAACACAAGAGGTCGTCATAAAGAATGATCCAACTTTCAGAAAATGATATTTTACTTGCACACTAAATTGCTCTTAAGAAATATGATCCAAAGAAGATGTATTCGAGTGTGTAGATGATGTGCAGATATCACTCTTCAACAGGCTTAAACTTGACACTTTATAGCAAATGTCCATGTGACCTGGTGAATCACGAGACTGAAGTAGCAGCAAGACAACACACACCAAAAACATCTTTTACCACCAACAAAGCATAAACAAAATTTTTAATTAAACTTATTGAGGAGGGGAACATACATTGTTTAAAATTCATCATCATTCATTGTCTAAAAAAAGGAGCATGAGCATAATAGATAGATAGATAGGATACGATACTAAAACTACTAGTAAAACAAGAAGGACATGTGGGTAGTGAAATCTCCATTGTGCAGCGCATCCATCTCTTTCTTCTTTTGTTTTTCCAACACAACCAACTGCAAACACAGGAAAAAAAAAATGGTGATAAGTCTCACTTTCCAATGTAAACAAAAACTGAAATAGGAAGAAAACCCCTTACGTCTGCAACAACGGCCGGACGCCAAACCGCACATTCCTTAGCATGTAGTTCGAATAACTTCTTTCTTTCCAAAATTGGTGAAGCATGTTTCTCGTACTGGTTTGCCAACTTAAGCTCTATGTCAGCCTGTTCCAAATATTTTTTCTCGTCTTCTGCAATGCACTCAAGCGCCTGAGAAGTAGTAAGAAGGACACAGCAATAAGTAGTTTCACTTCACATACATAATAATAATAATAAAAATAATAATAATAAGTAGCTGTTAACAGCCATATATGAAACAGACCTTGTTTAGCTTGTCTATTGCTTTTTGTATAAATTTGATCTTATTCTTCTGGGACTTCACGGCGAGCCACTTCCACAACCTAGTACCAGCGACTGAAGCTTTCATCTTATTCTTCTCGGCGAGCCACTTCCCACCAACGACTGAGAAACCCATTCTGTTCAAAATAATAAAAATCGCAACTTTAACACAACCAAACATAAAAAAAATAAAGATCAAAACTTTCAATCCAAACAATCAAATTTCGCCAACCAAGAAAGAACATAAACATTTAAAAAAAAAAAAAAGAAAGATAAGAAAAATCGAAACTTTAACACAACCAAACATAAAAAAAAAAAAAAATAGATCGAAACTTTTAATCCACACAATCATATTTCGCCAACCAAGAAAGAACATAAACATAAATAGAGTAGCTGGGTTTCTCCCAAAGAAATTAGGGTTTATTAATTCCTATGATAATCAAGTAATTCAAAATCTACACAAACCTCACGGAGTGCGAAATCAATTTTAGATTTGAGTCGACGTTTCAATTGAATTGGATCCCGAAAGCGCAGAGTAATAAAGAAATAAAAGAAGAAGAAAAAGAACTTAGCCACCTGTTACATTTTTATTTATATTATATTGATGCGGACAAAACATGTATATTTTGATATTCTTTTGTCAATATTTATGGTAATGTTAATATTTTTTGTTGGACTTTTTATGTTAATTTTCTATGTGTTAGTTTTTTTTTCAATTTAAGTTTAAAGTATTTCTTTTTCTAAATTAATCTATTGCTATAAAATAAAACTTATGTAAGTCTTGAATTTTGTTAAATAAAACTTTGATATTCATTTTTAAAAAATATTTTTTATTTGTTTATTTTTTATATTAATTAGATGTTTTGCACGATCACAAATAATCAAAATTATAATTAGCAACAACATAACAAATTACAAGTCGGTGCGATAGTACCCAATCTATAGAGATGAATCCGACAGTACTCTTAAAATCCCCACCAACAAACTCGAGTTACAATAATTTTAAACTAATTTGCAAACTAAAATATAATTAAAATAATTTACTGAATAATTAAAAAACCAAAATATTCAACCAATAGATATAAGAAAATGTACTAATGATACTTATAATATTTACTGCAATAAATTATTTATTAAAAATCAAATTAGATTTTCAGAATGAAAAAAATCTAGTGACTGGTAGCATATCTTATTAAAAGAGAAATACATTTTATTTGACATACAATATTACATTTTAACTTGATATATTTATTAATGTACAAAATCATACTGATTTATGGTTTGGTTTATCTATAAACACATCATAAATGGTTACTGGAGTTAAAAAGTATTAACTAACGAATATGTTATATAACATATTGGTTTAATATCTTGAGAAATTGCCAAAAATACCACAAGTTAATTACCATTTTTCAAAAATACCCTCAATCAAAAATATATAAACATTTAGGTTTATGTTTTATTGATTAGTACATTTTGGAGGGGCTTGGGTACTTTGAGTATTTTTCAAGTTCTAAATACATGAACCGATTCAAACATGATATGTATCCAGAAATCACACATGTATTCTAACTATAAGGAAACCGTTCCAAAATTTCAAACAATCTAATCGTTTTCATATGTTTAGGACCTGAAAGAAACCTATTCGATCCTTACCTAAGAAGCTGAATACCTATGGACATATAAACATTCACAAATAGCCAAATGGTTTTTACATCTCTAAATTTTTTTTTTTTTGAAAACAAACTAAGAACCTATTGGATATACTTAATACCCAAAATATAGTTTTCTTGAAAAAAAGAATTATATTCACTTTTTAAGTTGTCGAATGTTTTTCAAAAATAAAAGTTACCAAAAAAATCTAAATTATTTAGAATATTTTAACTCGAAATATTTAAACGGATATAAAATGCCCCAAAGAATCAAATTATCCAAATATTTTTTATCTGAAATATTTATCTGAAAATCCAAAACCAAAAAAGATTAAATTTGGATCCCAAATTTTCTTGGATAACATTGTCTGTCTAAACCAAAAACTAAACAGGAAAAAAATCAAAGACTGGAAAGGAAAAAGAATTGGCACTTGCTGCTAATTGGTACCAGAAGAAGAGCAAAGTCTAAGCCTAAGTGTGTAACTCATGGAAAGCTTCTCTCGTGTGTTGCCAAGATAATTCTGGAGCTGCAGTGGCTGAAAACACCAAAGAACCTAGAAGTGAGGAAGCAGAAGGATAACAGAAAAATTCAGATGCCACCCACTTGAGTACTTAAAGAGAGACTGAGGGTAGTTATGGGTTTTGAACCCCAAATCAGAAAGATTGTTGAACAGATGGACATGCCTCCACTTGGGATCTGACAGACAATGTTGTTTAGTGCTACGCTTCCAAGGGAGATCCAGGTTGGTATTGTTACTTTGGCCATGCAACCACCCTTTTCTTTCTCTTGAGTATGGTTCTAGCTAGTAACAGTGTTCTTCCTTTTGTATCTCTCTGACTTTGTTCCTTCCAAAATCATGATGGTGAACCTTTGATGGTTTAGTTCTAGAGTAGCATGCCTTATGAGTTATGAGTAATGCATAATTGGTAATGTGAGAACAGCTGCGTCATAGACTGCACAAGAATGTTTGTTTGTTTTTTTGATTTAACTTGTCAAACTACATATTATTCTTGGCTGTGGGAAGGGGGACCTCAAGCACTCTGATTTAATCACCCAAAGGGTTGGGCATGTGCATGATTCTGACAAGAGAAGCTCCTTGATCATCCTTATGCGGAATGTTGAGCCTAATTCTAGAATAATTTTTGTAAAACAGGAAAACTTCTTACACTCTAAAATCACTTGAAAATTTTAAAACTCTGCAACTTAAAATCTTTTCTATATAGTGAATTTTCAAAGTATTTTATGAACTTTAAGTTTAATAACACTAAATGTTAAATGGGTATTTAAAATTCATGTTTGAATAGTAATGGATTTGTCAAGTTAGTGTAAATCACCTCAAATTATGAGTTGAATATACTCTTATGGATTTATTTCTCAAAAAGAGCTATCATTTACCTAGCAATACAACTATAGCTTTCACATACAAGAAAATGAATTTTGGGTTAAAATTATTTTATAATAAACACACTATGTTAGGCATACTTTCTTATATCAATTGATTTATATTAGAAATAGGTGTTTTGTCCATGTCAAACATAATAATATTACAAATTAAATATTTGTTACTACATTCATTATTATAATTATAAAATGGTTATATTTAGAGCAGTATTAACGGGAGGAGTTAAACGGAGAATCTAAAAAAAAATTAATAAAATAAGTGGTAGGTCCCGCTGAAAAATTAACCATCGCCGTTTCTGATACTTAATTAAGTATCGGCAACTACACTATTTCGTGGGCCCCACTAAAACGAGGTGGCCCATGATTGGTTCTTTCTTTTTTATTTTTTTTTTGATTTTTAATATACCCAGAAAAAAGAAAATTTATAATAAAAAAATTAAAATTAAGCATCTCATAAGATGCCCTCGTTAAAGATGTCCTTAGTTAATGTTTATACATTTTTCTATTTTTTAGTTTTAATTTTCTATGATAAAAAATATTCTTCTTGGATAACGTCATAATATATATAAGAGTTATCATATATATATATCATAAATTTTTAATTATTTATTATTCATTAAGGATATAAACGATATTAATGATTCTATTTTTAATGTGAGAGCCCGAATGAAAAAAATTAGTTCGCAAATAATATCATAGCCAGCCGGAATAAGTTAAAATCCCCGAAAACACATCCTAAATGAAGGAACTGAAACCAAACCTAAGAAAAAAAATTAAATTTCTACCTTTAAACCCACATAAATCCTCATAATGGATCAAAGATAACATCATGAGAAGCCGCACTCAATTGGAGGTCTTGCAATAATCCAAAATATAGCAAGTGACGCAATGTACTTAAAAGAAAACTCACATGACCCCTATCCAAGACGAAGAGACAGGAGCTATTTATTATAATTTGTTTAGCAAAAAAAGGAAAAGAAAACAAATTAGGCACATTTTCTAGAGTTTAGATAGTTTTCCTTGTAAAATTAAAAACTACTGTTATTTAGTTAGTGAACGCGGTTAAATAAAATTTTTAAATTAAATTAAATCATTTAAGAAACATGAATAGAAAAGTTGTTGTGAAATCAAAGCAACAAGAGAAAGTCTTGCGACCGATTGATATCAATCAATCTTCATCAGGATAAGTAACTTGACGACTTTCTTCTTAACTTGCTTAATGATCAAACAAATTGCACCAGGTAACTTGCTAGATTCTCCAAGATGCATGGCGACCTCTCTCTTTCTTTTATTAGACAATGCACAACATGGCAATGGATCCACCATATAGATTTTTTTGGCATATAGCTATTGATTCATCTCATTGATCGCACCCGCATGCTAAGTAGCGAACTAAAGCTTTACGTTCACTCTTACTTATGGTAAGTGATCGGTCAGTCAGATTTTCCCATTGGACGCGTTCGTCAAAGAGATTGATCAGGAACAGTATTGGAAAGCTTTATTATTATTATTTGAAGGGTTCTTATTAATGTAGTAAATTTGAAAATGATGATAAAGATGTCACTTATTAGGAAAGATCTTTAGTATTGTGGCTATCTTTGGTAATACAAAAATGTTGGGTTCAACATTTTAGAAGAATATCTAAGACTAATAATTATTAAGAAAAATGAAGAGGTTTGGTGACCTCAAAGCAACGAGTTGTCAATGTCCTTTTGGTAGTTGGTGATTGCATGCTTGTTGGTCCTCAATGTCCTCCTGCATCATTTGATGGATGATGATGCCATGTCATCTTGAATCACTTAAAAGTTACATACTTTTCCCCCTTTTTTCTTCCAGCCTGTGTTGGTGTACATGTCTAAGGTCGATGGGAAGTTCAACTTCAGTCCTATTAGTGTCAACTTCTTGATGGAAATTGCAAAAGTTGTTTTTGCCATTGTTATGCTTTTAGTCCAGGTTTATTTCAGAATTCACGTGAACATGTACACTCTAGTATTATGTGTAGGAATAGCTGCTTGATGTTTCTTCTGCACTGGAATATCATGTACTCTGGCTATTTCTCGAAGTTTGTAGTGTAACTTTGCTCTCTTGTTCTGATATTGATTAACTCATACTTTGAATGTGAAAAAGACCCACCCATTTATGTGCGTAAAGACGATTTCTTGATTTCCAAATAGTTAGCTATATATGACTTTGAATGTATTAATACATAACTGTTTGTGTTCAAACGGTAGGCCAAGCACCAAAAAGTTGGAGAGAAGCCACTTCTATCTGTTTCAACATTTGTCCAGGTACTTCTTCTTTGCCAATTAAAAGTCTAATCAATTAAAGAGAATGTACTAGATTGTTTTCTCAGGCATATTCTCACTTTTTAAGTGAGCTAGCTTATTGACCTTTCGTTACCTGATCGCTTGGTATATGCCATATACATATCCCATCTGCGTATCACTCTTTTTAGCTCAGTTCATTGGGTTTGTTATATTTTGGAATGTGGATGTTACGGACCAGTTGATATTATTCTAATAATGCAAATTATATTTATATGAGTCTATTTTGCAGGCAGCTCGGAACAATTCTTGCTGTTCCAGCCCTGTTGTATGCAATCAATAACTACCTGAAGTTCACAATGCAGGTACAGCCATTTGTCCATTTTCATTAAGCTGCTAAAATGTAGGGAGGTCTACTGTCTCGCTTTATGAGAATGGCATGTCCTGTGTTGTTGAGTTATTCCAATTTTGTTGATTCTGTATAGTGTTACTTTCCATGTCGGACACTACTCAAGTTCACCCAACAAATGAATGATAACCATTTTCTAAATAGAATTTTACATACTGCTAGTCATTGCGTTATATAGCTAGTTTGTCATTTGGTGATAGATATTTGGGTCGGCTAGTTGATAACATCATTCATTATGCATTGTTGAAGGTTTATTATCTGTCCCTCAAGGCTTGTACTATTTGGTTCTATCTTTCATCTTTCATGTATCTTAATTTCATACAATACAGATATTTTCTACTGTACCAGCTATATTCCAGTCCAGCTACTGTGAAGATGCTTAGCAATCTAAAGGTTCTGGTCATTGCTGTTCTATTAAAGATGGTAATGAAGCGGAGGTTTTCCATCATTCAGGTGAGGTTCAATCTCAATCATATTCTTATTCACTCTATGTGTTAGACCAGTTTTCAGTATCAGAATATTATAGTGGCGGTTTTTTTGTAGCCTTCATTCTTAGTTACCTCTTTATTCTCGTTTGGATTTTGTACTCAAATCCTGCGTATCTTCGATTTTGTCATAGTGGGAGGCACTTGCTCTGTTGCTGATAGGGATTAGTGTAAATCAACTGCGCTCTCTTCCTGAAGGTGCTACTGCCATTGGCATTCCTCTTGCTACGGGTGCATGCATCTGTACCATTATCTTTGTAAGTTTCTTTTTTCATGTTCTTATATTTGCTCATCTTGAAGTTGAAGTGTTTCAATGCACATAGTCTTCTTTCTCTTATGCTTCCCTGTTGATGCATCATGTAAAAGTTTTTTAAGTAAGAACAATGCTAGAGTTTAATTTTAGAATTCACATTGCAGGTTAATGTGCCATCAATGGCATCTGTCTTCAACGAGTATGCTCTGAAGAGTCAGTATGATACAAGCATTTATCTTCAGGTTAGATAGTCCTGATGCAATTTTTATTCCTGCATCATGGATCAATATGCCTGTAGTAGTACCATGGAACCTTTTGTGCTTAGTTACTTGTGAATTTGTTGGATATGATGTGTTGTCAGTGAAATTATTTCTTCTGTTTTCTTATCTGGTTGCTCTGTTATGGCTAAATTTCCTCATCTTAGGGTGCATATATAGCTCAGGTTCTTGGTAGAGTGCCAAATACTAGGATCATGGTCTTGTACATCTGTGTTCTCTTCTTCTTCGTTTGTTTTTTTGTAGTTGTCTTCTGATTGGATATTATTTGCTGTTTCAGAACTTGTTTCTTTATGGCTATGGTGCGGTATTCAACTTTCTTGGAATAGTAGCAACTGTTATATATAAAGGTATTTTCATATATTTTAAAATTGGCATGTAAGAAAATAATACGTTTTTAGCACCATGATAGCTTTTTGAAAATCCTACTAGATAATCACAATGCATTGCTGAAAAATTTATCATTGACAGGTCCTGGCAGCTTTGACGTCCTACAAGGACATTCTAGGGCAACCGTGTTTCTAATAATGAACAATGCTGCACAAGGGATTCTATCCTCCCTTTTCTTCAAATATGAAGGTTATTACTTAGACCAAGTTTTGTTATATCCATTTAATTTATGAATTAGTTTGTTTGCGTTTATAGGAGGGAGATTGTAGATTTTGTTATATGTAGTCAAGAGTATTTGTGGTTATAGGAAGGATCTTTCTAACGTATCTTTGATGCTTTAAGATACAATCTTGAAGAAATATTCATCCACAGTTGCTACAATCTTTACCAGCATAGCATCTGCAGCACTCTTTGGGCATGTTATAACCATGAACTTCCTTCTTGGAATTTCTATCGTTTTCATTTCAACGCACCAGCTAAAAACCCTTATGATCCTTGGTGAATCAGTCTAACTAAACAATCTCTTTTCTGTGGAGTTTAATTCTATCCCAGCTTCATCATGTATTACCTCTCAAGTTCTCAAAAACCATCCATCATCTAATAAGATAGAATCATAACAAAGAAAACTCTAGAACCAATCTAGGTTGCAGAACATGTGAATCTTTCCAATAAAACAGTATGAGCTGAATTCTATTAATAAGGAGAGTCCTCATCGACTTTTGTCCCTTGTCGCTGCAGGATTTTTAAACTTACACAGATCTGATAATTGTAGTTTATTTATATATTTGTACCTCAAGAACAGAGCGGTCATCAACAATGTTGCAAAGTAAAGCACCAACATATGAATCACCAGCACCAGTTGTATCCACAGCGTTCACATGGAAAGGATCAACAGATCCACGGAAGCTCTGTAAAGACACAAGAACAAAGAATACAACTTGAGTAAGGTTTAATGTCAAACTCTTTCAAAAGAACCATTTACCTTGGTATAATAGTTACAACCCTTCTCACCCAAAGTGACCAAGAGAAGTTTCAAGTTATTATGCCAAAGAGACAAAGCAGTCTCATCATCAACATTATCAGATCCAGTCAAGAACATAAGCTCTTCATCGCTGACTTTGATCACTTCAGCTTTGTCCCTGATGCTAAGAATCTGCGTTTTAGTCTCTTCCTTAGAGGGCCACAAAGGCAACCTCAAGTTTGGGTCTGGGAGAGCAATGCACCAGCTTCTTTAGCCACCTCCATGGCCTTCAGGTGAGCAGATCTATATGGCTCAACGATGAGACTTATTGATCTATAGTGAAACACCTTAGCCTGTAAAAAAAAACAGAGCACTTTATTAACCCACAACTTGACCTCACGTTAGCCATATATGATCAAATCCAGTAGATATTTAATTAATTTTAATTAGCATTTGATAGATTTATCCTGTTAAATTTGTTTTTATCCGAAATATTGGAAATTGTCTTTGGTAAGTAGTTAATATCAAAATATTTGATTGGTTAATTTCATGATATTTTGATCTTTCGTTTTGTCAAATATACTGGAATTTTAATTCATTTAAATGAAAATTTAGTAGATTTATCCACTACTTAAAATTGTTTATATCTGAAATATTGGAAATTGTATTTGGTAACTAGTTAATATCAAAATATTTGATTGGTCCATAATATTTTGATCTTTTGTTTAGTCAAATCCACTAGACTTTTAATAGACTTACCAGCTAAAATTGTTTTTAATATATCCTAAATATTGACAATTATATTTTGTAACTAATTAATATCAAAATATTTAGTTTATCCATTTCACGATTTTATGATGTTATGAGCATTGATTGGTCATTTGAAACAGATTTTTTGCTTGTTAATGTGGAATCCACGTAACGTCTTTTGCAAGGTTTACTAATTACTAGAGATTGTTCAAATAAAGATATCTACCTTTTATTTCTGATTATTTTATTTGTTAGGGATGACTTTTTTCTTTTCTTTTTGTAACTTGTGATTACTTTCCTTATCTATAAATAATACATATTTCACGGATTGTGGCTCATGTGACGTAACTCTTGGTTTTACTAAATCGAAAATTTAATGTGAGATTGTATACAAATTTGTTAATTCCTTATCCTTTCATATTCCCTAAGTACAGAGCCGGGTTTGACCCAAGTGGGAAGAAACATTGGGATGGGGCCCCACTTCATGGGCCCCCAATTAAAAAACAAAACTTATATACATAATGTAAACTTAATAAAAACATAAAAATATATTAATTAAAAATTGTATTATGAAAATCCTTTTTTAAAAAAATACATAAAGTTGTATTATGAGATAAAATTTATGATTGTAAAAATAGTTTAAATTAGGCAGCTACAAAATAAAAAAATGCAATTTTTTTTTATTTCCAATATAAAATTAAATAAAATACATAACTTCGTATAGGGCCCCCGTATAGCTAGGTCCGGCTCTGCCTAAGTAAGATTTGTTAACTTGAGAGCAAGAAGATTGCATGAGTATAATACTTATCATGTGTTCTTAATAAAATCTTCAGAGTATAGTTGTCATTGGTCAAAAATAGGTCAAGTGTCAACAATCGCACTACAAAGTGTTTTCATATTCTTTATCCTCCTCAGATGTGAAGCCTACGCTTGGCACTTGTTGAAATCTTCAGAGCACGGAGGACATTTCTTGAGCTCCTAGAATTGTTCCTGATTGAGTTAACCTGCAAATTTATAACACTGATCAGATTTGCTTTCTAATATTTTTAGATAACAAAGATTGAATAGCAAACCTACCTCTCCTTGAAGCACCCTTATGGAGGCCCTAACATACTCAAGTTCGGTTCTGCTCATGGCGATATTCAATCTCAACCTTTCTTTCAGAGCAACCTCGTGGTTCTTCTATATGTCAGCTGTTGCGGTAGTAATCAACCATGTGCTCTACCTCAATGTCTCTCTGTGCGGTAATTAAACCCTCTAATTCTTCTACAGTAGCTCGAGTTTGTTCTTCCCGTGTGCCGTAGAAGCACGTTACGAGCCAATCAAACATCTGACAAGCAAATACAGTAACCAAAAAAAAAAAAGGGATTCACCAAAACCACACACAAAACAACAAGATTCTTAAACTGAATTTCGTTCGACATCAATCATCAAGGAAACAGATTAGGGTTTCAGGAACCCGATTGTACAGATTGAGAAAGTAAATTTCAAGGACAATACCTTGGATGCTTTGCGCTGAGGTCGGTGAAAGAGAGAGAGAGAGAGAGAGAGCGGTCTGTCTGAGAAACAGAGGTCGTCGATCTTGATTGAATATGATCCTTCGAGCTCTGTGTTTCTCGTCTCAACAGAACCCACGGAGACTAATGGAGATTTTAAAGCAAATTTCCATTTGGTTTTCGAATTAGGGAGTTAACACCTACCTAATTACTTTTAGTTCCTAAGTGTTTGAGTTTAGTATCAAGCAACTATTTATTAATGCTTTTCTTTCTTTTTTTCCCCTCTCTCTCTCAACAAACATTTTTCTTCTTCTTTATGTTTATTTTCAACATTTTATATGAATATCTAACAATGGCTCTCTATATTTTATCATTTTTTAAAAATATATATATATAACCAAACCAAAAACTTATAAATATTTTATTGCGTATAAATTTCTTTATCTCACGAAAAACAAACACTTGACTTGAATAGATCCGAACCCAAAAATAAAACCGATCCGAATACACTCAACCTAATAAAAATTTATTTATATCCAACCTAAAAAATATGAATATTTGACACTTTAACTTTATGTGCTATGTCTTTCCATAATTTAGTTTATGATCTATATGTAATATCATTTTGTTCACCCTTTCTTTTTTGTTATTTTTTCGTAACTTTTTCAAGTAATATTAAGCAAAAAATTGGATAAATTCATTTCAATAAAATTATAATTTGGAAAATACACTTTTGATTTAAGCTTTTGAAAAATACACTTATTTATACATAAATTTATCAAATTGCCCAATCTTAATATTTCTCAATTTTATTATATTTTTAAAAAAAAATGTTTTAGAAAAAAGAAAAAATCGTTAGAGAGTATGCATAATATCTTTTTAAACTACACAATATCTCTCCCATATCTATTTAATATATTTATAAATTTTCTTATATTGAATAATAAATTTTATTTATTTTAAAGTTAACAAAATAAATTAAAATCTATATTAGCGTCATAATAAACTCAACACAAATCATAATTTTATTTTTTTTTGTATCTCTTTGCTATTGTAATATATATGTATCTTTAAACACATATTTATTTTAAACATAAATAATTATTAATTATTATTAATTATGAATTTATATATTAATTATTGAAATATTAAATTGGGGTACAAAGTAAATTCACACTAAAGAAAGTGTAGTTTTCAAAAGAAATTAGAGGCAGTTTGTTTTTCAAATTTCAAATCCTAAATAGTGTATTTTTCAAATTATCCATAATATTCAACTTTAAATAACAAATTTAGAAAGTTTAGTTTCAATTATTGATAGTTTATTTTTCAAAATTTTATACAAGCATGGTAGATTTCAGTTACATTTTGGAGGGGCTTGGGTACTTTGAGTATTTTTCAAGTTCTAAATACATGAACCGATCCAAACATGATATGTATCCAGAAATCACACATGTATTCTAACTATAAGGAAACCGTTCTAAAATTTCAAACAATCTAATCGTTTTCCTATGTTTAGGACCCGAAAGAAACCTATTCGATCCTGACCTAAGGAGCTGAATACCCATGGTAGATTTCAGTTACATTTTGGAGGGGCTTGTGTACTTTGAGTATTTTTCAAGCTCTAAATACATGAACCAATCCAAACATGATATGAATCCAGAAATCACACATGTATTCTAACTATAAGGAAACCGTTCTAAAATTTCATACAATCTAATCGTTTTCATTTGTTTAGGACCCGAAAGAAACCTATTCGATCCTGACTAAGAAGCTGAATACCCATGGACATATAGACATTCACAAATAGCCAAACGGTTTTTACATCTCTAAAAAAGATTTTTTGAAAACAAACTAAGAACCTAAAGGATATACATAATACACAAAATATAGTTTTCTTGAAAAAAAGAATTATATTCTCTTTTTAAGTTGTCGAATGTTTTTCAAAAATACAAGTTACCAAAAAAAAATATAAATTATTTAGAATGTTTTGACTCAAAATATTTAAACGGATATAAAATGCCCCAAAAAATCAAATTATCCAAATATTTTTATCTGAAATATTTATCTGAAAATCCAAAACAAAAAGAGATTAAATTTGGATCCCAAATTTTCTTGGATAACATTGTTTGTCTAAACCAAAAACTAAACAGGAAAAAAAATCAAAGACTGAAAAGGAAAAAGAATTGGCACTTGCTGCTAATTGGTAACAGAAAAATTCAGATGCCACCCACTTGAGTACTTAAAGAGAGACTGAGGGTAGTTATGGGTTTTGAACCCTAAAGCATAAAGATTGTTGAACAGATGGACATGCCTCCACTTGGGATCAGACAGACAATGTCGTTTAGTGCTACGCTTCCAAGGGAGATCCAGGTTGGTATTATTACTTTGGCCATGCGACCACCCTTTTCTTTCTCTTGAGTATGGTTCTAGCTAGTAATAGTATTCTTCCTTTTGTATCTCTCTGACTTTGTTCATCCCGAAATCATGATGGTGAACCTTTGATGGTTTAGTTCTAGAGTAGCATGCCTTATAAGTTATGAGTGATGCATAATTGGTAATGTGAGAACAGCTGCGTCATAGACTGCACAAGAATGTTTGTTTGTTTTTTTGATTTAACTTGTCAAACTACATATTATTCTTGGCTGTGGGAAGGGGGACCTCAAGCACTCTGATTTAATCACCCAAAGGGTTGGGTATGTGCATGATTCTGACAAGAGAAGCTCCTTGATCATCCTTATGCGGAATGTTGAGCCTAATTCTAGAATAGTTTTCACTTTTCACAGGTACTTGTATTATACAGCTAGTGAAGAGTTGCAGAAATATCACTGATTTCAACCTAAGTGGCTGCAAGGTCTCTTCATCTACATTCTTGGAGTTGTAGTTGTGGCAATGTTTTACACACATGGAGAACTCTCTCGCCTCTGTGTTCTTTGTATATTCGTTGGGATAAGTGATTTGGAAGTGTACTAATTGCTGCAGAGCCTAACCAACAAAAGTATGCAGCTAGTAGCGGAAAGTTAGCAATAGAGAGAGAGAGGACCGATGTGTATGCTATTTTGTAGACACGAGGAGTCTATTTTGAAGACCAAGTGATAGATGCATATTAATGAAACCAATTCAACTAAAAAAAAGAGAGGGAGTCTGAGAACAAGGTCTCCACAAAAGCATATACGTATTCCATCCTAGCAGATAAGTGAATGCATATAATAAGTTAAGATCGAAAACCAATACTTTTATTAGAAAACGGAAAGGAGATATGAAAGCAACAGGGTTTTCTCTAAAACTGAGGATTCAAAATGAGAAGAACACAAAAGATATTAGACAAAAGCAACACAAGAGGTCGTCATAAAGAATGATCCAACTTTCAGAAAATGATATTTTACTTGCACACTAAATTGCTCTTAAGAAATATGATCCAAAGAAGATGTATTCGAGTGTGTAGATGATGTGCAGATATCACTCTTCAACAGGCTTAAACTTGACACTTTATAGCAAATGTCCATGTGACCTGGTGAATCACGAGACTGAAGTAGCAGCAAGACAACACACACCAAAAACATCTTTTACCACCAACAAAGCATAAACAAAATTTTTAATTAAACTTATTGAGGAGGGGAACATACATTGTTTAAAATTCATCATCATTCATTGTCTAAAAAAAGGAGCATGAGCATAATAGATAGATAGATAGGATACGATACTAAAACTACTAGTAAAACAAGAAGGACATGTGGGTAGTGAAATCTCCATTGTGCAGCGCATCCATCTCTTTCTTCTTTTGTTTTTCCAACACAACCAACTGCAAACACAGGAAAAAAAAAATGGTGATAAGTCTCACTTTCCAATGTAAACAAAAACTGAAATAGGAAGAAAACCCCTTACGTCTGCAACAACGGCCGGACGCCAAACCGCACATTCCTTAGCATGTAGTTCGAATAACTTCTTTCTTTCCAAAATTGGTGAAGCATGTTTCTCGTACTGGTTTGCCAACTTAAGCTCTATGTCAGCCTGTTCCAAATATTTTTTCTCGTCTTCTGCAATGCACTCAAGCGCCTGAGAAGTAGTAAGAAGGACACAGCAATAAGTAGTTTCACTTCACATACATAATAATAATAATAAAAATAATAATAATAAGTAGCTGTTAACAGCCATATATGAAACAGACCTTGTTTAGCTTGTCTATTGCTTTTTGTATAAATTTGATCTTATTCTTCTGGGACTTCACGGCGAGCCACTTCCACAACCTAGTACCAGCGACTGAAGCTTTCATCTTATTCTTCTCGGCGAGCCACTTCCCACCAACGACTGAGAAACCCATTCTGTTCAAAATAATAAAAATCGCAACTTTAACACAACCAAACATAAAAAAAATAAAGATCAAAACTTTCAATCCAAACAATCAAATTTCGCCAACCAAGAAAGAACATAAACATTTAAAAAAAAAAAAAAGAAAGATAAGAAAAATCGAAACTTTAACACAACCAAACATAAAAAAAAAAAAAAATAGATCGAAACTTTTAATCCACACAATCATATTTCGCCAACCAAGAAAGAACATAAACATAAATAGAGTAGCTGGGTTTCTCCCAAAGAAATTAGGGTTTATTAATTCCTATGATAATCAAGTAATTCAAAATCTACACAAACCTCACGGAGTGCGAAATCAATTTTAGATTTGAGTCGACGTTTCAATTGAATTGGATCCCGAAAGCGCAGAGTAATAAAGAAATAAAAGAAGAAGAAAAAGAACTTAGCCACCTGTTACATTTTTATTTATATTATATTGATGCGGACAAAACATGTATATTTTGATATTCTTTTGTCAATATTTATGGTAATGTTAATATTTTTTGTTGGACTTTTTATGTTAATTTTCTATGTGTTAGTTTTTTTTTCAATTTAAGTTTAAAGTATTTCTTTTTCTAAATTAATCTATTGCTATAAAATAAAACTTATGTAAGTCTTGAATTTTGTTAAATAAAACTTTGATATTCATTTTTAAAAAATATTTTTTATTTGTTTATTTTTTATATTAATTAGATGTTTTGCACGATCACAAATAATCAAAATTATAATTAGCAACAACATAACAAATTACAAGTCGGTGCGATAGTACCCAATCTATAGAGATGAATCCGACAGTACTCTTAAAATCCCCACCAACAAACTCGAGTTACAATAATTTTAAACTAATTTGCAAACTAAAATATAATTAAAATAATTTACTGAATAATTAAAAAACCAAAATATTCAACCAATAGATATAAGAAAATGTACTAATGATACTTATAATATTTACTGCAATAAATTATTTATTAAAAATCAAATTAGATTTTCAGAATGAAAAAAATCTAGTGACTGGTAGCATATCTTATTAAAAGAGAAATACATTTTATTTGACATACAATATTACATTTTAACTTGATATATTTATTAATGTACAAAATCATACTGATTTATGGTTTGGTTTATCTATAAACACATCATAAATGGTTACTGGAGTTAAAAAGTATTAACTAACGAATATGTTATATAACATATTGGTTTAATATCTTGAGAAATTGCCAAAAATACCACAAGTTAATTACCATTTTTCAAAAATACCCTCAATCAAAAATATATAAACATTTAGGTTTATGTTTTATTGATTAGTACATTTTGGAGGGGCTTGGGTACTTTGAGTATTTTTCAAGTTCTAAATACATGAACCGATTCAAACATGATATGTATCCAGAAATCACACATGTATTCTAACTATAAGGAAACCGTTCCAAAATTTCAAACAATCTAATCGTTTTCATATGTTTAGGACCTGAAAGAAACCTATTCGATCCTTACCTAAGAAGCTGAATACCTATGGACATATAAACATTCACAAATAGCCAAATGGTTTTTACATCTCTAAATTTTTTTTTTTTTGAAAACAAACTAAGAACCTATTGGATATACTTAATACCCAAAATATAGTTTTCTTGAAAAAAAGAATTATATTCACTTTTTAAGTTGTCGAATGTTTTTCAAAAATAAAAGTTACCAAAAAAATCTAAATTATTTAGAATATTTTAACTCGAAATATTTAAACGGATATAAAATGCCCCAAAGAATCAAATTATCCAAATATTTTTTATCTGAAATATTTATCTGAAAATCCAAAACCAAAAAAGATTAAATTTGGATCCCAAATTTTCTTGGATAACATTGTCTGTCTAAACCAAAAACTAAACAGGAAAAAAATCAAAGACCGAAAAGGAAAGAGAATTGGCACTCGCTGCTAATTGGTACCAGAAGAAGAGCAAAGTCTAAGCCTAAGTGTGTAACTCATGGAAAGCTTCTCTTGTGTGTTGCCAAGATAATTCTGGAGCTGCAGTGGCTGAAAACACCAAAGAAGCTAGAAGTGAGGAAGCAGAAGGATAACAGAAAAATTCAGATGTCACCCACTTGAGTACTTAAAGAGAGACTGAGGGTAGTTATGGGTTTTGAACCCCAAATCAGAAAGATTGTTGAACAGATGGACATGCCTCCACTTGGGATCATGACAGACAATGTTGTTTAGTGCTACGCTTCCAAGGGAGGATCCAGGTTGGTATTATTACTTTGGCCATGCAACCACCCTTTTCTTTCTCTTGAGTATGGTTCTAGCTAGTAACAGTGTTCTTCCTTTTGTATCTCTCTGACTTTGTTCCTTCCAAAATCATGATGGTGAACCTTTGATGGTTTAGTTCTAGAGTAGCATGCCTTATGAGTTATGAGTAATGCATAATTGGTAATGTGAGAACAGCTGCGTCATAGACTGCACAAGAATGTTTGTTTGTTTTTTTGATTTAACTTGTCAAACTACATATTATTCTTGGCTGTGGGAAGGGGGACCTCAAGCACTCTGATTTAATCACCCAAAGGGTTGGGCATGTGCATGATTCTGACAAGAGAAGCTCCTTGATCATCCTTATGCGGAATGTTGAGCCTAATTCTAGAATAATTTTTGTAAAACAGGAAAACTTCTTACACTCTAAAATCACTTGAAAATTTTAAAACTCTGCAACTTAAAATCTTTTCTATATAGTGAATTTTCAAAGTATTTTATGAACTTTAAGTTTAATAACACTAAATGTTAAATGGGTATTTAAAATTCATGTTTGAATAGTAATGGATTTGTCAAGTTAGTGTAAATCACCTCAAATTATGAGTTGAATATACTCTTATGGATTTATTTCTCAAAAAGAGCTATCATTTACCTAGCAATACAACTATAGCTTTCACATACAAGAAAATGAATTTTGGGTTAAAATTATTTTATAATAAACACACTATGTTAGGCATACTTTCTTATATCAATTGATTTATATTAGAAATAGGTGTTTTGTCCATGTCAAACATAATAATATTACAAATTAAATATTTGTTACTACATTCATTATTATAATTATAAAATGGTTATATTTAGAGCAGTATTAACGGGAGGAGTTAAACGGAGAATCTAAAAAAAAATTAATAAAATAAGTGGTAGGTCCCGCTGAAAAATTAACCATCGCCAGTTTCTGATACTTAATTAAGTATCGGCAACTACACTATTTCGTGGGCCCCACTAAAACGAGGTGGCCCATGATTGGTTCTTTCTTTTTTATTTTTTTTTTGATTTTTAATATACCCAGAAAAAAGAAAATTTATAATAAAAAAATTAAAATTAAGCATCTCATAAGATGCCCTCGTTAAAGATGTCCTTAGTTAATGTTTATACATTTTTCTATTTTTTAGTTTTAATTTTCTATGATAAAAAATATTCTTCTTGGATAACGTCATAATATATATAAGAGTTATCATATATATATATCATAAATTTTTAATTATTTATTATTCATTAAGGATATAAACGATATTAATGATTCTATTTTTAATGTGAGAGCCCGAATGAAAAAAATTAGTTCGCAAATAATATCATAGCCAGCCGGAATAAGTTAAAATCCCCGAAAACACATCCTAAATGAAGGAACTGAAACCAAACCTAAGAAAAAAAATTAAATTTCTACCTTTAAACCCACATAAATCCTCATAATGGATCAAAGATAACATCATGAGAAGCCGCACTCAATTGGAGGTCTTGCAATAATCCAAAATATAGCAAGTGACGCAATGTACTTAAAAGAAAACTCACATGACCCCTATCCAAGACGAAGAGACAGGAGCTATTTATTATAATTTGTTTAGCAAAAAAAGGAAAAGAAAACAAATTAGGCACATTTTCTAGAGTTTAGATAGTTTTCCTTGTAAAATTAAAAACTACTGTTATTTAGTTAGTGAACGCGGTTAAATAAAATTTTTAAATTAAATTAAATCATTTAAGAAACATGAATAGAAAAGTTGTTGTGAAATCAAAGCAACAAGAGAAAGTCTTGCGACCGATTGATATCAATCAATCTTCATCAGGATAAGTAACTTGACGACTTTCTTCTTAACTTGCTTAATGATCAAACAAATTGCACCAGGTAACTTGCTAGATTCTCCAAGATGCATGGCGACCTCTCTCTTTCTTTTATTAGACAATGCACAACATGGCAATGGATCCACCATATAGATTTTTTTGGCATATAGCTATTGATTCATCTCATTGATCGCACCCGCATGCTAAGTAGCGAACTAAAGCTTTACGTTCACTCTTACTTATGGTAAGTGATCGGTCAGTCAGATTTTCCCATTGGACGCGTTCGTCAAAGAGATTGATCAGGAACAGTATTGGAAAGCTTTATTATTATTATTTGAAGGGTTCTTATTAATGTAGTAAATTTGAAAATGATGATAAAGATGTCACTTATTAGGAAAGATCTTTAGTATTGTGGCTATCTTTGGTAATACAAAAATGTTGGGTTCAACATTTTAGAAGAATATCTAAGACTAATAATTATTAAGAAAAATGAAGAGGTTTGGTGACCTCAAAGCAACGAGTTGTCAATGTCCTTTTGGTAGTTGGTGATTGCATGCTTGTTGGTCCTCAATGTCCTCCTGCATCATTTGATGGATGATG
The DNA here is from genome assembly GCA_026261945.1 of Hirschfeldia incana. Taxonomy (NCBI): domain Eukaryota; kingdom Viridiplantae; phylum Streptophyta; class Magnoliopsida; order Brassicales; family Brassicaceae; genus Hirschfeldia; species Hirschfeldia incana. Next base: position 41,285 of record JABCMI010000120.1, read on the forward strand.
ATGCCATGTCATCTTGAATCACTTAAAAGTTACATACTTTTCCCCCTTTTTTCTTCCAGCCTGTGTTGGTGTACATGTCTAAGGTCGATGGGAAGTTCAACTTCAGTCCTATTAGTGTCAACTTCTTGATGGAAATTGCAAAAGTTGTTTTTGCCATTGTTATGCTTTTAGTCCAGGTTTATTTCAGAATTCACGTGAACATGTACACTCTAGTATTATGTGTAGGAATAGCTGCTTGATGTTTCTTCTGCACTGGAATATCATGTACTCTGGCTATTTCTCGAAGTTTGTAGTGTAACTTTGCTCTCTTGTTCTGATATTGATTAACTCATACTTTGAATGTGAAAAAGACCCACCCATTTATGTGCGTAAAGACGATTTCTTGATTTCCAAATAGTTAGCTATATATGACTTTGAATGTATTAATACATAACTGTTTGTGTTCAAACGGTAGGCCAAGCACCAAAAAGTTGGAGAGAAGCCACTTCTATCTGTTTCAACATTTGTCCAGGTACTTCTTCTTTGCCAATTAAAAGTCTAATCAATTAAAGAGAATGTACTAGATTGTTTTCTCAGGCATATTCTCACTTTTTAAGTGAGCTAGCTTATTGACCTTTCGTTACCTGATCGCTTGGTATATGCCATATACATATCCCATCTGCGTATCACTCTTTTTAGCTCAGTTCATTGGGTTTGTTATATTTTGGAATGTGGATGTTACGGACCAGTTGATATTATTCTAATAATGCAAATTATATTTATATGAGTCTATTTTGCAGGCAGCTCGGAACAATTCTTGCTGTTCCAGCCCTGTTGTATGCAATCAATAACTACCTGAAGTTCACAATGCAGGTACAGCCATTTGTCCATTTTCATTAAGCTGCTAAAATGTAGGGAGGTCTACTGTCTCGCTTTATGAGAATGGCATGTCCTGTGTTGTTGAGTTATTCCAATTTTGTTGATTCTGTATAGTGTTACTTTCCATGTCGGACACTACTCAAGTTCACCCAACAAATGAATGATAACCATTTTCTAAATAGAATTTTACATACTGCTAGTCATTGCGTTATATAGCTAGTTTGTCATTTGGTGATAGATATTTGGGTCGGCTAGTTGATAACATCATTCATTATGCATTGTTGAAGGTTTATTATCTGTCCCTCAAGGCTTGTACTATTTGGTTCTATCTTTCATCTTTCATGTATCTTAATTTCATACAATACAGATATTTTCTACTGTACCAGCTATATTCCAGTCCAGCTACTGTGAAGATGCTTAGCAATCTAAAGGTTCTGGTCATTGCTGTTCTATTAAAGATGGTAATGAAGCGGAGGTTTTCCATCATTCAGGTGAGGTTCAATCTCAATCATATTCTTATTCACTCTATGTGTTAGACCAGTTTTCAGTATCAGAATATTATAGTGGCGGTTTTTTTGTAGCCTTCATTCTTAGTTACCTCTTTATTCTCGTTTGGATTTTGTACTCAAATCCTGCGTATCTTCGATTTTGTCATAGTGGGAGGCACTTGCTCTGTTGCTGATAGGGATTAGTGTAAATCAACTGCGCTCTCTTCCTGAAGGTGCTACTGCCATTGGCATTCCTCTTGCTACGGGTGCATGCATCTGTACCATTATCTTTGTAAGTTTCTTTTTTCATGTTCTTATATTTGCTCATCTTGAAGTTGAAGTGTTTCAATGCACATAGTCTTCTTTCTCTTATGCTTCCCTGTTGATGCATCATGTAAAAGTTTTTTAAGTAAGAACAATGCTAGAGTTTAATTTTAGAATTCACATTGCAGGTTAATGTGCCATCAATGGCATCTGTCTTCAACGAGTATGCTCTGAAGAGTCAGTATGATACAAGCATTTATCTTCAGGTTAGATAGTCCTGATGCAATTTTTATTCCTGCATCATGGATCAATATGCCTGTAGTAGTACCATGGAACCTTTTGTGCTTAGTTACTTGTGAATTTGTTGGATATGATGTGTTGTCAGTGAAATTATTTCTTCTGTTTTCTTATCTGGTTGCTCTGTTATGGCTAAATTTCCTCATCTTAGGGTGCATATATAGCTCAGGTTCTTGGTAGAGTGCCAAATACTAGGATCATGGTCTTGTACATCTGTGTTCTCTTCTTCTTCGTTTGTTTTTTTGTAGTTGTCTTCTGATTGGATATTATTTGCTGTTTCAGAACTTGTTTCTTTATGGCTATGGTGCGGTATTCAACTTTCTTGGAATAGTAGCAACTGTTATATATAAAGGTATTTTCATATATTTTAAAATTGGCATGTAAGAAAATAATACGTTTTTAGCACCATGATAGCTTTTTGAAAATCCTACTAGATAATCACAATGCATTGCTGAAAAATTTATCATTGACAGGTCCTGGCAGCTTTGACGTCCTACAAGGACATTCTAGGGCAACCGTGTTTCTAATAATGAACAATGCTGCACAAGGGATTCTATCCTCCCTTTTCTTCAAATATGAAGGTTATTACTTAGACCAAGTTTTGTTATATCCATTTAATTTATGAATTAGTTTGTTTGCGTTTATAGGAGGGAGATTGTAGATTTTGTTATATGTAGTCAAGAGTATTTGTGGTTATAGGAAGGATCTTTCTAACGTATCTTTGATGCTTTAAGATACAATCTTGAAGAAATATTCATCCACAGTTGCTACAATCTTTACCAGCATAGCATCTGCAGCACTCTTTGGGCATGTTATAACCATGAACTTCCTTCTTGGAATTTCTATCGTTTTCATTTCAACGCACCAGCTAAAAACCCTTATGATCCTTGGTGAATCAGTCTAACTAAACAATCTCTTTTCTGTGGAGTTTAATTCTATCCCAGCTTCATCATGTATTACCTCTCAAGTTCTCAAAAACCATCCATCATCTAATAAGATAGAATCATAACAAAGAAAACTCTAGAACCAATCTAGGTTGCAGAACATGTGAATCTTTCCAATAAAACAGTATGAGCTGAATTCTATTAATAAGGAGAGTCCTCATCGACTTTTGTCCCTTGTCGCTGCAGGATTTTTAAACTTACACAGATCTGATAATTGTAGTTTATTTATATATTTGTACCTCAAGAACAGAGCGGTCATCAACAATGTTGCAAAGTAAAGCACCAACATATGAATCACCAGCACCAGTTGTATCCACAGCGTTCACATGGAAAGGATCAACAGATCCACGGAAGCTCTGTAAAGACACAAGAACAAAGAATACAACTTGAGTAAGGTTTAATGTCAAACTCTTTCAAAAGAACCATTTACCTTGGTATAATAGTTACAACCCTTCTCACCCAAAGTGACCAAGAGAAGTTTCAAGTTATTATGCCAAAGAGACAAAGCAGTCTCATCATCAACATTATCAGATCCAGTCAAGAACATAAGCTCTTCATCGCTGACTTTGATCACTTCAGCTTTGTCCCTGATGCTAAGAATCTGCGTTTTAGTCTCTTCCTTAGAGGGCCACAAAGGCAACCTCAAGTTTGGGTCTGGGAGAGCAATGCACCAGCTTCTTTAGCCACCTCCATGGCCTTCAGGTGAGCAGATCTATATGGCTCAACGATGAGACTTATTGATCTATAGTGAAACACCTTAGCCTGTAAAAAAAAAACAGAGCACTTTATTAACCCACAACTTGACCTCACGTTAGCCATATATGATCAAATCCAGTAGATATTTAATTAATTTTAATTAGCATTTGATAGATTTATCCTGTTAAATTTGTTTTTATCCGAAATATTGGAAATTGTCTTTGGTAAGTAGTTAATATCAAAATATTTGATTGGTTAATTTCATGATATTTTGATCTTTCGTTTTGTCAAATATACTGGAATTTTAATTCATTTAAATGAAAATTTAGTAGATTTATCCACTACTTAAAATTGTTTATATCTGAAATATTGGAAATTGTATTTGGTAACTAGTTAATATCAAAATATTTGATTGGTCCATAATATTTTGATCTTTTGTTTAGTCAAATCCACTAGACTTTTAATAGACTTACCAGCTAAAATTGTTTTTAATATATCCTAAATATTGACAATTATATTTTGTAACTAATTAATATCAAAATATTTAGTTTATCCATTTCACGATTTTATGATGTTATGAGCATTGATTGGTCATTTGAAACAGATTTTTTGCTTGTTAATGTGGAATCCACGTAACGTCTTTTGCAAGGTTTACTAATTACTAGAGATTGTTCAAATAAAGATATCTACCTTTTATTTCTGATTATTTTATTTGTTAGGGATGACTTTTTTCTTTTCTTTTTGTAACTTGTGATTACTTTCCTTATCTATAAATAATACATATTTCACGGATTGTGGCTCATGTGACGTAACTCTTGGTTTTACTAAATCGAAAATTTAATGTGAGATTGTATACAAATTTGTTAATTCCTTATCCTTTCATATTCCCTAAGTACAGAGCCGGGTTTGACCCAAGTGGGAAGAAACATTGGGATGGGGCCCCACTTCATGGGCCCCCAATTAAAAAACAAAACTTATATACATAATGTAAACTTAATAAAAACATAAAAATATATTAATTAAAAATTGTATTATGAAAATCCTTTTTTAAAAAAATACATAAAGTTGTATTATGAGATAAAATTTATGATTGTAAAAATAGTTTAAATTAGGCAGCTACAAAATAAAAAAATGCAATTTTTTTTTATTTCCAATATAAAATTAAATAAAATACATAACTTCGTATAGGGCCCCCGTATAGCTAGGTCCGGCTCTGCCTAAGTAAGATTTGTTAACTTTGAGAGCAAGAAGATTGCATGAGTATAATACTTATCATAGTGTTCTTAATAAAATCTTCAGGTATAGTTGTCATTGGTCAAAAATAGGTCTGCTCTCAAAAGAAACAAAGGAAGCTGAAGAGTAGTCCACATACTGCTATAAACACAGACTTAGCTCTCAAGTCTTTCTCTCTCCTGATCTTTTGAGTAGAGGTTCAACACGGAAAGATGATAAACCAACCATAATCTCTCATGTGATTTCAGTGTCCCGCAATATCTCATACGGACAAAGCTGTCTAAATGGTAGCTTTTACTTACCATAGTTCTTATGTGTTTTCTTTTTGTATAAAGTAGCTTAGAAAGTCTAAAAATGCTTCGCTTGATGATAGTAGTAACATGTGAGAGTAGATCATTATGGAAGTTGCAAGAATCTAGAGTATGCATTAGTATATGCTTTTTGCTTGGTTTCTTTTGTGGTCTGATAATGTGTCTGGGTCTTCAAGACCGAATAACCTTTGATGTTATAAAATGAGAGAACTTCAAAATAGCTACTTTTATACTAAAGGCTATAAATGTTAAGAACCATATAAGAGAAATATGATTTGCCTTTTGACTTTCGAACAAATGGAGCAACTGAAAAGCTTAGGACAGCAAGTGAATCAGTCAGTAAATCTCTCACTAATCATTCCCTAATTTCTATCAGAAGTAAATAGTACAATACTATAAGCTTATATTATGTTTCATCAAATATAGCGATATATTATTACAAGTATGTGCTTAGTAGGCCTGGGCATTCGGATCTTCGGATCGGATTCGGATCGGATCTTCTCGGGTTCGGGTTTTTCGGATCTTAGAGTCTAGGACCCGATCGGGTAATTTGAAATTTTCGGTTCGGGTCGGTTCGGGTCTTGTCGGGATCGGGTCGGGTCGGGTCTTAGTTAGTTGGACCCAATCGAGTAATTAAAAATTTTTGGTCCGGGTTTGGTTCAGCTTCGGGTCGGGTTTGGTTTGGGTCTTGCCCAAAAAAATACCCAAAAACACAAAAAATACTTGAATATCTAAAAATTTCTGAAAATTTTATCCAAAGTCTGATCCAGAGACATGAAAAATACCCGAAATTTTAGTGATTAATGTTTAGGGATTAGTATTAAGGGGTTTGGGTTGGGTTTATATATGTTTTATAAATATTATAAAAAATTTGTTTAGTGTTATTTTATCACAAATTTAGAGTTATTTTGAAAATATCTCTATGTTGATGGTAAACATGAAAAGTGGTATCACCAAAGTGGTATAAGTGAAATTTTCTCAAAAAAAAATATCAGAAAATTAATAATAATTCATAGAAAACTAATGCAAACATTTAAAATTTTGAAAAATTGATAAAAGTATGTCAAGAAGAAAAACTAATGGGTTATATTATTAAAAAAAATTTGAAATTCATTATATTACAAAAATTATCTCAACTCCTTAAAAATAATTTCATTTAAAAGAAAACTAAATTATATAAACTAAATTTAAACTAAATTAAATAAAATTATAGAACTTTTTTTTGAAATGCACTAATGATTTTTTTCATTACAGGTTAGAATTATTTAGAGTCTTCCAAAATTTAGGCATATTTTTTTAAAAAAAGTCATTGAAGTATATTTAAGAGAAATTTCATAATAAAATAAAATATATAATTTATCAAAAATAATATTTTTTTATTACTTAAATAATTTGCCAACAAAAAATATACCCGCCCTTTTTAAGGACGGGTCAAAATACAGTTGATTATTAAGATACAAGTTACTTTCTCGATCCATTGTTTCAATAAAAAATTATATCTTTGGTCCTCAGCGTTAAAAAAAAAACTAGCACTATTGTGCACTAATGGAACCGGAACTGTCTAAACATACACATTGTTTAAAATGAAGACTGGAACTAACCAAAATCCTCTCCTCTCTTTTTCATCATCTTCCTATCTCTCTCTGCTCTCACTCAATATGTCTAATTTTAGTTTTTTCTTCTGGCTATTTCAAAAGTTCTCCCTTTTAAAAAGACCAATAACACCAACACCTTTGAAAGATTAGGCAGCCTATCAAATATGTCACCCCAATACTTCTTCGCTAAAATAAACTGTTCTCGCGAATCAAATTAACTGGTATTGTATACTATAAACTAGCTTTAAAGACAAACCAAATAACCCATATCATATATAATTCTTCCTCCAGTTTACCTTCTGAACTCTTTGCGCAAAACATTATTCAAAAGCAAACATCTTACCATATGCATCATATCCAAATGCAAACCTAACACTTAACCAGCCAGAACTTCAAAATTCTTATAATAATTAAGTTATTTCTTTTATATTGTGTATATCATTAGTTTTAAGAGAAAACTATATAAATATAATTTGATTCATGAAACAGATATATAAGTGCGAGCGAAAATAAGATTACTACTAACTCTAATATACTGTAATTTTAAGAAAATTTATTGACTTATTGTTATCGTTAAAAATAAACATTGAGAGAAAAATTATAGATATAGATTACAAATGTGTAGAAAAATAAAAAGTTTAAATTGTTATAAGAAATTTATGAATATAAATAATACTTTCAGTTAAAATAAATCACATTAAAATTGATTTATATTATAAATTTATTTATTCGTCCGCCCGAAGGGCGGGTTCATCCTAGTATATATATATATATATAATTACATTGATTGGAGAAACCCTAAGAATCCACAAAACAATGACATATATAACTTATGGACTCTGATGTATAAATGCTAAAATGAGTTTAAAAATGTCCACACGCAGGATTGAACTACGGATCTTCAGTTTACGAGACTGACAGCTCTAACACTTAGCTATACATGCCTTTTGAAAAACAAAGGCTAAATATATGATAAATCAGACACCTTTTTGATTTTATAAATCAACTTGCCACATTACATCATAACATTTCATTTTGGTTATGCTGCATAACTTCATTGATCATCTTTTAGGCCACTATAAAGCAATAATTGACTCATGATGTTTTCCTTAAACATCGTGAATCATTTCAGTCTTTATGTGAAACTTATATAATCTAACAAAATTTCTCTCTCTGATATTTGTTATGTAATAGACTTAAGGAAAAAATTCATAACAATATAAATGTATATTTTTTCTATTGTATTTTATATAATCATAAAATTGTAAGGGATAAAATGTTAAAATAAATAAATTCAAGAGTATAAAGAAGCAAACAAGAATTTCTACCAGTATTGGAAAATGAAAAATAATTACATAGTAAAAATGAAATTTATTTATTAGGTAGATAAACATATGATTTTTAATAAAAAAAAACTGAATAATAAATATATTTTAAAATTATTTTCAAGTTAAAGAATAAACTAAATATTATTTTTTTTCTAACTTACGCTAGTAAATGTGTTAAGAGGAAAATATGTAGTTTCTTTAAGAGTGAGTGTGGCATTGAGGTTTGTGGTGTCAGAGTATTTCAAAGGTCTGCGATTGCAAAATCTGTACACACAAGAAGCAAGTAGACAGGTCAAAACTATAATATGCTTTGGTAATGGTGCACTTGATACTTCTTTGTTCAATTCTTATCGCTATGTTTGATAATGGTGCACTTGCTACTTCTTTGTTCAATTCTGATCGATGTGAACTATTACCTCAAACCAGAAGAAGATAAATATACTAAAAAAGAAAGGAAGCATTTTTGTGAAAGGAGGAGGTTGAGTCACTGAGAAAAAAAAGGGAACTTTTCTGGTTTCACACACATTTGCGTAAATAGAGAACAAAAAGAAACCAAGAAAGAACCACCAAGTGTCAACAATCGCACTACAAAGTGTTTTCATATTCTTTATCCTCCTCAGATGTGAAGCCTACGCTTGGCACTTGTTGAAATCTTCAGAGCACGGAGGACATTTCTTGAGCTCCTAGAATTGTTCCTGATTGAGTTAACCTGCAAATTTATAACACTGATCAGATTTGCTTTCTAAATATTTTTAGATAACAAAGATTGAATAGCAAACCTACCTCTCCTTGAAGCACCCTTATGGAGGCCCTAACATACTCAAGTTCGGTTCTGCTCATGGCGATATTCAATCTCAACCTTTCTTTCAGAGCAACCTCGTTGGTTCTTCTAATGTCAGCTGTTGCGGTAGTAATCAACCCCATGTGCTCTACCTCAATGTCTCTCTGTGCGGTAATTAAACCCTCTAATTCTTCTACAGTAGCTCGAGTTTGTTCTTCCCGTGTGCCGTAGAAGCACGTTACGAGCCAATCAAACATCTGACAAGCAAATACAGTAACCAAAAAAAAAAAAGGGATTCACCAAAACCACACACAAAACAACAAGATTCTTAAACTGAATTTCGTTCGACATCAATCATCAAGGAAACAGATTAGGGTTTCAGGAACCCGATTGTACAGATTGAGAAAGTAAATTTCAAGGACAATACCTTGGATGCTTTGCGCTGAGGTCGGTGAAAGAGAGAGAGAGAGAGAGAGCGGTCTGTCTGAGAAACAGAGGTCGTCGATCTTGATTGAATATGATCCTTCGAGCTCTGTGTTTCTCGTCTCAACAGAACCCACGGAGACTAATGGAGATTTTAAAGCAAATTTCCATTTGGTTTTCGAATTAGGGAGTTAACACCTACCTAATTACTTTTAGTTCCTAAGTGTTTGAGTTTAGTATCAAGCAACTATTTATTAATGCTTTTCTTTCTTTTTTTCCCCTCTCTCTCTCAACAAACATTTTTCTTCTTCTTTATGTTTATTTTCAACATTTTATATGAATATCTAACAATGGCTCTCTATATTTTATCATTTTTTAAAAATATATATATATAACCAAACCAAAAACTTATAAATATTTTATTGCGTATAAATTTCTTTATCTCACGAAAAACAAACACTTGACTTGAATAGATCCGAACCCAAAAATAAAACCGATCCGAATACACTCAACCTAATAAAAATTTATTTATATCCAACCTAAAAAATATGAATATTTGACACTTTAACTTTATGTGCTATGTCTTTCCATAATTTAGTTTATGATCTATATGTAATATCATTTTGTTCATCCTTTCTTTTTTGTTATTTTTTCGTAACTTTTTCAAGTAATATTAAGCAAAAAATTGGATAAATTCATTTCAATAAAATTATAATTTGGAAAATACACTTTTGATTTAAGCTTTTGAAAAATACACTTATTTATACATAAATTTATCAAATTGCCCAATCTTAATATTTCTCAATTTTATTATATTTTTAAAAAAAAATGTTTTAGAAAAAAGAAAAAATCGTTAGAGAGTATGCATAATATCTTTTTAAACTACACAATATCTCTCCCATATCTATTTAATATATTTATAAATTTTCTTATATTGAATAATAAATTTTATTTATTTTAAAGTTAACAAAATAAATTAAAATCTATATTAGCGTCATAATAAACTCAACACAAATCATAATTTTATTTTTTTTGTATCTCTTTGCTATTGTAATATATATGTATCTTTAAACACATATTTATTTTAAACATAAATAATTATTAATTATTATTAATTATGAATTTATATATTAATTATTGAAATATTAAATTGGGGTACAAAGTAAATTCACACTAAAGAAAGTGTAGTTTTCAAAAGAAATTAGAGGCAGTTTGTTTTTCAAATTTCAAATCCTAAATAGTGTATTTTCCAAATTATCCATAATATTCAACTTTAAATAACAAATTTAGAAAGTTTAGTTTCAATTATTGATAGTTTATTTTTCAAAATTTTATACAAGCATGGTAGATTTCAGTTACATTTTGGAGGGGCTTGGGTACTTTGAGTATTTTTCAAGTTCTAAATACATGAACCGATCCAAACATGATATGTATCCAGAAATCACACATGTATTCTAACTATAAGGAAACCGTTCCAAAATTTCAAACAATCTAATCGTTTTCATATGTTTAGGACCCGAAAGAAACCTATTCGATCCTGACCTAAGGAACTGAATACCCATGGTAGATTTCAGTTAAATTTTGGAGGGGCTTGGGTACTTTGAGTATTTTTCAAGCTCTAAATACATGAACCAATCCAAACATGATATGTATCCAGAAATCACACATGTATTCTAACTATAAGGAAACCGTTCCAAAATTTCAAACAATCTAATCGTTTTCATATGTTTAGGACCCGAAAGAAACCTATTTGATCCTGACCTAAGGAGCTGAATACCCATGGACATATAGACATTCACAAATAGCCAAACGGTTTTTACATCTCTTAAAAAAAGATTTTTTGAAAACAAACTAAGAACCTAGAGGATATACTTAATACCCAAAATATAGTTTTCTTGAAAAAAAGAATTATATTCTCTTTTTAAGTTGTCGAATGTTTTAAAAAAATACAAGTTACCAAAAAGAATCTAAATTATTTAGAATGTTTTGACTCAAAATATTTAAATGGATATAAAATGCCCCAAAGAATCAAATTATCCAAATATTTTTATCTGAAATATTTATCTGAAAATCCAAAACCAAAAAAGATTAAATTTGGATCCCAAATTTTCTTGGATAACATTGTTTGTCTAAACCAAAAACTAAACAGGAAAAAAATCAAAGACTGAAAAGGAAAAAGAATTGGCACTTGCTACGCCGCGGGAGATTTTATATAAATTTTTCATAAGTATAATGTTTACAGATTTATTTTAATTTTTTATATTAAAAGAAAATTTGATTAGAATGAGATAACAGTAGACTATTGGTGCTAAATTTCAACTTTGAGGGAAATTTCGAATTTTCAATTTTTTATTATCTTTTGTATATTTTTAATTTAATGATGTTTCTGAGAAATTGAGAAAAAAAATTATAATATATAGTTTGTGTTTTTTTTTTGTCTAGTGTGAAGTTTGGTCTCATTTATTCTTATGTTAAAACTTAGTTGTGTATTTGTAAGAATATATTGTAAATATATGTTACCTTAGAAATGTAGTGAAGTTATTGCGTTATACTGTTGTGTTTTATTTTACAATATTTTTTTTGAAACGCCATCATCAATACTATTAAAATAGGAAAATTTCTGATTTATATCTTTAATGAAATATTAATTTAATAAAATATTATTTTTTTCCAAAATTGTCCTTAATGATATGACTAAAAAATAAAATTTATTAATGGTATAGTGGTCTTTTGGTTTAGTGTGCTTATTTCAATAGGGCCTAATTAAATGTGTTATGTTCTTATTTAATCAATTTCCATAAACTTTTTAAATATTAATAACGGAAATTAAAATCTGCAATAATTTTTAAAAGTTGATATTAGAAATTGAAATTTTGTAACTACATGAAGATAAGACTTAATCAAAAATATTATTGGCCACTTTAGATGTTTAGCAATATTTTATATAATTTATAATTTTTTAAAATTATATAACATCCCAAGTAGGAATTTCAGATACCCCTATTGCTTAACTTATTTACAAACATTAAAACGGTTGTGTGACGCATTTTAAATTTTGTCATAATGTACACACTATAACAAATAAGCATAATTGTAACTTGATCATGTCACAATTTATATAGTTAAAACGAAAAATTATCAATCTTATATTGAAATAACAACAAAAAAATACTCGTCATTTCAAAAACGGGTCATAATCTAAATAATTTAGCTATGATCCAAATCTGTTAACTAATTAAATTTTTATGGTTTTATATAATCAATTTCACATTCCATATTTTTTTAATATTAATAACATAAATTAAAGTCTGCAATACTTTTAAAAGGTTGATATTAGAATTTGAATTTTGTAACTACACGAGGATAAGACTTAAACAAAAATATTATTGGCCACTTTATATGTTTAGCAATATTTTATATAATTTATAATTCTTTTAAATTATATAATAGTCCAAATACGAATTTTGGATACAACCATTGTTTAAATTATTTACAAACATAAAACGGCTATATGATGCATTTTAAATTTCGTCATACTGTACACATTATAACAAACACGCATAATTGAAACTTGATCATGTCACAGTTTCTATAACTAAAACGAATAATTATCAATATTTATATTGAAAAACAACAAAAAAGTATATGTCCTTTCAAGGACGGATCAAAATCTTGTTTTACAATTAAAATCGGTAAACTTTGTGACAACAATAAAATACTATTTCTTGTGTTTTATAATAAATGTCATTTTAACAATTTTATATATAAATTATTATTTTAGAATTTTAATATGGTTTATGCATGTTTTAAGTCTAATATTAATTATAAGATACACTGTTTTTTAATAAACAATTTTATTTATCTCAAATTCTATTAGTTAAATAGTTGTACTTATTAAACCCATAGATGCATTCTATTTTTTTTTTTTTTGCTTTACATCAATTAAAACTAATTTACTTGATGAGTAAAGAAAATCATCATTTTGCGAGTCTTTGCGCAACAACTAATTTATTTGATGAGTAACATGGTTTTAGAAACTTTGGACAAGGTAGTGAAGGCTCAAGGCATTTATTTTTGTGTGGTATGCTGCATTATATATCCAGTCTGCTGCTCTTGCTGTCCTGGGAATGGAAAAGGAAGCCAATATGTCACTTATCGAAGGATCCGACCTTAAAGCTAGAAGATTTCAACTTCCACAAAAATTGAAAACAATCTTTTGAGTTTTGGCAAAAGATGACAAAGCTATGATTGATTTTATGAAATGGTAAGAATCTCAAGGTAACCCGTTGTTTTTTCAATTGGTATATAAGAGAGCATTGAGAATGTTAAACATTGTAGTAACTAAACCCTTCATCGAAGAGTAGAAGGCTTGAGTATAAGGACATCAAAGTCCATTAAAAATGGCATGAACCTAACTTATAAGATTTTTGAAACTCAATCTCTACACCTGTCACTTGAACAATTGGGTGAGAGCTTATGTATTCTTCTTTTGAGAGGCCACAGTAAACAGCTTTTGTGCTTCCATAGTTTATGAAGCTCCAGTCGAAAGTGGACGCTCCAAAGAACTTGTCGCCACCTCCATCAGAGTTGTGCTAACCAGTTTGAAGATAGTCTCAAATGATCTCGGTTCAGTAGTAGTCATACTGTGATGTGTTTGATTGATTGCATTTTCATTGGATAAGTACTCGGTCTTAGTTGTGTTTTCACGTTTGTATGTTTCTCAATCATTTCTTGGTACAGTTCAAGACATTATTCATGACTCAAATTTTGATTATTTGATAAAACTGTATTGTTTGTTGAGCAAAGTGAAATGAGACTCACTCTCTTGAATCTCGATTGCTTCCTGATAGTTCGTCAAGTTAGGAGTTTGTAATACCAAGAAATATTCACTGTTCCTCTGTTTTATTAAAATAATAAATCTCTGCTCTTTTATATTAATGTCATTCCAAACAGAGTAGTAGAATTTCAATCACAAATACATCTGAAATTTATACATCTAGAACTTGAGGACGAAGATCTATGACAAGAAGACGCATTTAGTAGTGGTTGTATTTTTCGATCTGGAGATTTGCCCCAACGCTTGCTTTCCCGGAAACGTCGATTACTGAATCAAATATGCAAGATATGTCGACGTGTTCTTTATCTGATATGACGTGTATTGTTGAAATGATTTAATTGGTTTTTAGAGTTTTTTCATTTATTAACATGTCACTCTCGTAATCTTCTAAAAATCTTATGTGTCAATCTCTTGAAAGAACCTAGTGTTATTACTGTGTGGATTTTCAACATTTTATATGAATATTTAACAATGGCTCTCTATATTTTATCATTTTTTTAAAAAAAATATAACCAAACAAAAAACTTATAAATATTTTATTGCTAAATTTCTTTATCTCACAAAAAACAAACACTTGACTTGAATAGATCCGAACCCAAAAATAAAACCGATCCGAATACATTCAACCTAATAAAAATTTATTTATATCCAACCTAAAAAATATGAATATTTGACGCTATAACTTTATGTGCTATGTCTTTCCATATTTTAGTTTATGATCTATATGTAATATCATTTTGTTCACCCTTTCTTTTTGTTATTTTTTCGTAACTTTTTCAAGTAATATTAAGCAAAAAATTGGATAAATTCATTTCAATAAGATTATAATTTGGAAAATACACCCTTGATTTAAGCTTTTGAAAAATACACTTATTTATAGATAAATTGATCAAATTGCGCAATCTTAATATTTCTCAATTTTATTATATTTAAAAAAAAATGTTTTAGAAAAAATAAAAATCGTTAGAGAATATGCATAATATCTTTTTAAACTACACAATATCTCTCCCATATCTATTTAATATATTTATAAATTTTCTTATATTAAATAATAAATTTTATTTATTTTAAAGTTAACAAAATAAATTAAAATCTATATTAGCGTCATAATAAACTCAACACAAATCATAATTTTATTTGTTTTGTATCTCTTTGCTATTGTAACATATATGTATCTTTAAACACATATTTATTCTAAACATAAATAATTAAAAATTATTATTAATTATGAATTTATATATTAATTATTGAAATATTAAATTGGGGTACAAAGTAAATTCACACTAAAGAAATTGTAGTTTTCAAAAGAAATTAGAGGCAGTTTGTTTTTCAAATTTCAAATCCTAAATAGTGTATTTTCCAAATTATCCATAATATTCAACTTTAAATAACAAATTTAGAAAGTTTAGTTTCAATTATTGATAGTTTATTTTTCAAAATTTTATACAAGCATGGTAGATTTCAGTTACATTTTGGAGGGGCTTGGGTACTTTGAGTATTTTTCAAGTTCTAAATACATGAACCGATCCAAACATGATATGTATCCAGAAATCACACATGTATTCTAACTATGAGGAAACCGTTCCAAAATTTCAAACAATCTAATCGTTTTCATATGTTTAGGACCCGAAAGAAACCTATTCGATCCTGACCTAAGGAGCTGAATACCCATGGACATATAAACATTCAAAAATAGTCAAACGGTTTTTACATCTCTAAAAAAAGATTTTTTGAAAACAAACTAAGAACCTAGAGGATATACTTAATACCCAAAATATAGTTTTCTTGAAAAAAAGAATTATATTCTCTTTTTCAGTTGTCGAATGTTTTTCAAAAATACAAGTTACCAAAAAAAATTCTAAATTATTTAGAATGTTTTGACTCAAAATATTTAGAAGGATATAAAATGCCCCAAAGAATCAAATTATCCAAATATTTTTATCTGAAATATTTATCTGAAAATCCAAAACCAAAAAAAGATTAAATTTGGATCCCAAATTTTCTTGGATAACATTGTCTGTCTAAACCAAAAACTAAACAGGAAAAAAATCAAAGACCAAAAAGGAAAGAGAATTGGCACTCGCTGCTAATTGGTACCAGAAGAAGAGCAAAGTCTAAGCCTAAGTGTGTAACTCATGGAAAGCTTCTCTTGTGTGTTGCCAAGATAATTCTGGAGCTGCAGTGGCTGAAAACACCAAAGAAGCTAGAAGTGAGGAAGCAGAAGGATAACAGAAAAATTCAGATGTCACCCACTTGAGTACTTAAAGAGAGACTGAGGGTAGTTATGGGTTTTGAACCCCAAATCAGAAAGATTGTTGAACAGATGGACATGCCTCCACTTGGGATCAGACAGACAATGTTGTTTAGTGCTACGCTTCCAAGGGAGGTCCAGGTTGGTATTATTACTTTGGCCATGCAACCACCCTTTTCTTTCTCTTGAGTATGGTTCTAGCTAGTAATCGTGTTCTTCTTTTTCAATCTCATATTCCTCTTTCTCATTGGGGAGACTGTGTTCTTACCGCTGTGCATCTCATTAATCGTCTCCCTGTTCCTGTTCTTCATGATAAAAGCCCTTTTGAAGTTTTAACAAGCAAACCACTAGATTACAATCAACTCAAAACCTTTGGTTGCCTCTGTTATGCTTCTACATCTCCCAAGAGCACACATAAATTTGATCCTCGAGCTCGAGCTTGTGTCTTCTTAGGTTATCCTAATGGCATCAAAGGATACAAGCTCCTTGTTCTTGAAACAAACTCTATTCATATATCTCGACATGTGATCTTTCATGAAGAGCTCTTTCCATTTGTAGGAACTGGTATTTCTCCTGATTCTCAAGCATTTTTTCATGATCAGATTCCTCCGATTCATGTGAATACATCAATTCCGGTTAATGAGACTTCATTTCATTCTCCATCTGTGAACGATCAACCTTCTGTTGACGTCTCACCTGATGTCCCTGAACCTTCTGTTCAAACATCTCACAGGAAATCAAAACAACCTGCTTATCTAAAAGATTACTATTGTAATTCAATAGGGTCTTAACCATACATGAAATCTCCTCTTTTCTTGCTTATGGCAAAGTTACTCCTTTATATCTTTCTTTTCTCGTAGCCATTGATAAAGTAAAAGAACCCACAACCTATGCTGAAGCCAAGAAACTTTTGGTGTGGGATGATCCAATGGATACTGAGATTGATGCTCTTGAGAAAACTGGTACTTGGACAATCTGTACTCTCCCTCCTGACAAGACACCTATCGGCTGTAAATGGGTTTTCAAAGTCATGTTTAATGCTGATGGGACTGTTGAAAGATACAAAGCACGTCTTGTGGCGAAAGGGTATACACAACAAGAGGGTGTTGACTATCATGACACATTCTCTCATGTTGTGAAACTCACCACTGTTAAGTTGCTCCTGGCTATTGCTGCTATCCATGGGTTTTCTCTTCATCAGCTTGATATCTCTAACGCCTTTCTAAATGGCGATCTTGATGAAGAGATTTATATGCGCTTGCCTCCTTGATATGCTACTAGAAAGGGGGACTCTCTTCCACCCAATGCCGTATGCAAGCTTAACAAATCTCTCTATGGGCTTAAGCAAGCATCTCGTCAGTGGTTTCTTAAGTTTTCCACAACTCTCTTAAGCTTGGGTTTTCGCCAGACTCATTCTGATCATACTTGCTTCTTGAAGCTCACTGACTCTTTGTTCCTTTGTGTTATTGTCTATGTGGACGACATCATCATTGTGTGCAACAATGATCAACAGGTTGAACTTCTTAAGTCACAGTTGAAGTCTTTCTTTAAACTTCGTGATCTTGGTCCAATGAAGTATTTCCTTGGCTTGGAAATAGCACGTTCTTCTGAGGGAATTCATATCTGTCAAAGGAAATACGCTTTTGGATCTTCTTGATGAAACAGGTCTTCTTGGTTGTAGGCTGTCAAGCATTCCTATGAATCTTGCTGTTAAGCTATCTAGTGAAACAGGTGGTGCTTTTGTCGATGTTGAAGCTTATCGTCGTCTTGTTGGTCGTCTCATGTATCTTCAGATTACTAGACCTGACATCACGTTTGCCGTCAACAAACTAAGTCAATTCTCCTCTGCTCCTCGAGAGAGTCATCTCAAAGCGTTTCTCAAGGTTCTTCACTACATCAAAGGGACTCCTGGACAAGGTCTCTTCTATTCTTCTAAGGCAGAGATGCAGATCCAAGCCTTTGCTGATGCTGACTGGGGTTCATGTCAAGACACACGACGATAAACTTCAGGTTTTTGTATCTTTCTTGGTACTTCTCTTATTGCTTGGCGAGCTAAGAAGCAAGGCGTTGTTGCAAAGAGTTCAGCAGAAGCTGAATATCGCAGTCTCTCTTTTGTCACTGATGATCTGGTATGGTTTCACAATTTCTTCATTGAGTTGCGTCTGCCTTTGGTGAAACAAACTCTGCTCTTCTGTGGCAACACTGCTGCTATTCCATTGCACACAACTCTGTTTTTCATGAACGAACGAAGAACTTGGAAATTGATTGTCATAGCTTACGAGAGCGTCTAGTTGCAGGGTTATTCAAGTTACTTCATGTTCTATCTGAACTACAGTTGGCTGATCCATTTACTAAACCGTTATATCCAGCTCCATTTCAGAAGCTGCTTGGCAAGATGGGTCTTCTCAATATCTTTGTCCCATCTTGAGAGGGACTATTATCTATGTATATACCGGTTTATTGTAAATTGAGTCTGTATAGTTTGGTTTAATGGTTAAGGCATCTGGTTAGCCTAATCGAGTCTTTGTATATAAACCAGTCCAATTGTACACTTTAGATGTATATACCTGATGCAATTTTTAATCCTACATCATGGATTGATATGCGTATAGTAACATGGAATCTTTTGTGTTTGGTTACTAGTAAGTTTTGTAAATGATGGAACCGAAGCAAAGACCCTTGGGTTGTTGAACTCTTTGTTCTGTTTTCTGATACAGTTAGCTCTGTTTTAGCTAAAGCTCCTCATCTTAAGGAGTTAGGGTACATAGCTCAGGTTCTTGTTAGTGTAAGATTCTAGGATCATGGTCTTCTACATATGTGTTCTCTTCTTCCTCGTTTGTCCTTTTGTAGTTGTCTTCTGATTGGATATTATTTTCTGTTGAAGAACTTGTTTTTTATGGCTATGGTGCGATATTCAATTTTTTGGGAATACTAGCAACTGTGATATATAAAGGTATTTGCATTTGTTTTGAAAGTAGCATGCGATTAAGAATAAAAAAAAAAATTGCCAAGCCAGTTCTTCTTCATGTCACAACATCATCTAAGATAGATTCTTACAAAAGTAGGTTGTACAACTCAGAGAACTCGAGGGCGAAGCTGATATCACTGGGGCAACTCCTGGTCGGTTGAATATTTAGCTCTTGATAAAGCTGACAGGAGGCTGGACATGGGGGTTTAAACCACAAATTGGAAAGATTGTTGAACAGATGAACATGCCTTCACGTGGGGTCAGACAGACAATGTTGTTTAGTGCTACGTTTCCAAGGGAGATCCAGGTTGGTATTATTACTTGTTCATGTAACCAACCTTTTCTTGCTGAGTTATATTCTAGTAAAGAGCTTAATCTTTCAGATGATAATAGTGTTCTTAACCGATTCATGATGGTAATAGGCCTTAACAGTGTTATAGTCTGTACAAATTTTGGTCTTTTAACTTTTCAATTGATACCTTTTATATTTATTTCTTGTACAGAGACAAGCATCTCAAACTACATAGTCTTGGCTGTGGGAATGGAGGGCTCAAGCACTGATGTAGTCACCCAAAGGGTTGAGTATGTCCATGATTCTGGCTAATCAACCAAAAGTTCCTGTTTTGAGACCATGCGTAAACCCTCTAGCCCAGTGAAGAAACCCTTTTCTTATCCTTCTTTGAGGATGCGGTTCCACTAGCTTCTCTCGGCAGATACCCTTTTTGAGCTCTAGACAAGGGTTTCAGTTACAGGCCTTGACGAAGTAGAAGGGATCAAAGGGTTTGAGAGACGAGATAATTTTTCTGCATTACATGGACAGCAAATAAGGGTTCGACAACCATATAACAGAGAATCACACACACTGAATCATGAGACTGAAGTAGCAGCAAGACAAGACACAGCAAAAATCTTTATAGTCTTACTCGTTACCAACATAACAATTTTAAATTAACTTATGGGGAGGGGGCCAGACAGAGTTTGAAAAAAAGATAGGATCTGTAGAGATAAAGAAGAACAAAAACTTCTAAAACAAGAGACACAACTGCATCGTTGATGTCTTCTGTGTTGTGAAATCTCCATTCTGGAGGGCTTCAATTTCTATCTTCTTTAGTTTTTGGAACAAAGCCAACTGTTTCACAAAAACCAAATGGTTGATAAGACAAAACCGCCACATGGCCTTTAGCATGTCCTTCGTATATCTCATTTCTTTCCAAATGTGCTGAAGCATGTAAAAAAATTAGTGGCCTTTAGCACGTCCTTCGTTACCCACCTGTTACATTTTTTAGATTATATTATTGATGCGGACAAAAACAAATATATTATTGATATTATTTTCTGAATATTTATGGTAATATTACTATTTTTGTTGAAGTTCTAATATCACTATCTTCATTTGTTTTTAAGCTAAATTGCTCTAATTTCTTTGTGTTAGTTTCTTTTTTTTTGTAATATCCATTCTAGTTTAAAATATATTTTTTTTCTAAATTCATTCTTATATTAATTAGATGTTTATGCATGATTATAAATACTCATATCCCCTATATATTATTTGAGAAGTGATTAGAACATATCTCGTTACTACATTCATTCTCAACAAAAAAATGATGACATGTCTTAAAAAAATATGACATGACATTAATTTACTATATCAAAATTTATGTTTTTGGTAAAATTTTTTAAATATGGTGATGACTATTTTCTATATAGAGATTTATATTTTAGGGTTTACTAATTCCTAAGCCAATCAATTAGTTCAAAATATATACAACCCTCTCACGAGTGCGAAAGCAAATATTAGATTTGAGTCGACGATTCAATTGAATTCCATCAGTTTTCGAGCGCAGCGCAGAGTAACTTACCCACCTGTTACATTTTTTATATTATAATATTGATTAGATATTTGCCTGGCTAATATTTTTATGCATATTGCAAAACAAAAAGAGTGGATTGGCTGAAAAAACAAGAAACAAAAGATTATTAGCAATCTATGCAGGAAAAAATTATTTAGCTACTTGGATAAAAAAGCAGTAGTGAAATTACACAGATATCCCACAATAATATTGAAGCAATAGTCTTTCTTCTTCCTTGTCTTCATTAGCATTATCATCGTCATCTTCCTCTACATCTCCTGCCTTTTTCCTTTTTTAGCTGCGCTTCCTGCAGGGAAAAATCAAGCCAAGCTCTTCAGATTAACCTAAAACTCACACTGAGTCACATTGTCCTAAAATCTTCTCTGAAACCAAAAAGAACCCAAGCAATAAACTTTAGGAACAGATTACAGAAACAACAAAATATGAAGTCAAAACTGGAAAGCAAGGATTCAAGAATACTACTTACAGGAAGACAAAGAAGGCACTAGGAGCTCTTTTGGGTTTGTTTGAGTCCTTCTTAGCCTTCTTCCCCCGCTTGCTAACCTTGCCAGCCGTGCCTTCCTCTTTTCTCACCTTTCTGAAAGAAAAAGTTTTCACCTTTATATTTGAGATCAAACAACAAAAGACAATTCTTAAGCTACAAGATGCTTTAAAAGACAATGATTCAGCAACAAAGTTATTTCCTTTATATAGTTTCAGAGGATAAACATGTCATCAACAGGCTTCAAGGCTTCCTTGGTGTTCTTAGCTTTATCTTTCCCCTTTGTTGTCTTCATCTTGGAAACTGTTTATAGAACCAAAGAAACTGAAACAAGTTCGTTAGGCAAACTCAACATGGAACATAACATCAAAAAAGAATCAATCTAACAACGAATGAATAAGTCAACTATCCTAGAAGAGTACTCGAGACCAGAGGCGTGTGAAGGTTTTTTGATGCCGTAAGCAAAAGAAAATAACATTATATATTTTTATGAATATTGTATTATCACAAAACTAATATATATACATATATATATATATATATATATATAAGTAACTATTTTATTTGAAAAAAAAAAAATATATATATATAAGTAACTATTTTAAAGTTTCTTATTTTTAAGAATATTTTATTATGACAAAACTAATATATATATATATAAGTAACTATTTTATTTGAAAAAATAAAGTTTTGAGAGAAGATACAAAAGTATTTGATTATCACTTTATACTTTTTTAACAAATAGAAAACTAAAACATACATAAATTAGTTTTTTAATTACATAGCTTCTTTTAAATTAGTAAAGCAATTAAAAATATATAAAATGACTAAAAATTAATATGGTAAGAGGCGAGTACAGAAATATCTGTTGTAATCATAGAAAATATGTGAAAATAACATTGATTGTGATTTGCTTATGTTTGTAATCTAGGTAAGGAGCAATCAAAGTTGTTTGTGTATGTATAGTATATATAACATAAAACACATAAATATATGCACTATAATTTTTTGCCAATTTTTTTAAACAGAGGCGAATGCTTCAAAAGTCCTTATGGAGGCACGGCTCTGCTCGAGACGGATGGCAGATATGACCCGCCTGCGAATCACCAGCGACAACCACCCAAAGATCCATTCATCAACTCAGAAACATCAAATTTATCCAATATCTGAAACTCAAAGCTCAAAACTTTCCTCGATTTCACCCAATCTTATCGAAGCAATCGAGCTAACTGTTACGATTCCGTTTCGCTTTCACGTCTCAGACGATTTGGTTCGCCTCATTGATGCAGGAGATGCGGTGATTGTAGACGAAGACGGAGATCGGAGACGGACGGGAAGTAAGGGGTGAGGTGGACGCAGACAGTGAGGGAGATGAATAAGCCGCCGCTGACGAAACAAGCTGCTAATACTCCAAAGTTAAATCGCTCCTATCATTTGTCCTCTTCTTCGATCGAAGGTTTTAAACATGTTTCCAAAGTGAATCGCTTTGATTATTTCTCTGTAGTTATTTCTCTGTAATCGTATTCTAGTTATAGGGACTTTATTGGAATATTGAAAATACAACAGTGGAACAACCACATAGCTAAATAATCTTATTTTTGTGTATATGGAGTGCAATTGCTCAAACAAAAATCAAGTACTTTTTTTATTAGAAAACCAAAACAGTTACATTTACGTTATATTTTAGCATTACTTTTTGAAATTAAATTAAGCAGATAAGAGACAACAAATATTGGTTTCAAAAAAGTTCAGTTCGAATAATTGAAATGGAATAGAAAATATTTGATCATTTAAACTTGAGAAAGTAATTTTATGTTCACGTTTTAAATCAAAGACTGCAACTGGAATCCTACTAACAACGCATTTATTTTCCAGGAACAAAGAATGAAAAAGAGAGAGAAGACAAAAATAAAAAATAAATTATTATTAGATTATAATTATTTATTATATGTAACAAATGAGAGAGAAGAGTGCAATAGAAGGTAACCTTCCTTTGTATGTGTAAGCTATAATTATTTATTATTTATTACCTTTCTTATTAATAGTGTAAGCTATACAAACAAGGTAAACTTCCTTTGTAAAAATGTAATAATTATTCACTAATGCTAATACAGATTATTAAATTGATTGAAATAAATTTTGGATACATTTTATATTTAGTTTGAATGTTATCTAGGATTGTAATGATTCTAGATATTATAAAAGTAATAGGTATTTGCAATATTATTTTTATACATGCCTTCATAATAAATATGAGAAAAGATTTTACCTATATATAGTCTTTTATCTTTGAAGTCGAAAACTCAAATATCATTTCAACTTCTCCAAACTTTGTCTCTCCACTTTCCTCTGAGTAACTTGTTCATATTTTTCTTTTCTCTCATTTTAATCCCTTAATATTCATGTAATTAGGAATGGAATTTGCTTCTTATATGAGATCTGCATGTTGATAATTGGAGAGTGTTCAAAGTTTAGGAATATTATATTGTTTTATATAGTTTAAAATCCTTTGATATATCTTAGTTTAGGTTGGGATTTTTTTATGAAATTGCGCTTGGACTTTTGATAAACAACAACCGTTTTACATGAATATTTTGTATATTAATATTTTAGATTATTGTTACAATTTGTTGTTGCTGTGTTGTGGATCCTCTTTGTTTAGACATACAAAGATAAACATTTATATAGCTTTTTTAATTCTTTGAATTTTCATCTATTGTATACTTTTTTGGATATACTAACAATTTAAAATCTTCAAACATGCAGAATCAAGGTGACCGATGACTCGGGATCAACATGGCAGGAAAGTTACAATGAGGCCAAAAGGGAAACACTGATCATTACCATGCTCTCCTTCGCATTTACAAGGCGCATCATGAAGGTGTTAAGGCGCATCATTTGGAGGAGGTCCAGGTTGAAAGGATTGAAGCCAAGCTTCAGATACTTGACAAAATTGAGAAGGTGTATGATCCGGTTAAAGAGAAGGAGAGACTTGAAGCTGAGTTCAACATTGCAAAAGAGAGGATGGCTGAGGTGAAGGTGCCAACTCCCGATTGGCGCAAGCTGGGGGAAGCTTGGTTGTGGGATTGATCTCACTTTTAAAATCTCAAATCCTTATCTTTTAAAATTATTTAAAATTACATGTTTAAGTTTGGATCGTATCTCAGTTTATGTATAATTATGCTTGCTTTTGAACTTAACTATGCATATTTAATTAAGTTTGGTGTTATGAAGATATTACTCTATAGTTTTATATTATATGTGATCAATTTAGTCATGGAGTGGGTTATATTACTACATAATAACCCACTTAATATACAAGTTCAAATTAAACTAACTATTATATTCAAAAATGTGAATATCATTAGTTAGTTTAAAACTTAGAAACGAAAATAAATGCAAATCGTTAATTTAGTGTTGATTAAATCTGTAATAATAATTTTGATAGATATGAAAGCATAATTATGATATAGAAAATTCACTTACACCAAGTTCTCACATTTCTATGTAAGTAATGATGATACTTTTGAAGCATATCTATCAAGCATTTATGTAAAATGATTGAAAGAAATGTATAACTTTACAAGTAATGGATTATGCTTCCATATATTGCAACGAATCTAAAACTATAGACCATTTGGAATAAATTATTTGGTTACCATATATTAAAAATAAACTTTTTTGTTTCAGCAGACCAACTTTCTAAATAATATATATCTTCATTTTATTTAAAACGAACCATTACGTAATTCAGAGATAAATATCACAAGATCTAGACCACGAATATATAGGATTATGTGAACATAGTATTACTTGCAAACAAGAAAGTATTAGTGTAAATAGAATTACTTGCGCAAAATGTTATGGGAACTTGCCATAAAAGAAATGTTGTAATAAATTGATCTGAACCCTTGGTCACATTACTTGCACAAGTAGCAAAGAGATACTCGAATCGTATATTCTAAGTTACCTTATATATTTTATATCTTAATGCTAATTAAAGGATGAATTAAATCGTATATTGTAAGAATAAACTTGATTGATACTTATAATAAAAATTGCCAACAATTTTGTATTGAAAGACAAGAATAGGAAATCATCATATATTTTAGTGACTTAACAATATAAAGATGTCTTATTCCTTGCAATTTCAAAAGTCCTGCAAATAAATATTACATTGTATTAAGTCACTAAATTGTGTTTCATAATCTTTCTAAATTGATCAACGATATTTAATCACTTTCCTTATATTCTAATTCGAAAACTTGCGCAAGACATCGGCAATTAAATGCAAAAAATATATTGCATGCAGATCTCAAACATTTTGATCTTTTAAAAAAAGTAATATGAGAAGTAAACCAGAAATATAAAAATAGCACAATTGTTTTTTTTATTTTCTCACATTTATATCACATTTTCTTTTCACATTTTGTTCTATTAAATTATTTAATGTTGATTTTTTTCTTAATCAACATCACATTTTTAATACATCACTGGTTCATGTATATTTTGCTTACATTTGTTTTTTTATTAGTTAACTTTTATTAAAAACATACTAATAATGTTGATTTTTTTTTTACTTTAGTTAACATTCATTTTTTATATTCTTAAATACTTTTGTGACTTTTTAGTTTTTGTTTTAGTTTTATATTGAATTTAGTTCACATAGTTTATGTGTACATAATTTATGTTTTAAATGATAATTTTTCTTTTAAAATATTAAGCGACAAAGAACCTAATTAAACCGACCCCAAAAAACCAAACCGAACCAAATATAAACTAAACTGGACATAAACCATCACGAACAAGACTAAATATAGTTTACTTCAGTTGAAAAAAATATTAAAATCGAACTAAACAAACCAACCGAGCCGGAAAAGTAACAAATTTCATCCCTATTGCATTTTGGAGATTTGCGCAAATTATGTTTCAGCATTGAAACTCTCAATTATTCCACCTTCTCCTACATTTAAACTCAATCGATATTATACAATATTTTTATATCCGCACAGGATGCGGATGGGTCACCTAGTATAATTATAAAACTACTGCTTATTAATGAATTAGATTGTTAGCATCTTATCATTATTTTCATGTTGTTTTAAAATAGTATATGTTTAAAAAATATATTTTATGTCTAAATTTGAAATACATACCAACACATCTATATATATAAAAGAGTGTTTGAATCACTCCTGTGCGATCCAGCCTGGAAATTCGTTTTTCCTCCGTCCGAGACGTGTCCTCACGACCGAAGTGCGTCGTTTCATTTAATCAGAATTTTTACTGGGCTTTTATCTGTGTCCAACTGCTTTGCTTTCATGAAATTATATTTTTCGGGCCCGTATGATAATGGCCTACCGCCTTTCGTCTCTGCTATTCGACGCCGACAGAGCTCTCCACCTTCACGACGGATCAGAGGAAGAGGAAGGAGAACATCATCATCTAATGGAAACATAAAGTTAGGGTTCATCTATTTCATCGATCTATGAAGTTCTTCAGCAACAATGGAGTTTCGTGAAGAAGAGCTAGACGAATCATAAATTAGAAGCTCCGACCATGGCTTCCATGGCGTCGTTTTTTCTACGGTTCTAAAATTCTGAACCGTCACGATGGTTTGATTCATCGCTTTAAACAGCCGATTTAACTCTATAGACCGACATCAAGCACGATCTGACATTGAATGAGAGTTATCATCTTCAAGGCGGTGTATCTTAATATATAAAAAGGTTAATCTTCTTATCGATTTGATATACAATTAGCATTTGCTTTACTTCAGATCTAAGAAGGCTCTGCGTAATCATTTTGTAAGCGTTAGTACCTAAAGTCTTGGTAGTTCAACGATTCATTTTAAGGTTTTTACTTTCATCCTACTCTGATTATTTTATAAAACCTGATGCAGATTCTTAAAAAGAAACAAGCGTCAATTCTTCGAATGATTCACTTCTTCTACTCTTTTGCGAGCGGCTCAAGGTCTCCTCATATGCCTTATTATCTTTTCTGATTGAGCGGTGTGCTTGGTGCTGTTTAAGAACAAAGCCTGCTTAGTTTGTTTCTCATAATACTTATCATAGTATTGTTAATAAACCTGAAGAGATACTGTTCCTTACATTACGACCTTACAGAACAGTATCGTCAAAATATCTGTTCTCATCCCATTAGAACTTCTATATCTGTTCTCGCGGGATCCATCTATGCAATGATATGGTCTAATGTGGGTCACACTTGAGTCATAAGTTTTGTCTTAAGCTTGCAACCCATGTGTCTGTTAAATCATGTTTCTTTTATATCTCTTTTGTAGACTGCTCTCAGTGACTGAGTCAGTGTGTTACAAGCAAGGAGGCAGTACATGAATATCATTTGGTCTGTAAGTTGGAGAAGGCAATAATCAATGGAGACAGGAGATAATATTGCTTGAGGAAGCCAAGCTCAAGCAGAGGAACATCCTCAGGTGAAGCAGATGAATATTTCAAGATAGTCAACGGAGGATGAGACTCGGAAAGAAGCTCATATAAAAATAATGCTTGCGGCTTTTTTTTTTTCATTTTGGAACCTCTCAACCACAACTCATGAAGAAGATCATACGGGTGTGGCGTAGATAACTTATATAGTTCTGGAATCTTGTGAACTTTTTTCTGCAAAAAAAAAACACTACTTGACTAATGTGAAATGTGTTCTCACAGGTAAGTGGAGGGACATCAATTCTTACGGGTTCTCCTTTCGCCTACAGTCTCCACTACTCACACCGGTGCTCCAAGAACAGCATCATCATCATTAGGTGTTTACTCATTTGAGTGTTGTTAGAAGGGAAATGAAGAGTGTTCTGATGAATGCAACTTCTGCTCTGTAGAGTCAAGAAACTAGCTCCTGAGAAACTAGCTCATGAGTCTTCAGACAAAGTAGATGGAAACTCTTCATGAAGATGAAAAAGGTATAGAAATGTCTATTACTAAGCCTTAGCATAAGAAACTGAGTAAAATGTTTGGTGTATCATGGATCCTTCAAGACAAGGTTTTCAAGTTCTTATATTGTGTTTGGGTTCGTACTTAAGCGCTTTTAATTCTTCTTTCAGTTCATTTCCTGGAGTCAACTCCTCCTGCAAAATACTATTAAAAAGGAAACATCGTTATCATACCAATCAGAGATTTGGGATTTTTTAGAATCCTCAACACAATTATACAAATCTTACATGGTCTTTTAACCGCAAGGCAACCAAAGTTGCCTCATTGTAACTTCCTTCGTTTTATTATTGAACACACTCATGAATACGTTCATAACTAAAATATCTAACAATGTGAAGTTCACAATTTATTTGTAATATCTTATAAAATAAAACATTAAAATCAATAGGAAATTAAACAATGTCCTAACAAATAATGATTTCACAATTATGTTTGAACGAAAATAACACAAAATCTGAAATCACATGCCTACAACCCAACAAATTTAGTTCGTAGACCCAAACAAAATTAGTAAACAGCCCAAACATCATACCACACGTTTAGTTCAATGTCAACTCAAATGTTACAAAGATCTATAAATATATCTCTAAATCAATTTTTCGCTATTATTTTTTTGAATCAATCAATTTAACTGGTTATACATTTACAGTATTTTACATCAACACTTATATAACAAATGAACATTTAGATAATGGGTTTGATTAGTGGAAGATTGTTTATCCAAAAATGTGCGCTGATTTAAGAAAAACTAAAAATAAAAATAAAGGGCTGTGAATTTAAGGAGAGGATCTATTAAACTACTTAGAAAGAAAATTCATAAACAGTTTTAGGTGAAATTAAACATTTAGGCAGTTAAACCATTTAGACACCATAACTAAAAATTAATAATTTTTATTTATTCTACTCATCACCTTATATATAATTACCAACAGTAAAAAAATGGATAGTTAAAATTTTGTAATGCATAAAACAAAAATAATGAATAGTTGAAAATGATTTTATAATTACTTGACTACTTATACTTTTATAATAGAATATAATATTTATAAATAAAATAAACATACTAAATATATAATCAACAATTAAATCTAAACAAAAATCCCGGGCGTAGCCCGGGCCGAACCTAGTAAAGATATAGTTAAAAGTACTACGTTTGATCATTAATTTGTCTTTGTGTTTTTCTCGTAAATAAATCTTCCATAATGTTATACATTTTCTAAAATAAAAAACAATAAAGCTATGATAGATTATGACAAAATATAATTGAAAACATATACTTTTTTTTATATTTTGAGACCTAATATAAAGAGTGAGACCCAACAAGAAAATTAGTTATTAAAAAGTACATATTTAAATGTTCAACAATCACATTTAAAACATTCCTTCACATTTTTTCAGACATGTTCGTCATCCTCCACGCTCCTAAAAAACCATATATATTTGCAGAAATAGTAAATGCTAATTTTAAAATGCTCTCAATGTTTTTTCCTCATGTAGTAAATAGATAACCTAAATTGTTTAAAGAGAAATCACGAAACATATATTAAAATAAATTTATAATAAAAAAGAAGTAGAGAAATACCTTGTTTTTTTTTTGAACATTATCTTTTTTTTTTTTTGTTCAAAATTTTTTTGAACATTATCTTTGAAATATATTTTGGAAAAGAGATGTAGCGACTTGTTCGAGGCCGCGATCAGTATAAAGAAACTTGATAGGCACGACCAGTATAAAGAAATACCTTGTTACCTGATAAATTTTATGTTCCTTTCTTTTAGAAGTTTTGAAACAGAAGTATACTAAGTGTCTTTTCTATCTGAAGTATCTCACTGTTTGGGCTCTATATATATGGTAAGTATGGTGGAGTTGAATCTTTGAGGAAACTGTGAGAAAAAAATAGAACAATAAAAATTCTAGAACTTTTTTTACTGTTTTGATCGTTTAAAAAAGTCTCACAGCCACGATATTTGAAACTGAAAAATAGAAGAAGGTTTATAGAGAAGAAAACAGTTACATAAAGAAACGTGGTATGCAATTTTTTGAGAAAATTTAGGATTTAGGTAGTTGGAATTGCAAAACAGCAGAGAATGATTTTTTTCAATTTTTTTTGCTTTATTTTTTGAAAATGCATTCCACATGTCATAATTTTACTGGGCAAGTGACTTGTGCTTTAGTATATAAGAGATGCGGACAAAAACAAATATATTATTGATATTATTTTCTGGAATATTTATGGTAATATTACTATTTTTGTTGAAGTTCTTATGTTAATTTCTCTGTGTTAGTTTTTTTTTTTTGTAATTTCCATTCTAGTTTAAAAGATTTTTTTCTAAATTCATTCTTTATATTAATTAGATGTTTATGAAGGATTATAACTATTCATAAATAATCAAAATTATAACTAGCTACATCATAACAATTTTGTAATTAATCTGGGTATTTTATCCGGATTCGAAAAAAATAAACCAAACCAAAAGTTTACAAAAAATTGTGTCCAAATTTTCTTTATCCAAAAGAAACACACAAAAAAAATTAAAAACATGATTCGAAATAGATACAGACCCAAAAAAACATCCAACCTAATAAAAGAATAAAACTGATTCATACCTGACCTAAAACATAAGTATCGAATATTATAACTTCATGTGTTATGTTTTCTATATTTTAGCTTATGATACAATTGTAATATCTTTTTGGTTGCAAATTTTTGTGACATTTTCATGTAATATGAAAGTCTAAATAAAAAAGTTAGAAAAATTAGTTTCAATTATTAATAGTTTATTTTTCAAAGTTTAAAATAACTATCGTAGATTTCAATCAATCTTTGGTGAGGTTTGAATACTTTGATTTTCTTAGGTTTTAAATACATGAACTGATCTGGGCATGATATGTACCCAAAAATGTCATGTATTTTAACTATAGATTTAAAACCGATCGGGTTCGAAAGAACACGACCAACCTTTCAAAGT
Organism: Hirschfeldia incana; assembly: GCA_026261945.1. NCBI lineage: Eukaryota > Viridiplantae > Streptophyta > Magnoliopsida > Brassicales > Brassicaceae > Hirschfeldia > Hirschfeldia incana. The sequence goes on from JABCMI010000120.1 coordinate 72,840, forward strand.
ATCTAATTTATTTTAAAATTAAAATAAATTAAATAATTAATTATGACAATGTTGGTAGAAAACTCAGAACTAAGAAGCATCAGGATAATTGCAATTACTCATAAAAATACCCAAGTTAGATTCTATCTACGGACCTCGTGTCAAATGCTAGATTTATATTGACAGTCTTGAATCTAGATATAATTTAAAGATAAATGACAGACACAAGAGTGTTATTGATTTTCTAAATTAATAGTAAACAAGCAAAACCAACACCTATAAAGAAAATTGAATTACAGTTTTGTGAACTCATCAAATTTGTTTTTTAGTGTTTGTTTGAAGGGTTGAATTTGCAAAAGAAACTCAAAATTCTAGGATTTAAACATTGATAGGCTTTGCAACAGAAAAGTTGATTGATTAAAACATGGCGATTTTGAGTTATAGAACAATTTTTGATTAGTCTCCACGTTCCAAACCAAACATCAACATCAGTCTCCACGTTTCCAAACCACCTCTTCACAAGAAAGTATTTACAAATTCAAAGAAAGTATCAGTCTCCACGTTTCAAACCACAAGAAAGTATTAAAATTTCTAAGTAAGTATCAGTGGATTTCAAAGCACTTTTTCACATGTAAAACCTTCGTCTTTCATTCCTCAAGGCCCTCATAGCAGTGGAAGCATCTCTTGAATTCATGCATGCCATAATCAAATTTCATCGCATTAATAAAAAGAGAAGGAGAAAACACATATTTGCTCTTGCTGCAACTTCTTCATATGTGTCTTCATCAAACCAATCTCATGAAGAGATACTTAAGATTATATGTTGTGTTATAGATCCAAAAGGCAATGATCATGATGATCAACATGATGCAAAACAAAGAAAACAAAATTAAAATGGTGAAACACATTTACATGTTGATCCTGAGAGGACACAAACCTCATCAATGAGCACACTTATTGATGCATGCACAAATAATATGGTCTAAACTATAAAAGGACTATTCTTGTGCTATATTTGTGCTCAATCAATCACTAACAACCGAACATAGTCAAGAAAGAAAGGAAAACCTAAACAATCAGTCAAAAATTATATTTGGAAAAGAAATAGCAATTAGATTTCTAGTTTCAAGCATAAATGTATTATCGACATGTTGAAATTTGCTTAATCAATACTCCTTCTGTTTCAATTTAGATGAAGTTTTAGTCTAAAACACACATATTAAGACAAATATTATTTTTATTCAAAACACTTGATTACACAAAAAATCATGCTATTCCCACCGATGAATAGAAAGAGTCACATGTTAATTAAAAAATAATGCTATTCTCACTAATTATTTTATTAGTTCTACATTAAAAGACTCAAAACTTCATATAATTTGAAACACAACACATTCTCTAAAACTTCATCTAATTTGAAACAGAGGGAGTAACTAATAATTATACACTACAGGAAATACGAGTAGTAATAGCGGACGGAAAACGCTATGAATCATGAATTATAGCGTTTCCTTGTCCGCTCTGACAGCGCCCGTTATAATAGGTCCGACACTTTTAATAGCGGTTTTTGTTTATGCTATGGTTAGCAGTACAACAATAGCATTAATTTCTATGCAATTTTTAATATTTATAATAATGAATTGGTTTTATTTTTTAAATGTAATATTTATTTTGAATTTTCGTAATAAAAAACAATTAATCAGATTATAATGAAATAGAGAATTATTTATAATTTCAAAATTACATTTTTTATTCATTAAATTTTGTTTGCAAATAATATCAGTTTATACATTAACCAAAAAATATTAAACCAAAACCTAATTAACCAAAACTTGTTAACCAAAAACATTGAACCAAACCTAATAAACCAAAACCTACCAAACCTAATAAACCAAAACCTAATCTACGCTGTCTTCTTCTTCCTGTCTCATTCTTCTCTAGCCTCCATAGCCTGTCCACCACCTTCTTCCGTCATGATTCCAAGCATGTCCTTCTCAAGCTATCTTCTTCTTCTTAATCCTCTCGTTTCTAAAATCTACACAAATACATAAATAATTGTTAAGCAAATAACAAGAATCTCAAAGTACAAATAATTGAATCAGACATGTTAAATTGAGATTGTGAACATAAATCTAGCAAAATTGCAGCATAAGATCAGAACTTTGTCCCAAGTAAATAAGAAACACATACACAGAAAAAACAGAGGACATAGTTGTGTTCTGTTCTTGAATCGCTTGAATCGTGGAAGCACGTCGGAGATTGAAAAAGCCTGAATCTCGTTGTTCTTTGTTTCAGAGAGAGAGAGAGAAGAAGCAAGAGAGAGAGACAGAAAAAGCGTGTGAGAGGGAGAGAAAAATAAAGCTTGAAATCACATCGGAGCTGTACAGAAACCATCAAACAAACGAGATCCTTGTTTACGGAAACCATCACACAAACCAATCTCCATGGAAGCACATCGGAGCTTGAATCTCGCTGTTCTTTGTTTGAGAGAGAGAGAGAGAGAGACAGAGAAGAAGCGTGAGATAGAGAGACAGAGAAAGAAGCCGGTGAGAGAGAGAAACAAACACCAAAAGTTTTAATCTGAACCCTTCAAAATATCTAATCTACGGTTAAGATTATCAATCCACACACAATTTTTTCCAGCCAATAGAAAAAGAGGACGAGGATAGATACGAGATTGATTTTGGGCCTTTGATTCAAATTAATCGATGGTTAAGAAAAATACAGTACAAATTGTCTTCTTATTTATTTTTAGCTATTATAAAAATTATCTAAGATTTAATACTTGCATATCATAATTTAATATGTAAATCTAAATTTTGATTTGAAAATTTAGTTTATTTATGGAATTATAATTTAGTTAAAATTAAGAGTTAATGTTCTATGATATATATTAAAAGGAGATATGTAGTTTAAGGGTTAGGGTCAAGACTTAAGATTAAGTATGTGATTTAACTCTTAGAATATACTTGGAATTTAAGTTACAATTGTAAAGATTGGATTTGTGATTTTGTGTGTAGATTTAAGATTTAGTGTTTTGAGATGTAAATTTATGTTAATGTATGGTTTGAGGTATATATATGTAAGGTTTATAGTTTAGATATATAAATAAACAGTTAAGATATAAATTTTAAAAATTAATTTTTGTAAGTATTAGATAGTATAAAATTAAGATCTTTTAAATTTAAGACTTGATGTTAAAAATATTAGATTAGACTAAAGACTTTAAATGTAGGGTTTAAGTTTGGGGTTTAGGGTATTAGATTTAGAGTCTAGTTTTAGAGTGTAGTTTTAGATTTAGTGTTTGAGATTTAGATTTTAAATTTGAGATTATGGTATATGAAATAGAGTTATGGTTTATAATTATGGTTTTGGAATTGGAAACATATATATAGCTTGAGATTAAATTTTTAAAACTGACTAAATTTTAAGTTTCATTTTGAAGATTTGGAATTCAAGTTTACAAATATTATTGTTGAAATTTGTATTAAAGGCTATATAGGGTTTGAGATATTTAGTCAGGGTTTAGGGTTTTGTTTAGGGTTTCAGAAGGTTAAATAAAAAAATATCATTAACTTTATAAATATAAATGATAATCTATTTTTAACATAACTTTCATGATATATATAACTTTCCGTTGTCGACAAGAAAAGCATATATTTTTCCACTAAAATTTTTGAATCATACAAAGTCAATACATAAGAACACGAACTCAGTACAAAAGACAACTAACAAACTCAAGATGCCTTTTATAACATACAAAGTCAATACACACTGTGTAGAACACAGAGACGAAAGGAGAAGATGACTTGGTGGAGAGGAAGTCGAGAAAAAAATGTTGCACTACAAGGCACCATGAATCATTGTCTTCACTCTCAGGTGAGCAGAGGCAGCTAGCACCACCACCACCACAACGCCGTGCCTCCTCTGTGTTCAAGCTCATTACCACCAACTCTGCTCACAACAACCTTCATGTACCAAAAACAAAATAAAATCAGAGAGAGACAGACAGCATGACCTGCCAGGTTCATGGCAAAGAGAGGCTAAGAAGGCACATATGATTACATCTGATGAAGCCATAAAGTACAGGACGAGCTCAAACTTACAAGAACACACACATGCATGAACTAGCAAAGTGACAAACTTACTTGTATATATCTTTAACGCTTCAATCGCTACAGCACATGAAACTGGATGACCAGAATAAGTAAATCCATGTGAGAAAGCACCTACCAAAAACTAGTTTTAAGATCAGAACATTGGAGCCTTACCACGTTTAGCATAACTAAAAACGTACATAGCTAGTTGCTTTGAGAATAAATGACATATTCTACTTCTTGACTCATAAGAATGGCTCCAATCGGCATATATGCTGAAGACAATGCCTGCATATATATTTAATGCTTTACCAGACATCCCGGGGAAATTTGTCAACATAGATAAAGAAGGCTACTATTCAATCTGCAAAATCTCACCTTAGCTAATTATACAAGATCTGGCTTGATGTTGTATTTTTCACAGCCAAACATTGACCCGAGTCTTCTAAATGCATATGGTACCTGACGGTCACAACACGGCAGTAGTTATAAGCACTTTTAAGCTCCAAAATCAATAACAACACAAAGCTAAAACAAGCCACACCAGTTACCAAACTATACTCATTGATTATGTACAGACAATGAAACAAGACTCTGTTGGTAGCTGTTCTTCAACATAGAGTGAAAGAAACTATGACCCGTAGAACAGAGAGAACCAGAACACAGAGAGAACCATAAATCGAAACCCCAGACACATAAACACAGATGGAAAGACTCAGGAAAAATAAAACCAGAGATACGAATAATCTTAATCGATGACTAATAAAGAACAATCATTTATCCCCAATTCAAAAACCTAACACTAAAACTAATTGAAACCCTACTCGATGACTAATACAAAACAATGAATAGCAGAAGAATAAGGGAGAATGACGAATCCGCGAGTTGTCCGGTGGAAGCAATGAGAATTCTGGTAGAAGGAGAGAACGAGAGTAGGAGAATCGATGGTGTCGAGAGAGAAAGATGGAGGAGAGTTCGACAGTTACAGAAAGTTTGATTTGTATCACAAAAAAAGGAAGTTTTGATTTTTTCTGTCGAGAGGCAAAGCATATTGTGACAGTGAAAAATTTGGCAAATTAACGCGGACAGAAAAATTTCATTTTCCCGCTGTAACAAAAACAGCGTTTTAAATTGCCAAATGCTATAGAAAAAATAAGAATTGGTGTATAATAGCATAATTGTCAAAAACGCTATAATATAATGCTATTAATACCCACATTTCCTGTAGTGATAGGTGAAAAATAAGAAAACGCTAAACAATAGATGGAAAATTTAAATTTATTGATACAAATCACAACTATTTTTTAGTTTAGAACAGCATAATAACTTCTACAATAAGAAAATATGTATGTAAGTGATTGAAGAGTTTCAATTATGTAAAATTTATTTGGCATTAAATTTCAAAGTAACGAGAGAGGGGCACTCGGTAGCGACCGATTGATATCAATCAATTTTATCCGGATAAGTAACTTGACGACTTTATTCTTAACTTGCTTAGTGATCAAACAAATTGCCTCAGGTAACTTGCTAGATTCTCCAAGATGCATAGCGAACTTTGTCTTTCTTTTATCAGACAATGCACAACATGGCAATAAGATCCACTAAAGAGATTTTTTTGCATATAGCTACTGATTCATTTAATTGATTTCCACGTCGCGAGCAAAAGCTTTATGTTCACTCTTACTAGTGGTAAGTGATTGGTCAGTCAGATTTTGCAGCCTGAATAGAAGCTAATAAGGCATGTGCTTCAGGGACGGCATAATATATACTTGTTGGGGCCAAAAATAAATTAAGTCCTATGTAGCTCTACTGGTGAAAACGGCTTTATTGCACTTACATACCCTGGTTCGAAACTTTTTTGATGCATATTTTAGTATTTTTTTGCGAATTTTAAAATATAAAGGGCCAAAAAAGAATTTGGCTTGTGAGCCAATAATTATCAGGCACGGGTCTGGACGTGTTCGTCATAGATTAGAGATTGATCAGAAACATTATTGGGAAGGCTTTTTATTATTATTTTAAAGGATTCCAATTAGTATAATAAATTTTAAAAATGATGATAAAAATCCCACTTATTAAGAAAAGATATTAAAAAAAAAGAAAGATATTTAGTATTGTGGCTATCTTTGTTAATACAAAAAGAGGAAACCGAAGCTAAAAAGAACTTATAATGTTATTATGTTGATTACAACATTTTAGAAGAATTATTTAAGTCTAAGAGTTATAAAAAAAGGTGAAGAGGTTTGTGTGCGAAGATCGTGACTTGAGGGATGATGATGCTTCGTCGTTAAGCTCAGGTCAATTGAGGTTAGCTTGATCGATCTGATGACAGGTTAGATCCAAAGTTTGGGTTTTAGCTATATACTCTCTGTTTCGAGAATCGTTGGAAGTGTGATTCCTCTCAAAAATGCTACCTTTTGTCTTGATTTGCACGTTTCTTTCAGGTTGCCTCCTCAAGTCTATAAATGATGAACGGCAAGGTTGAGTGCAGTGTGTGTCGTAGCAGAACTGTTTCGAGGGCTTATGATGATCATAAGATTAGGGTTACCTCAAAGCAACGAGTCCTCAACGTCCTTTTGGTAGTTGGTGATTGCATGCTTGTTGGTCTACAGGTATATAACACCATCTCTGTTTAGATTTAGAGCCTGCTGATGCCATGACATTTTGAATCACTTCAAAAAGTTACATACTTTTCCCCTTTTTTTTCTTTTCCAGCCTGTGTTGGTGTACATGTCTAAGGTGGATGGGAAGTTCAACTTCAGTCCTATTAGTGTCAACTTCCTGACGGAAATTGCAAAAGTTGTTTTTGCATTTGTGATGCTTTTAATCCAGGTTTGTTTCTGAACTGATGACTTGAACATGTTGACTCTAGTATTGACAAACTAGTTGCTAGATGTTTCTTCTGCACTAGAAGATAAAGTACTAGACTATCATGTCTGAAAAAGACCCACCCAGTTCTGTTGCATAGAGACGATCCAAATTGTTAGCTATCTTTGGCTTTCTCGCTTTTTCTGAGGATGGGTGTATTAATACTTAACTGTTTGTGTTCAAACTCTAGGCCAAGCACCAAAAAGTTGGAGAGAAGCCACTTCTATCTGTTTCAACATTTGTCCAGGTACTTCTTCTTTGCCAGTTTAAAAAGAGTCTAAATCAATTAAAGAGCATGTACTAGATTTTTTCTCAGGCATATTCTCAAATTTGAAGTGAGCTTAGCTTATTGACATTTTGTTACCTGATCGCTTGGTATATGCCATACACATATCTCATCTGCGTATCACCCCTTTTTAACTCAGTTCAGTGGGTTTGTTAGATTTTGGAATGTGGATGTTACGGACCAGTAGATATTATTCTAATAAATGCAAATCATATTTATAAGAATGTATTTTGCAGGCAGCTCGAAACAATGTGCTTCTTGCTGTTCCAGCCCTGTTGTATGCAATCAATAACTACCTGAAGTTCACAATGCAGGTACAGCCACTTTTATTTTGGCGTTCGTAAATCTATTTAAGCTGCTAAAATGTAGGGAGGTTTACTGTCTCGCTTTATGAGAATGTCATGTCCTGTGTTGTTCAGTTATTCCAATTTTGTTGATTCTGTATTGTGTGACTTTCCATGTCAGACACTACTCAAGTGCTACCCTACAAATGACTGATAACCATTTTCTAAGTAGAAGTTTATATACTCCAAGTCATTGCGTTATATAGCTAGTTGTCATTTGTTGATAGATATTTGAGTCGGATAGTTGATAACATTATTCATTATGCATTGTTGAAGGTTTATTTATCTGTCCTTCTAGGCTTGCACTATTTGGTTCTATCTTTCATTCTTTCATGTATTTTAAATTCATACAACACGGAAATTTTCTACTGTAACAGCTATATTTCAATCCAGCTACTGTGAAGATGCTTAGCAATCTAAAGGTTTTGGTCATTGCTGTTCTATTAAAGATGGTAATGAAGCGGAGGTTTTCCATCATTCAGGTAAGGTTCAATCTCAATCATTCTTATTTACTTTATGTGTTAGACCAGTTTTCAGTATCAGACAATATTCTAGTGGCGGTTTTTTTTTGTAGCCTTAATTCTTAGCTACCTCTTATTCTCGTTTGGATTTTGTACTCAAATCCTGCTTATCTTCAATTTTGTTGCAGTGGGAGGCACTTGCTCTGTTGCTGATAGGGATTAGTGTAAATCAACTGCGCTCTCTTCCTGAAGGTGCTACTGCCATTGGCATTCCTCTTGCTACGGGTGCATACATCTGTACCTTTATCTTTGTAAGTTTCTTTTACCTGTTCTTATATTTGCTCATCTTGAAGTTGAAGTGTTTCCATGTACAGAATCTTCTTTCTTATGCTTCCCTGTTGATGCATCATGTAAAAGTTTTTAAGTAAGAACAATGCTAGAGTCTAATTTTAAAATTCACATGCAGGTTACTGTCCAATCAATGGCATCTGTCTTCAACGAGTATGCTCTGAAGAGTCAGTATGATACAAGCATTTATCTTCAGGTTAGATAGTCCTGATGCAATTTTTACTCCTGCATCATGGATTGATATGCGGGTAGTACCATGGAACCTTTTGTGCTTAGTTACTTGTGAATTTTTTTTGGATGTGATGTGTTGTCAGTGAAATTCTTTGTTCTGTTTTCTGATCAAGTTGCTCTGTTATGGCTAAAGTTCCTCATCTTAGGGTACATAGCTCAGGTTCTTGGTACTGCCAAATACTAGGATCATGGTCTTGCGCATCTGCGTTCTCTTCTTCTTCGTTTGTCCTTGTGTAGTTGTCTTCTGATTGGATATTATTCTCTGTTGCAGAATTTGTTTCTTTATGGCTATGGTGCGATATCAACTTATATAAAGGTATTTGCATTTGTTTTAAAAGTGGCATGTAGGAAAATAAAACGATTGTAGCACCATGATAGCTTTTGAATTTAAAACTTCAAGATGCACTTGCTGAGATATTTATCACTGACAGGTCCTGACAGGTCCTGACAGCTTTGACATCCTACAAGGACAGTCTAGGGCAACCGTGTTTCTTATAATGAACAACGCAGCTCAAGGGATTATATCCTCCTTTTTCTTCAAATATGCAGGTGACACTGAGACTAAGTTTTGTTACATTCATTTAATTTATGATTTTGCTTGAGTTTATATGATTATCTAACATATCTGGAGATTGTGGATTTATTTATATAGCAGGATTATTTAACATATCTCTGATGCTTTCAGATACAATCTTGAAGAAGTATTCATCCACAGTTGCTACAATCTTTACCAGGATAACATCTGCAGCACTCTTTGGACATGCTATAACCATGAACTTTCTTCTCGGAATCTCTATCGTTTTCATTTCAATGCACCAGGTAAAACCCCATATGAATTGTATATCCTTGGTGAATCAACTTAGCTTAACAATCTTTTTTATGCATAGTTCTTTTCACCCCTTGCCAAAGTCAAAGACGAGCAACAACAGAACGGGAGCCTAGAATTAAGCATTGCAAAGGATACTCATAGGTTAGTATCAGCGTACGTACTTCTTTACCAAATCATGTTCAGACATCTATTAACAAGCAGAAAGTCATGTAACAGATATATTATCCCCGTATTTACACCATTTAACTTGTTATTTCCTTCAGGGATAATGACTCATTCATCAACATGGCCGCAGGAGCAAATGAAGAGGTGAAGAATAATAAATTTGCAAAGCCAGTTCTTGTACTTGTCCCAACTTAAGTCTGAGATAATGTTTATTTCTTTGTCACTGTGTGTCTGTTCAAGGCTACACACCGCGGTCAATCAGACGACAGAACGCCGCTTCTTCCCAGATGAAGAAGTTACTTAAATAGTAGGTCACAGATTCTCTCCCAACTTTCAAGCTCTCAAAAGTCATCCATCATCTAAGATAGATTCTTACCAAAGAAACCCTAATATAACCAATATAGGTTGCAGTAACTGTGTATTTCTCCACTAAACAGTAAAACTTGAATGTTATTAATAAGGAGAGTCATCATCTATTTGTGTACCTTGTCACTGCAGGATTTTAAACTCACAAGCAGTATGTTCCAGGTCGCATACTAGCGAAGCAAATTTTGATGAGATCTTTAGCCTCTCAAGAGTCGGTTTTAAGTTCGTGGAAGAACCTCTCATGTCTATAGATGTATTGTCTTAAGATAGATTGAGCGAACTTGGTCAAGTGATACATAACATTTTGTATTCTTTGTTTCTTTTTGTGAAATATCAGGTCATTTTTCTGCTCTTGCTGTTAGTACTTGGGAGGCAAAACACAAATGTATATATATATATGGAATACTTGTATATAAGAATCGAAACAACTCCACCAAACATAGAAGAAGAGACAACAAAAAGACTCTGTAGAACATATTTGTATATGGTATGGCAACACATGAAAACAGAAACCAATCTCTCATTATTACATAGAAGAATCATATTCCCTGTGATTGAACAGCAGTAGCTGTTGATGACCTCAACAATGGTTGTAGTGCTTTTACTACAATGCTCATGTTAGGCCTAAACTCTGATTCATATTGCACACACAACGCTGCAACAGCCGCAAGCTGAGACACAAGAAGAAAGCATGTCATGGTTAGCTTCAAAAGTGAGTGGTTATACAGGTGAGAGAGGAAAGCTTTTACATACCTTTGCAACTGCTTTAGGAGGATAGTCTCCTTTGAGTTTAGGATCAACACATTGCTTCACTTTGTCTTCACTCAGCCTCGGAGTAGCCCAAGTGACAAGACTTTGCTGGCCACGAGGCATTGTATGATCAACAGGTTTTCTACCAGTCAAGAGCTCCAAAAGCACCACACCGAAACTATAAACATCACTCTTCTGCGTCAGCTGACCAGTCATTGCATACCTGCAAACACCACAAGAGTTAGCATCTTCACTTCCATAAGAAGAGTGTGATGAACTTAAAGAAGCATTTTATATTACTCTGGTGCATGGTAACCAAAGGTTCCCAAGACTCTTGTCGAATGAAGTCGAGCAGCCATGTCAGGAGACTGATTAGACAGATTAAAATCAGCAATCTTGGCTTTGAAGTCTCCAAAGAGAAGCACATTGCTAGAACGAATATCTCTGTGTATCACTACAGGTTGAACCTTCTCATGTAAATACTCAAGTCCTCTCGCTGCATCAACAGCGATTCTCACCCGTTGGATCCAATCAAGAGTTGGACCTGGCTGTGCTCCCTGGACACCTTTCCTGCCATGTAAGATATCGTGCAAAGACCCCATCGTAGCAAACTCATAAGCAAGAATCCTGAGATTCCCTTCAACACAGTAACCAAAGAGCTGAACGAAATTCTCATGCTGCAGCTTGGAAACCCTCGAGACCTGAGTCAAGAACTCAACGTTTGATTCAGGTTCAGCTGCGTTGTCAAGCTTCTTGACCGCCACGGCTTTGCCATCTTTCAAAGTTGCGTAGTAGGCTCTTCCGTAAGATCCTTCACCGATCAATGACTTTGATCCAAAGTTATCAGTCTTCTCTCTCAACTCGTCCAATGATAATGCAGGGACATCGATAGATGGTGGCTCTTTTGAAGCAGCAGGCTTCAAAGCAACCGGTGCTCTTTTATTGTACCCTTCAGTTACAAAAAAAAAGATTAATCAAAAATATTGGCACCAGAAGAATCAATACAAAGGATAGTTACCGTAATCAATATGCTGTTTAGGGCTTCTCAGGTACTCGTTTTCAGAAGCATGGTAAGGCTCTTCGACGTGGCAAGCACAGCACAACCACCTACGCATCTTTTCTCTCTTGCCTATGTAGAGATCGTCTACAGCTCTCGGTTTATCTAGCCGGACAAAGTAGACTGGTGAACGATCGTCCGCCTGCAAATGCAATCATCATCATCATTACACTCACAAAGGTTTTACCTTTTTTCATATCAAAAACAGAGTACAGAGCCAAAGCTTGTTTCTTCAGACAAAACGCTATAAAGTTAAGACCTTTACACAAACCCACGAGCTGTTTGAACACCTAGGTTCGAAAAGGTTAAAGCTTTTGGATTTAAGACTTACCGCGAGACCACGGCGATGATAATCAGAATCCATTGAATACATACTTAAACTCAAAAGGAACACGAAACAACCCACAAAAGAGGAAGAGATTTTAAGAAACAGAGATAAAAAGGAGAAAACAGCTAAGGGAATGAGTTAAAAAGCAAAGAGAGACAGAGAGGAAATGATCAAGAATAGACACTTGTCGCCGTAACAAATAATCCAAATTTAGAGAACTATATATAAAGAAAGAAGAGAATGTTTTACCTGTTAATGATATGTGTTTGGTTTTGTTGTTCTGTTTTTGTTGGTTAGAGAGAGATAAAAACAGACGTGGGGGGAAACAGAGAAGCTTTGAGCTAGAGAGGACAGAGAGAGAGAGATGATTAATGGAGGAGACAGAGACGCAAACGAAACGCGCTTTTACTTCTTCGACAAAGATAATTTTTTGTAGCTTTTGCGTTCTGTCAACATGATTTTTTCGATGGTCAAGTGTTTTCCTTCTGGATAAACATTCTTTAATAACTAGTAGTACGATTTTTTGGCCTAACTCGGTCAACTCAAATCACAGTCTTTACGTATTTTGACCTAATCGGCCTTGTTTGACCTTCCATTATTCTTCATTTCTTCTATTCCAGTTCTCCATGTTGTTTCTGCCCAATTTAACCCAATACAAGCCCAAGCATTTTAAATATTTTAATTCCCACCTTTCTCACGTTAATGATTTTTATATTTCAAGCGTTTACTGTTCAATTTTTAATTTTCACTTTCATTTTGATCAGCAAACTTTATCAGTGGAACTTTTTATATGTAAGAAACCATATTTCAGTTGATAAATGATTTATTTTGTTATCACTGTTAAATGAAAATGATACATTTTGGTTAATAAATGCTATTTTAAAAATAGTAGTAATGTTTTGTATTATTTGAATTTTTTATTAATTTTTACATTAATAATTTGAATTTTAATAGTTTGAATGTCATACACAATTTTTTTCTAAATTTATAAATATTTGTTGAAAAAAATTTGCAAAATTTATAAATATCACTCTCTAGTTAAAAAATTTTAATCAAATTAAATTGTTTTTTTTTTTCAAGTTGACCTGTAATTCCTACTTCCTCAACACAAAATGAAAACGTGAAGACAGCAAACTCTCTCTCCTGTCTGAATACATCACCATGATCTCCTCACACACAGGAGAATCTTAACTTCTTTCTCTTTCAAAGCTCTTTAATTCCCATTTCCTCTACACGAAACTGAAGAAAACATCGAAGATGGTAATGGGTTTGAATCTGGAGGAGATCAAGACGAAGAAGAAGACTTTCATTGGACTTGGATTGGGACAAATCCTCTCCCTTCTCTGCACTTGTAATGTCTTCACATCTTCTGAACTCGCCAGAAAAGGTCTAAAGCTTCTTCCTTTATATTTGTTACCATTATTACACAGCTTCATGATCTGTCTTGATGTTTTGATAAAGTCATCCTACTTTATTCATTTTTAGGAATTAATGTTCCAACAACACAATCGTTCCTCAGTTATACTCTACTTGCAATCGTCTACGGAGGTATCATGCTACATCGAAGACCCACAATTAAGGTCAGTATTTGAAAGTTTCTTGCTTCACTCTGTGTTTCTGCTAACTTCTCATTGTACCATTGTTGTAGGGGAAGTGGTATTACTATTGTCTCCTTGCTTTAGCTGATGTGGAGGGGAACTTTCTTGGTGAGTCTTCTTTGCATTGTGACAATGTAATTTTTTTTTGGAGCTTAGAGATGTAACTACTATACACATCATATTCTTGTTTAATCAGTATTATGTTTTGCTTTTTTGGCAGTGGTGAAGGCGAATCAGTACACATCGATAACGAGTGTGATGCTACTAGACTGCTGGGCGATCCCTTGCGTTTTGGTTTTGACTTTTGTTTTTCTGAAAACAGAATACAGATTGATGAAGATTAGTGGTGTGGTTATATGTATCCTTGGTGTTGTCTTGGTAGTCTTCTCTGACGTTCACGCCGGGAGTCGAGCAGGTCAGAACATTCACTTAGCATTGCCCCCAAGAAACTTGATTTATACATCTTATGGTGGTGGTGGTGGTATTTTTTTTCAGGAGGAAGTAATCCTGTTAAAGGAGATATTCTTGTGGTAGCTGGAGCAACCTTATATGCTGTCAGTAACACCACCGAGGTAAACAAGTCTCTTCAAAATGGCCAATCAAAAAAGGTACATATAACAAAGTCTCATTCTTTCTTTCTTTGTTTTAGGAGTTTTTTGTGAAGAATGCAAACATTGTTGAGCTTTTAGCCTTCTTTGGATTTTTCAGCGCCATCATTAGTGCCATTCAGATGTATCCTTCATACAAAAATAATATCTTTATTTATTTTTAATGCTTCTTATATTTTGTATGCAAGCTCTCCTTGACTTGTTTATAATAGAGGCATATTTGAAAGTGGTGAGCTCAAAGCTATTGAGTGGTCAGCTGAGACTGTAAGTTTCTTGACTATATCTCTACAACCCAAAAGTCTTTTTTACTTTTTTTTCTTCTTATTGGTTCTTTCTACACGTGCAGGCTTTTCCTTTTCTTAGATTTGCAGTCTCGATGTTTTTCACCTACTCATTACTCCCGGTTTTACTCGAGGTATGAAAACAAAAACTGACTAGCAAAATATGATCAAAAACCGGCTTTGACTCTCTGAAACATTAACACGAGATACATATTATCTCCTCAGACGAATGGTTCAGCAATGTTCACCCTCTCGTTACTCACATCAGACATGTGGGCTGTTTTGATCCGCATTTTCGCTTACCATGAGAAGGTTAGCTAACTTTTGAAACTCACACATCAGGGAATTTTTCTTGCATTTTCTGTCTCTAGAAACCAATAGATGAGGGTCCATTTGGCCATGTATGTATGTTAATTTCAGGTTG
Organism: Hirschfeldia incana; assembly: GCA_026261945.1. Classification (NCBI taxonomy): domain Eukaryota; kingdom Viridiplantae; phylum Streptophyta; class Magnoliopsida; order Brassicales; family Brassicaceae; genus Hirschfeldia; species Hirschfeldia incana. The sequence continues at coordinate 87,860 of JABCMI010000120.1, forward strand.
ATTGGCTCTACTACTTGGCATTTGCTACAACGGCTATTGGACTGATCATATACTCAATGTACAGTCTTCTTTTGTCTACTATTTCTTCGGTTATCTGTTCTACAATCATGGCGTCAGTAAGAAACATAATCAGTATGTTTTTGTTGGTATTCTCAGGAAGGAGAAAGATGAGGAGGAACAAAAAGATGAGCAGAGAAAGCTGTTGGATGAGGAGGATGGTGAAACACTTCGAGTCACTTAGTAATTTATAACAACAATTGGCAACTGTAAAGAGAAAAAAAAGATCTTAGTTCAATTGTAAAAAGTACAAAATAAGATCGTGAGAACAACATTGGAATTATTATTATTATTTTTTTTTTGTAAAAATGTTAAGAAACACTGGAATTGTTAATAGTGGAAGTTACTTTCAAACGCATCAACCTTTATTTTTTATTGAACTTACTATGTGTAAGACATATCCAGTGGCAAAATCTCATGTGGGCGCCTAGCCGCCTACTCGCTACCTGGAGTCCCGGACACTAGCCGCCTAATCTTATTATATAAAGCTTGGTTTTAAAGTTACTAATTAACATGATTGTGACATGTGGCAATTATATATTTAAGATTGTGACATGTGTTAAGTAATTATTTTTATAGAAATAATTATTTAATATGATTTTCCTTTTTTATATCCAAAAAGAAAAATTATAAAATATATACAAAAATAAATTTCCCTTTTTAAAAAATCACGAAAATTGAATTATAATAGTTATTTAATAGTAATTTTTCCTTTTTAAGTTTTAAACAAAAAATTGTTAAGGAAAAAATTATGTACTAATAATTATTTAATAGGGAGTTTCCTTTTTTAAATAATAAAAAATAAAATTGTATAAGTTATAGTAAAAGAAATTTCCTTTTTAAGAAATTATAATTTTCCTTTTGTAAATCATGGAAAAACAGAATTGTGAAAGAAAATAGCAGTTTAAAATTTTTAAAACGAATTATAAGAACCTGAAAAAAAAAATTATAATAAATATAAATATTTTCCCTTATTAAAATTATAAAGAAAAGAGAGTTGTAATTTTTTTTCCGATAATTAACTAATTTTATATGGAAGTTCCAATAGTCCATGTTTCACTAAATGTTTTTACACATGACAATTGTATAGTATTTAAAAATATGACATGTGTTAAATAATAATTTTATATAAATCATTAATTAATAGTATTTTTCCTTTTTAAGTTTTAAACAAAATATTGCAAATAAAAAAAAATTTCATACAAATAATTAATTAATATTATTTTTCATTTTATAACCAAAAAATTGTAAAAACTATACGAAAATAATTTTCCTTTTCTAAAAAACCTTGAACAAATAGAATGATAATAGCTATTTAATAGTATTTTTCTTTTTAAAGTTTAAAATCAAATATTGTAAACGAAAAATAATTCTATACTAATAAATATTTAATAGTGAGTTTCTTTTTTAAAATAATAAACAAATAAAATTGTATAAGCTATATGAATATAATTTTCCTTTTAAAGAAATTCTAATAGTAGTTTAAAATTTTTAAAACGAATTATAAGAGCCTGAAAATACAAAATAAATTATTTTATAATAAATCTAAATATGTTCCCTAATAAATATTATAAAGAAAAGAGAGTTGTAAATTTTTTATTTTATTTTTCAATAATTAACTAATTTTATATGGAAGTTTCAATAGTCCATGTTTCACTAAATGTTTTTTACACATGACAACTGTATATTTAGGAATATGACATGTGTTAAATAATGATTTTATATAAATAATTAATTAATAGTATTTTTTTCTTTTTAAGTTTTAAACAAAATATTGAAAATAGAAAAAATTTTCATACAAATAATTAATTAATGTTATTTTTCATTTAATAACCAAAAAATTGTAAAAGCTATACGAAAATAATTTTCCTTTTCTAAAAAAAAAATTGAACAAATAGAATGATAGTATCTATTTAATAGTATTTTTCCTTTTTAATTTTAAAACCAAATATTGTAAACGAAAAATAATTCTATACTAATAATTATTTAATAGTGAGTTTCCTTTTTAAAATAATAAACAAATAAAATTGTATAAGGTATATGAATATAATTTTCCTTTTAAAGAAATTCTAATAGTAGTTTAAAATTTTTAAAACGAATTATAAGAACCTGAAAATACAAAAAAAAATATTTTATGATAAATCTAAATATTTTCCCTTATTAATATTATAAAGAAAAGAGAGTTGTAAGAAAATATTTTTATTTTTCGATAATTAACTAATTTTATATGGAAGTTCCAATAGTCCATGTTTCTCTAAACGTTTTTACACATGACAACTGTATATTTAGGGATATGACATGTGTTAAGTAATAATTTTATATAAATAATTAATTTATAGTATTTTTCCTTTATAAGTTTTAAACAAAATATTGCAAATAAAAAACATTTTCATACAAATAATTAATTAATATTATTTTTCATTTTATAACCGAAAAATTGTAAAAGCTATACGAAAATATTTTTCCTTTTTTTTAAAAAAAAACTTTAACAAATAGAATGATAATAGCTATTTAATAGTAATTTTCCTTTTTAAGTTTAAAACCAAATATTGTAAACGAAAAATAATTCTATACTAATAATTATTTAATAGTGAGTTTCCTTTTAAAAATAATAAACAAATAAAATTGTGTAAGCTATATGAATATAATTTTCCTTTTAAAGAAATTCTAATTTTCTTTTTTTTTAAATCGTGAAAAACAGAATTATGAAAGAAAATAGTAGTTTAAAGTTTTAAAATGAGTTATAAAAACCTGAGATTTAAAAATATTATTCTATATAAATCTAAATATTTTTTCTTTTTAAAATTCTAAGCAAAAGAGAAAAGAGAGTTGTAAGAACAATCTTATTATTTTCCTATAATTAGATATTTTTTTGCAGAAGTCCCAGTAGTCCATGTTTGGCCAAGGGTTAGTGTTTTTATTCTGCGTTGTTTAGGTTTCGAGTTTGAGAGAAAGCGAATTATTAGTTTATTGGCAAAAAAGTTTATATGATATGTTTAAGATTTATGTAAAGAATACCATATGATGTAGAACTTATGAAACAACTCATGAAAATATAGTCAGACGCATATCCACATCAGACATGTAGAATTGTTAACTGTAGATATGTCTATGTAATGTTTTTTTTTAATTTATATTAACATAATTAATCAGCATTAACAAAAAAGAGTTTTTTTTATATTATCGATATATATTGATCAATAAGTTAAAAACTAATAGTTAAAAAAATATATTTAGTTTTATTTTTTTTTATTAAAAATCTTATACATGTATAATTATGTAATTAATCTGTTATATAAAGAAAATTATAATTTAGGGATATATGCATATTTATCTTCTGGAAAATTTTGTTACTATAACTACATGTCCAAAGTGAGAAAAATTTAATAATCATTTATTTTTTAAAACATGACTCCAAAATATATATCTGATCTTTACTATCATATATTTGAAATGAAATTACAAAAACTTCTTAATGATTGTATCTTCTTCATGTCTGCATGTATTACATATTATTTTTATAAATATTTATTCACACAACGTAGATTTAGAAACATGATCTTTAGAATACACTATCACAAGAATCAAAGTAGTATCAAACTGTGTAAAGTATTAATAGTTTTGTTACCTATAATTGCATTAAAAAGAGTTAATTCATAATGTTATCTATTGATTAAACAACTAAGGTTATTTTCAATTCACCCATATATTCATATCTATATTCTTTTCTAAAATATACAAATTATATTATAAAGATAGATTTGTTTCAGTGTGTGATTATGTAAAATAGAGTTCCTTTATTTTTAATGGAAAATATAGAGATATGGTATTTTTGGTTATTAATAAAGAATCTTTTCATTACATTTTTTTCCTTAAAATATAGAAATTTTATAGTAGAATCAGACAATTGAGAGATTCACATTTACAATATAACTATATTTTATGAAAAAAAATAGATTAATATATAGAGTTGAGAGCTATAAATAATTTAAAGATGAATACACTATACAAACCAAAATATATAAATGCTAACAAATGCCACAAAAATATTTTGAGATCCTACAATGACAACACAAAACATTACTAAATTGTTATAAAAGCATTAGAATATATTTGTACAACTAGAATAACATAGAAAATTAATACAAAAATGAATTAAATTAAGAGCTTAAGAAAGTGAATGACAGTATCATCAACTCAATTGGCATGATTCAACTTTTAAATTCTTTGTATTTTGTATTTCTTTACGTTGAGTTCGATTTGAATTTTTAGAAATAGATTTTTTCTCTAACTTCATGTATAAAGTTGGTAATAACTCACTTCACTTATGCATCATGATTGTTAAAATAGGAGTACTAACCAAAAATTATGTGAAAAAATTAAATTTTATACCTAGAATAATTTTCACACAATATATACAAAATCATACAATATAACTAAAACATTAATCGAAACCCGTGCAACGCACGGGTCGTCCATATCTAGTACTAAAATAAATAAATAAAACTTAGTTAATTTTAGATATTAATTTATAATTTATAAAACTGATCTATACAAAATATTATTTATATAATAATATTAATATTATAATAAAATAAAATAATGTATCAAAATCAAATCAAATAAGTCTAAAAATATAAATTTTGATTTGTTTAAAAAAAACTTTTTGCTATAACGTTATTTTTTGAATAACTTTTTTTGGGTCAAAATTTTTTGAATAACTAAGATGAGTAAAACTAAAAACATTCATTTGATCAATGTTGATCCTGATTTTTAATTATTCAACCTATTGAATAAATTCAACAAGATGAATCTACTCTTCACTTTTCTCATTTTCAACATTATTTATCACTGCAGTTCATTCAATTGTTTTCAGCAACTCTACTGTACTCAGTTTATAAAAAATTAATCACACTGTAGTTGAAGTAAAAATAAAAAGTCTTTACCATTTTTGATCAAAAAAAAAAGTCTTTACCATTCAATTTGAAAACCAGGCTTTATCTACCCACTACGTGGTGAGGTTTTATTGGATGCTACTAAAAACACCATGGGCCCCGTCATTTGTCTTCTCTGTTTCTCCCAGCTCATTTTTTATTACACGAACACAAACAAAAGAGAACACTAGATTGTTCCCCCATTGCCTTCGTCGAGGTTTAAATCTTCTTCGAATCCGATTCTCGTCAACAGATAGAAGCACTATTTCTTCAATCGATCAACCAATCGAATTACATGGTGGGCTTCTCTCTCTCGTCGCTTCTCCATTTTCTTAGCTTCATATGGGTTCGCTTCTTATAGTCCCATTTTGTTGATTTGTATAAAATCCGAGATAAAAAGATTTGATTTTTTTTTATTTCTTTCTGTAAATTGTATTAAAGATTATATTATCTGACTGCTTCTGTCAGAGATCGTTGTCATCCTCTTTGCTCATTTCAAGGCCTGTGCTTTATCATGTTGTATCGATCGATACTAAATATTCCTCACGTCTTTGCATTTTACAGGCAGGGAGAATCATTGCACAGTTCATTGTGATGGGTTCTGGGATATTAGGTCGTGCTTTCTTTCAAGCTTATCGTCAGGCCCTTGCAAGTATGTTTCACCACTCTTTTATTACATATATCTTTTGCTTCTTTTTCTGACATCAAGTGATCTCTTAGAAAGGTCTTGTTTTTGTAAAAAAAAATTGGCACTACAGATTGAGTTACAAATTGCATTCTCATGTGTGACTACTGATTCTATTAGAACGGTTTATATGTTTCCTTAAACAGATTGATTTGTTTCAATTGAGTATGTGACTATGTTTGTTTGTGTTAGCTTCATGAATCCAATGATGACTCTTTGACTCTTGGGAAGATCATTTTTTCAATTGATGTTCATAGGTCCTGCATATTTGTTTACAACTATTAGAACGGTTTATATGTTTATGGATTTGCTCTGTTTGATCCTATATTGAATCGGTAGTTAAGACAACGTGCTGTGTATTTGTATTGAAGCGAGGCCTATCTTTAACCAAGAAACTTTATTTTTGCAGATGCGTCTAAAACGGGGGTTGCGCAGGAAGCAATGCAGAACGCAGTACGCAAAGCAGGAAAGGCCATTAATGAGCAAGAGGCTAGGCAGATTCTCGGTGTAACCGAGCACACCTCTTGGGAAGAGATATTGCAGGTAAAAGCATTTCTCTGTGTCATAGGTCTAAATCTGAAACTCTCTGAATGGAAATAAGTAACAAGGAGTTTTGTTTTGTATTTATGATTGTAGAAATACGACAAGCTGTTTGAGAATAATGCCAAAGCTGGGAGCTTTTACCTTCAATCTAAAGTTCTTCGAGCTAAAGAATGTCTTGAAGCTGTGTACAGGAGTAACGGTACACCTAGTTAAGACTGTAATCCTTTCTTTTTTCTTTCAGAGTTCATGCTCTTCGTGTAAAATCAAAGACAGATAACACTGTTCTTTGAGGTAATGTGTAACTTTGAAAAACTGCTATAGTTTTCTTCACCAATTTTTTTAGTTGATCAGTAGTGGTAACCTCTTAAGCTTAGAATGAATTGTTCTTCTATGCGTTTATGACTCCTTTTAGAGTTTTGTTTATGTATATATATCACTCACTTCAGTGATTTTGTGGCTTATGTAAATGCTTGAGAAAGCTAAATCTCAGATTATGTACAAGAGCAACAGTACACCTAGTTAAGACTTTAATCATTTCTTTCTAACAGATTCAGAGATGATGTGCAACTTTTGAAAAACTGCCATAGTCTTCTTCACTCATATACATCAGTTGGTCAGTAGTGTCAAGGAGCATCTCAAACTTAGAGTGGGTTGCTGTTCTACGTGTGTATGTTGCATCTTTCACTCCTAAGACTCTCATTACAGAATTGATTATGTTCTTGATCCAGATTTGAACTGAGATGGATCTACAGTTTGTTATGTATATATAGTTACTTCAGTGATTTAGTGGCTTATGTAAATGCTTAAGAAATCTGAGTCTCAGATTAGACTTAGTTGTAATAGAATCTCAAAGTCTTAACAACTTTCATAAAGAGATGATTGTTGTTTTTCCTCTTGCACTGATCTCATCTTGAATGTGAAATAAAGAAAACAAATCCACAAATAATTCATATGGTTTTTGTTTACAAACTATTTTGACCGTTACCTCTAACTACTCTTAGCCATCTCAAACCCATTCTTAGCATTCTGATAATCCTCAAAAGCCATATCAATCTCAGCCTGAGAACTCATCACAAATGGACCACTCTGAACCATAGGCTCACCTATTGGCTCCCCTGCAATCAACAGAAACCTCAGTGACCTAGAACTTGACTTGTTCGACACGCTAACTAACTCCCCTGGTCCAAACACCACAACATGGTGCGCAGATATAGCTGAAGAGCTCATGGAGCTAAAGACGCCTTCATCTCCTTCTAAAATGTAGGCGAAAGCGGTCCAAGATTCTGGAACAGTCTGGTGGGTTTGAGATCCTGGCTTGAGGGTGAAGTCAAGGTACATCATAGGTGTTGTTGTGTGGCAAGGAGATTTGATTCCCATTGAATCTCCGGCTATGACTTTGACCTCAACTCCATCTTCCTCTGCTCTTGGAATCTCTGAACCAGACAGTTCTAGGTTTCTTGGTTCAATCCTATGGAAAGATCAAACAACAGAAGGTGAGATACCGTACGATGATTGATGAAGTGAGGATAATGGAACTTCTCTTTTACATTCTGTGAGTGGAAGGAAGGTTGATCCAAAGCTGTAAGCCATTGTTGACTTCTTGTTCCGGATATTCGGAATGAATGATTCCTCTTCCTGCTGTCATCCACTAACAAATAAAAAACTACAGTTAAACCAGAAAATCAAGAATCAAGATTCAAAATATGATGTTTCATTGTGCTTAGTGTTTTTGTTCTTTCACCTGAACATCTCCCGCTTTGATTGTACTTTTATGGCCTTTGAGATCTTTATGAATGATACCTCCCTGCATAAATTTTAAGAAATATTCATTAGAATCAAGATTCTAAAATCAGAAAGCAAAATTCAAGAATTTTATCAAATCTAGGAAGAAGATAGAAGAGTCTTTGTCGTACTTGTAGGATGTAAGTAAGAATTTCAAAACCTGCATGGTAGATGATACAATTACATAAGATTCATTACAGAACAGAACAGAGAAGCTTTGCGTATATGCGTGTGTAAGAAGTTATTGTTGATATAGACCTCGGTGAGGATGATCTGGGTATCCAACTGAAAGGGAAACTGATCAAGAAACATAACACATAAATGTCTGCTTTAGATTATTATCTATATATAAGCATGTAATCATCAATAAAAACATATATGGGAGATGAAGAAATTTACATGAAAATTCAACTAACAACACGAACGGGTCCAATAACTTCTGGTCCATCCTGAGTTAAGCACACAAAAATATATATATGAAATTTGAAGGTTAATTAAGCTATTGGATTTTCATGAAGCAAAATATATTTTAAGAAAAGAACAATAAAACCTACTCTGTGATAGCGTTTCTAACGAGAGCCCCTTCTCCTTCTTCCTGAAGCTTTACAAAAAAGTTCTTGATTACCTGTCTCGTTACTATATTAGCGTCTAAAGAAGGAGACATGGTGATCGATGATGATGATGAGGATGAAACTTTTGTTACTATATCTTCTTCTTATTAATATGTGGTGTGTATGAGTGTCAGTGTGTGTATTATATATAGAGAGAGAAAGAAAGGTGCAGAGGATCGATTTGAACTGAAAGTTGTAGGTGAAGGTAATGATTCATTCACATCTGTTTTTTTGTAACACTCTAGCCAATAGGTTTACGATTGTAGTCTGTAGAGTACACATGCAAAAAGATAAAATAAATAAATACTGTCACATTAATGTAAAAATGAGTACAAATCTAATTTGATATAGTTCATAACTCGTAGTGTCTTAGTGCCGGTAATGTTTTGACCACGATTAAATGTATTTTCATTGCATGTTCACACTGCATTTAAATATAGTAGTTGATTAAAAAATGTATTTCAACCGACTCAAACCTAACTTTCTGATTAATTGAAACGAATAATGATATATTAAGTTAAGCTGTTCGTTGTCATGGTACATTTAAGTAACAAATTTGGCTGCTAAAACAGCTAATGAAGACAATTTTTAAAAACTATTCTTCATTGTCAATTGTCAGGGTAGAAAATAATACAAAAATTAAAAATATAATCAAAACTATACATCAATCACATGTTATAAGAGTTGTCGTTTATAAAAAAAATATGGTGGATGATGTCGGCTCCAAGTATGAACGTATGCATTTTTATTCAATCGATATATGACACATTAAATATCAGGATATGATTGTGAAATCTAATAAAATAACTCGAAACACATTTTGGGCTTGTCCATATTGATCTTTAGACTTCTTGCGGCTGAAGGGAAACCGGCGTCTTCTTAAATAATACAAAACTTCCATCCTAGGAAAAAAAAGTTTCAAAACTTTAAAAGCAAGCAATGAGAACACTGTATATTCACGATATGTTCTGATGGCTGGGACCATAGCACACAACTTGTTTACTTAACATATTGATAGCTATTTGATTCCTGATGTGTGAAAAGGTGAGAACAAAAGAAGATTTCACTTTTCTAGGTGTACTGAATCTAGTTGAAAGTCAAGACTTTTAAAAGCTCTTTTGTTTTGTGCTTCACTTATTTTCTACAACTATGGATTCTATCTTCTCCCCCCACCAGTACGCTCTCTATTACACATACATGTTCCTAACACTACTCATACAAAACTATAGAGAGAGTGAGAGAGAGAAGATGTGAACATCCTTTTTTTTATATTGATTCGGCTTTATTTAGAAACTTCTGTTAATCGAAATGGCCTTAGTGGCCCACCCTGTCCACTTGTTTCTCTAGTTTTGGCACAAGAACACTAACCAAAACGTTATTTGGTTTCTCACCTAGTAGGTTCATAATTGACTTTCTTTATGAGACGGAAACAGAGAATGTTATTCATTCACGCTTATTCACAAATTACAGCATTGCAAGAAAAATCAAAATGAAGTGAAATAGCTTGAGAGCAACAGAGATTCTGTTTAGTTTTTCTTCCACTTAATAATGAACCATAAGATAAGAATAACTTGTATGGCAAGTTAGGTTGTCCAAAGCTTAAGACTTTTTCCCTCCCAGATTTGTTTAGTTTCTATTCTATTCAACATTTAACTCAACATTCTCATAACAAAAAGCATAGACGACACATAAGAATGCTTTAGCAGCATATTACAAACAAGATAATTTTGGTTTGAGTTCTTAGATATTTCTAGTAACTACACATATTTGTAGCCATAAGGCACATGCATTGCTTCCAATGGTAAAAGAGGCATGACCACACGAGAAATTATTAAAATAGTTAAGAAACAAGAATGGTTCTTCTAGAGAATCTGGTTTAGTGAAGCTACTCCAGGAAGCGTCTGAAGTTGGCTTGACAATACAACCAGTTCATCATTGATTGATGAACTGAACTATATTAGGAATTGTTCAATATTGTTTATATACTTCGCCGGACACTGTGTTAGGAAAGGACTATTCACCAGACCTCGGTACAAGCACACAACCCACATCTCTAACTAAACAGAACTCAGAAACAACTGATCGATATACAGAACCACATATAGACTTGGGAAGTGATCAAGCACTTTCTTTCATGACTTGCACCTTGCATTTGGTTGAAGCTCTGGGAAGACACAAAAGATCATTCACCAGACGACGCCTCACTCCATCATCAGCTACTTTATGAGTAACCCTAACCATTTCAAGATGCGATAGTTTTCCCAAGAAACTCTTCATGTGACTAAGCTCTTCACCAGTTCCTTCATACCCAGTGATCTGTAGAACCTTCACTCCGCATGATGACAGAGCATCAGACACATCATCCCAAGATAAACGTAGGTACCACCCAACCTCCCATCCTTTTTTAACATAGTGCCTGAGACCCTGAAAGCACGTTGGAGGTTAATATCATTATAGCTTCATGAATATTATTAGTACACAACTCTTCTTTTTTTTTTGCAGCATACCTTGACGGTTAGAGTTTGTAGATTTGGTGCGTTGAGGAGCAGAGATGGAAACAGTTTCCAGAAGATGTGTGGACTGCCATGAGGTCTATCACTTCCCAGAGACAAGCTAATCAGATTGTTGAACACCGGTATCTTCTTATCACTGCGGTAATAAAGCGTCTGAAACACACACACACACACACACACCAGAATCATCAACAGCCAACAAAAACAAAGGCTACACATAGAGGAAGCAGCTTAAAAGGGTCTGGACTCACATCTAGAGCATCTGGAGATAAGCAGAGGATCTTGGCGTTTCTGATCCCCATGAACAAAGTTGAAACATCACCAGGAACAAAACCAACACTGTCTGCAGCATTCTTGCGCAAGATTTGGTCTCCGGTCAACAGAAGATCAAGCCTAGCTTCAACCAAGCTGTCCAAACGCAGATTCTCGTACTTATCAGCAACCACATCAGAATACTCCAAGTAAACAAGCCCCGGAGTATCAAACGTAACACAGCGCTTAGGACCAGAAGTATCATCATCACGTCTGTACACAAATCTCTTGAGCGTTGGACTTGAAATAGACCCATCCCAGTAGTACCAACCCTTGGATTCATGGACCCTCAGGTTCTGAAGGTTAGGGAAAGCTGACAGAATGGCTACGAAACCTGGCTCATCATCAGTAAACTTAACTGAGTCGAGAACGAGAGAGTTAAGTGTAGGAGAAACGGAATATGGAAGAGAACTAAAGGGGGAGCTGCAGCCCTCAGTAAGGTGGACTCTTCCGCTGATCCTAAGGTTTACAAGTGCCTTGCTCTCAAGGAACCAGAACAGTAGATTAAATATCCTGTAACCCAAGTCACCAATGCTTAGACTAAGTTCCAAGGCACCAAGACCCATTACTGTTTTTATCCACCGAGCTACGCGTACAGGACTTTCAGGAGGACTTAAATGACTTAACTTGAAAGAGACTTTCTTCACAGGAGACCAGTTCTTCTCTCGCCGAGACAATACCCTATCAACGAACTCCGTGAAAACCTTAGTTTGCTCTTGACCCATTTTGCGATTTAGCAACAGAGAATCGTCGAAGTCGAGGATAGGTACCAGTTGAAGCAGATTCGACCATCTCTTTGACAGAACCTGTGTTAAAGCGACCTCCTTTGTCGTCAAGAAGGACAAGATAATGCAGAGGACATCATCTGGTAAAGTGCTGATCAAGTCTCTGGAACTAGGGTTCGCTTTCTTGTTGCCTTCCATTTCGAAAAAGAAAAATCCTACAAGGGAGAGAAGTGAATAAAGGAGCAGACTTTGGTCTTAAAACAGAGTACTTTAAGAGGAAGCCATGAAAGTGAGACCTCTTACCTTCCAATGTGATGACTAAAAAGATTCTCAGATTCTTGAGGCGAGAAGATGATATTAGGGTTTAGGGAAGCCGAAGAGAAGCTGACAATTGGAGTGTGATCTTAACACAAAGTTTATACGCGACCGTACAGAAGATGAATGAATACTTCATCAGTAAATGTACTCGGGTGGGTCTCAAGTTTTATTGGCCTTTTGGACCTGTACAACGTAATAGTATTTAAATAAATTCGGAGATAAGCACGCGCATTTACCTGGACTCGCCGACTCGGACTCGAAGATCCGATCCAAACTTGACCAAAAAACATGGTTCGGATAGAAACCGAACCGATGTTTTTACGCTACCGATTTCTGTTATGGAGGACCCGCAGGTCACACGACCCAAACCCAAAATCAACACACTAAAAGCACAAGTTTCTTTCCTGTGAGTGACACATAGGATTTTTAGAGTAACAAGAAACTGACATGTCATTAAATGAAAAAACTTGAAAACCCAATGAAATCATTTCGTTTAAACACGTCACTGCTCTGCTGTCGTGTTTTACCTTTGATTTCTTCTCCGTTTGTCGAACTTCGATCTCTCTCTTTTTGTCGACGAAGATTTGATTCTGATAACTTCTTCGATCTCTCTGTTTTGGTCGACGAAGATTTGAATCTGATATCTCTCTCTTGCACCTTCGCTCTAATATCGGAACTCTGTCTTAATTCTGGTGATTTGATCGATCTATTTCTCCTCTTTCTCGACTCTATCGTGACAACAAAGCTCTTAAGAACTTCAGGCCTAATCTGCGGCTTTTCAAGTTCCTTTGCGGTTATAAAAACCTTTCGAAGAAAGATTCTTAGCCCAGAAACCAACAAACCTATGAATCGAGGGAATGGGTAATCAGAATGGTGTGTTTTATCATTATATGGACAACAAATACGATGAATCTGGTGGTGATTATTTTGCAAGAGGCAGTGGTGGTGACGATCGGAGACGAACACAACCTCTGTTGACAGCCAATCTGTTCTCAGAAGGTATCTCCTTTGCATCTCTCCATCTTGTTACAACATAAAGAAACCACATTTGTCTTTTTTTTTGTCTCGTTTTAATTATTGGTAGCTCAGATTCGTTTGTCTTTGATTCATGTTTGCGTATGGTTTATTAGTGCTCAGGGATGTTGACGGAAAGTTCCCTTAATATCTTTGCACACAAACTGTTTGTTAGAATGTTTCTTGTGTCAATGTGGTTTCCCTCTACTCTGTACTGCTCAAAGCTTTGATTTTTATCTTACCCAGATTCCTAATCAAGATTTTTCTTTACTTGAATGCAGGCTGCAATCTGAACTCATGGGCTTGATCGTATGTTAACTTTGTTTGTGAATAAGCAAATCTAAAACCAGTTTTCTTTGTTGTAGTGAAGATGCTCATGTATGTGGTGTTGTTTTGCAGATGGGAGGTGACCCGGGAATCTCTGCTTTTCCAGAGGAAGACAACATCTTCTGTTGGAAAGGAACGATAACAGGAAGCAAAGACACTGTCTTTGAAGGAAGTGAGTACAGACTCTCCCTCTCTTTCTCCAATGACTATCCTTTTAAACCTCCGAAGATCAAGTTCCAGACTACTTGGTTCCACCCCAATGTTGATCTCTATGGCAATATCTGCTTGGACATTCTCCAGGTAAAGTTTATACTTGTTGTCTCTTTTGTGCTACACAAAATCAGAGAAACTTAATTTGTTTTCACATTTTTCTATTTGGGCAGGATAAACGGTCGTCTGCCTATGATTTGAGGACAATACTACTATGTCTTCTGGGAGGTAACTTTATTTTGCATAACCTTTGCTTTTTGCGTAAGCCATGTGGCTGGTTAATCTCATATCTGATGAGTCTGTGTATTTTTTTTCCTCTTTGTGTTGGTCAGAACTGAACATCAGCTCACCATTGAACACTCAAGCAGCTCAGCTCTGGAGCAACCAAGAAGGTAAACAAATACTATATACAGACACTACTGACTTCACACACATGCATCTTCTGCTACGTATGAGTTTCTTATGCCTCTTTTGTATTCGTGTGCAGAGTATAGGAAGATGGTTGAGAAGCTCTACAAGCCTCCCAGTGCATGATCTCTTCAAGCGGCTCTGTTCATGAAATCTCTCTTGATTTTCCAGAAGAAAGAATATGTATTATTCATTGTTTTCTTTGTTTATGATCATCAACAGTTTTATGTGGAACCTTTACCTTTTGATTATCACATAATATGATTTCTATACGAAATAGTGTGTGTGTGTGTGTGTGTGTTTATTTATTTGCTTTCTTTGTTTCTGATCATCAATACCATAAGATTCGACCTGAGCCAAAGCATGATGTGAACGAGTGAGTTTATCAAGAAATCTATCAGTAAGAAAGAGAGATCCTTATTCATTTCAAAGAGAGTATTTCAGAGATTAATCAGAAAGACATATATGTCATATGTTCTTTATTCATTTGAAAAATAAATAAACCCAACCGATGATGAGATTATTTGATGAGTTGTTAAGATCAAACTAATCAGAGATTTCCTCAAAAATAATTCCAATTGAAACTCTACAAGAATCGGTAATACTAGCTCAGGTTTTAGGTAATACTAGCTCAGATTTTAACTGCGAAGAAAAGTCGGTCATACAAAGCTATGGTCTAATTCTGCCAACACATCAGCAAATAAAAAATGCACAAACATTTATGTGAAGAATTTGATCGAAAATATCACATAAAATGTAAAGTTTTTATCAAAAGCCAATACTAATATTGGTGATGGAGAATATTTACTACTATACTATGAAACTTTATATCAAATTTTTTAATAAGTTTTCTGTAACTTGATTTAATATATCTTAACCAAACTAAATATATGTAACTATATATCAACGCTTATATTATAAATATCTACATATATATTCTAAAATTTAATTTGAAGTAAACGATAGTTGTTTACTTTTTTCATTTTTCGAAAATCAAATTTTGAAAATGAATCAAAATAAATGAAAATAAAATGTTATTTCTATTTTTGACAAGAAAATGACTGAAACACGTTTTGGGAAATTAAAAAAAAATTAAATATTTTAGAATATTTTTTATTTAAACATGTCATATAAAAATATTGTATTTTTATCCGTATAATGTACTTTTTGTAATGTGTAGACAAGAGACAATTATTCCGTTAACAGTTTCTATCATGTGTAGATTTCTGAGTTATCTGTAGATTTTGAATACGTAGAACTTTAGAATTACTCATAAAATTAGAAGTTGCATTTATAAATAATGTAGTTACCTTACAATGCATAGACTTTGCATTTGTCAATACTTAGAAGTCCACTGAAAGGTAAATTATTTGTTCTGCAAAAAGTAGAATAACTTGCTCAGTGTGAAATTCAATTTTTACCATACCATTTTCGTAAAAAAGATAATATTTTTTCCCGTAGGAAATAACTAAAAATTGTTAATTTAATAAGGTATACAACCCAAAGGATTTCAGTTTGTGTATATGGGATGCGTATTGCCATCAATTGTTTCTATTTTTTATAAAAAAATATTATTCCTAAAGGCTAAAGCTATTTCTTTCATTAAGTTTGTAAAATAGAAAGGATAATTGAGATAAAGGGGACAAAAAAAAAATTATACTAAAGAGAGAAATTTCTCAATTATTAATTTCTCAATTTCTATTCTGTTATATTTTATTTTGACAAATTTCTCAATCATAAATTTAGTGAACCGGAAAAGTGAGGAAAAAAACGAAATGGATTTCTACCTTTACATTTGAACTCATATTAAAAATAAAGAAATATTTAAGTATAAATATAAAAGTGATCTAAAAAATTAAGCGTATATTATTTAGTAAATATGATAAAATAAACAATCGAAATAAGGATCAAATAAATTAATTTTGTTAACTAAGCCGGCTATCAAATACACATATTAAAAAATGATTAAGCTCTTTATATTATTTTCAAATAGAGTTTCACATTACATTTTTATTTAATCAATAAATAAGGTAAAAATTAATATTAAACTGATTCTAAATATATAAATAATATAAAACTGATATTTCTATTGAAATAAATTTGAAAAGACAAAATTCTTATATTAAACAGAAGGAGAATAGTTTTAGAGTATGTTAGTCCACATACTGGAACTAACCCCCACTTAAAAAAAAAAAAACTAACCCCCACCCCAAAAAAAGATTACAAAAATAAACAATATGATATTACACCACGAACTTGAAAAGAATTGACTTGGAAGCGTTAAATATTATCAAATAAATAATTTTTATATAATAACCAAAATATAAAAATACAATATATGTTTAGATTATAAATATCTATACATAAATTATATTAGTATGATTATTTATTTACAAAATGAAAATATTTTGAAAACAGTAAAATAAAAATAAATCCCGCAGCGTAGCGCGGGTAATTACCTAGTACTAGAATTAATAATGTAAATATATAAAAGGATTTTTAACATAAAACTCCTCAACTAAGTTTGTTTTGGGTAAAAACTCACAAATTAAGTATTTAATAAAATAACCCCCAAACTAATTTTATTTAGTGAATTAAACCCTAACCGATCATAATTACTTTTACTACCGATAAATCATTAATTAAGGGGGTTTTACATTAACTAAACACAGTTGAGAGATTTTACCATTAAAAAAACAAAAAAATTAAAATATAATAACACTGTCTAAAAATTAGTAACTTTAATTTCCAAAATTAGCATTTCTATTCTGTAAATATATGAGTCTGATTTGTTTTAAAATAAAAATTTTATATGTTTTTTTGTCAGCAAACACAAATAAAAATTTATATGTATAAATTTAAAAATGTGAAATCCCAAATAATATAACAAAATTTGTCTAAAGTTTTACCTGTAATAAAAATTATCTTAAAATTAAAAATGTATAAGACAAGAAAATATAATTAAAATTATATCTTATCCAATAAAATGTAATAATAAATCTTTAGATAATTTGTTTTTTTTAATATATTTTTTGGTTTTACATTTTTAATTTATTCATATATAATTTTGATGTTAAAAAAAAATCAAACCCATTTATTTAGAGAAATTTTAAAAATGTTAATTTTGAAAATTAAACTTACTAAATTATTGGACAATGTTACTATATTTTAGATTTCGTGTTCTTATTTTAAAGCTTTAGACAATTTTTGAAATGTTTTTTGGGATTTCACATTTTTAATTTATACATATACAATTTTATTTTAAAACAAATCAGACTCATATATTTACATAAGTTTTTAAAAATGCTAATTTTGAAAATTAAAGTTACTAATTTTTAGAAAATATTATTATATTTTGGGTTTTTTTTTTTAATTTTTAAAGGTAAAATTCCTCAACTATGTTTAGTTAATGTAAAAATCCTTAAACTAAAGATTTACCGGTAGTAAAGGTAATTATGACCGGTTAGGGTTTAATTCATTAAATAAAGTTAGTTTATTGATTATTTCATTAAATACTTAGTTTGGGGGTTTTTACCCAAAACAAACTTAGTTAAGGGGTTTTAATGTTAAAAATCATATATAAAATGCATTAAGAGGTAATCGAAAATGGGTTATTTTTCTAAAATGCAAAAAATTGACTATTAAAAAATAATAAATTGTTGTTGTACCTCGCATAGTTTAATACATATACATATTTTAATACAATAAAAACATAAATTTTGAATAAAATTTCAAAAATATTTTGGATATTTAAATTTTTCTTTTTGTATTTTTAGATATATTTTAGGTCGAGCCCGACCTGGAATCGAATCAAATCTGAACTGATAAATTCTAGTATCCTATTATCTAAGACCTAATCTGACCCAAATTTGATACGATCTGAACCGACCCATAACTGATAATTTGAAATTATTCTATTAAATCTTAAACTCCTAAATCCAAAAGACTCAGATCCAAAAAGACTTGACCCCAACCTGATCCGACGACCCAAATGCTCATGTCTATTTGGAGAGCTTGCAAAGTAGTGTAAAAAAACAATTAGGGATTATCAAAATCATGATCAAAAACAATTATAAAACTATACTTCGGTATCTTTTGCATGAATTTAACATTTTTTAAGATTAAAAAAAAACTTATAGATCAATGACTCTGATCCAGAATAGTGCACATATAATCTCACCAAGCCTATTATAAGAATCAAGCAGTAAAATTCCTTTGTATTCATTGATTCTTTTAAAGAACCAAAAGTATAGAAGCACTTTGATGTAAAAAAGGATTTTTGTTTGTAAAAATTTTACATTCATTCGAAAAAAAGAATGTACTGTTGGTGATTCAACACTTTCAATAAGATAAACCATTTTTATGTAACTCATCAAATCTTTTATGTTACACTTTCAATAGGATTAAAGATTTTAAAAAGAATTTAGAGATCAATGACTCCTGATCCAGAATAGTAAACATATAATCTCACCAAGCCTATTATAAGAAACAAGCAGTAGAGAGATTGAGTTATTAACCGGGTTAATGGTGAGTCAACACTATCAATAAGATGAACCGATTTTAATTTTATGCAACTCATCAAGTCTAATCGTCCACATGCTCAATAATTAAGCAATTCATTAATCATTATCCATAAAAACCAAGCAAATATGTTACTGCAGTGTATGATGTTAAATAGATAAATACTTCACTGGACATTGTGATAGGGAAGGACTTTTCAACAGACCTCAGCACAAGTACACAAGTCTGATCGTACGCAGGTACACAACTAAGATGGTAAACTTGGGAAGTGATCAAGCACTTTCTTTCATGACTTTGACCTTGCATTTGGATGAAGCTTTGGGAAGACACAGAAAATCATCCATGAGACGACGTCTCTCTCCATCATCAACTCCTTTATGAGTAACCCTAACCATTTCAAGACGCGGTAAACTTCCCAAGAAACACTTCATGTGACTTAGCTCTTCACCAGTCCCTTCATACCCAGTGATCTGTAGAACCTTCACTCCGCATGATGACAGAGCATCAGACACATCATCCCAAGATAAACGTAGGTGCCTAACACAATGCCCTAGACCCTGAAAGCACGTTGGAGGTTAATATCATTATAGATTCATGAATATTACTAGTACATAACTCTTTGTTTTTGCAACATACCTTGATGATTAGAGTTTGTAGATTTGGTGCCTTGAGAAGCAGAGATGGAAACAGTTTCCAGAAGATGTGTGGACTGCCGCCATGGGGTCTATCACTTCCCATAGACAAGCTAATCAGATTATTGAACACCGGTATTGCCCCACTACGGTAATAGAGGGTCTGGAACACAGACAAGCACACCACTCATTAGAATCAAATCTTTTGTACAATCACTAACCAATAAGAAAAAAAACTTAAGGGATTGGACTCACATCTAGAGCATCTGGAGATAAGCAGAGGATCTTGACATTCCTGATTCCCTTGAACAAAGTTGAAACATCACCAGGAACAAAAGCAACACCCTCTTGAGCATTCTTGTTCAACTGAAGATCAATCAAGCCTAGCTTCAACCAAGCTGTCCAAACGCAGATTCTCATACTTATCAGCAACCACATCAGAATACTCCAAGTAAACAGTCCCGGAGTATCAAACGTAACACAACGCTTAGGACCAGAAGTATCATCACCACGTCTGTACACAAATCTCTTAAGCGTTGGACTTGAAACAGACCCATCCCAATAGTACCACTTGTTGGATTCATGGACCCTCAGGTTCTGAAGGTTAGGGAAAGCTGATAGAACGGCTTCGAAACCAGGCTTATCATCAGTAAACTGAACTGAGTCAAGAACGAGAGAGTTAAGTACAGGAGAAACGGAATCAGGACGAGAAGTAAAGCGGGAGCCCTGAGTAAGGCAGACACTTCCTCTGATCCTAAGGTCTACAAGTGCCTTGCTCTCGAGGGCACAGTACAGCAGAACAAATCTAGGGTTAATTAAGTCACCAAAGCTTAGACATAGCTCCAAGGCACCAAGATCCATTGCTTTTTTCACCCACATAGGTACAAATCTTTCATGAGAACCTAAATGACTTAACTTGAAAGAGACTTTCTTCATGGGAGACGAGTTCTTCTTTCGGAGAGACAATACCCTTTCCACGAACTCGGCAAAAACCTCAATTTGCACTCGACCCATTTTGCGATTTAGCAACAGAGAGTTGTCGAAGTCGAGAATAGGAACCAGTTGAAGAAGATTCAACCATCTCTTTGAGAGAACCTGTGTTAAAGCGACCTCTTTTGTTGTCAGGAAGGACAGGATAACGCAGAGGACATCATCTGGTAAAGTGCTGATCAAGTCTCTGGAACTAGGGTTCGCTCTTGTTACCTTCCATTATCCTACGAGGGCGAGAAGTAAATGAAGGAGAGTACTTTGAGAGAGAGAGAGAGAGAGGAAGACATGAAAGTGAGACCTCTTACCTTTCAATGTGATGACTAAAAAGATTCTCAGATTCTTGAGGCGAGAAGATGAGATTAGGGCTTAGGAATCTCAGATTCTCGAAGTCTTTTGTTCATCGACCGTATTAAATACAGTTTTTTCATGAAATATTTTTTATTACGTAAAATAAACTTGAAAATATTCATATATATACACAAGACTATATACATGAATTTATATTTATTTTGAAAATACTATGATGTAAAATATTTTGGATAATGTAAAATTATCATTTATTAAAGATAGTGAAGACTTCAAAAGCTACAAACTTCAAATTGAGAGCAAAAACATCAATTTACAAATAATAGTATACATATTTTTGAATTTTTATCAACGTTTTCAATAATTATTACAATGAATGGTTTGATTGTCATAAGAATTTTTTTTTTTTTGAACAACTATTGTCATAAGAAATTTATCTTATAACATCGATGATGTATTCTACCTTATGTGATATATATATATATATATATATATATATATATATATATATATATAAACAATGAAGTCGTTTTAATATTGTTAAAAATATAATATAAACATATATGCAATATTTTAATATTACTAAAGAAAATATAAATATAAATTTAACTATCATACTATCTTTAGAATTTTTATTATACTCAAGATAATGATAAATATCAGTTAAATCAGTTAAATTATTCATGAATATATATATATATATAATTGAGCATGAAATATGACTAAATCTTATTATATAAAGCTTAGTTTTCAAAGTTACTAATTATCACGACATGTGGCAGTTATATATTTTAGATTGCGACATGTGTGCAATATATTTAACATTTATATAACAAGAATGATTTTCCTATTTTTCTACTTTCATATTAAAGAAAATATAATTTTTCTATTTTCCTACTCTTTGATTTTCCTATTTTCATACTTTCATAATAAAAAAAAGATAATTTCCTTATTTTTTACATTCATTTTTCTATCTTATTTTTCCTATTTTCCTATCTTATTATATAAAGAAAAGGAAATTACTATAAAATATCTTATTATATAAAACTTAGTTTTCAAAATTACTAATTAATATGATCATGACACTTGAAAATTTTATATTTAAAATTATGACATGTTTTAATATCTTTTAAAAAATATAATTATAAATATCATTTATAATAATTTTCCATTTTTAAATTCTAAATAAAAGATAACTGCAAAATATTATTTGATAATAGTTTTCCTTTTGATATTGTAACATGTGTTAAAATATATAATGATTAAAAATATATGTACTAATATATAAGATCGTAAAAACGACTTTTATAAAATGAATAATTTTCTATTTTTAAATCCTAAACAAAAGATAATTTCAAAATATTATTTGATACTTATTTTCCTTTAAATTTTGTTACATGTATTAAATATATAATGATTAAAAATATATATACTAATAAGAATAATTTTCTATTTTTAAATCCTAAACAAAAGATAATTTCAAAATATTATTGGATAGTTATTTTCCTTTAAATTTTGTTACATGTGTTAAATATATAATGATTAAAAATATATATACTAAAATATATTATAAAAAGAACGAGTTTAAAAAAATAAAATAAAATTTATTTAATAGTAAAAAGGAAAAACTATTTCGTAGTAATTTTTTAGAAATTTTCCTTTTTAAAATATAATAAACAAAAAAGATCTGAAAATATTTTATTTAATACTATTTTTTTTTTCTAAAATCCTAATGAAGATATAATTGTAAAAGATTATATCTTCAAAATTAAAAATTTATGAAAAAAACTGATAAACTTTATATGATTAAAATTTATAGTTTGGTTCTTCAAAATTGCTAATTAATATGATTAAACATTAGTGAGAATTAGAAAACTGATAAAAAATTATGATAAAAAAATATATTGATAACAAATTTTTTTTCTGAAATTCAAAAGAAAAGATAACTATAATAGGTTATATGACACATTTTTCCTTTTCAAAATTTTTAACAGAAATGTAAAAGAGTATTTAATATTTTTTTTATTTTTATTGTAAATAAAAAGGAGATTTATAAACTATAATGTTTTTTTTTTAAATATCCTGGCACAATAAAATTTTAAAACTTATTTAATAAAACATTAAGTTAGTACATAAAAATGTGTATAATGTAATCATTGACTAAATTGGTGTATTTGACTTTCATTTTTTTTTTACTTTTCATCAAAAGAAAGTATTAGGTGAGATTGAAATTCTTTTCATTTATTTTCATATTAAACTAAAACATCAAAAAAAACCGTTGCAACGTAACAGGCTCATATCTAGTTTAAAATAATGGAGAGAATGACACAACATCAAATTTACTTCTCAATTAATAATTTTATTAGTAGTTTAATAATAAAATAAATTTAATAATTTAAAATTTTAATTCATAACATATTACATTTACAAACAAACATAAATAAGATGTAGATAAAATATCAATAAGATTTCAGTATAATGAATTATATACTACTAACTATAAATTTTAACAAATAAGAAAGAAAGATGTAGATAAACACAAAAGAATTATATGGAATATTTTTTTTTGTCAAACACGCTTTCCACAATATTTATGGTGGATAAAAATATGATTATAGTGAAAAGGCCCTAAGTTTTAACTTTTGTTTTGGAAAGACATTTTGTTTTGTTCTCTTGTCTTAATTATTTTGGCCTAAGCCCATTCCAATAAATCTTTTCCTTTTTCTTTTTTTTCGTGTGTCTTTATATAAAGATATGTGGACGGTATTTAATTTCCTATCGTAAAAAAACCTAGCCGCAATCAGAGAAAAAATTGTCGTCGCCTAGAACCACCGCGCATCCTTCGCCCTCTTATCTAATTCTCCTTTCCATCAAGCAGGAGTCCAATCCGTTTGAGATCCTCTGCTGCACCGTCCAATAATCCGAAGTCAACCGCGCCGTTTCAGATCTACACCGTTAGCCACCGTGAAACCGTGATCTAGACAGAAAAAAAGAACAAAGGTCGGTACTTTTCAGACAAGACAGATCCTTTTCTCCGGTCTCTAATTTTATTTTATTTTCTACAATCACAAATTAAAAAAAAAGTTTATTTTTTTTGTTTGTAGTTTTTGTTTACAATGGATTACATGATTGATGAACAAACAATTAAGAAAGGAGCGGCAAAGACTAAGATTGTCTGGACACTAGGACCAGAGTCTAGATCAGTTGTGATGATAGAGAAGCTTCTGGAAGCTGGTATGAACATAGCCCGATTCGATTTCTCTGAGGGGTCTCACGCATACCATCAAGAAACTCACATTAATCTCAGAACCGCCGTTCGAAACACTGGTATTCTGTGCGCGGTCATGCTCGACTTAAAGGTCCATACTTTGTCTCTCTTTGTTTACAAATATGTTTACTTTGGGAATTCGTTGGCTTATATATATATAACATTATTTGTTTTTTTAGGGTCCTGAGATGATACCAACTGGAGAAGGAGAGGTTGTTAACCTCCCAACCCTTACACAGAAAGATAAAGATGACATTCTTCAATGGGGAATTCCGAATAGGATCAATATCATTGTTCTGCCCTCTGTTCGCAAAGGGTCTGATCTAGACCACGTCAGGGAATCCCTTGGTAAGCGCGGAGAGAACATCATGCTTATGTCAAAGGTGAGTTAAATCATTAGTATTTCATCTAGGCATGCGAATAATATTTTTTTTTTATTTCCCTTGAGATTTGATTTCTTGGTAATTGACAGATTGACAATGAAGAAGCAGCTGGTAATGTCGATGAGATTATGGAGCAAACTGATGCTATCGTGTTGTCTAGAGGCAGTCCGGGAGTGGATCAGAAGAAGATGATCGAGAAGGCTAATGCACTCGGGAAACCGGTCGTGACAGCCATTCAGATTCTTGGTGGCCAAACCACCACCACCGACGACGACCTCGCCAACGCTGTCCTTGATTTCACCACCGATTGCGTCATGCTCCTCCCCGCCGACGAAGCTCACCCTGACACCGCCT
Source organism: Hirschfeldia incana (assembly GCA_026261945.1). Classification (NCBI taxonomy): domain Eukaryota; kingdom Viridiplantae; phylum Streptophyta; class Magnoliopsida; order Brassicales; family Brassicaceae; genus Hirschfeldia; species Hirschfeldia incana. The sequence continues at coordinate 112,753 of JABCMI010000120.1, forward strand.
TGCAAAGAATATCAAGCCTCTGCAAAGAGTTGGAGAAATCCATCGATTACAAAGCTGTGCGGCAAAAAATAAGGAAAGCACTTCCGACACCGTTACTCCCCATGGCGAGGAAAGCTGCTTATGCCAGCTGGAAATACCCCAAAGCAAAGGCTATCATCACCGTAGACAAGAGTGCGGCAAAGCTTGTGGCTAGGTGCAGGCCTAGCATTCCTATTCTCTTGGTTGTTACGACAGTTGGATGGTCGTCTCATGAGGCGAGTTTTGGCTTGGTGTCCCGTGGGATCATTCCCCTGTTCGGGGCGGGTTCGAGATCGATTCGGATTGGGGACATGATTAGTTTCGCTGTCCAAGTCGCAAAGAAGGAGGGAATCTGTAATGCTGGAGATTCAGTGGTGGCGCTCCGCATCCTCAATGGTTGGCCTGCCGTCTTCCCTCTGCGGGTTCAGTAGCCGACGTCGTGCAAACTTTCTTGAACAATGGACAAGTTAGGTTAACATAGTGTCCAATTTTGAAGTTTACTAGTTTAATTTAATAGTGACGTGTTCTGTCTTATCCATCGTTAATGTATGACAATCTAACTTAGAATTATATAAAGGAAACCCGCCCTAGGGGGGGGGGGGGAGAGTAAATAAATGAATAATGTACAAATTATTTAAATTTAAAATTGTTCTTATAAATATAAATTACCCTTTAATTTTCAGTGTTATTTACAATGGCATGCCACTGAAATAATTAAATGAACCATTAAATAAACCTATATTTAAGGAATTATTGTCTTTTTCTATTTATTATACAATTTACTAAATCAATTTAACTTAATTTCGTATTTGATATATTTCCTAAAATAAATTAGCTGATTTTTTTAGGAATATTCATATTTAAAATTTATTTTAACAATATTAAAATTAGATAATGTTACGATTAATTATTTTAAATTCGACATTAAACAATATTTTGAATATTACTATAATATATGTTTAACTTATCATTAATTATTTTGAATAATAAAATATATATATGCTAAGATTTTAAATATTTTAAACTACTTATAGAACAAGATGAAATATTTGTAACTCAGTATTATTTTAATATGATTAAATCTCATCTAAAATTATATATTTTTTCAAGAATTTTTAAAGTATATGTTTAACTATTTTGGTTGTTATTAATTATTTTCAACAAAAAAATTAAAAATGAAATTTAAATATATTTGAATTATTTGTAAATCAATGTTTAATATTTATAACCAAATATTATTTTTTCTAATGTATCTAAATCTTACCATATTATCCATATTTGATCAAAATATTTAAATTTTTTTTTTACATTTGGCAAATAATTTCATGTTACAAGAAATATATTCAAACTATCAATAGGTCAATATTAATTTTTCAAAAATTTAATAACAAGCACGAGATACTATTTTTACAGCACATAAACTATTCGACTGTTGTGTTATAAAAATTTAGAAATATGTAAATATTTAAAAATATAAACTGATAAACATTTAAACAACATTTTTTTATATAAAAATGAAAATAAATACTCGTCCGGTCGGACGGGTCCAGCTCTAGTGATACATTATAACATGCGGATTCATAATGTATTCACGAACAAAAACCTATTTCTTCACAGATAGCTTATATATGTCTGTCACAACAGTCTTATTTAAAACATGAAATGCATGTACTATTTTCACAATGTGTTCCTATATATATAGTTTAAAATCATCATTACACTTACGCCTTTTAGTATTATTTGTAGACTTTAAAGTATGAAATGCAAGTTATTTGTAGACTTTAAAGTATTACATATATTTAATAAACGTCAACTTTAAGTTCACAAAGATATTTTTTTTTTGTAATTCTTCCTAACATATTAACCGATTAAATCTGCAGTAAAATAATCACAAGATTTTAATTCCTAACAATATTAAACAAATATAATTCGTTACATTTTAAATTTCTGTTACTAATAGAGGATATATAGAATTTTTAAAGGTTTATTCTATTTACTACTTTATAGATTTACACCAACTTAAATATTAATACCCTACAACAATTAAAGAGTATCCATATACCAAATCAATAATTAAATCCGAAATCCAAGTTATAACAAAATGAAACTTATTTTCGCATACCAAAAACCGGGTAATATATTATAGCAGATTAATTTCTTCTGTTTCAGTTTCACAATAATCATTTCAAAAAAAAAATCCATAATAAATCCAAAGAGAATAAATTCAGCATTTATACCAAACCCCGATTCGTAAGGCATAAATATTTATAACTTTCTTTAAAAGAATATCACAGTATCTTCTTTAAACATTATTCCTTTGCTATATATAATAAGCGAACAAAACCATTGAAAGAAAAAACTAAAGACACGACTCACTCAAAAAAATAAGAAGGATCTTGAGAATATTGTCTGAAGTATTAATAGCAATAGAGTATAGAGGGATCAACATTTACATGCGCAATTGCTTCTTCTTCTTCTTCTTTTTATTTATTTATTAAGTTCGAGTATCTTGAGATAGTTCATCTGAGCTTATTCACAAATATCAATTACTTTTTCAGTTCTTATTCTTGAGAATGAAACAAATTGATTCTTCGGTTAAACGTCTGTTATCAATATAAATCTCTTATAAGAATTATAATTTGTTACAACAGACATGATTTAGTCTTTTATTTTTGGCTTCTATGTTTTTTTTTTATTGGGACAGTGACAATGAAGTATGTGTTTTGATTTGTGTAATCTGCAATACCTGATTGATGTGTATTCATTTTGTTAGACAATTGAAGTGTGAAGGCAGTCCGTAGAAAGACTACTAGAAATGGAAAGATAAGGTATATTCCCTTCTTTTACTTCTTCTAGGTGCATATATCATTATACAATAAAGGTAATCTCTAATTCAGCAAAAATGAGTTGAATGTCTAATAGTGTTGTAGCATTTTTATAGTAGAAATGTAGTCATTATTTTTTATTGCGTTGTTTTAGATAAATCCTGTGTTAGCATACCATTGCAATATTGCATCATGAACCCTTTCAATTTCAATAAAAAGGAATCAATATAAATAGCATAGATTTTGATAAGAATTTTCAGTTACTTTACACTAAAATTTACATTTTTAATAAATTTACATGATAAAATTAACTATTAAAATTGGTCAACATTTTTGATGTTTAGTTATGTGCTGAATTGGGTTAATATTTGATGTTTTATCATTTTATTTTAATTTTCTCAAATATTATATATTAATAGATATTTTTAATTATATTAAAATATATGAAAAATTAATATGAAAGAAGCTTAACAGATATGAGATATGTAACAGCTTTGACTTTTTCTTTCTAAATATTTTTCCTTCTGATGTTAATTATTTTTCAAATACATTTCAAAATTTTTAAAATAATTTTTAAATGCTTTAAATAAATTTAAACGGTTCTAAATTAGTAGTATAACTATCATTGATCAAATATGCAACTTTATTATATATTAAAATAAAATGGGTATTGACAAAGTTTGAATTTAAATGAGATGGATCTCAAACGATACGTGTTTGAATATGATGGATTTACTAATTTTATTTTTCTCTAACAAAATGATTGATGTATTTTTATTTTATTTTCATAACACAAACTATTCCGTGCTTTAAGCTCGGATCAAAACTTATTCTACACTATTAAATCATCATTTCTTTTAGGATTTTTCGTTTGATTTTGGACATAATTACAATACTATGCCATTGTATATTTTAAGAGTTTTTAAACAATAAATTCACCAAAATAAATAAAGATAGTTGTAATTTTTTTCAATTAATCAATCTACAATTTACCAACCCCCCCCCCCCTCATTATTCCCTTATTTTTTTATTTTTTTAAATAAGAAATTATGCATTATCATTAAGTTTTAAAAGTGACCCATCCTTACCATATATTTAGAAATTTGTTCCTAACCTACAAACTTCACACTATAAATAGCTGATAATATATGCCTCATTATAGCTTCTCTTAATTACAAAGATCATGGAATATTAAAATATTATGAAACAAAGAATAGTATTCCTAATTTTAAGATATTTTCATAACTGGAAATATTAATTATTTCAGGAATTTATATCTTGGACAACAAACCATTTAAAAAAAACGCCAACAAAATCTTAAATATCACATATTTTGAAAAATGTCTCATTTGGATATTACAAAAAATTGGACCAAAAGTTTGAGTTGGACCCTCCGAACTCTGGTTAGGTTAATTTTTTAACTGAAATAACCAAAATACTGAATTTATTGGTGAATTTTAGATCAAAACTATTCAAGTTTATTCAAAAATAACTTAAAACCAGCCCTTTAGTAGATAGAGTTCGAATCATTTATTTTCACAACTCGACTATTAATTGATTTGTGAATTTAATGTCGGGCAACAAATTTTTTTTTAGAAAACGCCAACAAATCTTAAATATCTTAAATATTAAAAAGCATGATATCAGTTTCTTCATATTTTGAAAAAAATGTCTCATTTGAATATTAAAAAAATTTGGCAAGGTTCAATTCCGGATAGGTTCTATTTTTAACTGAAATAACCAAAGTACCTAATCTATTGGTGAATTTGATATCAAAACTGTTCAAATTTATCCAAAATAACTTAAAAACCAAATCCCCGTAGTAGATACAGTTCGAATCATTTATTTTTATCTGAAAATAACTATAAATACAATCTGATTTGGGTTTACTGGTCTAAAACATCCATTTATATCTAAAATAATCAATTCCATAAATACCTAAAATAACCACTATAAATGGACCTGTTTGGATATTTAGGCCGGATGCAATCAGATTCAGTATCTTGCTTTTTGGTCAGTTCTGAGTCAGTTTTTTGGTGTGAATATTATGTTCAAGCCCTATATTAAGCTATCAAAAACTAAAACACGTATTTTATACAATTTTTTGGAACAAAAATTTCAAAGAAAAAAATCCCGCGCTTTAAAAGTGCGGGTCAAAATCTAGTTTCACCATTAAAAGATACAGTAATTATTTTACATACTTTCAATATTTTATCTTAATTTTGATTGTTATATATATATATACTAGGGTCGGTCCCTCCTACGGGCGGGATGTTAATTAAATAAGAATTAAAATAGTTTGAGTATATATTTAATATATATATACATATATATATGTATTATATAAAAATATAAAAGTTAGTTAGAATTATATATGTTATTGACATTAAACTGAGATTTGAGAAACTGTAAAATACGCTGCAATCGTATGTTGACGAAATTTTAAAATGAAAACAGGGTAAAGAGTCTAAGAATATTAGTGTTTGTAGTTTCAGAAACAATGTTGCTGCCAGAGCATAAAAGTAGATTACAATTAGTGTCACGATAACTTTTGTGTATTCGTGAACATTCACGTCTATATATTAATTGAACCGGCTATACTATATATATAATATATATTTGTATTATATAAAATTATACATATTGGTTAGATTTTTTACATGTTATCAGCAGACCAATAAGTCATGGTTTATGGAAACTTTACTTTTTTTCGAGAAAATTGGATTATATCACAACCTGTAGAACTTTACTTTTGTTCTCTTTTATATTAAACTATTCAGTTATATAGTATTTATTCCTGTTTGCTTACACTTATGTATTTATTGAGTATATCTTACGGTTATATGACTCTTATTACATGTGATCAATATAACTATATTATTGTTTATTTTTATTGCATGTGTTTTCTGTTTACGTTTGTAAGAGAGGTTTATAATTGTTTTTAAGGAAGTGTGGGCGTGGAAGATTTATATATGTTAAGATTTATTATGCATGTTTTTTTGGTGGTTGTGTCATAGCGGTGTATAACATATTATAGAAAGTTAAATGAAGTTTATGTGGTCTTCGGCTCGTATGTTATTAATCTTTTGTAACTGTAAAAAATTAAATTTTATTTGGTTATGAAGTTAAGATGTTGATATTTTAGATAAAGATTAAAAATATAGATTAATGAAATCTACCTTTTAAAGAGAACATATCATAATTAGTAATACGAGAAAGTAAAATAAAATTAATAGTGGTCACCGATGGATGAAAATAATTGTATCTACTGTCCAAACAGACCAATCTTACAGACCAATATTCTTCACATTCACATATAATGTTGCTTCAATCTTTTTATATTCTATGTGTACAGTAATTACAAAATTTGGAATATACAGAAATCAAATGGATAGGGATGTTCAAGATAAGTTCGGTTTAGAGTCAATGTACTGTATTTTGTTTTTTTTTTTCCATTTTGTTGTAATTAGTTGATTATTTTTTCAGTATACACTAAAAGATCAAGAAACTTGCTCCGAAGTCTAGAGGTCTCTTTGTTTATATTTCTCCATTAGCTTAGACGCTTTCTTATTGCTAAATATCCAGGGAATTGCATGCTAAGTGAGATGTAACATACAACTCCAATTGAAAATCATATTGCCAAAAGGGTAAAACCTCCGTAAGATTCAATCATATTATACATGCATTTTCTTACATTGGACCTAAGATTCAAAATATTCAATCAACTCCAACCTCAAAATATAGCCAAATATATATTAAAGATATATAAAATTAATTTATCTAGTATAACTATTTAGACTAATTTATTTATTCTTGATTAAGAGCTAACTGGTGATAATCATGTAATCAATCATGTTTACCCCTGCTCCAGTAACTCCTCTGGTTTATTCCTCTAGAAAATGAGATTTCACAAATTAAATAATCATTATAAATACTAACTATTTGCGATGGATTTTGTTCCTTTATATTATATATCTGTTCCTTTATATTTATTTTAGTTTATATGATTTTGTTTTATACTATGTGTTTTGTTTAAATGGTTTTGTCTTATATTATGTGTTTTGTTTAAATGGTTTTGTTTTATATTATGTGTAGATCATTATTTTGAAAATGCTTTTATTTTAATTATCATTTTGTTCCTTTTAACTTGTTTGTTGTGAAAGACATTTTTTTTTTTGATCAAATTTTTTTTTTTTTGATCAAACTTTGTTGTGAAAGACTATAGTTGAATAAGTTATGTACGGTGTAGATATTTTAACTTTGTTCAGTATAAATTATTTACCTTCACTTCTGCTCTATTTATTTTTTCAGACTATTTATACCTTCGTTGGACTAAGCAAACACATATTATTATTATAATATCAATATTTAAATTACGGTTGATAATTTTTAGAATATGACATTCCATTTTTTCACATTTATTTGAGTACAATAATCTTTAATTTTATTTTCACAACAAAAACTTAGTGATTGCAAATAAAAGAGCTTAAGATTGCTAAGATTAGGACGACATGAGTACAAAAGAAAAATGATGTTTTTAATCTGAGCGACACTCTTGCATCCAAGAACAAAGAAGAACATTCATTATTGATGATAAAAAAAATTTCAACCATCTGTGTAAAGATTCTCAACCATAAAATCTTTATGTACAGCAGCAAACTCAGACAAAAGAAGAACATTCATTAGTGATGATAAAAAGCAGAAACCCGAGATGTGTAAATATATTTATTATTGCTGCAAAGTACTTCTTGATTGCTCCAAAATCGATTGTTCAAAACAATAAAACAAATCAGATATTGGATTAAACCAGCAAAGAAAACTTAGTTACATCAACCATAGGTGTTACCTCCAAGAAGGCTTTAAACTGAAACTGATATCGTCCTCACATCACAAGCGGATGACCATTTACCTATAAAAAAGTGAGAAACATCTTTTTGTTTCAGTACTACAGCTTCTTTGATATACGGTAGCTTGAGATTAACCAGTTACAAACAAATAGTAGTAGAAACAAAATGATTGTTTTGTATCTAAAAATGTCAAAGCAAATATTGCCACAGACATTTATATTGGGTTGGGATGGAAGAAGAAATTTACGAACATCACTCTGGGGGTTTTTAAAAAGGCAAACGTTGGAGAAAGCAAGTGAAATTTTTAAAACCCCTTATATTAGCTTCCTCTGATTGTTCTTTTTATGAGAAAGAAGATATCTCCGATCAGCTCCCATCCAGCAATAATCAAATCAAAATTCTACACACATATACACGTTTATCACTGAGTCAACATGTTCATCTTTTTCTTTACACTGAAAAGAAAAGGGAAGGTAAGATAGCTTACCAATAAACCCATTGCTCCAGATTGCTCCCTGCATATAAAGGGAGGAAGTGTGGAATCCACCGAGATTAGAAGAAAAGGAAAATCTTAGGAAAATAATACTCCCTTGTTCTTCCAGGCTTAACTGACTAAACAGATTGATAAGATGGTTTTTTAGAAGAGGAAGTCTGACCTATTTATACTCACAGATATACGACTTGCAGAAGAGAAACTGCATTGAAGGTAAGATCGTGGCTGATGGAGTCATTAATGGATTTACTGCAACGAATCTGTAACCGTGGATGTTTGGTTGATGAAAACCGAAGGCCAAATGGCCCCTTGAAATCCTACGAAGATATTCATCACGTCTCGTCGATTTCATAATCTCAAACCCTGAAACGGCAGAGAAAAGATGGATGTGCCGCGGGACGATAGTATTTAAAATTAACTATGGTTCTGTTCGTTTAGACGACGCGGACGCAGCGGCTTGCGGCCATAAATTGAACATCAAAATAAACAAAAAGATGGTGAAAAATTATTCAAGCTGACGCTGCGATTACTTTCGCGAAGGTTTCCGGAACGCGTTCCGGTATCGTCAGAGACACTGTTAAAAGTAGCGGCAATTAGTTTAACAGACGCTGTTTAAACTAAACTAAAGCCCATATACAAAAGAAACCCACACGTACTGTATTTGCATACTTTCGCTAATGAAACGCGGCGTTAGGATTAGTTGGACGCGTGTCACACTGTCAACACTTGAGTTTCCAGGCTGGACGAATGTGAGGGATTGAAACATATTTTTATATATATAGATAGATAGATAGATATAGATATATTTTATCCGAGAACTGTAATTTGCGATCCAAGTTTTTACGTGTAACGGCATATTTTGTCTTAACCCACCTGAACATCATCTTATGACACATCAACACCCATGAGTCAAGACATAGGACACCCTGAAGTGATCCAGGGAATTGTGATTTGGGACTCAAATCAAATACATTTATCTGAAAATCACTTTTACTAAAAAATTCACGATCCAAGTCGGTGGTGAAAGACGTTTTATAATCTTTATACTGAAAACATAAATTCTGATAAACATGGTTGGTTAGAGCAAGGTCGTGTGGAAATGGTTCGTTCTTGAATCATCAGAAAAGGTTAAAAGTTTTTGAGGGATTTGCTATCTGCCACGTCACTTTGTTTGACAGATTGACAATAGAATCATTTGTCACTACACTGCGAAGACTAAAATCCTTAAGATTCTTACTTACTTGGGCTTCTTTAGGGATTTGGGATCACATCCCTATGAAACTTCATAGGTTAAAGTCAGTCTAGTAATTGAATCTGAGCAATAAGTTTCTGTTTCGATCATTACCACACAAGTTTTCTCCAATGGTAAATCTTGAAACTTTCAGACTTGATCTAACTTCTTCAATGGCACGTTACCTAGCTGATGTGATTCTCAGTGAAAGTTCCTTATATGGCACCATAAGTTCGATAATAGTATTGTGTTTTCTGGATCATCATCTTCTTTAGATGTAGATACATACATGAACACTGATACAAACCATGAAAACACCTTGTAAGATGTCTTCTTGTCTTTATTGTGTGATGTAATGTAAGTTTTTTTTTTTTTGTTTTGGGCTGATTGTATGAGAACACAATGCTACCTAAAGAGAGAAAGATGTGTTATTATTCACTCAAACGGCAGCTGAACTAAATAAGAACATAAATCCTTGAAAATGTATTTGGCCAGAAATAAGAACCAAAAAAAAGAGAGTAGACTAAAGCTTCTTTTCTGAAAAAATGATAACTCCGAGCTAAGAAGCATTTCCTGTTAATTCTGGATGGGCCTGACTCGTAATTAGCTTCCTTTGCGATCACAGGGAAAACATGCTTCCACCACTGATCACCAGGTACAGCGTGAAGCCAAGATAGACCCGCTAATCAAGACATGGTATGCTCTCTCAGGAGGAGAACAACTTTGATCTTCATGCTGCTTGTAGCCCAAGACGTGATATCTTAGCTCAAATTGTTAGTGTTCTCAGAGAAAATGTGCTTCCACCACTGACACGATGTTATACCGTACACGTCCTTTCTGGTGTCTGGTAAATAACCTTGGTCCTCAGGACAGCGGAACCGCTCAGAACCAATTGTCATCACTTGCCCATCAGGTACCTTGTAGTTTTTCTCAACAGCTAATCTAGTTTTGGCTTTCTCAAGCTCCTCCTTGTAGCCAAGACCAATGTAGCAAAGTTTATTTTTATGCATGTCTGAGACATTTTCACTCTCTGATGTGGTGGTGAAAGAATAACCACGATCGGTTAAGATCTTCATCAGTGCATCAGTGTGGTCACGATCCCCGAAAGATCAAAACATATGATACCATGTGGAAGGGCCTAACTACATAGATAGGAACAGTGTGGCTCAGACCATCTCCTGTGTTCAGATTACGGTGAGATTTACTAAGCGACCGTTGACAATTAAAAACCAATAAACAGCAACTAACAGTTTCAGGATACGCACCCGTCTTCTCGGATTGTTAGCATTACACGTTGGATTGCCTGATTTTCGTCACTGAATAAATAAGTTTCCGACAAAATCATGTTAGTATTAGGCTATTAGCTTGTACATGGCCCTCCTTCAGCAGGTGCTTGAAAGAGTTGAGTCTATGAGCACCCAATAAATTTGTGATCAAAGTCGACGTTAAAAAATAAGCCGCCAGTTAGTTTCATTGCTTAAATGAATCAAAATTGATAAACTAATTAAAATAAAGTGTTAAATGAGAGTAACCTTCTCATGGAAGAAAACCCTGTCGACACCTAAAAGCTCTCCAGCTTTCTTCACATTCCTTGCCTCCAAGAAAGAATAACACGTCCAAAAATGGCCTCCTTAAATCAGATGCATTGTTATCTGATCCACAAAACCAAATTTTCATAATCGAAGTCAATCTTAAGATTGATCTTTGAGTTGCATACATAAATGAAACGGGACTATGTAATCATACCTTTTTGCAGCCAAGATCAGAGGGAATAATGGTAGGGGTATCATCATCAGTAAGCTTGAGTTCAACCACAATTTTGCTTCGTAAATCTCTTTTTTCCCTGCTACAACTTCTCTTTCGCCTTTTAAGCAAAAAAAAACTTCTCTTTCGCCTTAACCATCCACACAAACTCACCAAAGCAATCTACGATTGGAAAAATTCAAAACATGAATGACAATGGAAAGAGAGAGACATCTCATCTGCTTGCTACTCGGAATCGAAGATGATGATATCCATCTGCTCGTTATTCGAAATTTTACATACAAATTTTAAGCGTAGCGTAAGCTCCAAGGCACCGTGATCTATTACTTGTATCCACCGTTTAACGATATGTCTTTCGATATATTCATTACTTAACTTGAGTTCGCTTGTTGCTTGGGTTCGCTATCTTGTTGCTTTCCATTTCAAGAACGGTCAGCTCCAGAGAACTATCATGCACAAAGACTCTTACGAGAGAGAGAGAGAGAAGTAAGTAATTAAAGGAGACGACTTTGATCTTAAAGAAGAGTGCTGTACGAGGAAGCTAGGAAAACGAGACCTCATACCCTCCAATGGAATGACTAAAAAGCTTTCCAGATTCTTGAGGCGAGAGGATGAAACAAAATGTACGAGAAGAGGATTGAACAGAGTATGTGAGAAGAGGATGAAACAGAGTCTGTGAGAAGAAAATGAGATGAATATTGGAGCGCTAAATGCAATTATAATGTAACGTTATTTAAGTATTTTCGGGAGAGCTTCACAAACAAAAACAATTTGGCAAATCAAAAAAAAATTTGGTCTAACATGATTTTTTTTTGACAAATGGTTTACTTTTGAATTTTTCAACTGTATAGCTATCATGAACTCCAGACAAACACTACTTCTACTACTATGGTGATTGTTCAGTGTGTCTCCCAAAGTCAAGTGGCAGCTGCAGAAAATCCAGATTCATAGTACAACAACAATGGCTAATGTGTGACATGTTAAATGCCAGGACTCAAGATTTTTGAAGAATTAAAAATCACAAAGATAATGTGTGACAAAAGGCTTCTCAATCTCCTGAGATTTATACTGTCCTCTGAATGGTCGTCTCATGTGGCGAGTCATGGTTTTGTGTCCCGTGGGGTCATTCCGCTGATGGAGGCGAATCCGAGATCATTAGAGGACATGATCAGTCTCGGTGTCCAAGTCGCTAAGAAAATGGGAATATGTAATGCTGGAGATTCATTGGTGGCGTGCCTCTGCTGGTTCCGTAGGCACTTTTCATGGACGTGTGCAGTGTGCTACTATTAAAATCTAGCTTATAAATTGTATAAAGTCTGTACGTGTGCTATTATTATTATTACCTTTGATCTCTGTGCTTTACAGATCTTGAACAATGACTAGCAACAGATAAAGTGAACTCAGAATCACTTGATGAAGCTTCAGAAGGAGATTAGGACGGCACTTGCAGTTTTGACTCTGTGATCTGATGGAGAACGTTTGAGTTCTTGTTAATTTTACCGAAGCCCTAGCGCCGGATATGCTCCTCTGAACTTAATCTCGACCTCATCATTATCTGTACGTTATTTTTAGTTAACTGTTATGTATGTAACGTTTGTTGATACCCAAACTTAGAGGCCAAGTTAGGATAGCAAAGTGCTCTGTTTTGTTTGCATTGAAGAGCTTATGTTCTTGACTGGATCTGATAATGTTGTGATGAGACTGCTTTGATGAATAAAAAAAGTCATAACCAAGTTTAGTGAACGACTGTTCTGAGTAGTGAAAGCTTTAAAGAACAATTGCTTGAGGATAACATTCAGAAACTTGTAAGTCCAAAGATCTCCAAATGTGTTTGTATGCTTCAACCTCGAACTCATCCTCTCTAGAAATGATTCAGCCCAGACTTCCTTGCTAAAAAACTGCAAAACACACTCAGTTATATTCATAGACGCACTGTTGTTTAGTCAGCATAATCACTATCCTGGTGTTGAAGCTGTTACCTTGTTAGCTCTTCTAAATGAGAGTCTTCTCCAGTGGTACAATTCCTGGAAGATTTTTTAACTTAGACATCACAACAATATTCAAAAATCTATAAGATTAATTAACCTTTGTACCAGAACTTTTAAGATGCGGAGAGATGCCGAATAATCCAGGTCGACGACGAACAATCCAGGTTCTGAACTCAACCACTTGGGCAGTCTTGTTACATTGATCAGGTAAATCATATCCTCTATGCCTTTTTTGGTAACACCATATCCTTTAGGCCTCAGATCTTTGAAAATGGGTAAAGCCTAGAAGACAGAGGCATGAACAAATCCAGAAAGAAAAATGCATAAACTGGCTTCAAAACAATGCATCATCAGGTTCAACTGGAAGAAGAAAACCTATTTGGCAGCATTTGAAAGTGGGCTTGAGTCGCCATTTGAGCATAAGAAAATATTTTTTTTGTTTAACTTTGAAGAATGAAATAGGTGTGCAAAGCTTTTTGATTAAGTTGCTAGTGTGTTAGTGGTTGTGGCGTTCATGTTTGTGTTTAAAGTCCCAAGTTAACAAACAAACTTTAAGTCAAACATACTTTAGCACAATTGGGATAACATATATATGAAAAAACATTAACAAACAAACATCAAGTCTAACATAATATAGCATAATTGTGATAACATTAGGATATGAAAAGAACAAACAAACTTCAAATCAACTATTTTCTTCTGGTCCTTTCATATGTTCTTCATGTCTTGGATCGTATACCAAGTTTAGCATGAAGTTCACTGACGGTTGACCTTTCATACTGATTCTCAGAGACCATACGATTGATCAGCACAACTAGTGTACCTTTCACTATCTCACAAGCAACATAAAGCGTAGTGCCTAGTTTTTTTTTTTAATTTGGCTATACTTTTAGATGTTGTGTTGGCGATGCTCACCTCATCTATATCCAAGAACTTAGCTGATTATCACAAATGTAAATAATATTAAATTGAAGAAGAACATCATATCTAGACCAAAATCACCAATTTTGACATTCTCGTTGGAGTCAAAATGATGTTGCTGGAATTAAATCCATGTAGATTATGTTCTGTTCATGAATATAACCTTTGTCATCCAACACTTGGCGAATTGTCTTCAATGCAAAAAACCTTATCCACACTATATCTTATTTCGAGAGAGTCATGAAACACAATATATACAAGAAACGTCATAAATTCCTCAGAATAAACAAATAGAAACTAAAAAGATAGGAACAAAAGTTATTTAAACCTTAGACAATAATCCATTGAATGTATAAACACATATACTAATGATCATCGATATACTACTTGTGAATTTCTAGCCATAACAAAGAACTCCTTGTTCTATCCATGACTATTGCCATGAAAATCGAATATATAACAACAGAACATATGCATGAGAGTCTAAGAAAACAACATTAGTTGTGGTGAATAATGACTTTTTACAGGAATAGTAATATGAACCGCATTGTTATGCATATCTAATTGACTAGAAAAGAAGAGAAGAGCGGAAGCGACATTTACCTGATAGTAGCGTACAATATGCTGGTGCTGCAAGCGGTAAAGGCTTCTACTTCTATGAGTAACTTACAACAAAGAAGATGCATACACAATGTTAGTGCCATGCTTGTTACAAGAATCGTAACATTACTAGAGTGTTCTTGTTGATCTTTTACTTGATACAAGAATCATGAGAGTACTGCAGTTGATCTCACTCACCAAAGCATAGCATAGTTGATAGTGTCCATGTTGATCTTTGACTTAATCAACTTGAAAGCATATTCTCGTCCGTCATGTTTGTTTTTGCAGAGCATAACACTAGCAAAACCACTTTTATCTGCCAAGAAAGAGATTGGCGCTAATGAATTTGATATCATATCTCTCAAAAATATAAATTAACATTTGAAACTAAAGAAGAAAATAACAGCAAAGGAGAATATACCAAGTAACTTCAACTGCTTAAAAATTTGGAGGTATTGTGTCCTTGAAGAAGCCAACTTCCAAAATCGAAGGTGTTGCTCTAAAAGTTAATTAAAAAGATATGTCAAAACAGATTTAGAAGAAAAAAAAAACAAATTTAATTTCAGTGTGCCAAGGGGATACACACTATGTATTCTTGGAATTCATCGTCAAAAGCTTTGTTGAAGTCTGGAATTGAATTGGAAGATAATGTCAGCACACCTTCAGACACTAATTGCAGAAATATATTTTATCTTTAGACTTAGTTTTCGAGAATGAAAAAACATAGAGTTAAAAATGAGATAAGGTATCACAATACGATGAGGTTCCATGGTTATCTTAGGTAATGAGTTACTCAATGACTCTTAAGAAATGCAATGCTCATAATAGAAAGTGAGACTATTAAAGAGTAAACTTAGATTTAGTTGCAATTAATTAATATTTTGGTGTTAGAAAATGAAAACGAAAGCATAAAAATTACCATTAATAAATATTTTCTCCTGCTAGAAGTTAAGGAGACACTTAGGACCGTTGGAACACTCCAAGATGGTTGAATCTGTGGTGATAGCAAAACAATAAATATGATGAGAGAGAATAGAAACTGAAAAGAATCAGAAGTTGACCTTGATACAGCGGTTAAAGGTATCAGCGCTCTCCTGTTAATTTCCAATTCAGGAATAACCATAAGTAGATGCAACTTGTGTGGTTCTAGTTCCAGATCACAGTCTTTAAAAAAATATGCACACAACAACAAAACGATTAATGAAACTCATCATGAAGATGAAGAAAAACTTAAAAGATACACTCTCCCTCAAGCAAGTCTAGTCCATGTTGTACTACATCGGATTTTGAGAAAGAACAAGAGCATATGCCTATATACATATTTAGACGAAGAACCCTATGACTCTTCTTGTCAATCGGCCAAGATGTTGGATTAGTGTATACAAGATATAACTTGTGCACTAATAACACACAAAAAGAGTTGTTAATTTGAAACTATACTATATCTAAGAAGTGATTTTGCTTATTTGTCATATTTTATGATTTTGATTGATGAGTCATAGTATTATTTGAATTTAGTAAAATAAGTAGAATTAAGGATTATGATAGAATTCCTAACATTTTGTTTCATAATTTTAGGTAATGTTGCTTATTTATCATGTTTTTGTGATTTTGAATAATGAGTCATCAATTTAAATTAATAATATTTTCTTACTTTTGGAATCATCTGAATTTTAGATTATTAGTAGAAATAAGGATTGTGATAGAAATCCGAACAGTCATCAATTTAAATTAATATTGTTATCTTAATTTTGGAATTATTTGAATTTTAGAAAATAAGTAGAAATAAGGATTATGATAGAAATACATATATTTTGCTTCATAATTTTAGGTTATTTTTCTTATTTATCATGTCTGATGAATTTTATTGATGAATCATCGATTCAAAATGTACTATTATTTGAATTTTATTGAATAAGTAGAAATATGGATTGTGGTGGAACTTTTAATATTTTTCTCCGCCCAATCTTTAAAATTATATTTGTTATAGGATATTTAGTGTAATATATGTAAATCAATTGTAAGATGTTTTAATAAGTAAATATTTGTAATTTGATTATTGGGCTTCTGTTTTTCTAAAAGAAGAATTAAATATACATAAAAATTGAATATCACTGTATTGATCAAAATTGTAAGATTTTCATAATTCTCAAACAAATACCAATGAAATAAGTTTGCTGTATGCACAGCAGGATAATTCCATCTATTATGAGTATAGCACATATTGTACCCTTAGTACATGTATAAATGATTAAATAAGTCAAAATACGTTAGAACCTAATTCTAAGAATATATCTTCAATTTTTTATGTATTATATTAAATTAAATATTCTCCTTGAATCAAAACATTCTATAGAATATGTGTATTAATGTTTTAAAATATATTATTTATTATAATGAACTAATATTATATTTGATTTCAGTTTACATGGTTCCCATCTTAATCAGATTATGAATAAGTAGCTATAAAACAAATGAAATTATTTATATCATGAAAGTTTCTTATAACTATCTAAATTTATAGATAATTTTTTTAATTAGAAGCCTAACTTAATAATTAATATTTGTTAAAATCCCAAAATAAATTTATACTATACATCCAAGTAATATAATCGAATCTTTCAAACTTACTATTTTCTGAATTCGACAAAATACAACTCACATACGGTTTTTTTATTTTTAATTTCTTTTTTTGTATAGTTATGAGATGCATGTGTTAAGATGATTAATATAATGTTTGAAAATTTAATGTTATTCTTCCATTATTAACCAATTAAAAATTCTCTATCGATTTTTATTAACAAATTTTTCAAAACTATAATAAAGTGTCTTTTGGAGATGTTCATATTAGTTTTTCTTAAAGCTCAGCTATAATAATCCTAAAAATCGATGAATTAAGGAAAAGAAAAATTATTAATCTCAAAATAAAGAAATTATTCGCAATTGATGAATTGTCCCTGGCGTAAAATGAAATCAATGGACTGGATTGTCCGAATTGATTATGTGTATAGGAAAGCTAACTGTCTCGCTGATAGTTTAGCCAACTATGCATTTACTTTACCGTTAGGATTTCATATTTTTGATTATGTTCCACCTAATGTAATTTCAATTCTTGAAGATGACATTTTAGGCGTATCCCGCCCTAGACATGTTGTGATGTCGTAGGTTTTCGATTTTTTAATAATACATGGAGGCTTCTCTCCCTTTTGCCCACCAAAAAAAAATGAAATCAGTGAGTTGTCTATTTGGTCGGATAACCCCCACCAAACATTCATAAAACTACTCATTATTCACCCCAATTATTAAAATGTGTTTTATTTTCTAATAGTTTTATAACTGAACTTTTACCAAAAAAATTTATAACGAAACTCCCCAGATCATAGTTTCTATACCGGCTCTTCTATGGTGCCTTGAAGCCTTTCCCTGATATTTGTCGGTTAATCTTGCTTGTTTCAGCTTTGAAGTTTGGTTATTAGTTGTCTTGGTTGGGCTGTTCTTTCCAGGGATATATAGTTGTTCCGCTGGCTCTGACCGTAGTATGGGCTCTCTTGTAAAACGTTGTTTCATGGCTAATATAATTTCAGATGGGAAAAGAAAAACTTCCCAGTCCCCACTATATATACCCGGTACGAGTTAGTACTATAAATATATTTACCAACAAGTTTTTTGATCAAAAAAAATATATATATATTTACCAACAAATCTATACTTTTTTATCCATGTATCTAACTATTTAAGACAATGAAAAAACCTAACTTCATATACATTTCTATTTTCTCCCAAATTCATTAGATTTTTTTTTGTCGACAATTCATTAGATTAATGCATCAAATTATTTGTAATTATAATATCACAAATTTTAATATAATTCTAGAAAACTTAAAAGACGGAAAAATAGTTCATCAAAATTAAACCAATCAATTCTATTTGGACCTTTTCTTATTTTATAAAATGCGATTTGATTATAAACACATAGAAAATAACAAAAATGTAAATAAAAAAAAAGTCAATCGATGGACCGTAACTAACTAGGCGGTGAAAGAAAAAGTGAGTCGTCCAGGCAAGTCTGGGTTCTGTATCGTGTCTCACGTAGATGTTTTTTTTTTAACCACGCGCGTGCGTGCTAGAGACTTACCGTAAACAGACCAACGAACCATTCATTAAAACCCTAGCTTAGACCTCTTCCTTCCTTCTTTCTTTCTTATATCTCTCTCTCCTCTCCTCATCCTCGTCGGACATCTTCTTCGTCTCTTCGATTTACCGGAAAATTCGCCGATTGTTTCTCGGAGAATCCGTTGCTGAATTTTGCGATGGATCTGTCTAACCTCGCAGTAATCATTGCTGCGGCTGCTTGCAGTCCCAATCCCGACGAACGCAAAGCAGCTGAGCAGAGCCTTGATCAGGTTATCGTCCTCCCTCGTCGATTTTCGTAAAATTGGTAGAGAAGTAGGCTTATCGGAACTAAGATTGACTTGATTAGACTGTGGTCAAACAATTTTGATAGATCAATTGGTTTAATCGTTGCTTCGATTATGCAGATTAAGCACGCTCCGCAGCATTTGATAAGGGTTTTGCAAATTGTTGTTGACGGTGGATGTGACCCTGCTGTTCGCCAAGCTGCTAGCATCCATTTCAAGAACTTCATTGCTAAGCACTGGGATCCTCATTCTGGTAAATTTAATCGTTTTGGAGTCTCTTGGAAAAAAAAAAGGAGACTTTGTTAGTCATTCCTTGTTTTTTTTTGTTATGCAGGTGATCAGAGCAAGATCTTGCCAAGTGATAAGAGTGTTGTAAGGGACCAGATTCTTGTTTATGTCTCTCAACTTCCACCTATTTTGAGGTAGCAGTTATTTGTACACCTTGCAGCGCTCGTTAGGTCAATTCCCTTTTTTCTTTGTTATGTAGAGTGCAATGGCTTAGATTTACTTATGCATATACGTATAGAAGAAAGGTTTCTTCTTTTTTTTTTGTTGGTCCTTATTTTTTAGCTTGTTATCGGTGTGTATGTGATGCAGAGTGCAAATGGGAGAGTGTTTGAAGACAATAATTTATGCTGACTATCCTGAGCAATGGCCTCATCTCCTGGACTGGGTGAAGCATAACTTGCAAGATCAGCAAGTTTATGGAGCCTTGTTTGTGCTGCGGATTATGTCTTCAAAATACGAGTTAGTTTGCTTTATGATTTTTTTGAACTTATGTTATGAATCCGGTTGTCCTGAATGAACATGTGCTTAGGAATTTTACATTTTTATCACTTAATCCGAGATTCTTTACTCCTTTGTGCTTTTTACCTCCGCTATGGCGTCCGAAAAGGCTTCTTTGCACGAGTTATTTTTAGATTGTACATAGTCTTGCTTATGTTACCAACTTCCATTCTTGAACTTAGCTTGGCATAATTACCAGTAGTAGACTATTAGTAAGGCGCATAGGGTAGTTCGAGTGACATATCTCTGTGGGTGTGATACTGTCTGCCATGAAGAGTTTAAATAATCAGTTCTCGTATTAAAAGTAGGACAGTAGCTTCTTTTTTTCTAGATAAACTAATTCATTTAGTATAATTCCTCTCTCATATTCCCATTTTCTGTTTATAGGTTTAAGTCGGATGAAGACAGAGCACCCATTTACCGAGTAGTCGAAGAGACGTTTCCACATCTTTTGAATATATTCGACAAGCTCATCCAAATTGAAAGTCCTTCTCTTGAGGTTGCAGACCATATCAAGCTTATATGCAAGATATTCTGGTCATGCATTTATGTAAGCTATACATCTTTTGTTACTTATTCTGAACCGTTCTTCATTGCTTCCATGCTTCAAGGTTGAAATAGTTATGGATTAGTTCTTGTTTAGTGATTAATATATCTCTTTCATACTTCTTCTATACAGCTAGAGCTTCCGAGACCATTGTTTAATCCAAACTTTTTTAATGCTTGGATGGGTCTGTTCCTAAACATTTTGGAACGTCCTGTTCCCTTAGAAGGCCAGCCTGAAGACCCCGATCTTAGAAAATCATGGGGATGGTGGAAGACCAAGAAGTGGGTCGCTCACATTTTAAACAGGCTGTACACTCGGTATGCAGGATCATGAAAACATATCTACTAGCTTACAACCTTTCTTTTTTCATCTGCCTTCAAATAAACTGTTTAAAAACCTGTAACAGGTTTGGAG
This sequence comes from Hirschfeldia incana, assembly GCA_026261945.1. Classification (NCBI taxonomy): domain Eukaryota; kingdom Viridiplantae; phylum Streptophyta; class Magnoliopsida; order Brassicales; family Brassicaceae; genus Hirschfeldia; species Hirschfeldia incana. Next base: position 133,605 of record JABCMI010000120.1, read on the forward strand.
ATCTGAAACTTCAGAATCCAGAAAACAAAGCCTTCGCCCAAATGTTTCAGACGAACTACGCTGCCAAGATACTGGAGTGTCACTTGAAATTGTTGAATGTCATTCGTATCGGTGGATATCTTCCTGACAGAGTCATCAACCTAATTCTTCAATATCTAAGCAACAGGTCGGATATTCTCCATGGCATACATACTTTTCATCATCTTTAGAAATTTATTTGAATATGATGATTACTCTGGATATATTAAATGACTTGGGTAGAATTTTACCACTAAATTTTATCTTTAAAAAGTCTTGGGTAGAATTTCTTGTTGCAGTTTCTGTTGTTTCCTTGAAAACTGATTGAGGCTTTATCTGTATCAGTTTATCATGTTTTGGGGTACCAGTTTTCTTATCGACTTGTTGTGTCTCTATGCAGTATCTCGAAGAATAGCATGTACACCTTATTGCAGCCTCACCTTGATGTTCTACTTTTTGAGATCATTTTTCCTCTAATGTGCTTCAATGATGATGATCAAGTACTTTGGGATGAAGACCCGCATGAGTATGTGAGGAAGGGTTATGGTATGTCCTTGAAGTCTTCTTCGTCTTATTTTGATAATCCTGAAACAAGCTTTTTGGTATGATAGCATTACTTTCTCTACAGATATAATTGAAGATCTGTACAGTCCCAGGACTGCATCCATGGATTTTGTGACTGAGCTGGTCAGAAAGCGTGGAAAAGACAACTTCCCAAAATTAATACAGTTCATCGTGGGAATTTTTAAGAGGTACCTTCGAACTATATCTACAAATATAGAAAAGGATATAATTATATAAACGCCACATGATATGGTTACTTTGTTTCTCTGTTTTAGATATAGTGAAGCACCTCTAGAACAAAAGCCCTACCGCCAAAAGGATGGTGCTCTGCTTGCTGTTGGGACACTCTGTGATAAACTTAGGCAAACCGAACCCTACAAATCCGAGCTGGAGAATATGTTAGTGCAACATGTTTTTCCTGAATTCAGCAGCCCAGCTGGTCATCTTAGAGCCAAGGTTACTGCTTTTGGTTGTTTAGGCCCCCTTCTCATTCGATTTTTGAAAATCTCATATGCTTGAATATGGTGCAATGTACATTCCTAGGCAGTTAATTTACTAATGTTTAAATCTTTCTCCATCTCCTAATTTTTGGATTTCTCTATTACTACTTACTGAAGTAGTTGTTCTGAAGTTCTTGTTCATCAAGTGTTCTTAAAGGATCATTTTAGTGGTATAGGATATGCCTGCTTAGATGTTGTTGTTTACTAGTTTTTGTAAGCCTTACTTTTTTAGTTTGCTACATATTGGTTTCGTCACATGGGTGCCGTCACTTGTCAAGCTTATTTCTCAACATATTCTATCTTCTGTGTAGGCTGCGTGGGTTGCAGGGCAGTACGCCAACATTACTTTTTCAGACCAAACCAACTTTTCCAAGGCACTGCATTGTGTTATATCTGGAATGCGTGATCCAGAACTTCCTGTTCGGGTGGACTCAGTTTTTGCTTTGCGTTCGTTCATTGAAGCCTGCAAAAGTACGTATTGCACCACCCTCTCTTCTTAAGATTTCCTGCCCTTTTCCGTCTTTGAGCCTTTTATACCTAACTTGGATTAGTATTAATTCAACTAAATTTATCTGTCTTGCAGATTTAGATGAGATCCGTCCAGTTTTGCCTCAACTTCTAGACGGTACGCTTTTGGAATGATTTTGCTGATAGTTTTACTTACTCCTATTTCGTTCGTTCAAAAGCTAAAACCTAGCATCATGTTAACTAACTGAAATAATCGGTATGGACTTGTGCTGTCCAGAATTTTTCAAGCTAATGAATGAAGTTGAAAACGAAGATCTTGCATTTACTTTAGAGACTATCGTGTATAAGTTTGGAGAGGAGATTTCTCCTTATGCTTTGGGTTTGTGTCAGAACTTGGTAAGATAATACTCTATTGTGTCCCCATTGTGAGTATTATTGTGCTTTTAGCACTAATAACCCTATTCTTGTTAATAACTTCCAGGCCAGTGCATTCTGGAAGTGTGTCGACACTGACAACGGTGATGATGAAGCTGATGATACTGGTGCATTGGCTGCAGTGGGATGTCTCCGTGCCATCAGTACAATTCTTGAATCCATCAGTAGTCTCCCTCATCTCTATGGTCAGATTGAACCATACTTGCTGCCAATAATGCGTAAAATGCTGACAACTGATGGTCAAGGTATGTATAGTGTTTTTCAGATCCCATATATATTTAGAGATTTTATCTATTTCTTGTGTTTCTTTGAATGCATTGGGGTTTATGTAATTTGTATGGACAGATGTGTTTGAAGAGGTTCTTGAGATCGTCTCATACATTACTACTTTTTCACCCACTATATCTTTGGACATGTGGAGTTTATGGCCATTAATCATGGAAGCACTCGTGGACTGGGCTATTGACTTCTTCCCAAGTATGAAACTTGCAGTTTTTTTATGAAGTTTATTAATTCTCTTATTTCTCCCTTTTGTTTGATCGTTCTTTTGAATTTCATAGATATATTGGTTCCTCTGCACAACTACATATCGAGGGGGACTGAGCATTATCTCACTTGCAAGCAACCAGATTACCAGCAAAGTCTTTGGAGTGTGATTTCTTCGGTAAGCTCATAAATAAAGGAGATAATAATGATCTCAATCATTTTCCCATCGTCATACACATATGTGCATTAATTAATTTGTTATCTCTTTCTTATGACAGCTTATGGCGAACAAAAATATTGATGATAGTGACCTTGAGCCAGCTCCGAAGCTAATAGGGATCGTGCTTCAGACTTGTAAGGGCCAGGTGGATCAATGTGTGGAGCCTTACTTGAGAATCACATTAGATCGGCTACGAGTTGCTGAGAAATCTTCCTTTAAATGTCTTCTCATTGAAGTGGTAAGCAAAATAGTCCATTAAATTGTGATAATTGCTGTTTTGTTTTAGATTCTTTCCACAGAGTCGAGCTAAGTTGTTTTATTTTCCTGATTGACCTGACCTATAACCTCTGATACCCTTTGGGCAGGTTTCAAATGCATTTTACTACAATGCCCCTTTGACACTTGGCATATTGCAACGCTTCGGTTTCGCTACGGAAATTTTTACGATATGGCTCCAAATGCTGCAAGAAAAGAAGAAGAGTGGTGCACATGCTAATTTCAAGGGGTGGGTGATTCTAATCTTTGTAACCTCTCTTCTCTCTTATTTTCTCTTCACATTTCATTAAAGATAAACAATCTTCCTTGCTTCACATGCAGAGAGCATGATAAGAAAGTTTGCATCTTGGGTTTGACATCAATTCTCAGTCTTCCTGCTGGTCAATTGCCCGGAGAAGCCTTGCCACCTGTATTCAGGGCTCTTCTTGAGCTTTTAGTGGCATACAAGGATCAACTTGCCGGTCAGTGCCTATCACTACCTCGTGAATTTTTTCTTGTAATAGACCCTGCTCACTGATATTCCTCTTTTAACATGTATAACAGAAGGTGCAAAGGCAGAAGAGGAAGAAGATGAAGAAGATGGTGATGACGATAACATGGATGACTTTGAGACAGATGATGAAGATGATGAGGAGAATCCTGATGAAACTGATGAAAGTACACTCCGCAAGTTAGCGGCACAGGTTTTTCTTCTTAACCCTCCTAACTTTAAATTGATTTTTTCTTGAAGAATGTATCATTTTGCTTGTAAGTATAGTAGCTCACTGAGGTCGCTCTTATCTTTTAGGCAAAGGACTTCCGCTCTTACAGCGATGATGATGAATTTTCAGAGGATGATTATAGTGATGATGAGGAATTAGACTCTCCAATTGATGAAGTGGATCCTTTCATACTCTTCATGGATGCAGTCACAGGTACAAGAGATTTTGTTATGTGTGTGTATATTTTATAACTATAGATGGTATCATCTTCTGATTCCTTGTCTATTTTTTTCTAATTAGCAATGCAAGCAACGGACTCGCTCAGGTTCCAAAGCCTTAGGCAGACACTAGACCCGCACTACGAAGGGCTGGCAAACAATATCGCTCAGCACACTGAGCAGAGAAGAGCTGAGATTCTAAAGGAGCAACTTGAGAAGCAGCAAGCGTCCACAACAGTTGCTTCCTGATTTCACTTGCCTCCATTATTTTTTTTTTTTGTTTGTTGTAAGCCTTTTTATCCAAGAAAAGGAAGTAGAGAGGCTTATCTTACGTGAGTCTGGTCGACTCTCAGTCATGTCTCAGAGATATCAGTCTCTGCCATCTCCAGTTTTGCATTTCATAATCATTTTTTGTTCTTTTTTTTAATCATCCAATAGACCAAAACAAAAGACCATATCTTTTTTTCTTCCTTTTCAAACAGAACAGATCAACCCTTTGGAGGGTTTCATGTTCTCCAATTGGGATGGAGGCATATATTTTTTAACTATGGGTTTGGTTGTTCAATTATCGTTTATCTTTATTGGCCGATTTAAATCGTGTATGTGTTCGTTCTCAGCCATCGCCAGCAATCTGTAGTTAAATGTACTCTATGGTAATAAACGGTCACTTTGTCCACTTCTGTCTCAAATTAGATTAGAATCTTGATTTATGACTTAGCTTATAATATGAGGCTAGATGATAACCTCCCGTTGTCTTAAGAAAGCTTAATATCTCGGATATTTGGTTAAACGATTTTCTTGTATGCTCTTGAGGCTTTGGGATGGCTGCTGTCAACTCTGGTGCACTAGAGTTTGACTCAAGTTTCCACCACGACCACAGTTTTAGATTGGCCCAGTAGACCCGATGAAAGAAATAAAAGAATATACAAAACCATCTAAATATATTCATTCGTTGAGATGTCGCAGGACAAGGTGTGCCCTACTACGTTATCGGGTTCATTTTTGAAAACATTGGTATCACTGTGAACTTTTTCATTACTATTATACGTAAAATGAAAGAAAAGTATTAATGCTCGAAGTTATCGACTATGTTTTCCCTTCCTAATGATATATTACTATCAGTTTTTGTTTTTCCATTTTTTACTACTGTTTTTCCATGTTACAACTTTCTTTTCGGGTCGTTATGAACTTGTGATTAAATTAGGTGCATCGAATTCAGTGTTCGTGAAATCGATGGTAATCGAAGGAGATGGACAACTTTAAATATAGAAAACTACTTTTAGGCCGTAACTGAGAGAAAGACAAACATGATTATTTAGTTGTTTTTTTGTAACTAATATGATTATTTGGTTGACATAAAAAGAAGATAAATATGATTAAGACACATATACAGATGTATTTTGTTTAAAGTTATTATACGACTGTGTACATCATAGTTTTGATCTTCTAAATTAACATAACATATATGTAAGTGCAAAGATAACACAACAAGTAATGCAAAGATAGAACAGAGAGACAAATACACAAGAATACCAACAGCTTTATTAGAAATCGCCTTGTAACTATTACAAGTTCTGCTTAATCAGCTTTACACGTCTAGTGTTACACCCTAACACACGCCACTGAACAATCCCTAAGCTACCCGCTTTGTGTCTCTCAACCGTCAAGTACTTCAGCTACTGCTTCAGCACGACCCAGAACACCTCCAAGAGCTTCTCTCTCTCTGTATAAGATCAGCCTCTGTCTCTCTATCTCTCTATAGACGACTACATAGCTATCTATATTATACTAACTCCACGTTCCCGAAACCCTAGTCTCCAAGGAACCACAATATGAACATCTTCCATAACATTAAGTGCAACTTTTCTTTTCTTGTAATGCACTTATTCTTCTTTCCTTTAGGTCATAAATTTGCTCCTCAAGTTTATTCCTCTTTGTCTTTTCTTCAAGATACTCCCTTGCTCTTCAAGTCCACGTGACTCCAGCTCAGCATCTCGACTCCACAAGGTCTTCACCACTCACACGACGTCTGCCTCAGCAACTACGTCAGCGACTGCTTCAGAGCGGACATCTTACATCAACAATATAGTCATAGATTAATCAATTTTTAAACAATATTTTTTTTATTTACATGATTATATTAGAACTTTAATTTCACAACCATAAGAAAATATATATAGCCTAGGAAAAAATATTGGTAGTTAAAAAAGGAAAAAAATATTGATGGCTATAAATTTCGGTGGTTTTTTTTTTTGTCTCTGGGGAAATCCCACCCAGGAAGCCCTGAAGGTGGAGTCGAACCCCGGTGCCTTGGATGCTATTTAGCCACTAGACTAAGGCTGACCCGACATAAAATCGGTGGTTGTTAATTAAAAATGGTTATATTTCCGATCATTTTTGACACGATACCAAAATATTTAAACTTTTGATATAAGAACCATTTCCAATTTGAGTGAAGAAGTTATTCTGTAATAGAATGACTTCTAGAAGGTGAACCCATACACATACATACCATACGATGTTAGTATGAGTGTCTTTTCTTTTATGATTTGCATATAACTATAGTTATTTTTTGCCATTATTATCTTGAAATATCTATAACATTATACTAACGACTTTTCGTTCTTATCAACGAACTATAACACAAGCGTTAGGTGCCAATGACACTTCTAAAACCTTCATTTTCGTGCTTTACTGAAAACGAATCAAATCAATCTATTTCAATCCTTGGATCCAATTCATTAGCCTCCATTAGTTTTGTAAAGCTTTTTCTAATTTTAATTATCCGATAACCAAGCTTCAACTTTACAAGGGAAGATAATAGGGAAGGTAGCCGACAGAGCATGTTATTATATATATTACGACGTTAATTGATTAGGAATACGACCAGTTACATGAAAATGATTTGCATAATTTGCAGCTAATTCAATTGGTTTAGAGAAAACTTGATTAGATTAATAAAGATTCGATTTCGAGTGTAAATATGACAATATGTTTGAGTTGAAGTGTAATGGTTTTTCTTCTTTTCTCCAACAAAAACAATTCTTACGTATTTATCAAACATGATTTACACACAAGCAGCTAATTAACTAACAATATGAAACCTAATTGCTCACAACAAACACAATATGAAATTTTATGGCGACCTTCCCATGTTCGAATTTTCTCTAACTTCTACTTTTGTAAAATGAGATCAACCTCAAAATATATAGTCTTTGGTGTCCTGAATATATGTAACTTTGAACCAAAAGCTGTGCAACGTTCAAGGAGTAAAATCATATATACAAGTATACAACATAAACTGAAAAAGCTAGATCATGAGGCTACGCAAATTTATGAAGAACTAACAACCCTCGCCTTGATCCCTGACGGCCCAGTGTATCTATACCGTGTTGAATTTCTTAGAGAAAAATCATTGGGAAACGAGGAAGAATGTTCGAAAAATATAACAATACTAGGTAATAATCCGTGCCCTGCACGGAATGAGTAGATTTAAAAAGATTAACACTTTGAATTAATAGACATTATAATGGTAAAAATTAGGAAGAAATGCTATATGTTATAAACTAAGGGTTTAAAAGAAATTGAGTATGTCAATATAAGTAAATATTCGATCACAAATTTTTAAACTTGTGTATTTATTTTTTATAATTGAAATATAGTTCGTGGAAGTGAATTAGTAATAGTAAACAAATACTAATATAAAATGAACTATGAAGTAAAAATGAAATAGACGATAAAATATTTGTCCACATATAAAATAACTTATAACTATAAGATAAATCAAAAATAAGAGTCGAGAAGAAATGTGTAATGAGTCAATGAATTATAGAGAACATATATTTATATTAAGATGACATACTAAAACTCGCTCCATTTATATACTAAAACTTACCTCGATTTTGTGACAAAATAATAAAACTTCCATATATATTACAAAATTGAAAGAATCATTTGGAAGTCGCACAATTAGGATTTTATTACATTAATTTCAAATTTATATAGCTTAACTTCCTTATATACAACAGTCAATTATGTGGAAAAAAATTAATAACCATAATCAAGTCTTAATTATTAACACAATCGAGTCCCTATAATCAAGTCTCTAATATTTATCAATTTTATATATAGCAGATTACTGACTCATTATTAGAGATTCCAAAATAATTACATGTTATCAAAATCGTAAATGTAAAATATATCTAATTTATTATAAGTTTCCTTTTAAAATCCGTGTGATTATTTTTTTTTGAAAATAACATTTTTCAATATTGATTAGGATCAAGTTCAAATTTTATAGGTTTTTCAAATATAGTTTATATATATATAATGTCTAACTATATATAAAACGTTTTATGATTAATAATACTTGTAAAAATTAAAACAACATTTTCTATTTGAGGGAAAATGCTATTATATTTAGACATTAAGTTTGTATAAAATATACTTATTTTGCGTTTATATATATAATGTCTAATTATATATAAAAGTATATATGATTAATAATACTTATAAAAACCAAAACAATATTTTATATTTGAGGGACCATTGTGATACTATTATATTAGACATAAAATTGGTATATACTATAGTTATACATTATACTTAGTTTGCATTTTTATATATAATAATAACTATATATAAATTCTATATTATAATAATACATGTATAAAACAAAAATAATATTTTAAAAAAAATATTACATAAGACTGGGTATGTCTAGAACAAATGTTTTCGATCTAGGGTGTAGTGTATAAATTGTTATAACTTAGATGTGGACACTCATAAAATCGTATCTCATATATAATTATCTTTGTAAGTATAGGAATATAATAACAACAAAGCATTAGACCGTAACCCATTCTCAGAAGCTAATAATGCGTAAACATAAATCATACACATTTATATGGTAATGACCAATGTCACTTGATGTAATAATACGGATCCCCCACCCATGTAAATCAATTTAAAGATGTGAGAGTGCTTGTAAAGCTGCCACATAGAAAATAACACTCATGTAAATCAACATCAATTGAAGGTTGTTTATTTTTAATGTTCCTCAAATAATATATAAGGGATGTACAAAATTTTATAGAACAATAAAATTACGAATCATATATATTTTCCGGTCCCTAAAAATTTTCATTTATCATTTATTCATATATCATAAAAACATTAATTTCATAAAAAATATGAATCACACACACACACACACATATATATTAGATTATCTTGTTAATTCTGTATAACATTCTAATCATAATTTTACAAAACAAATATAGAAAATATTATATGCAAGGGGTGAAAAATAAAAGAAGCACATATTAAAATTTGTATTTGACCTTAAATTTAATTGGAAACATCTATATAAATTATCAAATTAAATTTTTGTCATCATTTATGATAATTTATCAATAAAACTCTTGTTGCTAAAGTTAAGGGTTTGTAAAAAAATTAATATGAAATACCTTGTTAAATCTATTTCACAATCACACAAGATTTCATATAATTTTTTGTATATGACATTTTGTTTTTACAATATAAAAAATTTATATTGACCAATCCCAAAATAAATGATATGTATCAAAATTTTATAGAAGAATATAATTACGAATCATTTATATTTTTCAGTCTCTAAAAAAATTCATGTATCATTTATTAAAAAAAGAACATTAATATTATAAAAATATGAATTATATATATATAGTCAAGATCCTATCAGTTATGAATATATATATCAAGCTATCTTGTGAATTTTGTATAACATCATAATTTTCCAAACAGTTATAGAAAGTATTATATGCAAAGGACGAAAATAATGGACATCTATATTAAATTTGATATTTGACTTTAAACTTAATCAGAATAAATTATATAAATTTCCAAATTAAATGTCTATCAACATTTATGATAATTTTGCAATCAAAAACTAAAATTGCTAAAGTTAAGGGATTGCAAAAAAATTAATATGGAATATCTTGTTAAGTGCATATCACAATCACACAATATTGCATATATTTTTTTATATACGAAATTTTGATTTTACAATATAAAAAATTTTTACTAACCAATCCCAAAATAAATGTAGCATATCCCATAAAATTCCCAAAATATTAATCAAAATAAATCACATATACTAAAATTTTATAGAAGAACATAATTATGAATATTTTATATTTTCGAGTTCATATAAATGTCATGTATCATTTACGAATCGTAAAGAGCATGAATCTTATAAAAACATGAATTATATATATATATATATATATATCCTCTTATCAAAATCTTTTTAAAATATTATACTCAATTGTAATGATTTTAAATTATGCTTTGAACGGTCGTCTTGGTCGTATAGTGAAATTGTAATGATTCTAGACTATGATTTTAAAATATTGTACATAATTATAAAAATATTATTTAACCATGTGCGAAATGATTTGATTATTTTTGGTTTCTGGTAAGAATGATACAAAAAATCATATGAAACCATATTTCTTGTTTGGTAAATAATAATGTGAAAACCATGTAAGAATAATGGAGTGCATCATGATTTAAACCGACTTTAATATGGTATCCGAAAACATAAATCGTAGACATGATTTATTTGGTTAGGAAATAAGTAAAAGTTTAGAATATATTAGTTAAGTTATAATGTAATGACCAATGACAAATACTGTAATTAACCTAGTTAATTAAAGGTTTTTTAAAATAGGTTGTGAGAGAGCTTGTGGTGATGACACCTAAGAAATGATACATTTGTAAATCATACATAAACTAAAGGTTAATTATTTATAATGCTCCTAAAATAATATAAAGGGGATAATCAAAGTAAGAAAAAAGAGGTGAAGAAAAAGTGAAGAGAAGTTGAGAAACAATGACTGGCTAAAATAATCCAACAATTTTTTTTTTGTGAAACTCCTTTTGCCTACATAATGTTTTTCTTATTGGTCTGATCTTTTGAAATTTTAATTTTCAGTTATTAAATGAAATTTCTTAATAGAATATATCTAAGATACTCTTCTCAGAAACAATAATGATATGCTCATATAGAGCCCAAGGTATTCTGGTTTATTTTATTAATTCTAGTATTACTAATAAAAATCTAAATCCACTTGACCAGTGAATTTTTAATTATACGAGTAACATATGAAAGTGATATATATAGTTCGATGGCTGTTAGTTAAAGATGGGAAGGGATTAACATGTAAGTGACATTCCATCAAAAACTGATAGACTATCCATTTCGTCATCTTTGGCATTCTGGGTGAAAAAAATTATGGATAGTAAGGCGTTGATTGTTTCGTCACAGTCCCACAATCGGAAACTTTAGTCAATTCTTCTAATGTATTTACTATAATCTCGGTTAGTCTTTTAAAATCTTAAATGGCAAATATGTATAATATTTTGATAACCGTGTTATATAGTGCATTGTCGACAATAATAAATCATGGGACTACATGTTTACTTATGAGTATTGAGAAATGAGAAGTCTGAGATTATATTTTCTTACGAAATCCTCATATTGTATAATTAAGTCTAATCATAAACGATTTCTGTTGAATATCAATCGCTCAATGCCCATACAAATAACAATATCTGTGGGATTAACTCTTCAATTCCTTCGCATGCATGTGAAGATGATTTATTCATATAAATGTTGGGAATAAAATCGCTGAATAGTTGTGTGTTTTCTAATTGTTGACTTAGAAATGATAAAGGTTAGTTTGGAGGAGGTGAAGTCAACAAGTAGCTCCAAAATCAATCAATTCCTAGGCTTCAGTCTTCGGTATAAGAACAATCATCTTTATATTGGGTCCATTTTAAGTTTTTTTTGGGGGGTTCATATTAAGCTGTTTTTTTTTTATTCGCTTTAAGTTGTTTCAATGTAACGCTCACAATGATCTAAAATGCAATAAATAGTTTTGTTATGAAGCTAATCTTGATTTGGTAAGTCACAAACCATTTAGGAGTATTTGAAACAAAAAAAAAAGAGCTCATACTTTTGGATAAATTAGGATTCAGATTTAACCCAGCAGCATAAACTCGATCCTAAAGGTTTTCCTTTTTGGTTTGTTAAAAACTTGAAGTCCTATTGGGTTTGTCTTGTTGTCGGATTTTTTGAACGATATCGAGATTAATCTTGAAATGTATATGCTAAAGTTATATAATGCAGAAAACGATCACTGATTGTGATCAATATCTATATAAGAGAAAAAATGATTGAACAAGTCAATGATAATACGTAGAGCATCGATGTGTTTAGTCTTTAGTGGCATGCATGTTTTCCAGCTCAGATCTCAACTCAGAGACAAAGACAACTTCATGGCCCCAACTTGTAGACTCCTTGTTTGGCTAATCATCTTCATATACATATAATTTTTATTTACGTATTTGTTTATATTTCTTTTAAATTGAAGGGAATGTATTTTCTTTAATTTATTCTTGTATGCAAGATAAAAAGAAAGTGAAAAAAAGTATCTTCTAGTATTGTGGTAGTACTGACAGTTTAAGGAAGACCTTGATGCTAGGTCGGTCACCTTTGCTAACCGACCCACTGTTGGGTCCATTTTGCGTTAATTATTTTGGAATTACTCCAATGTATTTTTTATAGTTCTGGACTTCTGACTATGTGCAAACTCTTAAAGTACCTTTTTATATTTGTGTTCATATTTGTATTCTAAATAACGGATTTTTTTGTTCTAAAAAGCAAACCCAAAAGTAAGCATTTTAGACATAACCGCGAAGACAATAATTTCAAGCATTTCTGAAAATCATCAATTCGATATAGTGCCGTGCCTAGCACTTTAGAGACTCAAGATAAAATCTTGTAATTTTAATATTAATGTTTATGATAATATAATTAATTTAACAACATAAATCTATCAAAAATTTTTATATACATTAATTTTATCAACGAGACAACACTATAATTCTAAAATTTTAAAATAAAACTATATAGGTAATTATGAGCATCTTTATCATTTACATTTGTCAATCTAAATATATGCATGTAAAGTTACAAGTGGTAAAGTACTATAAAATGTAAACATACAATATTAATGAAAAATATTTATAAAAGACAAAAAAGCAAAAAAAAAGGTCAAAGTACAATGAAAATATGATAATAAATGAATTTAAAATATAAAATATAGTGAAAAAAAATATTATGTAAAATAAATATAACCAAATAAATATAAATAATAATTACTCCATTAGTTGATTACTGTAAACATGGAAGTAATTGTACTTGGTTAACCATTTGAGTAAAGTAAAATAAAAATGTTTTTTGGGGTCGATCGAAAAACATAAATGTTAAGACCTAAAATTTGTCACGTGAGAAAAAGAGCATTTGTGGTTCAAAAAAAAAGAGCATTAAACAATAGCTTTTTTCCTCAAGCCAATGAGCACGGTTTTGATTCAATATAATAATAGGCAGTCAGCCTATGTAATATTCTCTCTCTCTTTCATTTATTTGTTGTTGTCTAAGTTTATACACACAGATTAATAAAACATATGATTTTATATATAGTTTATACCCAAAATAAAAACACAACTATTTATATAACTAACAATATTTCAACCAATAGAAAAATAAATTGGAGAATCTTGTTAATAAATTTTGCTTTGAAATTTTAAAACGTCAGTTATTTTGAAACGAAAATTTTGCTCCATAACGACAATTAAATCGAAACGGAGAGAGTATAACTCTCAATTATTGACGCTCATAGAAAGTTAGGATATTATAGCTTTTATATATTCTCTATAAAAACTATTACCATCGGAAATTATGCAATTTCTTATAAGTTAATTATGTAACTAACAAAAAAGGCTTATAAGTTAATTATGTAACTAACAAAAAAGGAAGAAAAAAAGAATGAAGATCTTGTTCAGAAAACAAAGAATGTAGATCTCATTAAGAAATTAACAATGTTACGTCCACGAGTTTTCTTATCCCCTATGTCCACGAGTTTTCTTAGTACCATTCCACTTGCCCTTTATCTATTGTCGTCAAACTTTTGTTTCTACACAGTTACAATCCAAATGACTACATTATAAGCCTTATTGAGTTTTAGATACGAATTCTAAGTGAGGACGACAAGTACGTATACTTCTCCTTCAATAATTGAAATTTAGTTGCGGCATTCAATTGTTTGCGGCAGGTCCAAGTCAGTGAATAGCAGTGACGACTACGAATGACGTGTGCAACACCATTAAATACTCTAAGTGCTAAGAGCTTCGAGAAAATGATACCCATCTCATTAATTCTGAATTAAATTTTCCATGTGCGTTAGCCTTTAGGTGGAATGATTTATCCAACTCGGCATTATAGAAGCGGGTTGGGGAGTCTACGAAGCTTTCTTTTGTAGTCAGCCCTTAACGCCTCCTTTCATTTGCTTGCCTCCTTTCTTACTTTTCAGATGCGCACTTTACGACTATAAAGGGCATTGTTCACCTTTTGAAACTTAGCTACACCGGTCACGAAATCACGTTGGTATTGAGAACTTTAGCTGACTGAATACATAAACCTAGAAAATCACTGTTACTGATACTTTTTTAACTCGATAGGTAGGCATGCATTGGTGGAGCTTGCGTAATGTAGTTGTAGTTAAGATTACACCAAAATCTTTATTATTTTTGAAGATATACTGACCAAAGACGAACAGGGCTCCCAAGTTATTCACACAATAATTTGTGCTATTTTTAAATCTAGTAAAAACAAAAACTATTTTGGGTTATTTTAAGATATTTAATTTGTATATAATCGTCGGAGTAGTATATTATATTAATGAAATACTTTTTAAATCATGAATGGTCGTCTTTTCGACATACTTTAACAAAAGTTCTTATCATTTTTTTTAATTAGGTCACAAAATCAAACAATCACTGAAAGCTTTTGTGGTTGGTTTTAACTTTGAATGGTTAAAACTTAAAACGTTGGAATTTTTTTTGTAACAATATTAAACATTATACAAGACAGATTTTTCGAATATATTGGTGCATATATATTTTGAAAATTTATAGCTACCTATATCATTATAGTATTGCATTTATTTTTGATCACTTATCTGAAAAACAATCTGAAAATACAAATGTCCGAATCTCCGGAATCGGTGTTTCCTATCAGAGCTCGTTGATGATGGTTAGGTGTGTGTGTCTTGGTTATTTGTTCGGTCTTCTGCCTTCTTTGTTGTAATGTGTATTTGTCTTATTTTTTCGGTCTGCTGCCTTCTTTATTGTATATTTCCGTATAAGACTTGAAACTGATATAAAATTTAATAATTACAAAAAGAAAAATCTGAAAATAATTTTGTTTAGGATAAAGTAATTTAAAAAATAAAAAACTCCCCAAAATGATTTTTATTATTTTGTTAGACAAAGATAAAACACTGAAAACCCTCATACTAATTAAAAAAAAAAATGAACAAGTATACTCTACCATGAGCAATATATCGACCACCAGACAAATAGAGAATTCATGAACCAAAAGAAGACGTGGAAATCACAAACAATAGCCAATTAAGTTACCATTGATATAAATCCTCAAACACACATTTTAGAAGGTTTACCTCTAAAAAGCAGGAAACTAGTACTGAATTTTCAGAACATAGATTTCTGGCACATCTAAATTCGATTAAAGTTTTTTTTTGTCTGAAGGTCTGCATTAAATCCTTACATACATGGAACACTATCGGGGTCCATTCATAAAATTATTTAATTGGAGAACATTTATTAGACAAGCTGGTGTCACATTAACATCTCATGCTAGATAAAGTTCAATATTCGCTATAATGTTAAGTTGTTAGCTGAAATAAATCGGTGTGCCACGAGACAAACAAAGCTTAAAGCATTTTACCATATGTAATGGCTGAATAGATTCCATATCTGGTCCTCGTTAATTAACAAAATTATAATTTTAAGATCGAGAAAAAAAGGAGAAAAGAAACACTATAAGAATACATAAACTAAAGAAAAGAAAAGAGTGGGGTCCTCTCTCTCTAAAAGCTCCAGACCAAAAAAACCAGATCTCACTCGCTCCGGTACGGACGGCGCGTGAGCGTCCACTCCGGCACCGGAGGCTTCATGTCTTCATAGATTATCTCCTGTTCTCTCTTGCTTCATCGGAGATACCTTCGCTCGCTCTGCCTTGTCGCCGCTCTGCCACCGGAGACTTGTCGTCTTCATCTCTTCTACAGGGGAGTTCTGATTTCGGCTTGGTGCTACTGCGTGGTTGGAGTCTAGACGCAGAGCAGGTGCGGTAGCTTCTGGTGAGGTCGGCTTTTAGCGGTGTAGCCAGAGCCATGGTGGGGTTTTATAGTAAGCTCTCTTCTCTGCTGTTTAGTTGATCTGAAGCGATGGTAGAGGGTTTTTGGTTTGAAGCGTGGTCTTTTGTTTCAAGCAGTGGCTTGACTGGTTTGTTCTTAAAGGAAGACTTTTTAGTCTGTTTTTAGCTTGACCTATTCTCTCGTTATCGGTTGGCAATGAACTATCATGTTGGTGTGAGAGTTGTATTAGAGGAAATGGTCTTTCTTGCGTTGATAAAGCGTTGAAGCGGTTCGGTCGTAACCGATTCTGTTCGTTAGTGGTTTCAGAATGGTTAGTCTCTGTTATCCGGCTGTATTAATAAGACGTTACGGGAAGCTTTTCTTAGCTTGGCCGTGGGAAGGTGGTGCGCTGAAGGCGCGGTGAGAGCCTGATTCAAGGTCCAATGGCAAGACTTTAGTTGGAGTTGTAGGGTATTTACAGCGACGGGTAAGGATACTATCTGTTTCTGGATTTTATTCGGTTGGTTTCCGCAAGAGAGTGTCACGATTGTCTCCTATCTGCTCTCATGGTGTTTATCTAGTGTTGTGCTCATGCCCTTCGGCTTGTCTACGAGTGTGAGGTTGAGTTTTCTATTTTTAGCCCCTTGGTTTAGGCTTGTGCTTATGTCTTAATGTTTCTTAGGCTTGGTGTTCGGTAGGAATATGTGTTTCTTTCTCTTCTATTATGTTTCTGGAAGGATTTCAATCCTTGCCGGCTCTTGTCTCTGGAGGGATTATGTTCCCTGCTAGCTGTTGTATTTCACGTTCGGTTTAAGTTAATCTAACAGATGACAAAAAAAAAAAAAACACTATCAGAATGAATCTGACAGACAATAAAACGATTATTTTAATATATTGATAAATAATGGTTAATTCTATTGCAACAAAACAGTAACTTGTTTTCTATACTGAGCCAGCATAAACTTTTAAGTAATTATAAAAAACAATGTATGAAAAACTCAGATTATTTGTTTGTGTCGTCAGTAGACATAGATATCTAATTCTTATTGTGATTAATTGGGTTTGTCTGACGTCGTGCATCACTGGGCTTCGGTCCACCAGATATGAGATACCCGGTTATAAGAAATGCACCAAGGAGAAGCAATTGTGCACGAGAGATCAATGATAGGATAATACACTAATAAGTCGATTCCCTATCGTTGAAACTAGAGTCTATGAAATTGGTCCACCTCATCTTTAACAAGAACTTTTAGTACACCTAGCCAGTACTATTTGATTAATGATTATGAAACAATATCTATATATATAGTAGATTATTATCACCAAGCACATAACACTTATTCTCTACTACATGCAAACCATCAAAAGTTGCACATAAATCACAACATGGCTTCTTCTACATCATCCTCGTTACCAAATCATAAGTTCCGAATCAAACTATTGTTCTTCCTGATCTTAAATCTCTTCCATCTTCATACTTTAGTGTCTGCCAATTCATCAAACTCTAAGTTCTCAAAATTCTCAAGACACCCAAACTCCGAGTCACCATCATCAAGAAGAACCAAATACTCAAACGATGTGTTTCTTAACTCAGTCCAACACAGCTTGGACCAGGCTCTCTTAGGCCACTCTCTCGCCTTCCGTCTCACGCTCTCGCACCGTACTTCCCAAACCCTCATGCTCGATCCTGTCAACGACTGTCTTGAGCTGCTAGACGACACACTCGACATGTTGTCTCGAATCGTCGTCAACCCTAAAGATCACGCCAATGATGATGTCCATACGTGGCTAAGC
Source organism: Hirschfeldia incana (assembly GCA_026261945.1). NCBI lineage: Eukaryota > Viridiplantae > Streptophyta > Magnoliopsida > Brassicales > Brassicaceae > Hirschfeldia > Hirschfeldia incana. The sequence goes on from JABCMI010000120.1 coordinate 151,548, forward strand.
GCTGCGTTGACTAATCAAGAGACGTGTAAGCAAAGCCTCAGCGAGAAAACAAGCTTCCATAAAGAAGGGTTCACGATGGATTCCGTTGTAAGTAACCTCACCGGTTTACTGACCAATTCGCTAGACATGTTCGTTTCCGCTAAGCCAAAACGTCGTGAAACTGGTGGTCGGAAACTTTTGTCCGGTCAGGATTATCCAACGTGGGTTTCTCTGTCGGACCGGAGGCTTTTAGAAGCTTCGGTGGAGGAGCTGAGACCTCACGCTGTGGTGGCTGCCGACGGAAGCGGGACACACATAAGCGTAGGGGAAGCGTTGGCGTCTTTGGAGAAGGGGAGTGGTGGCAGAAGCGTCATCCACTTAACAGCTGGAACCTATAAAGAGAATCTGAATATTCCGACCAAACAGAAGAACGTTATGTTAGTTGGTGACGGTAAAGGCAAAACAGTTATTGTCAGCAGCAGAAGTAACAAAGGCGGCTACAATACTTACCAATCCGCTACTGTCGGTGGGTTGTCCTTACCATTTTATCATTAAAAATCAGAATATTAATTAATTTGAACTTTTATTTTTAATTTTTTTTGGACAAATCTCGTTAATATTATTCTTCTGAGAGCAAAAAAAATATATTTTATCACAAAATAACAAAATACCATTTACAAACAGAAAGGTAGTTATCTTAAATTCTAAACCATAATATTTACTACAACATTCTAAACTTTAAATTGAAATAAATTCAAATAAAATATATGTATTTTATATATAATTTAATATTCATGTTTTAACTATTTTGTTTCATGGTTATCTTGATTTTTTCCTTATTTTCTTATATATTTTTAATGTTCAAAAGATCGTTAGATGTTTGTTATGCGTTTTATAGACAATTATTGTTTAGACCGTTATCTAGACTAGCTTGTCTAAACGAATTTTAGAAGAAAAAAAAAATGTTTCATCATTTTAGAGCACCTATCTTTTTATGTTACTTTTAATTTTTAATTTTTAATATATTTTAGTTTTAGTCAATACAGTTTAATTTAAATTTTGTAAATTTCACCTACTTTTCGGGATAAAATCTGTTGTTTTATCATTTTAAATATTTGTTAATCAACTTTATATATTTAAATTAATAGTTATATTATTTATCTATATTTATGATTGTTGATTGTTGTACTCTAGGTTATACTGTAATTGCTAAAATTAATTTTTACTATTATTTTGTTAATTTATGAAAGCCGCTATGGGAGACGGATTCATAGCTCGGGACATAACCTTCGTGAACAGTGCCGGACCAAACGCAGAGCAAGCGGTAGCCTTACGGGTCGGGTCTGACAGGTCCGTTGTATACCGATGCTCCATCGATGCTTACCAAGACTCACTTTACACTCTGTCCAAACGACAGTTCTACCGTGAAACCGACATCACCGGCACCGTCGACTTCATCTTCGGAAACTCTGCCGTCGTTTTTCAAAGCTGCAACATCGCTTCACGTAAAGGCTCGTCGGAGCAGAACTACGTCACGGCCCAAGGACGATCCGACCCAAACCAGAATACCGGTATTGCGATTCATAATTGCAGAATAACTGGTTCGACCGGAACTTATTTGGGTCGACCGTGGAAGCAGTATTCGAGAACCGTTGTGATGCAATCATTTTTGGACGGTTCGATTCATCCTTCGGGTTGGTCTCCTTGGTCAGGTAGTTTTGCTTTGAAGAGTCTGTACTACGGAGAGTTTGGTAATTCGGGTCCTGGATCTTCGGTTTCGGGTCGGGTTAGTTGGCCTGGGTATCACCCGGCGTTGACGTTGACTGAAGCTCAAGGATTTACCGTTTCGGGGTTTATTGGTGGGAATTCATGGTTGCCACCAACCGGTGTCGTTTTCGACTCTGGTCTTTTATGATTTTATCTAATTTTATTCTCTGCATATAATGCTTCAAATTGATTATTAATTAATCAGTGATCAAGTGGAACCAAAAAAATTGTAATCTACTAGGCTTTTGTGTATGTAAGTGTTTTTGTGTTTGGTTTTATACTCTTCTTTTGTGTGTTTGGTTTTATACTCTTCTTACTGTTGTATTTTCTTGTCGTAAATAAAGTGTTAAAGTTGGTATTGTATATAAATTTTGTAATATTGGTTGTCATTCACTTTTCTTATATAAATAATATGTTATAATGTTCTGTTCTATTGTTTATTTGACTTGAAAACTGTACTAAACCAAACCAAAGTAAACCAATTGCGAAACATTTGTTTTTTTTTCTTCTTCTTTTATGTCATTCTGTTCTTGTTGTTTTATTCAAATATTTTCGGTAATTGCCACTATTTGAGCTTAATATAGTCAGACTTAATAGTATACGCAAAATGTGACATTTGCAGTAACATAACATTCAAGTTTGATTACATACCCCTCTTAATAAAATGTGATTTTAAGTGTGAGTGTTGGTTGAATATGAGTAATATGTGATAACATTTGTTATTGAAAATATATTTGGTTATTAAATTTAATTTATTAGTTGAAGTATCAAGAGTGATATTCCTTTTTAATTTATTTTTTTACTATGAAATAGAATCTTTCTTTGATCATAATATTTTTTAATATAACAGTAATTTGAAAGTTTGAAAAATTCATTTCAGATTTTTTTTATATTTAAATCCTTAATTGCAGATTGGCAAAAAAAATCATGTTCTTCATTCTCTTCAAAGTAAAAGGAATAAAAGATCTATTGTAATAAAAAAGTTGTGATAACTAACATACAAATAAATATATAGCTACCTAGAAAGTTATAATGAACTGGAAAAAATATAAAAATGAATAAAACTGATAAAATATTCTAATGTATTGCAATGCTTTCATGCTTCTGCTATGTGCGCTATTAATTTGATCTATGTGTTTTTGTTATGTGGAAGATAACTCAATAATTATAACATTTGATATCTTTATTGGGTTGTCTAAAATTCATTTTTCTCTTACTAACTCCTTTTTTAAATCTAGAAAGTATTGTTTATTCTGACAAAAGTTAAGATATAGAAATTCAAACATATCGAATGATTATTAAAGTTAAAGAGAGATTTTGTAACGGTGATCCACAAAGAGACATAACTCTCAAATTAAATATATCTCATGGAACAGAAGCTTGTGAAGAACATAAATTTGTTAAGAAATAAAAAAAAAAGGTATGTGGTTTGTTATATGTTGTTGACGTTGATGTTGATGTTTTAGTTTGTCTAGGAGATTTGTCCAAATTTTGCATCCAAACTACATATTTTTGTATCTCAAATATGAAAAACTTTTATGTGTTATAAATTTTGTGTCCAGATGTAATATGTGGATACAAGTTCAATGATGTCTAAACAAACAACATTTACATTTGCATTTAGTAAGATAATAAACTGAGCACTGAGCTAATGAACATGATTGATTCTTCCTGATTTTGGTTCTGGAAATTTTTATTTACTTATCTTTTGGATTATATTAAAAAATTTGAAAGTTGTAAAGGAGTTTTAATATGAGATCAAGATTCTTGAAAAGCTCTATATTTTTTTTCTTGTTTGTTAACAAATCTACTTTTCATTGATTTTGGCACAATCGATGCTGCAGAGGATATGATGATTTTGGAGATTTAATATACATGGGCTTGGCCCAAATTAAAATTAAAGATAATAAAATTTGTCGGATTGAATGCTTGATGTTGTTTTCATATAAAAACGCCAAGGCAATCAAAATCATCTTTTTAAAAATACGATTAAAGTTATATAAATAACGGGAAATCAGCCAAAAAAACACTGAACTTTGCAAGAATTACCAAAAGAAACCTAGACATATAGGCTTGCCAAACAAAACACAAACTTTTCACTGACTTCAGAATTAATTAACAATGTTTTCGTTGACTTGCCAATTTAGCACGCCGTCAAAAAAATTAACAGAAAAAATGACATCGTTAAATATTAGTGTTAAGTGGAACGACGTCGTTTTGAAATGCGATGAAACGACGTAGTTTTGACCGATTTCCCAAATAAAATCATGTCATCCACGGGGTTCGAATCCGGGTTGTTTGGATCAAATGAGAAGGTATTTTACCACTAGGCTAGTGGCACATTCAATGTAGGAGCTAACACATTTAATTATATTTGGTACTGATTGTATATAAAAAAAGTATCTTAAAACTTACAAAGATCTTTAAAATTTCTAAAAACTGAAAAATTATTCCAAAAAAAGAAAATTTTCATTTTTTGGATTATAAAAAATGAAAGAAAAATAAAAAAAATTCCAAAAAGTTATAAATATTTCGAATCTGAAAACATATAATCAGAAACTAAAAAAATAATTATTATTTATTATTATTATTATTATTATTTATTTTTTATAGTTTCTGATTATATGTTTTCAGATTTGAATTTCTTATCACTTTTTTTATTTTTTTTTCGAATTATTATTATTTCTTCGATTTTTCTTTAAATAATTTGAAAAATAAAATTTTTCTTTTTTAGCATATTTTATAAAAAATAATAAAATAATTTTTTTTTATAGATTCTGATTATTTTCTGATTCTATTTTTTTATAACTTTTTTTGTTATTTTCGATTTTTTATTTATTTTCGAATTTTTTAATCCTAAAATGAAAATTTTCTTTTTTGGAATTTTTTTTAGAAATGAAAATTTTCGAAGATTTTTATTTTTTTTTAAAGGAAAAATAAAATTTTATTTTTAATTTTTAATTCAAAATTAATTTTATAAAAAATATATTTATTTTTCAAAACCTTTGGAATTTTAAACACCTTTTAAATTTTTAGACAATTTTTTATATTCAAAATCAATATCAAATAAAAGTAAATGTGTTAGTTCCTACATTGAATGTGCCACTAGCCTAGTGGTAAAATACCTTCTCATTTGAACCAAACAACCCGAGTTCGAACCCCAGAGTCTACCTAATTTTATTTTCAAATCGTGTAAACCGAAACGACGTCGTTAACGTTGGGTTAACGCTGTTTTAACTCTCGTTTAACGGTGTGCTAATTTGGCGAGTCAACCGTAAGTTTCTTAATAATCTAAATAAGTCAACAAAAGTTCAGAGTTTTATTGGCCGGACAAGTGTACAGGTTTCTTTTGGCAATTCTTGCAAAGTTCAGTGTTTTTTTGGCCGATTTCCCTATAAATAACCATTAAGATTTTGAGTATTTGTTTTCTAATGGTGTAATTTTTAGTTTTTCAAAACTTATTACAATTGGTAACTTGTTATGGTTTTCCTAATTCCCACTTTTAGTTTTTAATTTATCATGTGTTTAACTAAAACTAGTATATACGTAGTATTTTTTCTAAAAATTATAACTAAATAAAAATATAAACGTTTGTAACTGAAGATCTATCATTCATTGTTTCCCGAAATTTAATACATTACTGAATTTAATGTTGATAAAATGCCTCTTTCTTTCCCCCTCATACCGAAACGCACTCAACGGATCGAGAGAGATTTGACTTTTTGAATTCCCGCCATTAAAAGCTTCCCATTCACACCTCATCCCCCTTCCACATCTTATACAAATATATACGTACGTGTTGCTTGCTATCTACCGCAGCATCTGAAAGCTTTTGGTAAGACATAACTCTGCTTCGATTTAGAGATCCCATCAAGCATTATCGCCATTGATTTATGCATTGATTTAGGTATGTAATCTCTAATCATACATCAGAAGTAAAGGAAATGAAATAAACATTAAAAGTTAATTTCTTTGAATGGCTTCTTGTTTGACTTCTCTGTTTGGTTTCTTTATGTATGGTTGTGTTTTAATTTTGTTTAGGAGATTTGTGCATACCAATGCAACAGGAGAAGATGGATCTCTTCAACAAGTTACCGGACCCGGTGATCTCTCACATCTTGTCTTTTCTTCCAACAACTAAGGAGGCTGCTTCCACATCGGTTCTCGCAAAGAGATGGCGTAATCTTTTTGCATTTGTCCCTAACCTCTATCTCAATGGAGATTCCAAGAGTTTCATGGACTTCGTGGACAGGGTTTTGGCGTTACAAGGTGATTCTCCCATCAAGGAGTTCTCTCTCAACGTTAAAACCGGTGTTGGTCCTGATCGTGTGGATCGTTGGATATGCAACGTGCTGCGACGTGGTGTTACTCACCTTGATCTATTCGTGGACTTTGATGAGGAATATTCTCTTCCTTATGAGATATCTGTTAGTAAGACGTTAGTGGAGCTGAAAACAGGATATAGAACCGATCTTTACGCTTGGGACGATGACATGTTCTTACCAAATCTTAAGAATCTTGTTCTCGTCTCAGTTGAGTTTGGTAGAGGTCAGTTTCAGACACTTCTTCCTGCTTGTCCTGTCCTCGAGGGATTAATGCTGCTTAATATGAGGTGGAGAGATAGGGACGAGATCTTGTCAAGTTCATCACTAAAGAAGCTTAAGATAAGTGTCGCTGAAGGCTGTATAGGCACATTCTCATTCGACACACCGAATCTCGTCTTCTTGGACTATGATGATTTTGTTGCTGAGGATTATCCATTGGTTAACATGGCAAACATAGTCGAGGCTTGCATCGGTCTTAACCTAACTCCATTTCGAGTCGGTGGAGCAAGAGATAATGTGATAAAGCTTATTCATGGCATTCAAAACGTGAAGATACTTTACTTAACTCCTATAACTTTCGAGGTCAGTCTATACTGTTTTGAGTCTCTCTAGTAATAATATATGCTTGTTTGCAGCATAACAAAACGTCTCTTCTTGTTTCAGATACTTTCTCTTTGCTGTGAAACGATGCCGGTTTTCAGAAACCTTACAACTTTGAGTATCAAGAGTGTTATGATTCAAGGATGGCAAGCAATGCCACTTCTTCTTAGGAACTGTCCACGTTTAGAGACTCTATACATCGGGGTATGAAGCCAAACCACACGTACACATCTCTTAAAGTTTTCACTAGCTCTGAGTTTGGAATGGCTTATTGTGTTCTCTGTGTTTTTTTTCAGGATCTCATACACTCTATTACTGATGCATGTGGGGATGTTTGTGTCTGCCTTCCTAAGCGGAACAAAGGATGGTCGCTCATGAGTTGCCATGTGAAGAAGATGAGGATTTTAGGGTTTAGAGGAACAATAAGAGAGGTACACATGATAAAACATTTCTTGGATTATTTGCCGAGTTTGAAAGAGCTGGAGATAGTTGTTGAAGATAAGGAAGAAACAATGTTTGGTATCCCCAGATGGTTAGACATTGTGGAGGGGACACTGAAGCATTTCAACGAGACGTCGAGTTGCAATGTCATATTCTGGATGCACGCTCCCTTGTACTGGAGATTGACTCGGGAATGGCCTCGAGGATGAAACTTGCTCTCACAGTGTCTTTTTTTTTCTGTGTTTTTCTCATATGTTTTAAGTACGACTTGATTTAATGTTCTAAGATGATAGCATGGTTGTGTCTTTGCAACTTTGAAGTTTACTTTTTTCACAATCCTTGCCGTCGGAAGCAAGTAATTTCTTCTTCTTTTTTTTTCTCCTCAAAATCTCCTTTTTAGAAGTTTTTTCTGGTCTAGGTCCATTGCACTTTGATGACTTCGCGGCTGTTTTTCGGGATACTCTCGTCTATTGTCATGTTTTGGGAGAGTCTTGAAGATAATAAATAAGAATGTAGGAACAATCAGAGAGCTAGAGTAACTCTCATGCCTTGAGCTTGGTAAAGAAAATTCCTATGCAATAATCGACAAGAGTTTGCTATCACCAAATATCTGCTAATGGTTCTTATATAGATTGTCAAAAATGCATGATCCAAGAACAAGTTTTGTGGGAAAATTAGGTAACTCGTGAAAAATACAAACTACATTCCCTCGTATGATGTGCGTTTTGGAACATGAATCTGTTTGTGTGTACGCATATGGTTACAATTGCTCTGTAGATATTCTAGCGTTAATTTCTTCACTTCACCCAGTGCCGTGCGAACCGTTTAGTAGGCATAGAACTATTATCCGGGATTCGGATTCGATCCGAGATTCGATCCGGATCCGCTCCGAAAATCCGGATATCCGGAGGGGCCGGAACCGAATTCGGATAGTAAAATGTTGGATCCGTGCAAATTGAATTCGGATCCGGATATCTTGATTTTTTACTCCGGATATCCGGATCCGTAATTTTTATTGATAATTATTTCAAAAATAAGAATATATATAAAAACTAATTTTATTTACTATATTTTTATTTCTATACTAATATATATATTTATATATACTAACTTTGTTATAGTATACATAGATATAATTAAAAAATATTGTACATATTTTTATTTTTTTAATTATTGTGAATATTTTATATGTTCTAATGTTATTTTTATTTATTTTAAGGATCTAAATCCGGATCCAGATATCCGCCGGATGTTACAATTTTTAGAAGGATATCCGAAATCCGGATATTCGAGAATCTCAGATCCGGATAAAGATAGCAAAAACATGGATCCGCCGGATACAAATCCGAATCCGGATACCTTAAAATATTCCGGATACCCGATCCGTTCCACCCCTACCGTTTAGACCTAAAGCAATAATCAATTATTATTCAGTGTTCAGCGTGGGATGGAAAATATCTTCTATATGTATTTCTCTCATTCTTCTTGCACCAACCACATCATCAATTAAGGAGAGGAGAGAGCGATACCTATCCTATTTACAAAACTTCTTGAATTAGGTTTATATTGGGTATCTTTATGTTGGTGTGTAATGAATGAGAAATTATGGTGAACTTAATCCAAATTCCTCATGTTGTTGTTTTCCTATAGAAATCATCTTTTTAAAATAAGATCTAAAAAGTTATATAAATAACCATTAAGATTTGAGTATTTGTTTTTCTATGGTGTAGATTTTAGTTTTTCAAACAAATATGATTTGGTAACTTGTTTAGATGTTTCGAATTCCTACTTTAGTTTTTAATTTTCAAGTATTTAAAACAAAATAAAAATAAAATATTTTAATAAAATCTAAACATTTGTAACCGAAAATATCTTAGTATTTGATTAAATCTAATTTATTCGTTTTCTAAAATTTAATACTCCAAAAAAAAAAAAATTAATACTCCACATTACTGAATATAATGTTATAAATGCCTATTGCTTCCCCCTATACCGAAACGCACTCAACGAATCGAGAGGGATTTGACTTTTCGAATTCCCGCCATAAAAAAGCTTCCTAATCACACCTCCTTCTCTTTCCACATCTTATATATATATAATAACCCTAATTTACGGTCTTACTTGCTATCTACTGAACAATCTTAAAGAGTTTTTTGGTAAGTGATAACTCTGCTTCGATTTAGAGATCCCGTTGATCAATCACCATTGATCTATGCTTTGATTTAGATGTCTAATCTCTAATCATACATCATAACTAAAGGAAATGAAAAAAATAACATTAAAAAAGTGGCTTCTTGTTAATTAGACTTCTCTGTTTGGTTTCTTATGTATGGTTGATGTTTTAATTTTGCGTAGGAGATTTGTGCATACCAACGAAACAGAAGAAGATGGATCTCTTCGACAAGTTACCGGACCCGGTTATCTCTCACATCTTGTCCTTTCTTCCAACAACTAAGGAGGCTGCTTCCACATCAGTTCTCGCAAAGAGATGGCGTAATCTTTTTGCATATGTCCCTAATCTCAATCTTGATGGAGATACCACGAGTTTCATGGATTTTGTGGATAGGGTTTTGTCATTACAAGGTGATTCTCCCATTAAGGAGTTCTCTTTGAGTGTTAAAACCGGTGTTGATCTTGATTGTGTGGATAGTTGGATATGCAATGTCCTGCGACGCGGTGTTACTCACCTTGATCTATTATTGGAGTTTGATGAGGAATATTCGCTTCCTCATGAGATATCTGTTAGTAAGACGTTAGTCGAGCTGAAAACAGGATACGGAGTTGATCTTTATGCCTGGGACGATGACATGTTCTTACCAAATCTTAAGTATCTCGTTCTTAGCTCAGTTGGGTTTAGTAGAGGTCAGTTTCAGACACTTCTTCCTGCTTGTCCTGTCCTCGAGGGATTAATGTTGCTTAACATGAAATGGAGAGATAGAGACGAGATCTTATCGAGTTCAACACTCAAGAAGCTTAAGATAACTGTGGAAGAAGGCTGTTTAGGAACTTTCTCATTCGATACACCGAACCTTGACTTCTTGGACTACGGTGATTTTGTTGCTGAGGATTATCCAATGGTTAACTTGCCAAAAATTGTTGAGGCTGGGATCAATCTTGGACTAACCCCATGTCGAGTCCGTGATGCAAGAGATAATGTGGTGAAGCTTATTCATGGCATTCGAAGCGTGCAGAAACTTTCTATAACTCCGATAACTTTCGAGGTCAGTCTTCTGTTTTTAGTCCTCTCTTGTAAGTTGGAATATATGCTTCTTTGGAGCATAACAAAATGTCTCTTCTTGTTTCAGATACTTTCTCTTTGCTGTGAAACGATGCCGGTTTTCAAAAACCTTACAACTTTAAGTATCAAGACTGTTATGATTCAAGGATGGCAAGCAATGCCATTTCTTCTAAGAAGCTGTCCACGTCTAGAGACTCTATACATTGGGGTATTAACCAAACCACAAACACTTCTCTTATAGTTTTCACTAGCTTTGAGTTTGGAATGGCTTATTGTATTCTTTGTGATTTTTTTTTCTTTCAGGAACTTTTACACTCTGTAACGGATGCATGTGGGGATATTTGTGTCTGCCTTTCTAAGTGGAACAAAGGATGGTCGCTCATGACTTGTCATGTGAAGAAGATGAGGATTGTAGGGTTTAGAGGAACAATAAGAGAGGTGCACATGATAAAACATTTCTTGGACTATTTGCCGAGTTTGGAAGAGTTGGAGATAGTTGCTGAAGAGAAGAAATATACATTGTTTGATGTCCCTAAATGGTTAGAAATTGTGGAGGATACACTGATGCATTTCAACGAGACGTCGAGTTGCAATGTCATATTCTGGATGCACGCTCCCTTGTACCGGAGATGGACTCGAAAGTAGAGTCCTCGAGGATAAAAACTTGCTCTCCTAATGTCTTTTGCTTTGTTTTCTTATTTTATATTGGTCTTAAGACTATTTGATTCGTGTTTAAGATGATACTTTGGGGGATTATATGAAAATTCGAAGTTAACCTTTCGAAGTTTACTTTACGCAATCGTTGCCCGTCTAAAGCAAGTATAATTTGTTTTTTCTCCTCGTAAGAGTTTTTTTTTTTCTGGTCTGGCTCCATTGCACTCTGATGAGTTGGCGGATGTTTGTCGTGATACTATTGTCTATTGCCATGTCTTTGGAAAGTCTTGAAGGTAAATGAGAATGTAGGAACAATCAGAGAGCTAGAAAAACTTTCATGCCTTAAGCTTGTCAAAGTAAGTGCTTATGCAATAAACGACAAGAGTTTGCAATCACCAAAGATTCGCTAATGATTCCAATATGGATCGTCCAAAATGCAAGATCCTGATAAAGTTTCGTGTTTACACTAATTAACGCATGGAAAAAAAACTACATACCCTCGTAGTTATATATAATTAAGCATGTTGGAACATGAATCAGTTTGTGTGAACACAAAACTCTGTGAATTAAATAGGTTCTAGTATGTCAAAACTGGCTTTGATCGCTAAGACAAAATATCGTATGTTTCAACTTCTGTTAGGACAAAAATATCACCGACACAAACTGTTATATACATTATATGGAAGAAAATAACATTTATCCTCAATCTTGTGTATCCTTGTTTCTACGGTGGACAGATAACTTCGTAGCCATACTTAACTTACCTGGTGACAGATGGATGAGAATATATATGCGATGACTGCACATGCACATTATCATGATGATAATGATGACATCACTTCACTTATGATGTTGATGATATTCTTCTAGCTAGCAGATCCGACGCATGTGGCTTGTGGCAGTAGAAGCCCCATGTCACGAGCATCACTTTGTTTTCTTCCGCACTCCACCAAAAAAACTAAAAACCGCTCTAATCACTTCAATCAAATTATATACCAAAGAAACCCATATTTAACTATCTTTGGATATGCAACATATTTCAAAAGCGTGTGTACACCTTTTTGTAGAGTAAGCTTATGTGAACCAGTTGAGAAACATTTCGCATTCAAAAGGAGAAAATACAACAAACGAAACATTTCACATTTGAAGAATGAGTACATCCAAAACTTGTCCTATTAATGATACGAATGAAAAAAAATAAAAAGAAGTAACGAGATTAGAGAGACAAAGGATGGTGCAAAAGGGGCCATGCCCATGAAACCATGGTCCCAAAGATAAAAACCGTCACATTGGGTCTACCTTGTTTGGTCCATATCTCTCAACCACATAAAAGAGAAGACAAAGTCATTTGCAACTAATAAAACCATAACATAACACTTGTTTTTTGTCCTCTTCATCTTTGTTTTTCTTCTTTCTTTTTCCCACATAAAAGACCAATTTTCACTCTCCTTGTAAGCCTTTCTTGTTTTAACAACGCACATTAACGGACCCTATTGATGTGACTCTTTATTATAGTATACATGAAATTTAAACATTTATGAAATCCATTAGAAAAAGGTTGCGTCCGAATAAATGAGCGAATGCGAAAGCTGGCTGGCTGGCTAGGTAGATATATGGCCACAAATAGTATTTAAATATACTAGAATTGAGGTAAGTGTCAGGTTTGGTAGATGGTGAAACCTATTCTGTAAATCTCAATCCCAATAAACCTACCACTCTCCGTTCCCTCATTGGAAACATCACCTACTCTCTTTTTTTCTTTTATAATACTAATATGAAATTCCACTCTACTAAGCATTAACATAAGTTAAACAACCAACGCCATTGAATTATTATATAGGAATATTTATTAGGAGACGAATCTGGATCCGGGATATTTGGGGTATCCGGATCTGGATCCGTCAGATCCGTGATTTTCAGTATCTAGATTCGGAATCGTGTTTTCCGAATATCCATCTAGATATCATGATATCCACTAGTATCTGGATCCGTCAAAATAATTAAAAAAAATAAATAAAAAATTAAAATACAAATTAAATTCAAAATCTATAAATATTACATAAATTAAATATTTTTACAAAATTTATGAATGTATTTATGCATATAATTTTATTAAAACTAAATGTAATATTATAAGACTAATTTTTATGTATAAATATTACTCCCTCTGTTTTTAATTGTATGTAGTTTTAGCAAAAATAGTTTGTTTCACAATATAAGTATTTTACATATTTCAATGTAACTTTTTATTTATTAGATATTGTATGACCAGTGAAAGAATGCTAGATTTTTAATAATTTGTTGAATTGATTGATTAACTAATTTTGTTTTTAAAAATATCAACTCTTAAATATTTGTGCTTTTAACCAAAACTACTTACAATTAAAAACAGAGGGAGTAATAAATCAACTATAATTATTAATAAATTAAAAAAAAATAATATATTTTAAAATTTCGGATCTGGATATCCGGACCTAAAAATCCAGATATCTGGATCCGGATCCGGATTCGACGGATCCGACATTTTATTATCCGGATCCGGGTGCTCCAGATATTATATTTCCGGAGCGGATCCGTATCGGATCTCGAATCGAATCCGGATCAGATCTTGGATCGAATCCGGATCAGATCTCGGATCGAATCCGGATCACGGATAATAATTCTCAGCCCTAATAGTTATGCTATATGTATCAAATAAATAGGAACCAAGTGAATTTCTTTTTTATTCCACAGGTTTCTACTACTATATATATCATAATATGTTTTTTTTTTGTCATCAAATGAAAAACAGACTCATATATATCATAATATCTTAGATTTATGTTTTCATTATTGTATCCATATTTTTCAAAAATATATTAATAGTCTTTTATATAAAATTGTGGTTTCATTTTTTTTTCAGAAACCTAAACATTATAAATAATTTATCCCGAATCAAATCTGAGTAGCAGGGAATTACTAGCACTCTTTTTACCACTGGACCAATTCGATGTTAGCATTAGTCTTTTATATATTTTTTAACAAAGTGAATCTTTAATCTGTTATATATTGATAGAAGGATATATCATAGTGGCAGGAAAGCTATAGTGACCACTCTTTATAAGCCATTTGCCTGAAACTCAAAACATAAGAACAATTTATATATCATGAGCAGTTTAATAGTTACAAGGAAACTAATTTCAGGAGCAACTTAATTTTCTATGTCATTCTATTCATTTACGATAACAAAAACATAAGAATATAACTCTGTCATTCTATTTATAAATTAAAATAAATAAAAATAATATAGAAACTGCAAAAACTCTAGCAAAGTTTCTTTTGCAACCCAAACATGTATAACAACGCTTGCACAAAGAAACATTATAAGAGGCACATGTGTTGAAAACCTTGAAATTAGAGATTGACTGTTTGATGAAAGTTGGGGAATGTTAAACTTTTGTGCTCCTATATCCACGGTGCTCACCTATAAAATGATTCTCATGTTTTCCTTAAAAACTTGCATTCTCTCTGATTTTTAATTATTGACATTTTAGAGAAAACTTTGTTCTAAATTTATGAGATTTTCAATTTTTAATGTACTATTAATTATATGATATATCTACACTATTATTTACGAAGTAATATTGCTTACTTGTCATATTCTCCATAATGTTTTTAGGTTATTTTGCTTATGTGTCAATTTTCTATAATTTTAGGTTTAATCAATAATTTTCTTAAATATGTTTTATATATTTAATTATTAAACAATTTTCCATGATTTTAGGCTTAGTCAATAGTTTTCTTAAATATTATATATATATATATATATATATATATATATATATATATATATATATTTATATTTAAGTATTAAACAGTTTTGGAAACATGATAATTACAATATTTTAGCTATAGAATATTTTTTGTTATCTTATCTATTCTATTATTTATGAAATATTTTTTTATTATATATAAAATATTCCATTCAATTTTAGTTGAGTAAAAAAATTAAATAATTATTTTAATAATATTTATTTATTTGATAATAAACAGTTTTTAAGAAAAGAAAAAAATATTATAATTATCATCTATAAAAATATTAAATTAATTTTATTAATATTCTATAAAAATATTTTTCTCTTATATGTCACGAAATGATTATATATATATGGTATTAAAAAGGTTATATATTTTAGGATTTTGTTAATATAAGCTCATCAATAGCATATACAATTTATTATTTCAATTTATTAGTGCTTATTTTTTTTAAATACATTTTCTAACAATTATATCTTTTTGTAATATGTGTACCACAAAAACTCGTGTTTATTATCTACCAAATCAACACTCCACTACATATCAAATGAGAAACATATAAAAAATAATTGCAAAGAGAAAATGAATAGTTTAAAATATAAGAAATTTCCTAAACATTTTAAAAATATTTGTGAAATTATTTCTTTCTTATAAATCAAAAATAAGATATTTCCTAAACATTTTAAAAATATTTGTGGAATTATTTATTTATTATAAATCATAATTTTAAAATAAGATAATTCTTATATATATATATATATATATATATATTTGTGATCTGGAAATAATATTTTCTATTATAAAACTTAAATAACTAAACAAAAGCATATCTATAAATATATTTAAAAAATATTTTTAACATTTGTGTATTTTTAAAATTTTGACTCGGTAATAAGAATATATATTTTAATAAAACTTTGTCATATATGAGTAATCTGGAGAAGATTTTAATTAATAAAATATAAATTAATAAATATTCATAAAATTATTATGTCCGCATGTGCAGGAGAAATACCCCGTAACTCTTTAAAATATTGTTTGTTTTTATATGGTTGAATTGTGGTTATGTGAATAGTTGTTATTAGAATACATATAAATAAATTGTGCAATTACCTGAAACTAGTTGTTTGAACTAATATACTAAGTAGTTAAAACAAAAGCCTTGTATTATGGTGCAAAAAGAAACGATGAATTGGAGTAAGTTATGCACAGATTAATGCCGACATGAGCACGACTTTTCTCCTTTTTTTTAAATTTATAGACATTATTTAATAAAGGGCTCCATTAATTCGAATTTCTTGGAAACAATACGAAAAAAAAGGAAAAAAAAAAGAGTTGACGCAAAATGAGGGATAGATTTATGGGGATTTCAAAAGGTAGGTTCCAATAAAAGATGTCACGTGGCTGCCATGAAAGAAAGAAGAAGAAAGCATGTGGGATCTTCGGTGGAACTAGTAGATCATCATAGTATGATAGTTGTACTAGTACCACCACACACAGCTTCACTATCTACCATTATATCTATCCGTTCTCTGTGTATATAGAGAAAGAGAGTGTGTGTAGATGAAAGTAAAGAGAGGAAGCACATGGGAGATAGATCGAAAAAACTCTCATGTGAGCACATGTGCTTTCCTTTTCTCTTTTCCTTTTTTACGGGGCTTTTCTGGGTCCCCTCCTATCACTCTCTCTCCCATGCACCTGACGCAGGTGAATCCTCTCCTTCTCCTCCGCTTTTACTCACACGCGCCTCCACTCTCTGCCTCATTTCCTATTAGCTCTTTGCTGCTTCCTTACCACTGTAATCATCACCATTAACTGGATTTAAGTCACGTTGAATTGTGTAAATAATGATTATAATCATGCATAACCTATTAAGATAGCTGATCTATATGTTAAATTAGAGGCACATCATAAGTAGCCCAAAACCCAAGATTAATTGGTTGTCCATACATTAACTTACATTTCCAAATACATGTGTATGGAATCTTGATCCAAGAAGAAAACATACATTATCTATGGAATCTTGAAAGTGATTCAACAAATTAAATCATGAACAAATCGAAGACACACATACATTTTCTTTATTAATCATCAGATATTGCAATTTTCTTAATTATTGTATTGCGAATTAACATCTCTTCTCATATTAAAAATAAAGAAAAACGTCTCTTCTTATTTAACTAAATTAAACTGTTATTTTTTTTTTTAAATCAAATGATGAGTTTCTTAATTATATTGGTTTGTTGAAGTGATTAGTGCATGTATAAGATAACAATAACCAAGCTGATTCGAGTACATCATCATTAACTTTCACTCTGAAACACATTGATTATAAGCATGTACTGCATTTCAGCATTTGTCTGCATATGCATGCATTAGTTAGATGTTACTTAGCTGGTCTTTGCTACCTAAGTTAAATATATACCGAAACCATCATTCCTGTTTCCGAAAAGAATACTAAACAAAGACCCACACAAGTCAAAGTCTGAACTAAAGTTTAACACATGTCATTAAGTCTATTATTACTAAACTAAGCATGTTACTTATTAATGACTCGGCGTTTTCATTAGGTCTACTATTAGTACTAAACTAAGCATGTTACTAATTGTTAGTGACACGGCATTTGTTTTTCAGTATACATAACTTTCTGAATATATTAAAAAAAATACAAATAAAATCCAATCTATCTATCTGTCAGGACCTCAGGGAGATCCACTTGAGGTAAAGTGACGTCTCCACAAAACCACTCAAAATAGCGCGTGGTATCACGGATCCAAATCACTCCAACCAAACAAAACAAAACAAAAAACACTTCATTATATAATTCGAAAAACACAAGAACCAAAATAAGAAAATCACAACTGGACCCAGCTTTGATGGCATTTACCCAATTTTAGAAACATAAAACCAAACCATAATCTAAACCGAACCAAAATTAACCATAGAAAAACAAAAGCATACCAAACCAAAACCATTTTGATTCAACTCTGGAATCCAACAAAAGACATGTCTTGAACATTATGGCAAATTTATGAAGTAAAGCAAAGTCAATTCGAACCGGTTTCCGGTTTAACCGGTCCTACTTTTTTTTTTGTAACAGCCGGTCCTACTTTCAATGTACTGATTCCATCATCACTCATTCACTCGTATTATAAATCACACACATATCTTTTCCCCTTTTATTCCAACACAACCTCTCCTCTCTCTCTCCCTATCCCTCCGTCAATGGAGAAAACCCTAGTGACTTCCCATACCAAACGCTCATCTCCGTCGCCATCCACCGCCGTGAACGCACGCCCATCTGGTTTCAAACGTAGAACCAGACAAAGACTGTCAGATGAAACGGCGAGTGTAAGAGAGAGCTGCGTAGAAGATGATGATGAAGAAGGAGTGGAGGAGAAGATTGAAGCTCTTCAGACAATAGTACCAGGAGGAACGGCGCTTGGAGTGGACGCGCTGTTTGAAGAGACGGCGAGTTACATTTTGGCTCTGCAATGTCAGATCAATGCCATTAAAGTTCTTACTTCGTTTCTTGAGAGTTGTGAGAAGGATGATGATATGAAGTTTGGAGGTTGAATGTTTAACAAACCAATTGTAATTCTCTCAAATCGTTTATAAGAAGAAGAAAAAACAATCTCTTTTCAGTTTTATTTAATTATTTTTACTTTATAATTTATTTTTTGATTGTGGCTCACTGGCTCTTTTGCCCGGGGTTCATAATTTATTTTCTTCTGATTTTTTTTTTAGTTCCGAATATTGATAAAATTGGGAAAAGATCTCCATATTTTTCTTCAAATCGTAAATTAATCAAGTTTGGATGGTTTAGCCATTAGATTGGTGCAAAAATAACCAGTACATATATATGATTAAACATATATATGATTAAACAAGGAGGTAAAAAAAGGTTAGTACTAACTCATCTCATAGAACGAAAGAAAATTAAATTGTGAGCGATTATCCTAAAGTTGGGCCTAGTGGAGATTACCAATGCTGGGCCATAGAAGGAGAGCAAACAAAACTGATGTCGCCAAGTGGACTTGCTCCTCAGCATGTGGCTGCTTAAATTGGAGAAATGCAAGTCTGAGAAGAAGGGCACACTGAGTGAAGCTGAGAAAAGACAAAAAGAAACGAATTCAAGAAGAAGGTTGAGGAAGCTGAGGAGACAAAAGTTGTTTTGAAAGAGAGAACCATGAAGCCTACTTATATCAGAGAGAGAAAGTGAAAAAAAAAAACACAAAGGGTTTCCCTGGAAGTGGTGATTTGATTGCAGCGACCGTGCACATCTGATACTCCAAGCTACGGTGATTTTGATTAATATGGTTGACCAGTGTTTCTTTATCCCAAGTCATCATGAATACCAACATTGCTTGGAAAGAGAAAAAAAAAAGAGAATAATTTTATATTGTGCCTTAGCCCACAGTGACAAATCAGTCATGGCGTATGTATACAGCCTCAAGTGAATAAACAAGAAACCACTCAACCACTATATTTATTGAAAGTGCTCCTTTGAGTCTAGCTGAGGAGCCTTTCGTTGTTACACAGGTAGTTTTTTTTGTCTCCTCTTCCTTTTACACTAGTTACATTACACTTTAGACGCATATAACTCAGTTTCTACATCACTCTCCATTTAGGTTTCTCGAATTATGTAGCTTATGAAGTTATTTCATTTATTTGTTTACATTTGATGGAACAATGCTTTTGCTGGTGAGAAGATTAGAGTTAGCTTTGTTGAAACATTGGTTCAGAAAAGGTTTGAAGCCTGTGGATCATAATTTAGTATCAGATGTAACATAATATGTTAAGGATCCTTCAGATTTGTAAGAAGGATTCTCAGTTTGTTCAGTCAACAACTTTGTTCCTTTTCTGTGTAATTTTTTTTTTACTTTTGATCTTGGTAAAGCGCTTGAAGATAATGAGAATGCTCCTTTTTGCTATTCATTTATATTCTTGTACGGTTTTACCTTTAAAATCTTCATATCAAGACTAATTCAAAGTTTAGGTTTCAAATAATTGGAAATACAAAGGAGCAAGATAGAGATACAGTAAAGAGAACTGAAAGATAAATTAATAGGCAATAGAAACAAGAGTTATGTTTCATTATCACTGGAACCTAAACTATGCATAAGAAGTTGCATAAATATAATGTACTCTTTCTCTCGAAACCGTTTTGAGTGGAAGAAACAAGTTTTCATCGCGTTTAAGCTTAAACAAGTTGAAGAGGAGGTTGGTCTTGACCGGAGAATTGTTGGTTCGGTTCAAGAAGATTCACCGGAATATAGCTCTGGTTATAATTCTGCGACTGGTCATGAGAAGACAGACCAGATTCATAAACCGCAGTTCCTTGTATCACACTTGATTCCTGCTGTTCCGGATCCAGCCTAGCGCAGTGTGATATCTGCAAAAAACCAAGAGCAAAGTTTGGCTTTGAGAGTTGAGACGGTAAAGCAGAGAGTGTAGAGACTGAAAACTGACTAACCTTAGCTCGCAGGTACATGTTATCGTGTTGCAACTCCATTTCCTACAGGATTTGTTAGACACGAATGATATGGGAAGAAATGTTGCTTGTAGAGGAAGAAGCGTTACTTACCCTCTTGTGCATATACTCTATCTCTGCCACTAACAACTCATTCTGCAAAATTTTCATGTGTGAGAAAAAGTATGAAAATTATATAGAGACAGATAGACGTAAGTAGGTGCATGTAATAAATAACCTTCTTGGATCTGACGCGGCTTATTCCTTTTTCAAGCCTTCCTTCTAGGTTTTTGAGTTCCTTGAAGTTCAAGGAACCAAGTGATTCTCCAACAATATGCCTTCATTTTATAAACATGATTAATAAACAAAACAACCTCAATAGAAAACTAATAAACAAAACAACTACGTAGAAAATTTCAAGCCAAGTTTATAATCATATAATTTAGTAATCAAAATAAGAAACCATACATCTGAAACCTCATGAACAGTTGATACCTGTTAGAATTTTGAATGTCCCGAATCTGTCTTCGAAGCTTAGAGGCTTCTTGCTGATAATACTTCATAGTTCCATGCATACAAAACACCAAAACATTTCAAGAACCCACTCTTTTTGTTAGTAATGTTTTTTTTTTTTTGCAAAGAAAAAAACAGAACATAATGTACCTGAGTATTAGCTTCGGTGACAGTAGGAGGGTTGACGGCATCTGAACAAGCTTTCTTGTATCTTTCAATTGTACCCTTCACACTAAAAAGTTTAAGAAACCATTAGATTTGATTTAATAATTAAGTAATTAATATATTATATTTCATATTTTCCTTATGTATACTAAATATCATAGACTTCTACACATGAGTTGAAACCAAAAAAATAAATAAATGTGAGACACGATATTATATATTTTGGATTTTTAATATATATTAAATCTAAAAATAATTTATATATTTAGGTATATAAATCTATTTTGAATACATTGGATTATCCGAAATACTTCGGTTCGAGTCAGGTTTGGTTTCATTTTTCTAAATACCAAAATATCAAACCCCGTTCAGATATTTAATTAATTTCAGTTCAGATTTGTTTTGCTATTTTTTTTTAAATTCGGTTTGATTTTTCGAATTTGAATTTTTGGTCCAGCCTAAAACATACCATCAATTTTTACTAATTTTATTTATCAATTTAAAATATGTTTAACATACTACACAACATATTAAACACATTTTATTTAATTTTATGCCAAAATATATATATTTTGGGAATTTGTACTCCCTACCCATCACGTTTCTTCTATTTGCATCCCATACTTTATTTTCCCCCAATTTCCCCCCCCCCCCCATCTTCTCCTTTCTCCCCCAAAACAATGGTATCCCACTTCTTTATGTATATCTGCCTAATTAACTCATATTTTGAAAATAAATAACAATTTTCAAATCAAATCTCATCATATGCGAGGTGCATGTCTTATCCTAGTGATTAATTATACTACTAGTGACCTGTATTTATTATGGTTTCAATTGGATAACTTAGGGTTTGAGGAGGAATACACAAGAAGGTTCACGCACATTATATGATTCAATGTCATCAAAAATTATTCATAGAGCAGATTTTTTTTTTCAAATATAAGAATACGTAAATGGAGCTCAGAATGCCAGAAATTCCCACTGGTTCGTACCACATTGATTTCCGACACTTCTCTGAGTTATCTCCCTCTCATTATTACATATCAATGGACTACATATAAGCATATATACATTCCAAAAAGGCCTCTATTTTAATAGAGTAGATATTCAAAAAATTAGTGAGTGGATGCTAAAGAAGTTAAGTCGCATAATTGTTTTAAAGAACTTCTTCAACTATCATATATACAAAACAAATATGAGAAATGAAGAGAAAAAAATATATCCCATTATGTGTCAAATATAAATTACTACCTTTCAGTTACATATATTTCTCAAGACCAACTCTAGAGTATTCTCAGTTTTCCTTTGGTTTTGGGGGTTAGTTTAAATTATTAAAAGGACACCTAATGAGAACTCATCGTTAAGCTTTGTCCCAAGTTTCACCAGACAGAGAAGGTTAATTAACATGTATAAGCCTTGCACGTTTACATATATACATACATGATATTTCGTGGCAAGGCGCAAAAGTTACCCAACTCTTTTCTTGATAAAACCCTAGCAATAATTTGAATAGAGGAAAATTATGGATGGTCAAAACTAATTATTATTTTTTTTAAGTTTATATTTGATTAATCAAAAAATGAATGGGCATTTACAAAGGAGAGTTTAAAATTAGAGTAAAACTAATTGTTGTACAGAACTAGACATGCATATCAGGTTCTAGTGTTTCATAAAACGAGTGAAACTAAAAAGGTTAACGAGAAGTTGAGAAGACAAGACAACTTTTTCGTTCTCATATTTTTTCCGTACACAAACATACACACATAACTATAAAGAAATTTATAGAGATAATGGTAAAATTTAATTTAAAAAATCCAGGATTGTAATTAACAAAAACCCTAATCTTGGCTCTTATTAAACCTCTCGTCTCTATCATCTTAACTAAGATTATTTGTAGTAGCAAATCAATCAATGGTGCAGGAGATGCGTACCTGTTGTTAGCGTACTCATAGAGACGGCCACGAGTGGAGAAGACAACAAGTGCAACTTCCGCATCACACAAGACAGAGAGCTCATAAGCTTTCTTGAGAAGACCATTGCGACGTTTGCAGAAAGTTACTTGACGACTTGTTGTGTTCTCTATCCTCTTTATTTCTATCTTCCCTCTCACTAACTTCTTGTTACTCTCTGCGTCATGACTACTCCCACCTTCCTCCATTGATTCTGTCATATCAAAAAATGAATAAAAACAACAAAAGGAGGAGGGAGATGATTGATCTAGAGAGAGCGAGGCTAAGTAAGCTAGATGACTAAATTTTTTTACAGATCAAGAATAGCCAAGATATTAACAGATCATCGTTGGTTAGGTCACTCAAGAATTAAAAGAGATTGTAACTTCAAAAGGAAAAAAACTTTCATCACAAAACTTGGTGTTTTAGGGTTAGCTAATTAATGTTCTACTGTATAATGATCAAATCTCTTTGTAGATAAACAATAACCAAGAAACATATCAAACCCTTGAATTGGTAAGTCAACGATCAGACACTAAGTTAAAAAAAAAACTTTGTATTTTTAGGGTTAATCATATATAGTATTCACAACCTTACCTGGGTTTTGAAGATTATGTGATAGATCAGCACCAAGGAGAAGTTACTGATGAGAAACTGTTTAGAAGAGATAATATATATCGCTATTATTATTGATCTCAGTATCACTTAACTGCTGCATCTGCTTTTTTAAAAATTTATGTTGTTCTTGTAAAAATATCTCTTTCTTTTTGTAATTTCTGTTATGGTTTCTGAGTTTCATTTGAAGGAATATTGTTTTGCAGGTAATAAGACCCCACTTTCAGAAAACAGAAGGTTACAAGTTTTTCTTAGCTGAGCTGTATTTATACATAAAAGAAAATCGAAAGAAAAAAACAGACCAATTATCTAGCAATTTTCAAAAAAAGCATCCTCAGCAAACCTAGAAACTCACACTTTTATTCTCTATACATATGCATATAAATAGATATTGATATCTATATAAATGTATAAGTGAGATTTGTATTTGTTTCTTTTTAAAGAACTGAAAATTGAAATTATATTGGAAACTTATTAATCAATAAATAATAAGAAATAAAAAGATGAAGTAGTAAGTAGGTAGGACATTGAAGGAGGACCATCCATTATCTTTCACGAGAAAGGGGAAAAGGAGAAGGATGGGCTCTGTTTCATATCAGAACCATCTTTTGCAAACTCTCTTTTAATGGTAATCTTTCTCTCTCCTTTTTGAAATCCTTCTGCATTTTCAATTAATTAAGATGCTCCTCTCTCTATCCATCTATGTTCATATTTAAGAAAGCGATACTTTACATCAACGTGTATAATGCCATTTGAACCTAACCAAGTCTATAACAAATTAACAATAACCTTGTTTTCTCAATAAAAACAATTACTGAGTTGGTTTTGTTAGTATTTTATAGTTTAGCTTAGTTTTCTCTCTCGAAGTACTAAGTTATGGTTCTACTTTTGCAACATTTTACTTAAATGAAGTTCAACATATCCGAAATCATTGAAGCTCTAATTTGATCATTGTTCTATCAAATATGTTACTACTTACAAGCTAGTAGGTTGTTGTGTTTATGAAGTCAATTTTGATAAGACTGATGTAACATGTTTGATAAATATAACACTTATAATGTTCACAAGTAACATTCATGAACCGCTCTTTCCCAAATGAAAACAAAATCTAGGATGCTGACTGCTGAGAGATTTTTAATCTGAGAGAGCATCATCTTGAGAGAAAAAAGATACTCAAAAGTTTAGACAATGCCGATCCTTTATACTCCATATTAGAAGTTTATAATTAATGAGTTTATAACCATTATATGCATATTTATTTGATAATTATAACTTAGGGACATATACATAAGAAATGCAACAAAAAAGTATTCATGAAAAAAGACGATGACAAGAATGTACACAAAGAGACGTAGGGAAAGAGACTTGCATGTGAAATTGGCATCAACTTCTCCTGGTACCTGAATCCTTTATGGGAAATAGGAGATAAATAGTAATTTATTGTGGTTTCATCCTTTTTCTTTTTCTCTCTTTGATTTCGTCCCAGTAATTTTTTTTAGTGTCTACTCTTGCAACCCTTTACTTACATGCTCTACTGAAAACTCCAGACCAAGAACATCATACTAGTCTTTTCCTTCTTTGCGTGGGACCTCGCTTTGCAATCACTCTGATATGAAATATAAGTTAAATACTGAGAATCTAGACTTTTCTCATCATTCAAATTTGTTGAGCATAACCGTCAAAAAGGTTTGGAAGGAATATTTTTTTTAATAATAGAAACTACTAAATTAAAATGTAGCAAGAAAATGTTTAACTATATGATGAGCTTATCCTTCAAAGAAGACTATATCTACTAAAATACGCATCTAATATTGAGTGTATGTTTTGTCCATATATAACAAAAGATACGTTGAATCTAGATTATGAGTTTATTCCAACTATGTCGAGATACCGTGAACTTGCTTCTTGTCAGTAAAAACGACATGTATATACATGCAGAAGTTAAAACGTTCAAATAAGAAGTTCACTTTGAGAAGTTGATATATATGATTACGTTGGAGTTGAAAATTTTGACCACTCATATTGAAATCTATATTCAAAAAGTCCAAATTTGAGACGATGGATCGCAAAATGGTATTCATGTTTCCATTGCTTTTCATGCATTGTCTAAAGAAGCCGGATTTTAGATTTTAAGATCATAAACATTCAACAAAACTTTTGATAAAATTATTTTCAATATAATTATGAGATTATGTATATATATATATATATAATTTTGTAAAAAGATTAGAGACTAACAGCCCGATCCGGTCTTGTGTCTAAACCTTGTCAAGACGGAAGATCTTACAGGTCTAATTTATAGCTGAAATGTGACAGAAATACATATATCAGAACATGTTTTTAATATTTTGGGGGGGGGGAGGGGGGGGGGGGGGGGAAGAAGGGATATAAAAATGAAAAGAAAGACTAAAAAGAAAAAAAAGAGACGACAACGTTGTGAGGGAACAAGAAATTAAGGAATCCAGCAAATGGTGACTAATCATCATACGTATTGCCATAATCATCCGATCCACACAAACCTTTTCACTGTTCACATCAACTATTTGTTTACAACTAGAAACTCTTTTTGCTCCATACCTCCGTCGCTTTCCTTGTAATTACTAGTTGCATTTACTCTCCTCTTTCGGCTGCTTTCTGCATCCTTTGTGTCGCGTAGACGGTGATGGAGCATGTTTGTACCGTCTACGCTTGACCGTAATTTGTGCTTCTATGTAAGCAGCGTCGGGCTTGAACCTTTGTTTCCCGGTTAAGATAGCTAGGTGTGTTGATCGACGTCCTCCTCCAGCGGAGCTCCGGAGCGTAAGCCAGGCGCTTCTGTCGATGCCTGCTCGGAGCCACTTCGATGAGTTCTCGACTGACCCTCTTCGGCTGTTTCTCTTGCTTCTTCTGGTCCGTTCAGTTTCAGCAATAAATGCTTTGATTAGGGTGTTTACATTGTTGATATTCTTGATCTTTGCTTATTGTTTTTCAAGCTCTCTCTTGCTAGAAGTTTGGATTCAATCTCTATATATCTTAGGGGTTTTTTAGTTTTTTTGCGGCCTCTAGAATCAAATCAGCTGTTAAGCAGATTGTTGTTCCAATTAAACTTGTAACTAAACCTTCATTTCATCAATGATATTTACAATTTAGCAAAAAAAATTGCATTTACTCTTCTTATGAAATAAACTTCACAGTGAGAATATGAATTGATGCTGGTTGTGGATCCAGTGAGAATGATAATGTAAGTGCAGAGACTTCCGAAGGAAGTAGCAATGATTAAGCATGATTAAGTTAATCATTGCTATTTAAGTGTACGGATCTTCGAGAAGAGGACTATTTAAGTGTCCACACTTCCATAAAAGGTATCTGGTGCTATGATGATCCTCGCGCCCCTTCTAACCAAATCTGAATTAACTTGTGCCAACAGAAACATTCTTACCCATCAGCCGCATTGTTGATTGAGTGTTTTATAAACACAAACCATCAAAGTTTGTACCCATATTTCTAATACTTAGGTTCTGAGTCAGAGTACCCTGCTTGGGGAGATTGATTGTGTGGCTCCTTATTCAGAAACAGCGGAATGAACGGTTGGCCGCACTCTCCACCATTGGTGGAAATGGAAAACGCTTTCTAGTTGAAAGTTTTGTGAAGGCCTAGCCTAGCTAGAATCGTTTTGCAATGCGTTTTGCATTAGGCAAATCTTTGGCAAATGCTCATTTGAATGTTGTTTTTTTTCCTATTCAAGCGATTGATTCCCTGCAAAACATAGACTTTCATTTGCGAGCAGCAGAGTTCTTATTATGAAAGTATACCACTGAAAAGCACCAAGATAATAATAATAATAATACACAGTACACACCATGTAATTTAGGTTAAAATACACAAAAAAGACTACTAATATTGATTTTGACATATTTTTTTTCCTCCATTTGAAGGCAAAACGAATACTCTTCATTAAAAAGAAAAACAAAACCCCAAAGCTCTTAAGAGTGTGGTCATCTGGTTATGGACGAACGGCTACTACTGGGATTTACATAATCTCGCTTCGTAAACAATCTGATTCTTGGAAGGCACTTTCCTAGCCTCACCTGTTCGTAATCACACAAACTTTAATACTAGAGATGTATATTTTTATAAGAGAGAGAGAGTGTGTGTGTGACAAACCTTCCAGCTCATTTTCCTTGCAATTCGATCACTTATCAACTCCAAAGTACTGATGATTTCTCTAAATGTTGGTCTTTTTGATGCCTCACTGTCCCAACAGTCCTGGATTAACCTGGCAAACACAGACTCTGTAAGAATCTCTCAAAATAGTCATCCATGTTTCAAAAACAGGCTCGTGAATGTTTTGTCTAAAAGAAAAAGGGAATACTATTTATGAAAACTTACTCTCTTAACCCGAAAGGATATGATTTTGCTGGAGCATTGAATGGTGGACGTTCATCTTCAATATATGCTTTAGGAACTTCGGTTTCTTCTTTCATATGGAATGGTACAAAGCCTTCTATCATCTGTTTACCCCACCAACAACATTGTGTATTAGCCTCAAGACTATTATTGTGCTCTGTGAATATTATCTGAATCTCTCTCTCGGTTACTTTACCTCTTGTAAGATCAAAGCGAAAGAAAATACATCTACTTTTGTATCATACTCTTCATTCCTATAAACTTCTGGAGCCATGTATCGCCCTGCGTACCCAAAAGGACACCAAGGGTGTACCAACACCATAAACCCATTATACCAAAACACCCAGCCATGATCTAATCCATATTGAATTTTGTCGAATTTGAGTTCTAGACAACAAAACACTAAAGCTAAACCAAGGTTCGCTAGCATTTCTAAACCAGCTCAAGACATGCCACTTACATATACAATGTAAGATTATCATAAAGGAAAACTTACAAGAACTGTCCAAAGATGTAACAGGCCTGTCTTTTTTATCTGTCTTCTTAACTACCAGCAGCTTGCTGATTCCAAAGTCTGCAACTTTCAGATGTCCCGAATCATCCCGCAGTATGTTTCTGTTCTCTTACTTGAGCAAATTAGAACCTTTCGGATTTTTTTTGGATATGCAATATAGCAACAAATGACCACATTTTGTAATGATTATCATTTATACTGATACAATACAAGGAAGACTTACGGAGGCTCTAGGTCACAATGGATTATAGCTTCAGGTTTGTGCTCGTGCAAATAATTCATTCCCCTGCCAAAACAAATTGAGGGAATACCACACAGATAATCAGAAACCAGAAAATCGAACTTAATGTTTAATGCAACCGGTCATTCATTAAGATGAGCTTGCACAAAGATACACACAGACAATAGCCACTTAACCTAGCAATTTCAAGTGCAAACTTCACTGCTTGCGCTGGCATTAGAGACCCTTTCCTGTCAAGATATTGTCGAAGATCTCCCTGCAAGCAAACACAAAATAACTCCAAATTGTAACGCATAAATTCATGTAGTGAAAATTCTCTTCAAATAAGACATGCAGAAGAGGAAGTTATTGCGGCCTATATTATAACTGTGCATTTTGCGAATGTGAACCAAGAAAATATCAAAATATCCCCTTCATGTCATATAGCCAACTGTTTTAAGTAGCATCAGAATTGGTAATAGAGAAAATTATTGTTATTCACAAAAGGACTTGACATTGTATTTTGCAAGTTTCTTGAGATCTTCTCAACAAAATATTGCCAGGATTTAATGGTATATTCCAAGTACTAATGTTCATCAGTGATCTTGCAATCATAAATGTTCACTTGTAGATTCAAAGATCCACGTGTTCATCCTGATTAAAAAAAAGAATACCTTACGTAAATACTCTGTGACGATCATCATGGGGTTACTTTGAGTAACCGCCCCTAAAAACTGGACAACATTTGGATGGCGTATCTTCTGAAGCAGTGTAAGTTCGTCCCTAAACGCATTCCTGGATACCAGAAGATATTAACAACCTTTTTAACACATAACTAGTTCAATAATAAAGAAAACAAATAAGTGTGGCAAACTCACACTTTGTCTTCATCACTGAACATTTCCTCTCCAAAGGTTTTAACAGCCACATCAATTCCACGCCATGAAGCCTTGTGAAAGGTTCCCTATCGAGCCAAGACAATAACGACGAGTGTGAATTAACCATAACTTAATACTAGTTTTATCAGCTAACACTCTTACTATGGAACGAAATCAATACGCAATAGAACTACTTACTTACCTTTGAGATTTTGACAGAGTTAGAAAAATCAAGCTCTGAAGGATGAATCTCATACTCAGGAACTTCTCTATCAGTTAACACATGCATAGGAGGAATCTAAAAACCACAAAAAAAAAAAACGATTATAACAACAATTAATCATTCATCACACATTCATTAAAGCTATAACATACGTAGAATACGTACCGTAGGCTTAGCACCATGCTTCTCCAAAAGCTGAATCACATCGTGATTTTTGTAATACACTGCATCTGCAAGAGGCTGTTAAGATCAATCACGAATCGTCAACATCATTATCATTACACTTACAACGTTAGATCACACAGATCTGAGCCGTTCCACTATAATTCCACTAACATCATCCGATTCAAAACGATTTAACGGCAATTCGTCGAACACTAAAATCGAAACTATTGAGTCAACGAGAAGTCAAAATCAAAACCAAATCAGACGGAAGTTTCGAATACCGTACCGTACTACCCCAACGATCCATCGAATTCACCTTAGCGCCACGGCTAAGCAGCAGCTCGACGACGTCGGTGCGTCCCTGGCACGCGGCGACGTGGAGAGCAGTACGGCCGTCGATATCGCGGTAATCGACGTTAGTTCCCGAGTCCAGCATCTTGTTGATCCCTTCGATATCGCCTTCGTTGGCTAGATACATCAGACGAATCGTCGGATCCACGATCCCAGCAGCCGCCGCGGCGGCGAACTCCTCGTCCTCGTCTTCGGTTAGGGTGTCCGTCGGGGTTCTAGAGTCCGGCGCTAGAGAGGATTGCCTTCCGAGCTTGAATCTCGCCGGAGATTTCGGCTTAGTCGTCGTCATGTTCGGCAGCGGGTGAGAGCTAAGATGAGCTGTAGATATGGAACTGTAACGGCAGCAATAGGCCGAATAAATTAAATAAATTAATAAGGAAAAGAAAAAAGCGTATCCAATTGGAGTAAGGTATTAAAGGGTTTGCCTCTTAATGCGGGTCAAGTATCATACTCGTTTTGTACTCTAGGTCTTACATACTTAAATTGATTTTAATTAACTAGAATTTATTTCATCACTTGCTTTATTACTTTATGTAATAAATTCAGAAGGTAACAAAAACGTAATGAGAACAAGACAAATTAAATAACTATTATTAATGCAAAAATAAATAGAACAAAAGGAGTGATACAAAACTGTGAATTGTGAAAAAAAAAGAGTGTGAATAGTGATCTAAATGAAATTAATTACTTAGTCACTTTAATGATCAATAGTAGTATTAACCAAGAAAATAACCAGTTTGTGACTTTTTAAACAAATGCATTGTATTTGTAGGTGAAGTTGTGAACAGAAACTTTCAAAAAAAAAAGTTGTGAATAGAAGTGTGTCCTATGCGTTTAATCATCATAAATCGTGTTAAAAAAGGGGAGATAATTTTGGGTGGGGATATAATTGCTGAAATAGTACGTAAAGTGAACATTCTTTTAAAAATTAATTTTCCAAATTTTAAATTGCATTTAAAATTATATATATAATATGTTGATAATCACAGATAAAATGTGTTATGCATATGATCTATAACGGGCCCGAGAATCATGTAGAAATCGACTAACGTTTTCAACGCCCTAGCTAGTGCTTTTTCCCCTATGAGCAGAGAGCATATTCTATCTTATAAATTTCCATGATTATCCTATCATTTTTCTTTGCTAGTAAAAATGTTTCGTGTGAGTAGAAATGTATAAGGGTAACGGTCAGAGAATCCATAAACGTGTAGTGAGAGTATATTCACACCAACCATGCCTCACAAGCTAGAAGTATAGTGATAACAAGTGTGAGTAGACACTATAAGAATAGGCGTATTGAGTTTCAATTAGTACTCACTCACTTCCTTTCTTCTTTTGAGGTGAAAATGGAGAGGGGAATTGCTCGTTTGGCCGTTCTCTCTGCGCACTTGGAGGTGTCTGATCAGGTCTTGACGCCGGCAATCGAGCCATGGGGCACATCGGGTGCTGCTGCACCGCGTAGATCCCTTAAAGGAAGCTTGACCATCCTCGATGAGCGCACTGGAAAGAAGTACCATGTCCCAGTGGCAGAGGATGGTACCGTTAAATCCATCGATCTCAAGAAGGTATATATCAAAAAATTGTTATTGACAAACAGTTGTTAATTAGAGATGCATGGTATGTGTGTGTATATTTTATTTATTATACATGTTGATTAGCGATGCATGCAGTTGGTTAGGATCTGCAGGTCCGGTCCAAATTATTATAATTGTACTGGATCTAGTTGAAAGTGAAGACTTTTAAAAGCTGTTTTGTTTTGTGCTTCACTTATTTTCTACAACTATGGATTCTATCTTCTCCCCCCACCACTACCCTTACACATACATATTCCTAACACTACTCATACAAAACTATAGAGTGAGTGAGAGAAAGAAGATGTGAACATCCTTTTTTTATATTGATTCGGCTTTATTTAGAATCTTCTGTTTATCCAAATGGCCTTAGTGGCCCACCCTTTCCAATTGATTCTCTGGTTTTCGCAGAAGAACACCAACCAAAACGTTTGGTTTCTCACCTATTAGGTTCATGATTGACTTTCTTTATGTGACGAAAACAGAGAATGTTATTCATTCACGCTATTCACAAATTTACAGCATTACATGAAGAATCATTCGAAGTGAAATAGTTTGAGAGCAACAGAGATTCTGTTTAGTTTTTCTTCCACTTAATAATGAACCATAGGATAACACCAACTTATATGGTTAGTTAGTTTTCCAAATCTTACAACTTTGTCTCTTTGAGATGTTGTTTAGTTTTATTCTATTCAACATTTAAAACAACAGAAGATACTATACAAAACAAAACACGACTTGAACATTCTCATAACATAAAGTATAGACACACAAGAATGCTAACCAGCAAATTGCAAACAAGAGAATTTTTATTTGAGTTCTTAGATATTCCTAGTAACTAGTAACTACAAATATATGTAGCCGTAAGACACATGCATTGCTTCCAAATGGTTAAAGACTCATGACTACACGAGTGATTCTAAAAGAAGTTTAGAAACAAGTAGAGTTCTTCTAGAGGACTTTAGTGAAGCTCCAGGAAGCATCTGAAGTTGGCTTGATAGTTGATACTTCAGCCAGATCAGGAGTTGTTCAGGATTGTTTATCATCCTCATCATATGCTTCACCGAATATTGTGATAGGGAAGGACAATTCAACAGACCTTGCCACAAGCACACAACCATCTCTATATACACATAACTAAGAAGCAACTGATTCATATAGACAACTAAAACATTAATAAACTTAGGAAGTTATCAAGCTTTTTCTTTCATGACTTGGACCTTGCATTTGGACGAAGCCCTGGAAGACACAAAAGATCATTCACCAGACGAATTCTCTCTCCATCATCAGCTACTTTATATATGAGTAACCCTAACCATTTCAAGATGCGATAGTTTTCCCAAGAAAGACTCCATGTGACTAAGTTCTTCACCGGTTCCTTCATACACAGTGATCTGTAGAACCTCATTCCGGATTATGACAGAGCATCAGACATATCATCCCAAGATAAACGTAGGTACCACCCAACCTCCCATCCTTTTTTAACATAGTGCACTAAGATACAATAGAACCTCTATAAATTAATATTCTATAAATTAATAATTTCTATAAATTAATAAATTTTTCCGGTCCAAGTTAGGCCAATATAAAATATAACACAATCAATAAAATAATAAGATAATAATATTTTTAAAACTTCTATGTAAATATATAGTCCCTTTAAAATCATAAATTAATAATTTATTTATATATAATTTTTATATATGTATAAGCTAAATATTATATTGTTGGTTTTATATTCACAATAAAAATTCTTTATTTTTCTTAACATTTCAATATATTTTGATAATATTTAGTAAAATTGTACCAAAAACCACTTAACAATTCTATGAAAAACAAAAATCTACACAAAATATGATAATAAAACAGTATGGAAGTCATTTCTAAAATTTAAATAATGTATATGCGGTAAAATAAAATAGTTTCGTTTTTATAAATAAAAATAGAAAAAAATAGAAAAAAATCTAAACAAGGAAACTTTTGTAAATTAATATCTCAATAAATTAATAAAATTTTAAAATCCCAACATTATTAATTTATAGAGGTTTTACTGTATTTGTTTTTCTTGTTTTAACTAGGTTGGCCCAAGCACAATCCTACATTTTTTTCGTGTGCATTATATTTATATAGAGCTTTAGAGCACTCTTATCCCAGAAAAGTGGGCGGGTTTCCAATTTTTTATTTTTTTTATTTAAAAAAAATATTAAAAACGGATCAATTGCCAGCCGCCAAGTTTCAGTTGAGCCTGTTGTAACAAACCCACCCAAACCGTCTCCAAACTAGGCGTCAGCTGAAGCCATTTTCAGTGGGTCGTTTCCCCCTTAAGAGATGTGGTAAAGACCGGGGTTATGTTATTATTAGTACGATATGTTATTATTTTACTTTCAAATATGGTAATAACACATAACAAATCATTTCTTAAACAATTTTGGAGAATTTGAGATATCTAAGAATTAAACAGTTTCTAAATATAAAAAAAAATAATAAAATAAAATGAGGGAAGAGAGTAAGCTGATTCTTGTGGAAGAACTCTCAAGAATTCCTCTTTCCACATGTCACTATCTGCATACATTACTTTTCACATGATTTTATCAAATAAATTAACTATTTCATTTAAGTTAGAACTTAAATATTTACCTAAATAATAGTATTTGATTTTTAAGAAACTGATAAAGTTGCTTCAATGCCACTTCCACCGGCATGATCCGAGGTAATATGTCAATCATTAAAATAATGAAATAAACCAAAAACCAATAAAGAAGAAGAAAATATCATAATCGATGTGGGAGATATTTTTTTGATTTTTAGAACTTTTTCCAATTTTCATCGTATTAGTAGTTGATTGATTTTACAGTGATTTTATCAAATACAAATATTTATTTTAAAATGTTTTGAGAACTTAGAAAAATTCTATCAGTAAGGTTGCTCTAATAATATTAAAGTACTAGATTGTATTAATGATTAAGATATTAAAATTGCTCTAACCCATTAAAAACTTAGTACATACTACATACTGTTAGGAACACATGGCAGATAATCATTTTATCATTTTTCCAAAAAAATATATTAAAATTTAGTTATAATTTCATTAATTATATTAAAGTCTCAAATTGATAAACAAACTTCAAGTCAAACATGCTATAGCATAATTGTGATAACATAGGATAAGAAAAAGCATTAACAAACAAACATAAAGTCTAACATACTAACATAATTGTGATAACATTGGAATATGAAAATCATTAACAAACAAACTTCAAGTCAACTATTTTATTTTGATCATTTCCTTAGTTCTTCATGCCTCTATCTGAGGAGATCAAGTTTTCAATGACTATTGTTTTTCATCTGGATTCTTAAAGAGCATACACTTCAACTGCACAACTAATGAATTTTTCACTATCTCAAGAACAATATTAAGCGTAGTGCCTAGCTTTTTTGATTTAGTTTTACCTTGTTCACGAACTTATTGGAAACCTCAATTTTCTCACCACCCATTTATGGAATTTGAAGAATAAACATTCAAAAGAGAGATACTCACCCTCCAGTAAATTTATTCCCACCTCCACGTCTTCATACTTAGGTGACAGAGCAAGAGCATAAGCATATCTCAAACTTGCTTTCTTCTTGTCTTCAGAGCCTGTAGATCTTAGATGTTCTCTTTTGCATAACTGAAGAAAACTAAAGTTAGATTCGAAATCCAGAAGAAGGAAAACTCAAAGAAGCCATCAAACACAAAGAGAGGAACTTACTCTGATGATATTCCCATCAGATTGTGGAACTTCATCCCTATTACCACCGCTGATGAAGAAAGCATCAACCTTTTCCATAAAACCTCTGATCGCGGCGTCGTCACTCATGGTTTCTCTCTTTGCGCCGCAACTCTTTGTTTTTTCTCTTTTTTCTATTGGCGTAGGAGTGTGTCCTACTAGGTCAAAGACTCAAAGGCATTTTATTATTTAAGACTCTCTATTCGCCCCTTATATTTTCTATATTTACCTAGTTTTACCCCCAAGTTTTCTGTTTCACTCTTAACCCCGTACCTAACCTAATGAATAAAATCTTAATCTTTAATTTTGCTTTATCTAAATTTCTCTTTGGTTTCTCCTATTAGTATTTTCTGTAAGTGTTTTAAACTTTCACCATCACGTATTTTTTTCCAGTCATCTTTTATATTGAAATTTTATTATTATTAAAATGATTGTTATTTTGAAATTATTAACTTATTTTGTGATAAGAAATGGTTTCTAATCGAGAGAACATATAAAAAGGCTACTTATCTTAACATTGGATGATTGCATTTCATATGTCGAATGATTCCATTGTCTTCTGTCAGGTTCAAAACAAACAAACAACAACTCAAGTGTATTCAAAATGCAAATACGACCCACACATTAAAAAAAACTTTAATAATTTGCGCGTAACAGAAGAAGTCCACATGCATAACTAGGAGTTATAACGTTTTTTTCCAGAATGGACTGAACATAGAGCATCGGTTTAGCAAAGGTTAGGTGAGCTAGCATCCATTTATATACTTGAATGATCAGCATTACCAAAATACTAGAAGATATATTTTCTTTTTCTAAATCTTATTTCCTCCAACCCAATCTTTATCATCTCTAAGTCAATAATTGATTATTACTTTTAAAAGTCAACAATTAGAAACAAGCATTGCAAATCCATTAGTGTTTTATTCATTGTCGGAGATAAGCATAAAATACAATTATACCAATCAAGGTTTTTTTTGCTAAAAAATATGCCAGTCAAGGTTTCAACCAGGATTATATAATACTGAAAAGAAACACACATGGGCAGTTCAATGTACTATATATATAAGTGAATGACATAGTACAATGAAACTCGACATTACTATGAAAATAAAGCATACGTTGATGTCTGCTTAAACTTACAAAACCTGATATATTAGTATTTTACTACCATATACGACGTTTTCAACAAAAATAATAAGGAGTAATATATCAAGAACTCATGAAAAGGAAAAACATATTGATACAACATAATAAATTACCGTTAGTAATTTCCCCTAAATAATCTACAATATACGTCCGTATTTGGCAGACTGTTCATCTAAATACTAAATTCATGTGGCCATTCGAATTTCAATAAATGCTCTCTTCTCTTTCAATATAGATACCATTAAATATCTAGTCCGAGGGAACCACATGCTTGATATACGAGTCACATATGATAAACCCCGTTTCTGAAATATTATTTGATGAACACTGCTGGAACAGGTGGTCATCTTCTTCTTTTTTTCTTGTCTCCTTCCTCTAATTTTCATGACGAGGCAGTTGATCGTCATGTAGGTCTTTCCCTTATTCGACTAATGACCTCTGAAATGATCAAATTGTGGGGGTAGAAAATGTTGTTAAGACCTTTAAAATTAATTATTTGTACCCACAACGATGATAGAATTACGTTTCGAGCTTTACTCTCGTTGCTAACACATTATACATGCATGATTATTTATGAACTCTTCAACAAATATTCACGTGACACTCTTTGCTCTCTTTTTTTCACTACACTTCATGGTGCGGTTAAAAATTGTTCACCTGACATGATATCTAAACCTATGATGGCGGCTATGTATGGCTACTAGTTAGAGACTTGGAGACACAGAAATATCAGATAGGAGGAGAGGAGCATTCATCTAATTATGGTCGATATTGGATGCTCTTGAAATATAACATTAGTAAAAATAAGAGCTGAAGTTGGTTACAAGTTGCATCAACTTTCATACAACTCTTTTCCATATTATAAGTTCTTTCAGAGGAGCTATGTATATATAATAAAGTTTCGATGAAGATAAAGCTAGTCAGAGAAATGAGACAAAACAGTTTGTGTGACGACATCCTTTAAAAATGTTATCCTCCTGGACGAAAGGAATCGC
Organism: Hirschfeldia incana; assembly: GCA_026261945.1. NCBI lineage: Eukaryota > Viridiplantae > Streptophyta > Magnoliopsida > Brassicales > Brassicaceae > Hirschfeldia > Hirschfeldia incana. The sequence goes on from JABCMI010000120.1 coordinate 189,278, forward strand.
CGCAAAAGTCTTCGATTGAATATCATATGCTTTTTGTCAAGAATATCATATGGTTAATCCTAAGATTTTCAACTATCTGACATTTTCCGTGGCAATATTCAGTATTAGTTTCATAATTGTATTTAACATATAACTTAGAAACGATGGCTGGAAACTTATTTATCATTTATTTCAGTTGGAACTAGTTGTGTGTGTATTATATGGATTAGAGATGGGCTTACATGTTTGGTTGGTGGTGCAGATTACGACGGGGAAGGCTGACGAGGGCCTTAAGTTATACGATCCTGGTTACTTGAACACAGCTCCTGTTCGGTCTTCCATTTCTTACATCGATGGAGATGAAGGAATCCTACGTTACAGAGGATACCCTATCGAAGAGTTGGCTGAGAGTAGTACTTTTCTTGAGGTTGCATATCTCCTCAGTAAGTCTTGCATCATCATCATTATGTAGTTTCTCTTTGCATGTTGCTTGTGGGACAAACAAACATTTGATCATGGTATTTTTTTCTATCTTGCAGTTTATGGGAACCTGCCTTCTCAAAGTCAGCTAGCTGATTGGGAGTTAGCGATTTCTCAGCATTCAGATGTCCCACAAGGATTATTGGTGAGTTTCTTCTACTCTTTCCTCATGTAAGTTGATTAGTCTTGCTTGCAAACCATAATGCTTTCCATGGCCATCAAAGATTGCTGCACCATGTCTCTCTTACCATTATAAACAGGGTTGCATCTGAGATTTAAGAGGTTATAAATATTTTTAGGTTAATCTTAATATATTGAAAAAAATTCAAATCTGCATGTGATTTAAGAGTATAAATATTTTTGGATAAACTTAACAATTTTTTTTTTGACAATTTAGGAACATGCAATTTATCTATAATAGCTCTTTAAATTTGTGAGTTAAGGCGAATATGTTTTATATGGCGGTTCCTATTGTGAATATGATCATGTGTATACGATGTCTAACCATATTACCACCTAACACTTAATATGGACAAGTCACATCTATCGTTGGAAATATTGGGGCTTTTTTTAAAAAAATATTGAAGCATTTTTAATACATTCTTGCTGTTGATTCTAATAGTTGCATTTCTCAATGTTTTCTTTAGGATATGATTCAGTCCATGCCTCAAGATGCATATCCAACGAGTGCTTTTGTCAGTGCGATGAGTGCACTTTCTCTCTTTCATCCTGATGCAAACCCTGCTCATATGGTAATCTTTCTTTTCTGAAAGCGTTCTTCATTTGCTTGTGTTCTTGATTTCATGAAAATTCATATTGGATGCAGGGCCAAGATGTTTACAAGTCAGCACAAGTTCGAGATAAGCAGACATTTCGTATTCTTGGACAGGTACTGTTGTGTCTATTGATTTGGTGCCCTAATAAATGTATATATAACATAATGTATGTCATATACAGGCAGCTACAATTGCAGCAGCTGCTTTTTTGAGGACGGCTGGGAAGCCTCCTGTTCCTCCTTTGAGCAACCTTTCTTATACAGAGAACCTACTTTATATGCTGAACTCAAGGTGAACCATTCTCTATCTCCCCATCTTTGATTGGTTATAAATGCTTGTATCTGAAGGATGTAAACTTACTGCTTCAGCCAGTGTAGATATGTTTCTTGCATCAAATGTGTCCCTAACATGATATATGTTCCTCTCATCTTCCATCGGTTACAGGGGAAATAGGTTTTACAAGCCTAATCCTCGGCTAGCTCGAGTGTTGGACACCATCTTCATACTGCATTGTGAACATCAAATGAATTGCTCCACTGCTGCTGCTCGTCATCTTTCCTCTAGGTATTAACAGCACTTTCATCCATGATTTGAAGATGGAGTTCTCAAAGAGTGTGATCAAATGCTAATCAATAGTAAAGTAATAAATGAGTTCTCAAAACCTTAGATATCCATTTAATAGTTCCTCAAATGATATTTTTGAGAGCCCTAACTATTACTTTACTAATAACTAGCATTTAATCACTTTTTAGGAATTCCATCATCATACCATGGATGGAATTGCTCTAATAATATCATTGGTCAGAGATTTTTCATTTAAGTCTGCTATGATATGTTTTAATCATTATATTTGTACTTGTGTAGTGGTGTTGATGTGTACACTGCTATTGGGGGAGCTACTGGAGCCATTAATGGTCCACTTCATGGTGGTGCAGTTGAGGCTGTCCCTAAGATGTTAACAGAGATTGGGACTGTTGAAAATATTCCAGAGTTCATCGAATGTGTGAAGAACAAGTAATTTAATATACTCAACTCTTGATAGTATCTGGACTGTGTTGAGTCATTACATTAATGTTAACTCTTCTCTCTCAGGAAGAGGAAGCTGTCAGGTTTTGGGCACCGCATGTACAGAAACTATGATCCAAGAGCAAAAGTCCTTAAGAAACTGGCGGATGAAATATTCTCCATCTTTGGAAGGGATCCTCTTTTTGAGGTACTTTAGATTCTTGTATCAATCTTGCTTGGTGGTTTGTTGAAAATGTACGGTTTAAGAATGATTTGATTTATGATGTGATTAGGTAGCAGCTGCTCTTGAGAAGACGGCGCTTGCTGATGAATATTTTGTTAAGAGAAAACTTTACCCAAATGTTGATTTCTACTCTGGATTAGTTTGTAGGTAAGATACATGAGTCATCTAACAAAAAATCTTGCTAGCCATTAAATTCTCTACCTGAAACTTTTGTTTTATCAATTAAAATGGGCAAAAACAAAGGGTAATGGGAGTCCCATCACATTTCATCATAGTCTCGCGTATGGCTGGATACTTGTCACACTGGCGTGAGTCGCTAGATGATCCTGACACCAAGATCATGAGGCCCCAGCAGGTAAATACACTTTTTAATAGATCACTAACTTAAAAAGGTTGTTTGGCTCGTAGGTAAATAATATATACAGTATGCTTCTTTGTTATATCAAGATGCTATTAGTTTTTACTTTTTGTATTGTGTGGCTTAACAGGCCTATGCTGGAGTGTGGCTAAGACATTACGAGCCAATGAGAGAAAGAACTATCAAGTGATTTGGATTCAAATAAGGTTTGTTATTGAAATGGGCACTACCAATGAATGAGACAAAGAACTTCAATATATATTTTGTATGTGTGAGATATATACTTTCTTTTCTTTCTGCAATATGTGAAAATAAAACATGGTGGTGTGGATATAATTTATAAGTAATTTGTATGATGTGAAATAAAATGTTGTATTTGTGTGATATATGAACTTTTTGTAATATATATGTGAAAACAAAATATGTTATTGTGGATATAACTATAAGTAAATATAATATTTAAACCAAACGAAAACAGTAAGATAATTGAACACCAATCTCTCACCCAACAACACAGTTAGATCAGAAGTTATTCCCGTTTGGTAAGAGGTAAGATATGGATGGAGATCTTCCCACGGTGATATTGAACTGATCTTTTGACACAAGATAGATCTTTGAGCTAGCTTTCCAATGCCACCGGTTTGAGGTCAATCCAACGGTTAGATCAGAAGTTATTCCCGTTTTACTGAAGAATGGTCAGTCTGCCTCGCGAGAGAAGGCTGTCGAGAAGAGGAATGTATATCGATCGATGGGAAAGCCTTCATATCGATCGATATGAATGTCAGGACGTGGTCTGAATATATTTCATGACCGATTGAAGGCCAGAAACAACCCAAATTACCAGAATATCCTTGAACGACCAGAAACCCTATTTATGTTATTTCTAAGCCATTGTTGACAGCTACGCTTTGAGAACTCTTTCATTACTTCAAAATTATTGTTTTAGAGTTGGAGAGAAGATCAATCTTCTTTATAGATTGATTGGAACTCCATTGGTTTTATTATTTCTTTCATATCTATTATATTATTCAGACTATGATTTGTGTTTTTTCTATCATGTCTGAGTAATTCATCTTGTTAGGTTTAGGGATTTCATGAGCTTAATGTCAAACTAATAATCAATTGTAATTGCTAGGTTATCTATAGAACTTCTACACCAGGGTGATTTGTAATACTATGATCTGGAATAGTTTTATTCACATGAAAGTGTGACTGATTGTTTGAACCTAGAATCATAGGACAATTGAGATGCACTAAAGTGCAATCAATTAACGGAACCCTAATCCTGCTGGATTAGATACTTAGACACATATGAGAATTGGTCTAGGAATCTGGTTGAAGATAATCGATTAGGTCGCTAATGCTTGTCTGAGGAAGTATCGACCGATGCTCATGCCATAGCATCGATCGATACCAACCTCTTGTTCGCATGCGGAAGCTGGAACAGAGACTTAGACATATGAATAGTAATTGCATGAGAACTCTGGATTACTTACTATTAGAATAAATCGGGTTTTAGAATGAATCTATAGCATACCTAATTTATAGTTTTGAATCTCTTGATTGATAAATCCCTAGGTCTAGCTATTTCTCTTTATTGTTTACAAACTCTTCAATCAAACAACTGCTTCATTTACTGCTTTATAAACTGTTTACCTAGCTTAACCTTGATTTCTATAGTTTATTGTGTGTTCCTGCTCTCTGTGGATTCGATCCCTAAGTACTACAATTGATCTCTTTTGATGAGAATAATTCACTTCTTAGGATAATTTGAGTGATATCAAATTTGGCGCCGTTGTCAGGGAGCAAGGATTCGCCATTAGACTTGATTGATATGTTTAGTCTAGGTTTTATTTACTGTTATAGTTATTTACTAAATTTTTTTTCTTGTTTTTTCAGGTACATACATGCCTATCAGTACCAAAATCAGCAAGGAAGAATTACTTTTTATCTCAGATCCTACAAGATTGGAGCGTTCAATCCGCAAAGAAAGACGTTACCTATCGATCGATAACAACACTTGTTCATCGATCGATCTTCGCCAACTACAGTCGACCGAGACACCGATTTCATCGACCGATACTCGCCCACCCACATCGACCGAAGCTACCCTTCTGTCGACCGACACTTCCCACCCAACATCGATCGATACTTCACCTCGAACATCGATCGATACTGAAGCGAGACATGGTTGCGACGATATCTCTTGTACGAGATGGGAATGGAGACCTGCATGACCAGGTTAGTCATTTGTGTAATGCAGCAGGTCAGAAGATAGATGGACAAAGGACTGCAATCCTTGAGCCATCTGCTACCACTGAGGATGCTAGAGTTTCTCGCAAGAGAACGCTAGCAGAATTGATCAGACTTAGTCAGTTCTATACCAACATGTCTGCTATTCGAGTACCTCCAGAAGTTCAGGGATTTAAAATGAAACCCAAATACATCTCTCATGTGAGCCAGCAACCTTATTGCGGCCTTACTCAAGAAAATCCCATGGACCATATTGAGTCACTAGAAGACTTTGTATCTGGCATCCAGGAGAATGAAGCAACCAAAAACTACATCCTCTGCAAGCTGTTCAAATATTCACTTTCTGAGGATGCTACAAGTTGGTTGAGGCGTCTACCACCAGAATCTCTCACTACATGGAATGATGTCAGGAATGCATTCATTAATGAATTCTTCGATCATGCAAATGCTGAAGAGATAAGAAATAAAATTTGGATATCTTCTCAAGGACATACAGAAGCTTTCAGAAGCTCTTGGGAGAGGTTTATGGGATACCAAAAAGATTGTCCACATCATGGTTTTACGGAGATTCAGTTATTGAAAAAGTTCTACAGGGGTGTTGATGCAAGATATGGTATGATGATGGATACTGCAAGCGAAGGAAACTTTGAGACAAGAACCATAGAGGAAGCTAAGAGACTGATTGAGAACATGGTATCTAGCAACAGTTCCAAAAATCTGGATCAACACAGGATAAAATCAGCTGCAAAGGATAGCGACAAGATTGTTGAGGCTGAGATTGGTTCTGTACATGAAGTCTCATGGGTGCAGCAAACTATCTATGAGGATGAGGCTCAGTATGATGAGGATGAGATGAAACTCTTGGAAGAACTGCAAGAGATGACTGAGCATTTGAATCTGAGATTAGATTTTATTTTCAAAGAGTTGAATGGAAGATTTGAATCTTTAAGTACCTATATCAAAATAGTAGATACTCAGGTTCATCAGACGGCATAAGTTGTGGAAAATCGAGCTCTTTTGCAATGGAATGACACTGTTGTCGCCGGTACTGTTCTTCAAAGTACTGTTCATCGAAGTACTGTTCATGATACTGTTCATCCTATGTCGATCGATATTGTTCATCCGACATCGATCGACACTATTCATCCTGCGTCGATCGACACTGTTCACCCAGTCACTGTTCATCGAGACAATGTTCATAGAGGTACTGTTCATGTTACTGTTCATTCCAACACTATTCATCCCGATACTAAGGAGCACCAGGTCGATTCCAGCTTGGATAATTACATTGCGGAAGTAATCAAACTTGAGAAGCTGTAAGAAGAAGTATATCTAGTCGAAAGTTCCATGTCCATTGGTAGCTCGTATTTGTGTCGATCGACACCATCAGCCGAGCATCGATCGACACCGCTTTTGGGATCAGATAAGTCTGTTCGAATTCAGAGGCACTCTGACTTTTCTGCTCTACACCCGCATCCTCCCACCCTAGCTCGAGTTAAACCAGTTGACATCGATCGACAACAACATGTCAGCATCGATCGACAAGAGAAGAAGAATATCGATCGACATCTGTCCACGCCACACCAAGTATGTTTACCAGATCTTGATGCACAACACTTGAAGGGAACTCGAAACCCATCTCAGACTTTAGTTTGCTTAAAGACAACAGAGAAGATGAATCAGCAATCTGCAGAAGCACCAAAGCAAGAGAAATCAAACCTAGCTGAAACCTCTTTCGTTGAGAATGTCGATCGATGACGTACACCAAGTATAGATCGACACCAATGTGACGGATTCAAACCTGCCACGGAAAGTCAGGTAACGAAAGATGAGATTCCAATTGAGATGAGAGTGAAATATATGAGACCATATATTCCCAAGCATCTCAGGAGAGAAATTAACAAAGGGGACCTTGATGGATTTCACAAGAGGGTTCCTAAGGATATGTCTTTCGAGGAGGCCTACTCTAAGTATAGACTTGGTAATTTTTTTCAGAGAAAGCAGAGAGACTGATAAAGACATTGAGCTACTATTCAACAATGTCAGCTGTAAGCCTAAGAGGACTCTCAAGAAGGAAGAAGATCCAGGGAAGTTTCTGATTCCATGCTCTATACATAACCATGATTTGCCAACCGCTCTCTGCGATACTGGATCAGCAGTAATCATCATGGATATAGACACTGCTGAAGTATTAAGATTATAGATGGAACCTTCAAAAGATAGTTTCACATTCGCGGACAACTCCAGAGCTGATTCAGCAGGCATCATCAGGAATGTTAAAGTGGAGATAGGAGAATGCACTATTCCAGTGGACTTTCATGTCATGTAGATCAAACCAGGCAACAAAAATTTGCTTTTATTGGGAAGAACCTTCAAGGCTACAGTAGGAGCAGTTTGTGATCTTAAGAAGAATAGGATGTGCCTGACTAATGTTGATGAAACAGTCTTCTATGATCCTTTGAAAAAGAAGACTGATGAGAAGTTTATTTCATGCATAGAGATGTTTGAAGATCCAACACCTAAAGATGGTTCAAACCGCGAGCCAGCAAAACCAGAATCAGCATCGATCGACAATCATCATTCAGCATCGGACGACTCCTAGTCCTCAGAATCGATCGACAATCTGCCTTCAACATCATTCGACAAACAGCTATCAGGTTCGATCGATACGAAGCTTCCAGCATCGATCGACACCCTCCGTATTTCAGAACAGACCGAGACTGAAAAGTCTAAGTCTGGGGTAAAGACAAGAAATAGGAGGAAGAAAAAGAAAAGGAATGCATATGCAGATTTCCTATCACTAGTCCCTTCACAATGTCAAGAGGGAAGTCTTGAGTATAAAGTGCGTTGTGGAGAGAATTATGAAAGTTTTGCCAAGTTTAGAGTGTTATGTGATCCAGAGCTGAGAGAGAAAGGAGAAGTTTCTGCACGAGTTTTTGCCAACTACATCAATAAAATGAGGAAGAGAGACACTGAGACTTGTTTTGGAGAAAGTCCACATCTTCATCCGAACTAAAGCAGATCTCCAAAGTTAAGCTAAATGACTATAACAAAGTGCTGGGTGGGAGGCAACCCACTATTAGGTAATTTCTTTTAATTTAATTTAGATTGTTACTTATTCTAGTTTTAATTTCTTGCAGTAAAAAAAGTGATGAACAGTAACGACAACACTGTAGCAATGCACTGTAGAACAAACATCAAGCGATACTGTAGCAGCAATATCGACAAACACTGTAGCAGAAAATTGGAAGTCACTGTAGCTGCAATTACTGTAGCAGGGTTACTGTAGCATAATCATTGTTCATCAAAAAAAAATAATTGGTTTTCTTAGTTATCTATTACTAACTTTTAGACTTTTACTGTTTTATTTATGTTAGGTATAAGGAAAAGATCTCAAAAAGATGAATTTACACAAGAATCAAAGAGTTCTGCACCAGCATCGACCGACACTTGATCATTATCGCTCGACAGAGCATCACAAGTATTGATCCCCACTTAACTGTGTTGATCCATACTCACATCAATGGCATGTATACTCGTGAAACCTTGTTAAATATTTTCCTTATGATTTATTCTCCCACCAATCTTAGACTGTATAACACTAGTAATCGTGTTGTTTAAAGACTAGGGGAGGTGCTACTAATATTGTGTGTTTAGTTAGCTATTTAGAATAGGGACCTGCGTAGACGATTTTCATGAAAATCGACGACTAGAGCATGCCGATATCAATCGACAGTACATCATCTGCAGCGACCGATGGTAACCTAAATTCACCGATCGACACTTAATTCGGTCAGGTATATCGTTCTAACTTGTTAAATTGAGTACTAATGATTTATTTACACCATAACTCCGACTGAATAAACATTGGTCACAACGTTATCCAAGTCTGGGGGAGGTTCTACTGATATTGTGTTTTAGTTTTGAAAAAAAAAACATACAGATCCAAGTTGACGATTGCTCAACACATCGACCGATGAGACCAGATCGATATCGATCGACAACACTTAATCAACACCGATGGATTGTAACTTCATTGTATCGATCGACACGGAGCAGGTTATCGTTCTTACTTGTTAAATTTCGTACTTCTGCTTTATGAATTTCACCTTACCACCTACTGTATTAGACTGGGGACAGTGTAATTTATGTCTGGGGGGAGATTACTAACATTTATCTACTTTATGAGTCTTATTTAAAATGTTTTCAAAAAGTTTTTATTGAGTCAAGAAGTGGATGATGATCTAATTCGATTTATTACTTGTCATCTAACCACTCTTTAGACCAGTCTTAGATTTACTGAATGCAGAAGTACTAGAGATACTAAAGTGGATCAACCTGTCAAATATGTTTGCACTTGCTGAGAGTGTTTGAAGGAACCAAAGCTGACCTCCAACCTAATTTGACTTGATTTGATTGTCTTGGGGCTTGGTATACAAGGGATCGGAATCCTCCTGCAAGTCTGAAAGGTAAACGCTAATATGTGTTGCTGGCTCCCTTTCTTCTCTCTCTTCAGCATCTCAAAGATAAATAACTTATAAAGAAAAGATTGAAATGATTTCCTGGAAGAGGCATAGGGGTAGGAGAGATTCTTGTGACCCCATTATTCTAAGTCTGAAAGGAATAATCACACATTGTGGAAACGAGGGGCAGGAGCGACTCATGTGACCCCATTATTTGCTACACTTTGTCAAAAGAAAAAAAAGAAGAAAAGAACATCATGTCAATAAGATTAGATATCTAATCATAATTGAAATTCATTGGAATTGAAATTAATAAAGAGATTTAGAGAAGAGAGTAGAGGGAAGAAAGGAATTAGATGAAACTACCAACTTGTTTGAGTTGAGTCCATGTGTTCCTTGATCGATACTCTCAAGGTAAAGCATGCACTTTTATTTTATGCAATAAATGAGGTTAGTAGAGGGGATTGTCAGACATGATTTGTTGAGTTGTTGACTAGGTGAATTTGGTTGCTATACTAGGATATTGTATAATGTGATTTTGAAGTTAGGATGTCTATGATTTGGTTTGCACTACTAGAGAGATGGTGACTGAGTTTTACAATTTTTTTGAGTCCCTGCTGTTTTCAAACCTCTTTCAGAAAGGCTGCCCGTTTGTTTTGCTTGAGGACAAGCAAAATGGTAAGTATGGGAGTTGATCGACCATGATTTTGACCCATTTTTAGTCATGGTTTAAAGGTTTTTTTACATATATTTACTACGAATAGAGTCTACTTAGAGTATTTACAGGTTCAGGTACGACTTGGAAAAATATGGTGTTTTTGGAGCCTTTTAAGTGCAGAACTGCGCAGACGCGTCAGATGTTTAGATATGGATGGAGACCTTCCCACAGTGCGATTGATCTGATCTTTTGACACAAGATAGATCTTTGAGGTAACTTTCCAATGCCACCGGTTTGAGGTCAATCCAACGGTTAGATCAGAAGTTATGCCCGTTTTACTGAAGAGTGGTCAGTCTGCCTCGCGAGAGAAAGCTGTCGAGAAGAGAAATGTATATCGATCGATGGGAAAGCCTTCATATCGATCGATATGAATGTCAGGACATGGTCTGACTATATTTCATGACCGATTGAAGGCCAGAAGCAACCCAAATTACCAGAATACCCTTGGACGACCAGAAACTCTATTTATGTTATTTCTAAGCCATTGTTGACGGCTACGCTTTGAGAACTATTTCATTACTTCAAAATTATTGTTTTAGAGTTGTAGAGAAGATCAATCTCCTTTAGAGATTGATTGGAACTCCATTGGTTTTATTATTTCTTTCATATCTATTATATTATTCAGACTATGATTTGTGTTTCTTCTATCATGTCTGAGTAATTCATCTGGTTAGGTTTAGGGATTTCATGAGCTTAATTTCAAACTAATAATCAATTAGAAATGCTAGGTTATCTATAGAACTTCTACAGCAGGGTGATTTGTAATACTAGGATCTGGAATAGTTTTATTCACATGAAAGTGTGACTGATTGTTTGAACTTATAATCATAGGACAATTGAGATGCACTAAAGTGCAGTCAATTAACGGAACCCTAATCCTGCTGGATTAGATACTTAGACACATATGAGAATTGGTCTAGGAATATGGTTGAACATAATCGATTAGGTCGCTAATGCTTGTCTGAGGAAGTATCGACCGATGCTCAGGCCATAGCATCGATCGATACTAACTTCTTGTTCGCATGCGGAAGCTGGAATAGAGACTTAGACATATGAATAGTAATTGCATGAGAACTCTGGATTACTTACTATTAGAATAAATCGAGTTCTCGAAATAAATCTATAGCATACCTAATTTATAATTTTGAATCTCTTGATTGATAAATCCCGGGGTCTAGTTATTTCTCTTTATTGTTTACAAACTTTTCAATCAAACAACTGCTTTATTTACTGCTTTTTAAACTGTTTACCTAGCTTAACCTTGATTTCTATAGTTTATTGTGTGTTCATGCTCTCTGTGGATTCGATCCCTAAGTACTACAATTGATCTCTTTTGATGAGAGTAATTCACTCCTTATGGTAATTTGAGTGCTATCAATAGTTTGCGCAGCTACGGTGGCACTTAGATTGTTAAAATTGCATTTTGTAGACAATGAATTGAATTGTGTGTCTTTCTCTGAAGAACATGCGCGGATAGCTGCAGAGAATTACGCAATTGGAACACTGCAATTTGTGTCAGTTCAGATCATTTCCCACTGCAGAGTAGACGTTGTTGTCTGGTTTATATGTCTATTGTGTTATGTTAAAACAATTTTCTTCCACTTTTAGCTACTACATTCTCGACTTCCGTAACAATGTTCGTATGTATTTTTTGTGTGACTCGAACTATGTATTCCTTGTTCAATATTGTTGTTATCTTGCCAGAATGGAATACTATTTCATTCACCTTTCATATTATTCATTTTGCTAAACAACTATTTGTTTCTTTATAAGGTTTTCATTCACTTTGTTTGATATGACCACACGGTCCACCTGGTTATATTAGACGTACACAACCTCATATTTTGCCTTCTCAACTATGTTGCAAACATGTCGAAAACTATATTCAGTATGAGAAAGGTGGTGGATTGTCTTTAGATTGCAAATATACATGGCATTTCACAAATAGAAAATTTAATATTTAAGTTTAGGTTTACATTTGGATTGGGGTTTACATTGGATTAAAGTTTAGTGATTAGAATTTAGACTTTAGTAATTATAAGGTGAAGGGGTATGGCTTAGGGTTTTCATTTGGATTAGGGTTTACATTTGGATTAGGGTTTAGTGATTAGAATTTATAGTTTAGTATTTATAAGATGATATCTTTTATGCTTAACTTCTTCCATACAAATATATACATTTTATAATTTTACCAATATGTATTATATTATTTATTTTGTTCCATTCTATTTGGGTTTAGATTATCTTTGGGTTTATAGTTTAGAGTTTAGGGTTTAGTCAATGCAACTTGTATGTGTGAGATCTTTTATGCATATTCTATTTGAAATGGAATATGAAAAATTATATGTTCAAACTATTCTATTTGAGATGAAATAGATTGACAAATTATTCTATTTGAGATGAAATTGCATGGTCTGTAAAGAATGTGTTACCTTTCTTCATCATTGTAATGTCTGAAATATAAAAATTTCATTTTTATGTAAAAAATGTAAATGCATTATTAAATTCTTTTATTGTTACTATGGGACGCAAATCTATATGTTGTTTGCTTTATGTGAAAAAAAACAGATACCTGTTATTTATAAGGATATAACCGGCTGGAATGAATGCAAAAAGTCAGTGAATATATTATGTCAAAATTATATCTATTCTTTTGATTTCTCTTTCAAATATGGCTATTAGGCGTCAATTAGCCCAAATTTTAATTTTAATGATTGCCTATGAGTTTTTGTCCGTAGCAGTGTAGCACAACGTGGTATAAGTGCAAAGAAGGTCCACAAAGGGTCCAGATTTAGACACGAAGTCAGGTCCCACCACATACGCGATGAGCTGTTATATTTATTTTACCATGTTTTAGCAAAACAAGCCCTTTATATTTATAATTAATTACACAATAACCCCTTTCTTTCATCCACGATCGGCGACGAGGTCGACTACGATCGCGCTCTCTCTCTCTCTCTCTCTCTCTCTCTCTCTCTCTCTCTTCTTACGCCTGTCGACACTTCTTAAATTTCTCTCTTCTTCTGAATCTATCTTAGTGACCTACAAGCAAAGAAGTCTCCTTGACAAGCCTAGGTATGTAATGTCATCTTGAATCTTACTCTGTCTCTCAATTGTGATCAAGATTTCATCTTTAGAGGATCTGGGCAACTATATATCGTATAAAAGTTATTTAAAGTCGACTTTGATTCGATCTCTTAACCATTGATGGATCTCTGTATTGGATCGTTCGAGATGCGCTGTTTGCAATTTTGCTCTGTTTCTGATGAAACAGAGTTTACTAGATTTAAATATTGATATCTGTTCAAGATTGCCAATGATCTTATGTATTTGTTGTCTGATTCTAATAAATATTTCATTTTGAGTAGTATTTGAGACATGGCTGGCCAAAACGCGCGTTTGAATGTGGTTCCCACCGTTACAATGCTCGGCGTGATGAAAGCTCGCCTCATTGGAGCCACGAGAGGCCACGCTCTCCTCAAGAAGAAGAGCGACGCTCTAACCGTTCAGTTCAGGGCCCTTCTCAAGAAGATCGTAACGGCGAAAGAATCAATGGGAGACATGATGAAGACATCTTCTTTCGCTCTCACCGAAGTCAAGTACGTCGCTGGAGAGAATGTGAAACACGTCGTCCTCGAGAACGTCAAAGAAGCCACGCTCAAAGTTCGGTCAAGACAAGAGAACATCGCTGGCGTGAAGCTCCCCAAGTTCGATCACTTCTCCGAAGGCGAGACCAAGAACGACTTAACCGGTTTAGCTAGAGGTGGACAGCAGGTCCAAGCTTGCCGTGTGGCTTACGTCAAAGCTATTGAAGTGCTTGTTGAGCTTGCTTCTCTTCAGACTTCGTTCTTGACGCTTGATGAAGCAATCAAGACGACTAATCGGAGGGTTAATGCGTTGGAGAATGTGGTGAAACCGAAGATTGAGAATACGATCAGTTACATCAAGGGAGAGCTTGATGAGCTTGAGAGGGAAGATTTCTTCAGGTTGAAGAAGATTCAGGGGTACAAGAGGAGGGAAGTGGAGAGACAAGCAGCTAATGCGAAGGCGTTTGCTGAAGAGATGGTTCTTGAAGGGATCTCTATGCAGAGAGGGATATCGATAAACGCTGCTAGGAACTTGCTTGTTGGCGGTGGAGAGAAGGATGCAGACATTATTTTCTGAGCTGATTGCTTGGTTTCTATTTTCTTTATTCATCAGACTGATGTTTCTTCAAATAAAATGGGATTTTGATGCAGATGAAATATTTTATCATCTTTGGACTGTGCCTTTGTTATAATTTTCCTCTTATGAGATTTGTGGTTGTTACTTAAATTGTAATGAATGAACGTTATGGTTTATTTTGTGTCACTATTGAGATCATTAATAAGGTGTGTACATGATACTTAGTCAGGAGAGCAGAAATGACATCACACACTAGGGCAGGTTCTTAGCTTAATGTATCGGCTTTAATCCAATCAATATAACCATACAAGTTTCAATATAAGATGCGAAAGAACAACTCAAACCAAGAAAGAATATAAACGGATTTACAATACAAAAAGCTTATCAGCACCGGCCCTTATATGTATATGTAACAAGAAAGTCATTCATTCAACTATGAACAACTCCAAAAATGGCTATTCTTCTGTTCATTCAACTATGAACAGGCCCCTGCCGTTGCAGCATCTCGAGATCACTCCGGTGAAGGAGATGGGAAAGGATGCAGTCTTTTTTTGGAAGACTTTGAGCCCAAGGAAACAGTGATGCTCATTCCTTGCAAACATATATATGTTTCATGAAGAATGTATAGTTAGTTCTATGGTTAAGGAGGAAAGGACATTGTCCTCTTTCTAGAACCATCATACTCACAACCAGCAAAAAGAGATTCTTCTCTGGCTACTAGCTCTGATCTCTGTGCACTAGAGCTACTCGCTCTGGCACAAGTAATGGAGGAAACTTTCCTTTTCTGGTCATCATCGTGGCATGAAGATGAAATATTGTAACATCTTGGATTGTGCTTTGCTGCAAAGAATTGTGATTGTTACTGGGATCTAACTATTGATTGGTTGGAATATTATTACAGATGAGATCATTGATGTGAAAATATATTTATGAAGCTGTGAGGCTTAGACATGTAAAGATGCTTATGGAACCTTCATAAAGAAATAGCTATCTTGACACATTAGGACACACAATGACAAGCTTTGTTTCTTTCAAATCTGATATAAAACATAATCTATCAAAACACTGCAATTATGTAAATATATTCAGTTAAAAAAAACTGTAGATTTATACAGTACTGATGATGACATTGGTAGCTTGATGTATGCTTTCCGGTTTGGCATTCTCTAGTTGAATCAAGGTTAAGTTCATTTTGACACATAAATGCACAAGCTTTGACTTTTCTGGTATGATTCTTCCTCGACATCACAACCACTTTAAGGTTTAACGTCATGATGTGTGCATGGTACTTGTTCAGGAGAGAAGACATGGCATTATCCATCACACTAGGGTAGTTTCCTTGCTTAACTTATAAAGTTATAATATAAGTGGAGAACAATAACTCAAAAGCAAGAAAAGTGATCAAAAACATTATATTTTTTTTATTAATTATTATTTTTATTGAATCATGTGAATCCACCATTGATACACCTTTACAGTGGGACAAAAAAAAAAACAGTTTCCATTTTTAGGTTTTGGCTAAACACAACTCATCTAGAACTATCACAGAAAGGTATGGCACCAAAGTCGCATATCTGACGTTGCTCCTCCGTAGCCACCGTTCCACGGCGGAACACGGAGGCGCAATCAGGCAAATCTCCAAGATCACCGTACAGTGATTCATCTTCCTCTCCGCCTACTGAAGTACCACTCTCTAGTGTCACGTCCAGGAAACTCCCACCGTAAGAAGAACCAGAGGATGATGAGATGGACGCGTCGTAGAACCATCCAAACTCGCCGACTTCGCCGTAGCAGCCACCAAGTAGCAGGGGAGAATCCACGTGGCTCAGGTCTAATCCCACCGGTTCCTCGGCTGCGATGGTTGCTTCCTCCTCTTCCTCCTCGTATTCTTCTTCCATGTTTTCCTCTTTCTTGGCGGTTTTGAGGACGACGGTGGTGGTTCTGTGGTGGTGGTGGTGGGATTTGTTGTTGGCGGCGGAGGGGAAAGGGTGGTTGTGTTCGCAAGCGTATGTTATCATCAGCTTTGAGGGGTCCACACGACTCCTCTCCACCTGCTTCCTTGCCGGACATCCTTTTGAACTGCTGCATCTGTAATAACCCCTGAGAGATCCATATACAAAAAGTTATTAACTTTTTAACAAAATCAAATAAAATAAATTACAAAAGATGCAATTTTAATGGATAATACTAAGTTTAACTAAGAAAACCATGATTAATATTAAGATTAATGAAATTTATATTTTATTAGCATTTTGGAAAACTTTATAAAAGGTTAAAACATAATTGTTAACTTGATAATAATTTTCAAATATTTTCTGAAAAAACCATCCCATATTGAAATATATATATTTTGGCACGTTAAACACGTACATAAATGTAAAATGCTTTTCCTTTTTGTGCGCATTACCTTTTGTAGCTTTGTCTTGATTGGAATCAAGATCTAGACCTACTTTAATATTTTCATCACCCCCAAGGTTTATTATCATCAAAGTAAAGCAAAACCTTATAGATAATTAAACTAATGACTCATCAAATCGTTTGGTAATTTAAATTTCATAACATTAAAAAAGAGACAAAGATTGAAGGAGATGGCGCGTGAGACCACGCAATATCAGACGCGATCCGTTATTTTAAAAACTCAACGATGTGCGTATGTTAGCCCAACCACCGTCTCGACTTAACATACGCAGCCGCCATTGAGGATAAAACGGTAAATTTACCTGGGATAAGGCGAACCTTTGATCGGCTTTTGTCCGTACTTTCTCCATGCCCATGAATCAGACGGTGGATATACCTCTCCTCTGCTCTTAGATCCTTCCACGTCAGTAATCGGAACCGAGACAACTCTCTTCTCCATGTTCCTCCTACTAACATAACACAACCATCACATTTTCAGACCATTGTTGTCTCGAAAAAAAAACATCAACAATTCGTAAGAACATGGAGCAAAACCTTTTCTTTGGAGCTGGCTTTGAGATCTTGGAGTCTTCACAAGAAGAAGGAGACTCAGGAACGACGTCGTTGTACGTCTCATCTTCTTCGTCGTCAGATTCTTGAATTCCTCTACGGTGCATGGTTGATATCTCGACCGTACGATTCCAGAGAACGAATGATGTTTCTGTTTTCACTTGATGGGGATGATTAAGAAGATGATTAGTGAGAGGGTTTTAATCAATGAGATGTGGTTATTATTCTCGACTTGTTTTTTGGGACGTGCAGGCAAATATCAAAGGTGTTAATACTATTATTATATTCGGTATTTGTATTTTATTTGTATAGAATATGACCAGTTGTTTTCTAGTCATTTGTTTATTTCTTTTGAAAGGTTCTCTCGTGGGAATTATTATTTATTATACTATAAGGTTTGCTTATTGCTGATCAAATGATTTGTTTAAATAGCTGGACATTTTGATTAAGTCTATGCGAATCTATATTTTAATTTATCCGCATCTGATCTAGTATAGACTGTGATCTATAAATTTTCGTTGTCCATGTAATTAAAAGAAAATTATATATGCGCACACACATATGCTCGTTTTTGTACTATCCAAAATGAAGTTAAGTACAACTAAACTAACTCTAGTTTATTAAAATAATAACTCCCAAATCAAAGATGTTATAAACGTATGATGCTGTTAAGTTGAAACTATCAAATTTTAAGTGAGATCAAGTTGTCTAGTGAATCCGAGTAGTCTGTTTGTGGCCCCTTAAATAATGAGTTGATTTGGTCTGTTTAATTCTCTCGGAATGAATCATGCTGAGAACTTGGCATGATATTTTTGTATATATTAATGCATATTTTGTGTGTGTGATTTGATTTATCTGGGTTAATTCAATAATAAAATCATTTTCATCCAAAAATTATAATAGCTCAAAACTTCGTGTAAAATATTTTTCTTACAGATATTGCCCAAACTAAAACAAAATATTATATAGCTAATTAATTCATAATTAGTTAATTTTAAATTGAAATATATGAAACTATATAATACTATATAACAAACGAATATACCGGTTACAAAAAATTGAGTGTGGTCAGCATAAAACGAGTCAAAGAACTATCAAAGTTCATCTCATAAATTGAAAGAAACCAATACTAACATTTGAAAAACTTGGAATCATAAACTGATGAACCTTACACAAGCAACTAATTTACATCAATTTTATGCAATGATTTGTTTGCTTTTGTGTTTTGGCTGTAGAGAGCGATGGACTCTTTCTATGTCAAATATATGTAGTTCAAGATTGTCACATCTGATGTGTTTGTGCAGAGATTCGGCTTTAGATAAAAGCTCAACTTATTTGGGAAGAGAAAAAATATTACCAAAAACATGGCTTCTATATATTTTTATAAATGTGTGCAGAAAGTTGGCTGTCAATGGTTCTCTATTAAAATATGTGTGGGATCAAGTCAAGATCTCTCCGGTCATTTATCAAATTGTAAATAATAAATAGATAAAAAGTTATAATTGCTTGTGTCATAATTATTAGTTTAAATACTCCATTATTGTCTCCAACGTCTGTCATAATGCAGCCAAAGTATTTATTTTCTGGTTGTATAAGTTATTCATTAATTTATACTATATGTAAATGTTTTGGTTTGGTCATTTCTATTCATGATAGTTAATGTGGAACCAATCAATAATTCACTCGAATCTGATGCAGCTGGGAATTGACAATGGTAACATGATTGGATAATGTTGTTGCTGTTGTTATATTATAATGGTGTACAAGGTAATTTGTAATCGACACGTCTTGTTATATATATTATACATATAATCACATAGTCAAAGATTCTTACAGAAACTAGAGTAAAAATTCATTTTCGCATTCGTTCGATGGTTTCACGTAGTTTTTTGCGTTCGGTATGTCCCCAGTTGGATCAGGAGGCCGCTAAGCTGAATCTGAAAATCTGGTCGAAAAGTTAAACCGAACTCTAATCTACTTAAGATGAGTTTTATCTTTAACATTACCAAATTAACCCGGAATGTCATGCGATCATAACCCAATCGAAAAAGGGGATCATAAGAGCAACCCATTGAAAAGTTCTCAAGTTAAGGTTCTCAGGTTGTGTATAAATCATGATTCATGAGAACTTTATCTCAAAGTATCTTATTTATTATACATTTTGAGATTTTTTTGAGAACTCTGTTCTCTTTTTTTTTTTCCCGAGAATTTTCAACTGGAGTTGTTTCAAACATATAAACTGTTTTTCCCCCCCTAAAATTCAGATTGTATATGTTTTGACTAGTAACTTTATTCAAACTAAAATCAAAATATTAAAATGATTCATAAGAACATACTCTCAAATATACTATAAATAAGTCTTAATAAAAAAAATATATATATACTATAAATAGTTTTCTAAACATTTTTTTTTTCCTCTAACTTTTAATGTTTATTGGAATTCTATTACCGATTAAGTTATGTTGATTTTTCATTATTATGTGAAATATATTTGAAATTTATATCAAATATATATAATTGAAAAATTTGAAGAAATAATAATTTTCGGTTTTTGGTTAAAACAATTTATGAAATTGCTGAGGTAATATTACTTCTCTTTTGAATCTGAATCAGATTAGAAGCTAGAACCAAAACAAGATTTAGAAATCATTTCGAACGATGAAGTCAAAAACGATAATGAGGATTTTCTAGAAGAAACATTCCTTTGAAGAATCGTCTTCGAGAATTGTTTAGCAACCTTGTACTACAAATGGTTTAGCGTTAGCTCAATTTCATCTGAGGAATGTTTCAAAAGAAATGAGTAGATCCAGCACTGTGGTTTTAGCTCAGCTTACAACTGTTTTGTGATAAATCAGCTTACAACTATTTTGATGGCAATCATTGTAGATAGGCAATGTCTAAAAAAGAAAACTCAAATGTCTGAACAACAAAGACGCAAAAAAAAAAAAAAACAAAACTGATAAAGTACGATTCGAACCAGGGGGACAACAAAACACACAGATTACCGATCTCTAACCGAGACAATTTGTTGTTTTTAACCAGTAATGTTCTGAGACTTGTTGAGAATGACTCCTTCGTATTTCACTTGGAACCATTTCATTGCATCATCCTTCGTCACTCTATGCTGGATCCCAACACGAGTCTTGCATCTTCTGCGACGCGCCACACGGTAACCAGGACGCTCAAGAACAACATAGAAGTCCATACCGTAGATTCCAGTGGACGGGTCATACCTAAATAAAATCAATTCAAATGATTGGTTACACAAAGAGACATTTGTTTCTGTATCGTCAAAGTGTTGGGAAGAGTGAAGACACTTACTTGATACCCAGATCAATGTGCTCCTGAATACCGAAACCGAAGCAGCCAGTGTCGCTGAAGTTCCTTCTCAAGAGCTCATACTCTTTAACCTTGAGACCACTTTCAAGGAGTTGCATAGCTTTATCTCCCCTGACGGTAACGTAGCAAGCAATCTTCTCGTTACGTCTAATACCAAAAGAACGAACAGTGTATCTTGCTGCCAAAAGAGATTACAAAGACAAAACTCAGAAACACTATTTCGACTAAAGCAAGTAACTCCAATGTTCTCTGCTACAATACTATACAGTCTCTATCTTTAAAGCAGCTAAAGTTGCTCAAGAGTGAATCTCAAGTTAGTAGGGAAGGACTCACCTTTGGAGAAAACAGGAGTCTGGCCACTCAACTGTTCCAAGACCTTGGAGGCTCTGGTGAGACGATCTCCACTCTCGCCGACGGAGATGTTGAGCACCAGCTTCTGCACTTTTATGTCCCTCATTGGGTTCGATAGCTTCTTCTCCGACGCCTGTTTCAACCCCACCAAACAAAACACGAAAAGAAGGATCAGTATCACAACGTTTATTAGAAAGATCTAGAAACACAAGAAGATAACTGCGACGGACCATTTGGGATTCGGGTTGCGAGAAAACTCCGGCAGACGGCAAAAGCTGGAAGCGAAAGAGAAGACGAAGAAGCCGCAGCGAAATATATAAACCCTAGATCTTATCGACTACGTAAATGACGACTTTATCCTCATCCCTCCAACAAACCCACGTTCCTCTCACGTGACATAGCGGTTCTTAAACATAAGATTTCGGTTTATACCGGTTTTTGCCCAAAATAGATGTACATATATGAGATTTGCTCTTGCTTTTTGGGGACAACCATTTGTCGGTATTATTGGCAAATGATTTTGATGAACATGTTCAATTGTTGATCACTGAGGAAGTGTTACATTGGCTAGTTAATCAATCATTCAACCCTCACATTTGTTATTTCCCTGGTTTGTTGAGAGCCGGCGCTTGCTTTACCGGGGGAAGTAGTAGACCGAACAAGCTAGAGGTACTTGAGCAGCCACTAAAGCTTTGAACTTACGGCTACTCACTAATGGAACCGGTTACTGCACTACGTCTGCCATTAAAGGTCTGTAGTCAGCTTCTGCTTGTACACACATTGCGGCAGCCTGAACAACTTCTTTCTTTGAGTACTGCCTTTCCAGTGTTGGACACATAATGTTTACTGCGTCTCTATCAGCTTAAGTAGTAGATTACTACTCCTGATTTGATTGATAGTTAAGAACGAGCTGAATTACATTTTGTAATACGATGATATGCAAAAGGGAACGAGCGGATTATTTATAATGACAAAAGGTGTTCCAAACAGCTTTTTGTTTCTTTGTTTTCTTACACACCATAAAAGATTGCAAGCAGAGCACTCAACTAAACCAGTAAACCAGGCACACAGTTTCTATAGCATATGGACTGCAGAGAAACGGCAACTAGCTCTTCTTGAGCTTTTTCTTATTACTTCTTTCCACGGAGTTTAGCTCCAAGTGCCCTCTCCAGCTTAATAAGGATCTGCTGGTTCGGTATAGCCTTCCCGGACTCGTATTCTTGGATCACTTGTGGCTTCTCATTGATCAGCTACACAACCAACACATATTCAAATTAGTACCATTACAAAGAGAGAAAAAAAAGAGACGGAGTGAAGAGAGAAAGTAGTGTACTTGAGCGAGTTGGGACTGGGTGAGCTTCTTCTCCCCTCGGGCATGCATGATTGCTTTCTTCAACTCAGTAGGCACACGTTCATCTAATTCAAAATAAAGCCACACACATCAACACACTGTTAAGAGACAGCCTTGGAAATACTACTAGTAGCATTTCATGAAGTAAATGACATTCATTGTGAATGAGGAGGTTAGAAACTCACGAGCTAAGTTCTCAGTGTCATCATCAAGCCTCTTGGTGTTCAAGGAGGTGCCGCTTGAAGCCGCCTTGTTCGTTCCAGCATTGTCTATACACAACAACACAAACCAGATCCACGTTAGATTCAAAACCTTGATGCTATCAATCGATAATCATCGTCAAATCGAATTCACAACAAATGAAAACCCTATCACGAGTCCCTTTCCAAGAAATCACAGCAATCTCATCTCGATTCAATCGCCAAATCTAAACCTAAACCAGATCTAAAAGAAAACACGAAGATCGAGAAGAAGAGTAATTAGGAAACGAACGTTTTCTGACGGATTCGATTTCGGCGCCGCTTCTCCGAGCAGCGTTGACAGTCTTCTCATCGCGCTTGGCGGCGGCGTTGGGGGTTTTCTTGCGGATCACAACGGGCTCCCAATCCTGAGTCATCGGTCCTACTCCTGCCATGCCTTCTTCCTTCTTTCTTCAACCGCCTTTCTAGGGTTTCTTCTTCTGCGAATAAATGATAGAGAGAGAGAGTATGGATAAAGCAGACCAACCTTATCGTTTTGCTTTTTATATCTATGTTATTTCTGGTGGTAGTTTAGTAAATAGCCTATATTGATGGGTCCCGTGAATTATCAGCAAAATATCTTTGCCGAGGCACTGAGGCTTTCTTAAAGCCCGTTTGGACCTGGTAGGGAGGCCGAAATTAAAACGGGCTATTAACTTCTTACCATCATCTCTACTAATGTATTTTATTTTATTTATAAAATGATTTTTTTTTATAATAAATATGAAATTTACTTTTAATAATTTATTTTAAACAATAATCTCTGTACTATAAAATATTTTTTCTACATAAACAAATTTTAAATGAATATATATAGAGATAGATTGGAGTAATTTAACTTTATATTATAGAAACAAATATAGAGATAATTTAGAAATACTCTAAAGAACACAACAAAATGTGGACTTTTCAAAGTGAAATCCACAAATGGTTACTTTTCTTTTACCATATTGAATAGTACGAGATTTTGTTTGATTCATTTTTTGCATATATAGCAACTACAATCAATGCCATTAAGAAGTTGTCATATCTACTTTATACATAACTCAATATGGGGACTGTAACTTAACGTGTGTGTAACTGTTAATTAGTAACCAAAACAATACAGCTGTAATTGTTGGTGTCTTCTTTCTTCTGTCTTCCTACTACAAAAAGACCAAGTCTAGAGAGAAGAAAACGCCAGTGGGAATTGATTCAAACTTAGAAAAGCAAGGGTTTAAATTGACTGTTTCGAAAAGTAAGGGCAGAGAAAGTGAATCTCCAGATTGTTTAGTGACCTAGAAAGCAAAAGAGACAAAAAGGATCAAATTCTGATTCTTCCTCCTCCAATTCGATTCAATTCTTCTTAGTCGTCGCCGTTTCTTCTGATTTTTTTCACTCATCTGCTCGAAAGGTCCCTCTCTTTATCTCTGTCTCTATCTCTTTAATCATTGAAAATTGAAATCCACCTGTCTTCCTCTGCTTCTACTTTAAGCTGTTCCTTTTTGCTTTGCACCATTCATTTCGATTTAAGATTCAGTGAAATAAATAAAGGTTGATTGTTCACTTGTTAGAACATCACTTTGCTTTGTGAGAGAGACCTTTTGAGCTAATGGATTTGTGATATCTATTTAAAGTTGTTGTCTTTTTGTCTTTTTTATTTCAGGGCAGTGCTTGAGAATCATTTGAAGAAGGTGATCGATCTCTGTTGCCCTTTTGTTATAGTAACATATCTGGAACTGGAAACAGACGCTGCCCATTTATCAAAGTCGAAACCTTTTAACACAACAGTGATAGTAGAGGAGCTCGAGAACTTGGGAAGGATTGTATCATGCCGTATTATATTCAGAGGCTATTCAATACTTGCAAGGCCTCTCTCTCAGCTAATGGACCTGTGTCTGAGGAGGCCTTAGACAAGGTTCGCAACATGTTGGGTACGCACTACGCTTTTTGCTTGTAGTTTCTTTGGTTTCTTTTTACTTCAAGCTCAGCTTGCCTCCGTCGTGTTCTTGAGGAACTCTGTTTTGCTCGTTATATGTTGTGGATTGCATAGTCTTGTAGCTGTCTTGCAAGTTTTCTATTAACTTTCTTTTTTCATTATTTCGTCTTGTAATCTCGCTTGCTCCGTCGTCTTCTTTTGGAAACTTTTGTTGAGCATTGTGTCTGAATCGTAGTGCTATTTTTTAAGTGTCTCAGTTTCTTGTGTCCTTAGACTTCGTTCGTTCTTTTGTCTTCAGTTCTGAGCTTTCTTCCATCATGTTCTTTAGGAACTTTCTTTTGCTCATGATATGTCTGATTTGCACCTGCTATTTTGGGGGTTGTTTTTGCGCTCTCTTATGACGCTAGCCTACTCTTGTAGCTGCCTTGCAACTTTTCTCTTAAGTTTCTTCCATTTTTGAGCAGTATGTCAAACTTCAGTGCTGTTTTGAGTCTCTCAGTTTCTTGTGTCGTTAGACTACTTTTGTTTATCAGGTGTCTTTTAATAGCAGACGTACGTGATACTTGGTATTTTTTTTATTCCAGAGAAAATCAAGCCGTCTGATGTTGGTCTCGAACAGGAAGCTCAGCTGGTGCGTAACTGGTCTGGTCCTGGGAACGATCGTAATGGAAACCATAATTCTCTTCCAGCCATTAAATACCTTCAATTACATGAGTGTGACAGCTTCTCGGTAAGCAAACTTTCTTTTGAGATTGCTGCTGCTGCTTTTGATTGTGCCTAAATCATTGTGTTCAAACAAGTGCATAGTCTTGCCATTGACAGGCTTCTCAGGTTGTAACCAAAAGTACTAGGGATGATTAGGGTTTTTGAATTTGGTGCGGTTTCTTGATTTTCTTGTCTGCTTACGACTTGATCATTGTTCTTCTGTCAGATTGGAATTTTCTGCATGCCACCTTCGTCTGTCATACCACTTCATAATCATCCAGGCATGACAGTGGTAAGCAAGTTAGTTTACGGTTCGATGCACGTGAAGTCATATGATTGGGTTGAGCCTGATCCATCAGAGCTAGACGATCCATTACAAGGTAATAGTCACATGCAAAACGTCCAATGTTAACTTTCCAAATAGTTTTTTTTTTTCAATAAACCTTCTCTGAGTAATCTATTATTCTCCATTTTATTCATAGCAAGACCTGCAAAGCTGGTCAAGGATACTGACATGACGGCTCCATGCCCAGCAACCACACTGTATCCAACAACTGGTGGCAACATCCATTGTTTCAAAGCCATTACTCATTGTGCAATCTTTGATATTTTATCTCCTCCGTACTCTCCTACTCATGGAAGGCACTGCAACTACTTCCGGAAATCCCCTACACTTGACTTACCTGGTAATATATATATATTAAAATCATGGTTTATATAGGTTCTTGATTAGATCTATAGCTTAACATAATTGGTTTACGGTTATCATTTGTTCCTAAACCAGGTGAGATTGAAGTGATGAATGGAGAAGTGATATCAAATGTGACATGGCTTGAAGAGTATCAGCCTCCAGATAACTTCGTGATATGGAAAGTTCCTTACAGAGGTCCTGTTATTAGAAAATGAGATCATGATAAGGTTTGAAGCATAGAAGAATGAGCAGAAAGAAGGAGCTTTATCATCAGGAGAATAAAATTGGTAAACCATTCAGAAGGGCTACTGGTTTGTGGTCAAGAAGTTCTCAGTGACCAGCCTGTTTCATCATATGATAATGTTTTACTACTACACACATCTTTACTATCACTTTACTAGTTCAATATGATTAAGATTTTTTTTGTCAGAACAATTGCTCACAAACAATGTATTAGTTTCAATAAATTTGTAGTTTTACCTATCCTTTG
Source organism: Hirschfeldia incana (assembly GCA_026261945.1). Classification (NCBI taxonomy): domain Eukaryota; kingdom Viridiplantae; phylum Streptophyta; class Magnoliopsida; order Brassicales; family Brassicaceae; genus Hirschfeldia; species Hirschfeldia incana. Next base: position 215,769 of record JABCMI010000120.1, read on the forward strand.
CGGCTTTGCCCATCCTCTTTATATATCAAAATCATAGAAAGATAATAGTTCACCTTGTAGCTAAAGCTAGCCATAAAACCTTCTAGTAGAACAAAAGTTTGAATTATTTACCTAACCTTGCGTGAGCTTAATGAAACACTTGTTTATAATAGAAAGGTTAAATAAGAAAGGTTCAAAACTGGAAACAGACGTATGTTTCCTCCACAAAACCAGGTTCGACATGCAAGAGAAGCATCAGTACAAGATATGAAAGACAACAAAAATGTAATCAGAACTACGATGTTTAAAAGAAACATAAGCAAAAATCCTCTGATCTTCCATTGCCTTACTTTCTAACCACACTCTTCTTCCTCTTAGGTGTCAAACCACCGCCAGACTCTTGTTTCGTTACTTTTGCCATCGGCTTTAACTCATTCTCTTTCAGCTTCCTCCCCTTGGCCACTTTCTTCTTCGGTTTCTCAGCTTCTGCAACCTCGCTCACCTTCTTCCTCTTCTTCTTCTTATCACCACCAGACTCAACACTAACCTCAACATCACCAATCTCATCATCATCAAGCACCTCAGACACATTACTATCCATATACCTAACCTCATGAATCCTACCCTTCTTCTTCTTCTCCTTCACCACACCACTCTTCTCCACCCCTTCCTTAACAACAGCAACACTCTTCCCACCACCAAACGCATCAATCCTCAGCTTCAAATCAGGCACACTCTGATAAACAGGCAACGCCACGCTCTCAGACAGCTTCAAATGCAAAGACCGAACATACTTCCACTTACCAGGCAAAACCTCAACAACACCCTTCAAAGTCTCCACCACATTCTCAACAATCTCACCCCCTTCCATCGACAACTTCCCAACCTTCACAACGCTACACGTCCCCGTCCTCAAAAAAAACATCGCTGATCCACAACCCCTCTCCACCTGCTCCTTCCAGTTCCTATGCTTCAAATCCACACCAACCGGCAGCTTCTTGGAATCGAAAAACTTCTTCCCGATCAGCCTCGGGAGCAGAGGAATCACTCTCCGATCCGCGAAGAACATCTCGTAAGAATCGCAGAGCTTCCGCTTCGACTCGAAGGCCTTGTAATCGGTCCTGAGCTTGGAGAGCTTGAGGATCTTCGTGATCGGGACGTTATCCGATTCGATCTTGTTCTTGGCGTCTTCTTTGGTTAATCCGCTTTTAGCTCTGTCGTCGATGATGAGGCAGAGCTCCGGGGAGGAGGAGGAGGATTCTTCGGAGTTGATGAGGGGGTGTGGGAGGGGGATAAGGTGAGGCTTCGTGCGGTTTGTTTGTGGGATCTTCTTTAAGGTGATGACGAGGTAGATGAACTCGTCTTGCTCCAGGAGCTGTGGCTTCTCTGTTTTTGATTTCTCGGTTCTCCATTTGAGTAGGGCGGTGACGGCGGTTTCGATGGTCTTGGGGGTTACTCTTGAGGTCTGTGGAGGTGGAGCGAGTTGTTGCTGTGGCGGCGGCGATGCTGCGGTGGTGGTGGTCATTGAGAATATTAGGGTTTAAGGGAGGAGGGGGAGGGAAGAAGGGTATGTGTTTGAAGATTTATACGTTGGTGATTCTGTGCCCTGGAAGTTAATGGGCCTATTTTTCCGGCCCTTTAGTGGTTTTCTTGAACTTATGGGATCAAATTCAGCCATTGTTGTATTTTTGTGATTTGTCTCTTTAGTGGGTCAAAATGTCCTTTTAACTCTCTTTTTCTGTTTTTCTAAATTGAATTATTAAAATATTTCGTTCTGACACATTATTGTAGATATGTTTGAAAATGATTATGTATATAGATACGTTTGACAGAATGATGATTTTTTTGATATTATATACTGATAATTAACAGTTTGAGATGGGATTACAATGATGATTAAAAGGTTAAAGTTTCTTAGCATTTTTTATCTGATTTTGGTATTAGTTTGTAAAGATACTTTTTGTTTGATATAGAATAGTTTATTTATGAACGTATTATGGAAGTTTAAGTTTCAAGTACTAAAAATTTAGAATTATGGAAGGATTGATTATAACAAAAGATAGCCAAATTAGCAGGGGACTCCAAATTAAATTAAAAAATAGATTATGAAAATGGGATTATAGTTGATACAGACTGCACTATTTACTATAAAGCTGTTGCCTTTATTTCATGTTCTTCAACAGAAAATGAAACGTTATGACCTTTTTAAAATTGTGTGTTCTTTTTTCCCCATAACCAATTCAAAAATTATTTTGTGTTAGAAACTAGAAAGTTCAAATTGAAACGTATACACATTGACTTATTGGGAGTGTCATATGATAATGTTGACTTCATTGAATGCTACGAACATTGTTAAGCTATTATAGATGCCACTCTCTATAACACAAAAGCCAAGTCATTATAACAGAGAAATGAATTTGCCTTTTTTTGTGTTGAAAAAAAAATCTAAACTTTTCAAAACTGTCTCTGTCTATATATCGTTGCAACGGTTCTTCTCTCTCTCTGTCGTCATTTCAATTCAAACTCTTTTGCTTAACGTCTCTTGCTGCGCTTCTATACTACTTGGAGTTCTCGTCCAATCTCAAATGCTCAAAACCCTCAATCTCAAATCTGTATGATCTTTCCTGATCTGACCAACTTCTCAGATCTTCTCTCTCTCTCTCATTTTCCAGATTTGAAATTACAAGGGTTTCTGATAATGGATGGACCCATAAGTAAAAGGCTAAGACTTTAGAATCCCTGTGAAAGTGAAAGGTACAAAGACTGGTCTTTTAGCTTAATTCAATTCAGTAACTGATTACATTAATTCGCAAAGTCTGTTCCTTTATCTCATTCTCACTATCCTTTAGATAATTCAATCATTAATTCATTTACATTGATTTGCAAAGTCTGTTCCTTATTTGTGTCTGTTTTTGTCTTGATTTGATCCAAAAGCTTCTTGTAATTGCATTCCACTGAGATTGATTCAGTTCTTGTTACCTTTAGTGGTGAAATAAAAATGGACATTGTTGAGAGGAAACGACCAAGAGGAGCGTTTCTAAATCTGTTTGATTGGCCTGGCAAATCAAGGAAGAAGCTTTTCTCATCCAATGTCTCCCAAATCTCTGGTATGACACTTCACCCTTTTCCTTTCTGTATATAGAACTCCTTTTTGTAATCTGAAAGTTTCTTTGTTTTACAAACAGAAGATTCAAAGCAAGCAAAGGAGAATGTTCAAAACCCATCATCTACACAGCATTCTGTTGTAAGCCTTTTACTCTTAATACTATCTTCCTTGTTTTATCCAATGTTCTTGTGGCTGTGTTAGTTTAGTGAATGACATGAACTGATTCTGTTACGCCTCTGGTGTGATTTGTTTCAACAGTTGTAAGACTTTTGCTCCAATACTATTTTCCTTGTTCTATGCAATATCTGTGTGTGTGTGTGTGTGTGTGTGTGTGTGTGTGTGTGTGTGTGTCTAGGGAATGACATGAACTGATGTGTTACACCTATGGTATGTTCTGATTCAACAGTTGTAAGACTTTTTTTGCTCTCAATACTGTTTTTCCTTTTTTATGCAATGTTTGTGTGTGTGTGTTCGTTTAGTGAATGACATGAAGTGATTGCGTTACACCTCTGATGTGATCTGTTTCAACAGTTTCAGGAGGTTGATCAGACTGTAAAGAACTCAGCTTTCAATCCAAGAAGCGACTCAAGCTGCTGTGCATCCTCTGTAACTAGTGATGATGGAAGCATGGCTAGAGCACCAAGTGTGGTAGCGAGGCTCATGGGTTTAGAGTGTTTACCACAACCAAACGTTATGGAACGTCCTGATCTTGATCCCTACTTTCTCAGATCCTCGTGCCAGGCAAACACCTTTGATCATCAGAGTGACGCTTCTTTGGATCATTTGGATTCAAGAACCAGTAAAGGCCCACGCAAGAGGATGATTGAGCGGTTTCAAACCGAAACCTTACCTCCAAGAACCGCTAAACCGATCTCTGTCACTCACAGTAAGCTCTTGTCTCCTATAAGGAACCCTGGATTTGTTCCATCTAGGAACCCTGCTTATGTAATGGAAGCTGCTTCAAGAATGATAGAGTCAAGTCCACGGATGATGGCAAGAACAAGGGTGGTTCCATCATCTGATTCTTCTTCTCCAGTTCCATTAAGGATCAGAGATTTGAAGGAGAAACTAGAAGCTGCTGCGCAGAAAGCTTCTACTTCATCATGTCCTCAAATCTTCGATGATAATAAGAAAACTAAAGCAAAGGCAAGCAGTAGTCAGAAGCATGACAGTTTAACAACGTCCTCAAGTGGAAACAAAAGGAGCCAAAAGGAGAAAGCAGAGGCTAAGAGCCGTGCAGTGAAAAGCCAGACTGGTCTCAAAGGATCTTCCTTAAGTACAGGGAAGAAGAATGTGCTTAAGCAGAATCACCAGAAGCAAAACAGTAGAGACAATCAGCAAAGTAGGAAACCAGTGAACAAAGTTGTCAACAAGGTTCTTGTTGTGGATAGTGGATCCACATCGAAAAAGAGTCTTCCTCGAAGCAAGAAACCGCGAAATGGGGTGCAAGAACATGGAATCAAGAGGGGTGAGAAGTTGATGAAATGCAGCGTTTCTGTTGATGATCATAAAAGGGAAACAGATGTGGTTTCTTTCACTTTCTCGTCTTCAATGAAAGGTTTATCATCTGACTCACAAGGAACCAAACAAGATGCAGACTCTGCTGTTAAGTTCAATGTGATAGGTGGTGATTCATTAAATGCGCTTTTGGAGCAAAAGCTCAGGGAACTGACCTCGAAGATTGAATCATCTAGCTTAATCCATAAAGAGTCTTTAAAATCTATTTCTAGCTCTAGCTTGATCCAAGAAGAGTGTGAATCTGTTTCTGATTGCACTTCATTCTATAACAACCAGAATTGCCACGTTAGTATCCATAAGATGATTCAGGGAGAAGAACATGAAGTTAGCAGCATCAGCACTCTTACAGAGGCTGATGATTCCACATTCTCCTGCAACAAAAGTTTCTCAGATTGCAGACAAGAGAGTGAATATGGTATGTCTTTGTCAGTTTATGCCTTGAATTTTTCTCCCTTTCCAATGGTTTAGGCTAAGAGTTGTTATTTTTTTTTTCAGGCAGGAAAGAGAGTTCATCAGATCAAGAGCTCACTTGTGTTTCATCAAAAGAGTCTAACCACCAAACCTTAGATGAAACATATTCTACAGCAACAGTGGACTCGGAGTTTGAGTACATTACCAAGATCCTCAACTCTAGCCAGCTCATGTTTCAAGACTTGGCCTCAGGGACAACCACTAATGAACTATTACTACCCTCAAGCCTCTTTGATGAAATGGAACGCTCTCAAGCTGTAAGGTCAATGAAGATGGAAAGAAAGGCGCTTTTCGACTGTGTGAATCAGTGCTTAGCAGTGAAGTTTGAAAGGATGTTAGTTGGAAGCTGCAAAGGGGTGATGATGATGAAGCTGTTGGAACACAGAGATTTGTTGGTTGAAGAAGTGAAGAGAGAAGTTAAAGGGTTGAAGAAGATGAGAGAGATGATGATAGACGAGCTTGTGGATCATGACATGAGCTGTTTGGAAGGGAGATGGGTTGATTATGCGAGAGATATGTTTGAGGAAGGCATTGATATAGAAAGAGAGATAGTTTCTACTTTGGTTGATGATTTAGTTACTGATCTTTTCTCTACTGGCTTTTCTTAAACGGTCCTTGTAGGTTTTTATCAATTTAATAAACTAATTTCGGTTCTGTTAATATTTTTTTTTTTAAATTGTAAAACATTTTCGTCGCACATCATTTAACTTTTCAAACAATTGCTATAAGAACTTAGGTAAGTAACCATGACAAAAAAAAGAGAAAATCATATACACTATTCTATACATTAACACTAATTGTCTCTTTACATTTCTCATATTCCCTTCCCTAATCTAATTTATTTAAATTCATAAAAATGAGTGGTCAACTTTATGACATAAAGCATAGTTTTCAGTATATCAAATGTTTTGAAATTTTTGAATTGAACATATTATTTTTTCGGGGAACGCAACTTTCATTTTGAATTGAACATATATTTTAATAAATTTGATCTGTAATGTTGAAATAAATGAACTGGCACATAAACTATATTTTATGGAGAAACTACTTAAACTATCACATTTGCTCTTAATTTTAAAGAGATAAATTAATACTTAAAACGATAGAGTAAAATTTGAGGGTGAAGTTTTAGAAGGTGAAAGTAAAATTTTAATAAATATATAAATAAATATTTAAAATAAAAGTTTTAAAAATAGTTTCAAAATAATTTTAGACTTTGAAGATTTATAACCGCTAGCTAATAATTTCCCTCTAACCTCTTTCAACATAAGTTTTGTTTACATACTTATTCTCAAACAATTTTATACAGCTGTTTCTCAATTTCAAAAATTCTTTGGTGACATATTAAGTTGAGATGAAAATAAAGAAGATATGTTTAAATTTTTCAAACTCCCTTCAATCTTCTATGGGATTGGTAACTTCTAGATGAAGCACCTGCAAAGCCTATAATCTCTCTATTTGCTGGCAGACTTCAGTATCTATAATTGCGATTTGCATTCCTCAGAATAAATAGTCAATATCATTTACTGCAAACAACTATCAATTATGAAGTTCTGGAGGTAAAGAAAAGTTTGTGTAACTTAGTCACATTTGAGTAGCACATTTAGTTCATAAGCTGTGCAACTTGGTCACATTTGATTAGTACTTTTAGTTAACTAGTTCTGTAACTTGGTCACACTTGATTACATCTTTGCTTGGTAAAGAACTGAGATTTGTTGATTCTTATAGAACATGTATTTTTATATGAATACATATGATCATATCCATACTAAGCAATTGAAAAGAAATCAGCTAAGTTTCTGTTTCTAACATCATTCTCCTAAAAACATAAGCATCATCAATCAGTGGAACAACAACGTCTTCAAGAAGATCCATAAGCATCATCAATCATTTATTTTTTTTTTAATATTTATATTGAAATAGTAAAATTGATATATAATATTAAAAATAATTATAAAATAATAATAATTTCAATTTTTGTATAAATATTATAAATAGTAACGACATTTCTATATTATAAATTGATCTATATTAAAATATTTTTACTTATAATGAAAACAACAATCTGATTTCCGAAACAAATATTTAACTAAGAGAGAAAATGAGTCCACTCTATTTACTCCAATCAATGGTAATTTAAAAAAAAAAACTATTGGTATAACTAAACTAAAATAAACACTGAAAGAAAGTAAATAGTTATACTTACTAAAAAATATTATAGTTAGACAAGTATATAATTTTTAAAGTGAATAGCAAAACAAATAGTTTACTATTATTATAAAAATTATGAATGTTAATACTATTTTAGATAAAAGTAAATTAAACATATAAAATAAATTTTAATTATTAATTTATGTATTCACCCTAGTAGGGTGGGTTTACCCTATAGTTTAATATACAGGAGGATGTCCATTACATGTGATTCTTATAATTTATTCTGCCAAAATTCTCTTATCTTTAGTTTTGAATAAGAAAGCACATCTTTTACGTTGTAACAGCAATTATATGCTCTTACCACATTGCAAATGCTAGATCATCTCTGAATCTAAACCTCTTAACCTAATTAAAGGAAGAGCTACAGTTCTTTTAATCTCTCCAAACTAAACATTCACAAGGGACATCATTATTGAAAGCAGAAAGACATAAGAGAACATCGCATGCGGAACTCCAAAGAGAGATCATTTATTCAAACCATTCAAACAAAACATTCACTCACACCTACAACTTCCAAAAGCTTCGTCTTTCTTTTTAAAACACGATCACATTTTCATAGAAACTGACAAGTTTAACAACCCTCACACTCAGTTGGACTGACGCAGCTCAGGTCGAACAAAATCTGCATCTTCAGGCACAGAGATATCAACGGTAGGCCTGAGCTGTGCACACACCTCGATAGCACCATGGACAGGATCAGCAAAGAAGTTGCTGATCAAGTCTTTGTTGATCGGTGCACCATTGTCCACAGCCACCAAAGCTTGTTGAGTCAGGTTGTAGTCAAACCTCGGTGCCCATTTCCTCGATCCCAGTCTTGCTGTGGTCGAACAGTTATCCACCATGAATGACACTCCTCTAGCATGCATAAACGGGTTTAGAGAATCAACAGACTCAATCACACTCTCGTTGATGATCTCTGAGTATGAGTGACCCTTCTTCCTCAAGATCTCAATCTACACAAATAACTCTGTGATGAGTAAACCGGAAGAGAAACCAAACCGAATATAAACAAAAAGACATGCATACCTGAGCCATCATAAGGGCAACGTAAACTCCAGCGGTGAAGGGATACAACGGACCCAAGTCACCAGCTGGTCTTGACTTCCTAACGCGTTCACCGACCTTCCACATTCTTGTCTGATCAATCTTTCCCATTGGGAATGCAGGTAAGCCCTCCTTATCCTGTTACAAGTCAAGATAGTTCCATCAAACCGTATGCTTGTGTAAATGTAAGAAGAGAATAGGTTTGAGTTATTACGTAGAAGCGACGACCGGCTAAGACAACACTCCTGATCTCGCTGCCAGCTGCTACATCCTCGTAGCATTCGTAGAGAATCTCCATACATGGATAGAAGGATGCACTGTAGGCAGTCTCGAAATCCTTTTTGCCTTCTTCAGACAAGGACTTGTAGACAGCCAACATTCCCTGAGTAGAGATAGTCCTCGAAATGTTTCCTGTGATGCACTCTACTGTGTTCTTGTAAGCCAAGTCTTCACTCATTCCGTTCTCAGTGTACCTTCTGAACAGAGACTCCACGATTCCGTGAACAGCACCAAGCAAGATACCTATTAAAAAAAAGAAGATAGATAGGTTTTAAACATTTGATTTAGCAACAGAAAAACAATTTACGAGTTGAGTATCAACGAACCTCTTTCTCCAAAGATGTCACTCTTGTACTCTTGCTCAAGAGTAGTAGCAAAAGTAAAAGGAGACCCAAGTGCTACTGACCATCCCAGAGCAACATCAGCGGCTCTACCGTCAACATCCTGGTGGACTGCAAAACTGGCGTTGATTCCAGCACCGTTGATTTCTTTGCCTTGGACGTAAAGCCTTCTCACAGAAGGACCCATTCCTTTAGGGCAGACAGCTACCACGCTGATGTTCTTTGGGAAGTCGAGTCCCATTGACTGTAAATGTCCCAGTAGAAACCCGTGTGACAAACCGAGAATGCTGTTTGGTTTCATGTGAGAGAATATTTTCTCATAGTTATCAGCCTGCGACAACAAAATACATTAGAGTTTAATTATATAAAAAAAAAAATATCAAGATAATTCAAGATTGTGAAATGCACTTACTTGAGCAGCATCAGAGATCAAAAGCAATACAAGATCACTGCCGGAGATAGTTTCCCATATATCACCCAAAGTACCACTTTCTTCGGTGAAGCCAACAGCGCGTGCCTCCTCAAACGATTTAGAGCCCTTTCTAAGCCCAATCTTCATTTTCATTCGAATAAAAAAAGAAACCAAGTCAGGGTATAGCCTTCAAGTAACAGCAGAAGGCAAAGAGAAATCTATAATAGCAATTAAACAAAAATATTAAAGACAACACATGAGTTGGGGATTACCTTAACAACGATGTCAGACTTTGCCTCCACAAGTGAATCCCTTAGATTTTGTGCTTGAGCAGGTCCCTGCAAATGTATATAAATTAGCAAGAAAATCTCAAAAAGAGAAAAAGAAAATGAAACTAATGTATTCACTTTCCTCCTTCGGAAAATATATAAATAAAATGCAAAAGAAAACATTTTAAGTTCATGACCCATGACGTAATCAAGAAACTATTCATTTTGCTCCTTCAAATTCAAATATATCAAGGAAAAAAATTACACTCAACTATTCTTTTTTGATTTTGCGCCTTCAAAATCAAGAAAGAAAATTACAATAATCTTTTGATTTTGCTCCTTCAAACTCAAATATATCAAAAGAGTGCAAAAGAAAACATTTTACTGTCATGACCCATGGCTTAATCAATAAACTATCTCCACAGTCAAAACGCAGTGTTCTATAGCAGATCGGACCTAAACAAAAAGCAGTGTTCTCTAGCAAAACATTACGCCTGCCTAATCAATAATTCCCTATATAGAGCGTAATTCTTGAACATTAGTCCAAAGTCAACAAAAGTCACAGCTAAGTTTCAAATTTTGCTTCTTAAGTAATGAATCACAAATCAAAGCACAACAATTTAGTAGCATCGAAATAAGTAATATGTTGATTAAGGAAAGGTCATTCACTATAATATAAGAGACAAAAAAACTACCTGAGAACCCCAGCCAATGACACCAATCTGCTTAATCCCTTTGAAAGCATCAGGAAGATGCTTGAACAAATCCCTTCCTCCTCTCACAATGTACTAAAACAAAATATAATAAAACATTAGCAAAAGTTAAAAAAACAACAAAAACCAAAAGATCAGATTTTTAACAGAATCAATCGAACCTCTTCGTGACCAGCAAGAGAGACTTTCTCCTTTTTGAAGACAGACGTCTCGAAATCCAGAGAAATAGGGGCTCTGACCGTAGAGGACGACGACGCGACCATTCTCGCCGAGAGGGAAGATCCGGCGCCATTTCCGGCGACGGCGGCGGTGAGAGACCTCAGAGACTTGGAAGCCGAGGAGGTGAAACCGATGTTGGGGAAAGCAAAGGTCGAGGCTTTCGATGACCTAAGGGCTTTCGAGGAAGATGAAGCAGATGGGCATGAGAGGGAAGGAGCGATGGATGAAGTCGCAGCAGCCGCCATTTTGAGTCTGAGTGTGTAGCAAATTAGGGTGAGAGAGACAACGAGCAACACACCTTCTACTCAAGACGACGAAGTGGTAAATATTTAATTAAAAATAAATAATAATAATAAAATAGTCTAAAGCCCATCATTGAGGCCCATTTGGGCCAAATCGTAACGTCTTTGTCCATCAACAGCTTAATGTTGACTTCCCAGCGGTGGTGACATACACGTGTCTTGTCTATGTCAGGAAGTCCAAAAGGTCAACACAATGGACGGTCCAGATTTAATTAAAGTTAAGTGGATCGGGTGGGCTACAACTAACGCGAAGCCTCTGAGTTTCTTCGTCTTGTCGACTCGTGAGATTGTTGTGATCATCACAGTAGGGCAACAAGACTTTAACTTTAAAGATTCTACGAGGTGCTTGATCGATTCAGTCATCTGGGTTATTTTATCTGGTGGTTGTGAGGATGGATCAAGCTTCTTCTTCGTCGAATGTTAAGGAAGAGAAGAGATCGTCCTCTGATCCTGTGACCGGCGATGATAGCGAGGAGAGGGAAGCTATAGAGATTCCTCTCTTCCAAGTCCCTGAATGCTATGTTTATTTGGTAAAATTTCTAACCTTTATTAGGTTATAACGAAATGGGTTTCTGAAATGTCTAATCTTGATAAGGTTATATTCGTATTCTCAAGGATTATTGGTTAGAAAGTATTTTAATTTGTACAATGTCAAGCTTGATGGTTTCTTGATTGGGTCTCTGTAATCATGTTAACTGTTGGGGATCATTGTTACATAATCTCATTGACATTGTGAAGTGCCGTTCTTTAGATAATAGGCTACATTTGAGCTTGATGGACTCGTTTTTATTCTACGGTTTATGTTTTCTACTATGTTTGTTATTTTTTTTGTTACGGCAAGTGAGCTCGTCTTCGTCTTGTGTGTATGCAGATACCTCCAAGGAAAAGTGCAGCTTCCTACAGGTTCTTTCTTGCCTTCATGATCAGACAGTGTCTTATCTGTAGTTAGGAGATTCTTTGAGAACCCTTGTTTCTGCTGATAAATAACTTGGAACAAACTTATCGAACCAGTTCCTGAACTTAGTAGGAGTGTCTGTTTGGACTTAATTTGTATCAATATAGTCACCTTTCCTAATTGCATTTGCGTTTAATCAGCTCAACGTGCCTTGCTTAGGCCAAAGATGCATTGAGTAATCTTTTGGAAGACGCTGATACCTTTTATATAAACTGAACTTGCAGAGCGGATGAGTGGGACGTGAACAAATGGGCATGGGAAGGAGCGTTAAAAGTGGTGAGCAAAGGAGAAGAGTGCATTATCAAACTTGTAGATAAAACCACAGGGGAACTTTACGCTCAGGCCTTTCTCCGAGATGGTGAACTTCATCCAGTAGAAGCCGTAATCGACAGTAGCAGGTAACAACAAAAAAGAACAGTAGAACTGAAACTTGGTCTTTCTCATATTATATGCTTGCGCAGCTAGTCTAACTAAAAACCTCTGTTTTTGTCTTGTAGATATTTTGTTCTCCGTGTGGAAGAAAACATAGGTGGTCGTGCTCGTCATGCTTTTATTGGACTCGGATTCAGGGAGAGAACTGAAGCATATGATTTCCAAGCAGCATTACATGACCATATGAAGTAACATTCCACTTTCAAAATCTCTGAGTCTTCTTTTAATTCAGACATTTAACCAAAGAAATCTTACTCTCTTTGCTAAAGGTACTTGAACAAGAAGAAGACAGCAGAAGAGATGGAACATCACTTTCAGCACACATCATCTGTTGATTACAGCTTAAAGGAAGGAGAAACCATTGTTCTTCAACTCAAAAATGTAAGGTTTACAGCTATTGTGTAGCTACATTTTTCTGCAAGTTTCTTGTCTTTTCCTTCACATCTTAATGATCGAAACAGAGGAGCGAAAAAGACACAAAGACTAAAGTGGTAGAGAAGAGTTTGAGCAATCTCTCCTTGGAGGATAAGGGCAAGTCGATAGAAACCATTCCTCCAATCATCCCTCCGCCTCCACCTCCTGGACCGCTTTCTCCTGCCACAACCGCTCAGAAGTCCCCATCAAGCCTCAGCTTCCAAAAATCATCTGAACAACAAGATCTAGATACAAAGCGAGAAGAAGTAGAGAAGAAAGAAGAACAAGAAGCTAAAGAAACAGGGGTTGAAGATGCACCAGATGATGACTTTGGAGATTTCCAAGCCGCAGGCTGATTTAGCCTTCAAGTATTTTACCATACAGAAAGCATTTCGTTTTATAAGAAGTAATGTGACTGATCAAAGTTTGGATTGTTTGCTTTTGAGAGAGAGTCCACCTTCTGTACAATTGCATACAAGACTATTTCTCCGAACTTGTGATTAGATAGGTAAACTTTGAAGTCTTTTCATTCATTCACCATACACAATGTTCAAAAAATTGCTAAGCTGTGATTAGGAGCATTTGCAGAAAAAATAGTGATTAGACAGATTATTAGAACCATAACGATACACATTACTCAACATGTGAATTGCAGGAGAAACAACTAGAGAAAAATAGAAACGGATTCTCCTGAAATTTTACGTTCTTTAACTACTCTCCAGAGACGAAACTGAGAGTGCTTCTCTGTTCTTCCGCAAATCTTTTACAACCATCAAGAAAACTACGCCACACAGTACCGTCTGCAAGGAAAGGCATTTCAGAAATTAACTGCTCAGCTTCCTCCACGTACCCGTTTCTAGCCAAAAGATCAACGGCGCAGCAATAATGATCCATATCTTGTTCTACTCCATAATCCTTCATCTTCCAAAACAACTCCATTCCTTCTTTTACCATACCACTGTGTCTGCAAGCAGTTAGCATAGAGATGAACGAGACACGGTCCGGCTTAAACCCCAGAGACACCATCTCCTCAAACATTTCAAACGCCTCACGTCCATATCCATGAATGCCGAGAGAAGAGATCAGTGCCGTCCATGTAATGATGTTCTTCTCTCTTGTTTCTTCAAACACTTTGATCGCACTCGTAACGCTTCCGCATTTCCCATACATGTCAATCAATACGTTGCAGACAAACGTGTCTGCACGGCTGAAATCTGTTTTTGTTATAAGGCCGTGGATAGAGCTTCCTAGCGTCAAGTCGCAAGACTTAGCACACGTGCTTAAGATACTAACGTATGTGAAGTTATCAGGGCGGATGTTTTCTTTTAGGATGTGTCTGAAAAGTTCTGTAACCTCCTTTCCGTGGTTATCAGACCGAGAGTAAGCCGCAATAGCAATGTTCCAAGATACAGTGTCTGGCTGTTCTAGCGTCGAGATCAGCTCCGCCGATTCATTGTACTGCCCTGTTCTGCTGTATATTCCAGCGACGATGTTGAATGGGACAACAGAAGAAGGTTTGCTAGACCAGTCCAGAAGAAGAAGAGCATCATTCATCAGTTGATTCTTGGCGTAGGATCTCATGAGAGAGCTTAACACATAGTCGTTATCTTCATATCCCATTCTCACAATAACAGAGTGCAGCAGTTGCAACTCTACGACACAACAGGGTTTGAGAGCTGTCGAGAGAGTATATTCAGTTGGCCTGAAACCCGTTTGAAGCATTTGAAGAAACAATGAGAGACAAATGGGATCGTCTTTGTTGGCGTAACCCCAAAGCATTGTATTCCAGCAAACAATGTTCTTATCACTTATAGAATCGAAGCATAGGCGTGAATCTTCTAGACTACCACATTTAGCATAAAAGTCTATCAATGCATTCCCCAAGTAGATGTCAGTCTCGCAGCCGTTCTTGATCAGTGTGCCATGAATCTGGCGTCCGAAACTCAACGTCTGCGTGTGAGAAGAAGCACTAAGAACACTAACGTAAGTACCTTGGTTCGGGGAAAACTCATGCTTTGGCATAGTTACAAAGATCTTGAGTGCTTTCAACGGGTTCTCACTTTTGGCTGTTGCACCGATTACAGCGTTCCATGACACTACATCCCATGAAAGCGCCTCCTCAAACACTCTCTCTGCCATAACTGTGTTGCCACATCTCCCATATGCGCTGATAAGAGAATTAACGATGGAAGTATCACAATCCAATCCTATTTTCATCGCTGAGCAATGCAACTGTCTGCTAGCTTCCAAGTCATTTTCACAAGACACACACGACAACACACCCAAGAAAGAGCTTTCGGATAAACACTCCCCTGTCCCAACAAGCTCACGGAAGAGAAACATGCATTCTCTCAAAAACCCACCACGCCCCAACAAAGACATCATCTGGTTCCACGTCACCAAGCTCTTCAACGGCATATATTCAAACACTTTTTCCGACATTTCAAGTAATTCAAACCTCCCATACAAACCCAACAGCTCAGTACCAACATACGCACCATCCCCAAACAAACCATACTTCAAGCTCAAACCGTGCAACTGAGTTCCACCACGAAGATCCAACGATGGACATGACAATAAACCACCAACCGTTGACTGATTCGGGGAAATTCCAAACTCCCTCATCTCAGAGAACATACGCCAAGATCTCTCCGCGTATCCGGATTTGCTGAACGCGCTAATGATCGTGTTGAAGGACACTGTGTTTCTCTCAGGCATTCTATCGAACACCTTGGCTGCACAAGAAACCTCGCCGAGCTTCAAGTATAGAGAGATAACGTTGTTGGAGATGTAAACGGGCTGATCAAGGGTGTTCCATATCGTGATGGAAAGCGCGTGGAGAGCTTTGGTTCTCGTAAAGGAAGGAGCTTTTCTGCAGAGGTTGAGTAAGCTAAGTAGACGGTTGTTGGGGTTGGCGAGGTCTCCATGGCTGAGGCTCATGCGGGAGGAAACTTAAAGCAGAGAACTTTACAACGGCTCAGTCGCGAGAAGCCGAATTAGTCAAGATGACCGGAGACGACGAACCGTGAGCGAGAAGGCTTGGCGCATTTTTTTATTAAGAGCTAATAAACCCTCTGGTTCAGAGGTTCACTAAAGAATAAAAAGAAAAACAAACTACAGTTCATAAATAACTAGATACGAGCCCGTTGCGTTGCAACGGTTTTTTTTGATATTTTAATTTAATAAAAACATAAAATAATAAACTATTTTATTATAATTTTATGATTGTTTTTTACATAAGTTGTGAAGATTTATTTTATAGTTAAAAACAGTTGTTCTACATAAATTTAAGTTAATACATGTATTTTATATATCATGGTTCATAGATGAATTGCTATCAAATTTTTACTTAGATTAAAGAAAAACTATACACTTTCTTATGAAAAAAAAAATTAAAAGTCAAATAACACCAATTGAGTCAATTACATATGTAAAAAAACTTCTTACATAATGCATTGTACACAACAACAACAATACCGCAGCAGTCAAATACCCAAACTTCACTGATGCTGGTGTCAAACATACCGCCATTGGTAAAAAGCTAACGATTACATAGTTCAGATTCAACATTATTATAAAACCAGTCTAATGAGTAAAATTATTTTTTGGCAAACCTAAAAAAGATAAAAATCTATTTCTCGATAGTTCTTGGATTTTTCATTATATTGATGACTTATTTTAATAATAGTAATATGTTGTCTTCCATAAATTTTGATTCATATTTTTGTTTCAATAATCACAGTGTTTTAAACAGTTTATTAGTTTTTCTTTGTTTTTTAACAAATACTTCACTTTTAATTATTTTTCAAAAAAAATATTAGTTATAGTTAATTAAAACATATAAAACTGTGAACTCTCTCTCAATTGTTTAAGACAAATGTTACACAACATCAATCAATATGTATTATTGATAGTCAGTTAAATATCAAATATATTGCTAGATAAAATATCAAATTTGATTGATTTAGCATCGATAGTGTGATTTTAACTTATTTTTCTATATATTATATATTATTGAAAACTTCTTAATATATAATATTTTGTAGAAAATCATTGTCGTTATGTTTTAAAAATCTAATGCTCTGTAGTTATAGTGATTTTTGATAGTGCGGCCTATAACTGTAAAATATGACTTGACAAATATAGACAACCTCTTTTAAGTTTTAATCTTTACTCTTGTTGACATTAGATATCTAACTCATTCAGAGAATAGATATTTTCAGTTTGAAATACCATCTTGCATATGTTGTCTAGGAATAAAAATTCATTTTCGCACATAACTTTCAATTAGAATTTCTGTTTCAATTACCTAGGTTTTCTCTTTGATTTAAATTCTTTAATAGTTGACCTACAATAATATAACCAATTTTCTTAGTAGTATGGAGATATCTATTTTTCCATGTATCTTTCGGTTACGATTTATGCTTCATTAATTAGTAATATTATATATATATATAAGTAATCTTATATTTGATGTGGATAATTGTAGTTTCTTTTGGGTTTATGATTTTTTAAAAAGGAAATTAACTATTTAAATAAGAAAGTTGACTATTTATAAAAATTATTTGAAATTATTAATCTACAAATATTTTTGATTAGGATTTGAAGAAATAAAAACTACTATTAAACAATATTTTATAATTTTCGCCTGTTTAAGATTACAGAGAAGAACAACTACTATCAATTATTTTGTACAATTTTATTTTTTTATTGTAGATTATTTTGGTTTGTGAGTTTTCTTAAAAGGAAATTAACTATTTAAATAAAAAATTTGATTATTTATAAAAATCTAATTGAAATAATTATTCTACAAAAATTTCTTTTGATTAGGATTTGAAGAAAGTAAAACTACTACTAAACGCTCTTTTATTTACAATTATATTTTCTTTAGAAATTAAGAAAAGTAAAATTAGTATTAAATAAATTATTTGACAAATTTTTTAGTTTCAAATTTTAAAATAAAAAGTGAAAAATGGAATTAAAAAATTTTAAATTACTTTAAAAATCCTCTCTTATCAAATACAAATTTTCCTTATTAAATTTATATTGTAATTTTCCTTTTTAAAAGAATCTGGTGATAAACATTATATTATAATTTATTTAATTAACAAATACGAAATTTTCCTTATATTTTTTTCAGATATTTTCCTTATTTACTTTTTGTTGGTAATGAACATGATATTATAACTTATTTAATTAAAATGGTGTTAATACAAATAATATGAAAAAAATATTAAAAATATCTAAAATAAATGATTAAATAATAATAAAACCAAAACATATTTGTAAAAGTTCAAATAAATGATTATATAGTAATTTTCTTTTTGTATTATAACCAAAAAGTGAAAAAACAATTATATGCTAATTTTCGTTTTTCATAATTCTTTTTATTATCTAAATATATATTTTTAATCATTATATATTTAAATACATGTAAAACTATTCGAAGAAAAAATACTATCAAATGATATTTTGTTTAGGAATTTAAAAACGGAAATATTACTATTAATGATATTTATAGCTACTTTTTAACTAAAATTGTTTTTGTTATTATCTTAATATATATGTTTTTAATTATGAGATTGATTAACACATGTCATAATCTTAGATATATAATCGCCATGTGTCACAATCATGTTAATTAGTAACTTTGAAAACTACTTTTTATATAATAAGATATATTTAATATTTATTTTAAATAATATTTTTTAAAAATTTATAAACTGAATATTAAATTCTACGCCCGTAAATCTTAATTAGATTTTGGATATGTGCTTTAAAATCATAGAATATTATACATTGCAAGAATCTAATAAAAGTTCATCAAATGTATTGTTAAGATGATAAAATGGTAGATATGACTTATTTAAATTTGTCTTTTTGGTGACATTACATCTCGACTTTTTAAACTCATTTACTTTTAATTTTTAATAATTTTATCTATTTATTTAGATCGGTTAGGATTTATTTTGAATGACTAAAATCATTTAATATTTATAAAAATATACTTGTAATTAATTTAAAAAAATTGAAAATGATGTTTAGATTTATTATTTTAGAAAAATAGAAAATTAAATCAATGTAATTTTATATAGAAAAATCTTAGTATATGCGGTTGTCGTGCTTAGTATGTCATAATAATATAAATTTAGTTGAAAACCATAAAAGGAAAATTAGTAAAAAAAATTGATATACGTGAAAATCTACATTATGAAAATGAATCACCCTCTATATAGATCATACAAAATAAAATAATTATACACAATAATTTAACCTAGATTTTAGAATGTTTAAGGAAACTCATATTTATCATATCTTTGTAAATTCATTTATTAAATTTAATTATATTTATGAGTGAAAAAATAACATTAGATGCAATTAAAAGGTTATTTCAAGTTTTAATTCATATTGGTACCTCAATTTCGAATAGTATAGTCGGAAAACACGTTAAGCTATTTTAGTATTGATGTTGTTAGTATTTTTATGGAATACCTTGAAGTGTTTTGAATTGTATAAGGATTTTCAAAATTAAAATATACTTAATATTTTTAATAATTTGTTTTTTTTTTAAAATAATCAGACAATTTTGGTGACCATAATTTGGAAAATCTTTTTAAATATATTTATATTTTTCAAAATCACTTTAAATGATAATGATTGTTGTCAAATTAATGATTCTAGGACTAACTAAAATCTTAAAGAATAATCGACATGTCATATATATAGTTTTCTATATGTTGTACTTTTATTTAGCAAGTCGTTTATTTTTTGTATTAAATTATATTGATTGATGGCTAAATTTAAAAATAAAAAGTGGTATTGTCTTGTAAATATGATAAAAATCCAAATGTAGAATCCTAAATTTTTAAAATAGGATCATGATTAATAGTATAGATATTCACTATAAATCTTCATCACCAAAATCTAATTCTTAACCAATCAACATTGTGTAATTTCTCATCTCAATGCTACTCATAAGTCTTTTTACAAAAGGTTTTTCAACAAAAGATTCTATACTTTCATCTTTAAAAGTTTGTCAAATACACAATACTGTAATATCAAAATAAGTTTTATGGCACATTATATGTTTATGTATATTTGCCATCATTCATTCTAGCCAGACATGTTCATCATTAGGACACACAATAAATTTAGAAGACTTCCTGACAAATGTTACTTTGTATATTATATGTTTTATAGCTTGAATATGATTCATAGTACTAGCGTGAATATTAACACAAGGTATACATTTTTAATGAGCTTAAGTAATCCCACAAAGGTGCAAACATCATTTGTATATTTGATTTTCTTCCTAAGGTCCTTTTGTATATAAATGTAAAAATCACTACTATGGTATAGAAGTTTGATTACTATAATTTTGAAATTCTATTATACTCAAGAATGATTCCAATTTTACGAACTTAAGAAGTTAAAAAAATACTTAAAACATCAAAAATTAGATTTAAACATGTACAACATAAATTAAACAATATTTAGAGTTACAAGATAATAGAAGAAGCTACAATGTATCAATATCCAGAACAACAAACAATTCAAAATTCATAGACATGTTTTAAGATAGCCAATCAGCGAGAGCTTGACTACGAAGAAATCAAGTTTACTGGATTCAAGAAACGATAACAGAGAAACGGTAACAAAAGAGACTGATGAAAAAGGCTCTAAAGTAACATAAAACAATGTTTTTACTTGTAACTTTTATTCTTCCATCAATCTATGGATCTTTTTGACATTTAATGGTATTCAAACCATTTAGCAAACAAAATAATATATTTCTTTCTAAAGGTATTTGACTGTTCCATTTTACCTTAGTTACAAGCAATATACATTTTTTTTTAGAAGTTGTTATTTTAGCACTAGTGCATTGATTTAGTTTATTGTTTTAATCATTAAATATTTAATTTATAGAGTATTTCCAATGTTGTTTCATTTTCAACGTTTGCTTCATATTTATTAATAATGGGTACTTTATTTTTTCTTTGTTCTAAATTTTTTTGAAGAACTGAACAGTATTTTCTTAAGAAATAAACAATATTTCTTCAAATAAATACCACTCAAATTTTCTATTTTTTAAGATAAACTTTTTTATCTACATAATCTTAAACTTTAACTTACAGTTATTTTGTCTAAAGTTGTCATAACTTTGATTGATTCATTTAATTTCAAAGTTTATAATATTACTTTCCTTTAATTACAGTTATTAATAACAAAGAACATAAAAATATTAATTTATGAAAGTTCAATGTTCAATTTAGAAATAATTTGAGTAAACAAGCTCATTATTTTTTTTTCGTTTTGGGATACTTTGGTTAATCAGTTAAAAATAAATATATATATGGCATTATTTTTTATATTTATTATTTAAACATTATATTTATTTTTGTTTATTAATTAATTATTTTTTGTCATATTATTTATTTATTTATGTGATATACTATAACTGTATCACATAATAAAGTTTAACTTATAATAAATAGTAGTTGTAAGATTAATGTTAAAATAAACAGTTTGATAAAGTTTGTAAGTTTGAAAAACCATAAAGTGTTTTTAATAATTAGTTATAAGTAGTGATATCCCCTAGTTATTGATCGAGATGTGATTTGTATATGTGTCATCACTACATTCATTTTTTTTAAAAATGATGACATTAATTGAAAGGAACATGAGTGACTAGAAAGAAATATGACATGTCATCAATTTAATTGTGACATATAAAATTTCATATTTTAAGTTTATGTTTTTAGTAAGATTTCTTAAATATGACAATGATATTTTATATATACAGATTTATATTTTTGGCAAAAATTCATAACATAGTAACAATTCATAAATTGTATATCAAAAATATTTTTTTCTCTATAAATTTTAATATTTTAGAAATATGGTAATACCTAATAACTTTTCTATATCTATTAAAATAATATGTTTATATATAAAAATGATAATTACGAATATAAATTTTTACATTAATTTATTAATCATATTTTTTATTATTAATATGTATATTTATAATTATATATTTTATCAACTTATATATGTTATTTATATTTAATTTATATATTTATAGAACTAATTTGTATATTTACATATAGAAATATTTAAAACAAAACCAACCAAAGAAATTATAATATGAATAAAAATAAATTTATAAAAAATTCATTATTTTATTAAAATTGAATTAAAATTAAATTAAAAGTTAACATAGAAATGAATGAATCAACTAAAATCAATTAGATTATGATTTTCATCAATAAAATTAAAATATTAAAATTGAAAATTTTATTTTTATGAAATATTTATTTTTTATTTTTTTATATCTGCGTATAGCGCATGAAGACACCTAGTAATATATATATATATATATATATATATATATATATATATATATATATATATATATATATATATATATATATATATATATATATGTATATATATTGAGACTGTGTTTTTTTTAATGTTTTGAAGAAAGTCAAATTTTGAAGAAAAAATGAAACTAATCTCTAGTGATGATTTATTAATGATTTAGGAACATTTTTCTTAAAATTAATTTATTTTCAGGAAGAACAAAATTAGGAAACGGGTTTGCTTTCAATCTTTTAGCCCAGAACCGAATTGTTTTGAAATTTCTAAATTTTTGTATAACTAAATCAGTTAAATGATTGTTTTCGTTTGGTCTGAACTCTGAAGGCTAAAGCTATTGTTTTTTTATACTTCACGACTGATCCCACTCTTAACAAAAAAAAAACATCGTTCGTTGATATTTTTTTGTATCATTATCAGCGTAAGAATCGATCCTCGAACTTTTCTCAAAATCCACATCTCAGTTCTACCATTAAAGATTTGCTCAATCTCAGATTCTCTTTTCCTCTCTCAAAGATCCAGGTTGGGTTAACAAAAGTTCTAAGAGGAGAGACAAACCTAAACTATATCTAGGGTTTCGGAGAGTTTGGTCTTGACGGGTTTTTAGGTGGAAAAGTAAATGGTGGATCAGCCTACCCTCTACTCTATTTCATCTCCATTTCTTCCTGAACAACATCATCAACCTCTTCTTTCGATTCTCTGCTTCGATAGAGTTCGACCAAAGCAATGCTAAGCGTGATCCGAGTGCATCTCCCATCCGAGATTCCTATTGTTGGCTGTGAATTGACTCCTTACGTGCTTGTTCGCCGCCCCGATAAGACCGCCGCCACTGACGATGTCCCTGAATCAGCTCCTCTCGAAGGATACTTCTTGAGATACAGATGGTAAAATTCGAAACTTTCTCGGTTTGTGGATTGTGGGTTTTGTCTGATTGATTGGGGTTTACTCAAAGTTTGAAACTTTAATCTTAAGTTCAGAGATTTACTCAAAAAGTTGAAACTTTCTCTGTCGTAGATTATGGGTTTTGTCTGATTGATTAGATTTACTCAAAAAGTTTGAAACTTTGATCTAAAGTTCAGAGATTTGCTCTAAAAGTTTGGAAATTTGGTCTAAAGTTCAGAGATTTCTGATTTGGGTCTTTAAAAGAATTGCAAATTGGTTTGGGGATTGTAAGAAAGACACAGCAACTTTGGTCTTACTTCTGTTCTTGTAATAAAGTTTGGTTCTTTTGATTTTCTTTTGTTGTTTGTAGGTATCGTGTACAGAGCGATAAGAAAGTAACCATTTGCAGTGTCCATCCAACGGAACAAGCCACTTTACAATGTGTGTTCTGCTCAAAGCGTAGAACCCTCGTTGCAAAAAGCTACCATTGTTCACCCAAATGCTTCACAGACGCGTGGCAGCACCACAAGACTTTGCACGAGCGAGCAGCTGCAGAGAACGGAAACGACGAAGATGAGCTAACTCGTTTCAACAGCACAGGCTCTGGTGTTCTCTCCAGTACCTTATCAGGTTCAATGTCGAATCTCACCCTCGCCAATAACGGCCCCACGCCGTTCTACCCTTCAAGCATCACTCAGAAGAACGGAGGAGAGACGCTGATCGAGGTCGGGGGCTGCAAAACGTACACCCCGACCGCCGATGACATTGGCTACGTGTTGAAGTTCGAGTGTGTGGTGGCTAATGCAGAGACTAAACAGTTTGTGGGACATCCTAGTACCATTTTGACTTCGCGTGTGATTCCTGCTCCTTCTCCGAGTCCTCGCAGGCTTATCCCTGTTAATGGAGCTGATGTGATGGGTCACTTAGATCAAGATGGTCGGATTCAGTCTGCAGGGTCGTTCACTGTGCTTTCTTATAATATTTTGTCTGATACTTCTGCGAGTAGCGACCTTTACAGTTACTGTCCTCCTTGGGCTCTTTCTTGGCCGTACAGAAGACAGAATTTGTTGAGGGAGATTGTTGGTTATCGTGCTGATGTAGTTTGCCTACAAGAGGTATGTTTTTTTTATCAATAATGTTCAAGAAAACAGTAGGCGGTAGTTAGACGTTTCATATGGGATTATTGATTATGAGGATGGCTAAACCGATGTTTGGTTTCTATACAAGTTTTTTAAGTACTACATATATCGTTTCGTTTAGGACCGATTTGTCAAGTAGGCCGCCTAAACCGAGTTTTAGAACACTGGTTTTTATTGATAAGAACACTACAAGAAGTATGTTCTTATCAATGTTCAAGAAATCACTAGGCCGTAGTTAGATGTTTTTTATGGAAATATTGATTATACAGGTGCTTAATCCGATTTTGTAGTCTATACCGATTTTTTTTTTTTTTTAAAATTGTTCTAAAAAACCGGTTGGTTTAGGTCTGATTTGCCGACTAGGGGTAACCTATATTCCGATTTTTGGAACACTGGTTTGGTTTTCATTGTATGGACACTACTTAAGCGTCATAAACAAAAAAATGTTCATGCTTATTTATTTATCTGGCAGGTACAAAGTGATCATTTTCACGAAATTTTCGCACCGGAGCTGGATAAACATGGGTATCAAGCTCTCTACAAGAGGAAGACTAATGAGGTTGGGTCATTGATGATTCCACACACTCCTTTCTCTAGTGTGATTTTATGTTGGAAAGTGTCTTAACCTTTACCTTACACGTTGCTAGGTTCTCAGCGGAAGTACAAGTGCCATTGACGGATGTGCAACGTTTTTCAGACGGGATAGATTTTCACATGTCAAGAAATATGATGTTTGTATCTATGCTCTATGCTTACTCGCTCTATCTATTTAGATTCTCATTCATACTAATTCTTGTGACTGTTATAATCTAGGTTGAATTCAATAAGGCTGCTCAGTCTTTGACTGAGGCTATAATCCCTCATACGCAGAAGAGAACTGCCTTAAACCGGCTTGTTAAGGTAGTTTTGGTGGTAGCTGATTATTAGAGAGTTAGTTTGTTGTGGTACATGACTGAATCTGGTGATGATTGATTGTTATGCTCTAGGATAACATTGCGTTGATAGTTGTTCTTGAAGCTAAATTCGGTAATCAGCCTACTGATCCTTCAGGGAAGCGCCAGCTTATCTGTGTGGTAGAGTTTCCCTCTTTTTCATCTCATTCAATTGTTTGTTGAGAAGATTGTTCTCATAAGATCAGTTTGTTTCTGTAACTTGTTGGAGTGTAGGCAAACACACATGTTAATGTTCAACAAGAACTCAAGGACGTGAAGCTCTGGCAGGTATGTGCATCTCTCTCTCTCTCTCTCCATCTTAAGTTTCAGAATTAGTATTCTCCTAACTGTATGTTTTTATTCTTTTTGAGTTTTAGGTTCATACTTTATTAAAGGGGCTAGAGAAAATAGCTGCTAGTGCTGATATTCCTATGCTTGTATGTGGAGACTTCAACACACTTCCCGGGAGGTTTTGTTTAATTCTTCTGACCTGATTTATCAAACTCAATACTCTCTTTGGTGTAGAGAAAGCTAAAAGCTCTGAAATTTTTTGGTTTGCAGTGCTCCTCATACACTTCTTGTAATGGGGAAAGTTGATTCACAGCATCCGGATCTAATGGTTGATCCCCTTAATATCCTGCGTCCTCATACCAAACTGACTCATCAGTTACCTTTGGTAACATTATCTTCTTCTTCATTCTTCGGTTTACCCTTTTTTGTTTGCCGAACTTTGATGAGAGATAGTTTTGTTTTTCAGGTGAGCGCTTACTCATCGTTTGTTGGACCAGTAATGGGTCTTGGCTTGGAGCAACACAGAAGGAGAATGGATCTTAATTCAAACGAGCCTTTGTTTACCAATTGTACAAGAGAGTTCATTGGCACTCATGACTATATATTTTACACAGGTTTCACCATTTTTTTAACTACCTTGACTACACCAGAGAATAACAAGTTAACTAAGCAGGGATGATTTTGTTCTGTTGTTTTCAGCGGATACGTTAATGGTGGAATCTTTATTGGAGTTGCTGGATGAAGATGGATTGAGAAAGGATACAGCTCTTCCTTCACCTGAATGGTCTTCTAATCACATTGCACTCTTAGCTGAGTTTCGATGCATGCCGAGAACCAGACGCTAACCTTTCTCCATCCGCAAATTGGCTTACAGATAGGTTTTTGTTTGTTTGTTTCCGTTTTTTCTTTATATCAGATAATGACAAGAACTCTTTTAGACACAACCTCTACCCAAAATATGTCATAGAGAGGACACAAAAGTCGGAAGTGGTTCTGATTCTAAAGGCAGATCATGTTCTGAAAGATGGGTCATTCTGTGTGATGACCTCTGTGTTTCTTTGTCTATACCCTTTGTTCTTCTCATTTTGATCAGTTTTAGAGATACCCCTGTTACTTTTATGTATCCTTCCATTTTTAATAAAAAGTATGGTTTTAATATTTAACTTAAACATGCTTTGCATTTGTGAAAACAATGGTGGACTTGGAGTTAGTTTTTTTCTTTCACAGTGAACAAGTGAAGAAGACTCACTCTTGTCCACAAAATAACTTACACATAGGTGCTCTCTATTAGTAAAACAATACAGAGATAAGAGAGAACATGTAAGTTTTAGATTCTTCAATGTCAGTGTTCTACACTCTTTCCTTGTGGATAACTTGCAGATACTGTGAAAATGAACCGTGAACAACTTTTATATATTTATGTAGCCCTCCAATATATGCAAAAGATTCAGAATTCAAATTTCAATTCAGACATGAGACATGTCAACTAGTACATTATTTAAACATTTTAAACAAGTTTCTTGCAGAGTTAAGACTCCTATGTGAACAAGAAAGAAGTCTGTAGATAAGTTTATAAAAATGTATATAGAGTTCATTGTTGCATAAACTGGTTGTTAGATATCATGGCTTACAATCAAAATCAACAAATGCTGGCTCTATGCATAACATTAACAATAATGTTTCTTGGTGTGAGATCAGATTTGAATCAGGACATAAAGGGGTGTCAAGATTCCATGTCTGATCTCTACTCTTGTCTTCCTTTCGTCACTAACAAAGCTAAAGCTCCAGACTCAACATGTTGCACCACACTCAAAGAAAAACTAGACAAAGGGCAGACCAAGAGATGTCTCTGCACTCTTGTCAAAGACAGGGATGACCCTGGTTTAGGGTTCAAAGTTGATGCCAACCGTGCAATGAGCCTCCCTTCCGCTTGTCATGTCCCTGCAAATATTTCACAGTGCCCAGGTGATAAATCTCTTACTATTTAACAGCTATACACTGTCACAAATTAGACTTTTCTCATAATTTTACTTTTTTTTGTCGCAAAAGAGCTTCTGCATTTGCCTCCAGATTCAGCAGCCGCTAAGATTTTTAAGCAATTTACTGAATCCTCTCAGTCTCAGAACGTTGAACCTAAAGGTACTACCAATATTACTCTTTTCACAAATTTTAACTCTACTTGTGCAAACATTTTTCATCCTGATTCTTGGATCTAGAAGAAAAGATAACAAACAAAACAAAAAAAAAATACTGCAGCTGTATCCACAGGTTCAAGCGTTAAAGGAAGAGACAAGAAGCAGTTTGGTCTAGTGATGGCTGGAGCTTTTTCAATATGGTACTTAATGTAATCTTTGTTATGAAAGTTAATAAATACAACCAAAACCGCTATGTGATTCATATTATATCAGTTGTGGATGTACCATGTCTTGTTAATAAAATATATTATAAACACTTAGCATATGATTAAGATATTATGCGATTGTATACAATATAACTGAATAAAATCCTCGTATGGAGCCACTTGCTTTTAGTATGGGGATAAACATTGTTGAGAGTCCTGGAGATGAGAGAAAATTATCTGTGTACTTTGAAGCATGTCAGACGAGTGAATATCTGAAGCAGTTTTTCACGGTTTCGTCTCTGCATAGCATAATTGATCATGCAGTTAACATAAAAATAGTCTCCACAAAATAGAAACTGTAAATTGGAGAGGCTGGAAAATAGAAAATCTCTATAGTACACACCTTAATACCGATGCAGCCATTGACATCAAGAGTGGTGACTGTAGCAGAGCAGGTCTGCGAGAGAGTCTCCAGACATCTATCAGTCACACCAACTATTCCAAACAAGCTGCGCAATTTTGTTTTTGTAGCACATGAAGTAATCCATCATCTGTGATCTCACACCTGGCAACATCATAAACAACTCGACCAAACACCATAAGTAATTCAAATAACAATGTAGCCTTACAAAATCACACTTCCATCTAGCAATGTTATGGATTATCCATCACCATTAACTAACCAACATTTTAATTACCTGTGATATTCAGTGATTCAAACTCTTGATAACTTTCAGCTACTAGCTGCATACCTTTGTCGGTTATACTCTGCAGAAAATTAGTGCACACATGTGAAATATATTGAACTCCAAGAATAAAGATTAAGATACCTTGCAGCCACTTAGGTTCAAATCAATGATGTTTCTGCAGTTCTTGACTAGATGTATAATGCATCATCAGTAACCATGTGAAAAAGAATCCTAGAATTAGGCTCCTATGAAAAATCAAGAAGTGTGACATAATATTACCTAACGTTCCAGTAGATAGATATATTTTTTTGCTTGGGACATATGCTAGTTATAGCTTCGATTCCGCTGTCAGATATCTTTTGGCACCCATTTAGATTCAAGCATTCTAAGCTTAAAAGAGCATCGTGACACTGAAACGTTCAAACAGCACCCAGTACAGTACTGTAAGAAACTAAAACAGCTAGAAAGATACAAGTAGCACGGTCTCTAAAGAGGAGCTTTTGGTTGATAAGGAAGACGATGAGGACGAAGGCTCTGGAGGAGAAGAGATTGTGGAAGGAAGTGAAGTTGAAGAAAATTCAAGAAAATGACTAACAAAGAGCAGTTGAATCCCAAATGTCAAAAGACACTTTTACTGCAGTTCTGTCTCTGGAACTTAGTATGATCTCAGTAAGCATAAAACAACTCTCAAAGGATGATATAGTGAGAGAGATTGTGTTTCACCAAGAAAGATTGTCAACAACAATGGAAAAACCAAGAAGGAGAGCCTTCCCCTTCTGAAGGAAGCACGTTAAGCGTATCTTGTGAGCCACTCAGGCCCCTTTTGATCGGCTTCTTGAATCAGCTCAGCGAGCTGCCTAGCCTGTGATGCATTGTTCTCATTGAAGAATGTGGTTGCTACACCAGATTTTCCTGCACGTCCTGTTCGTCCAATACGGAGGACATAGTCATCGATATCGTTCGGTAGATCAAAGTTCACCACGTGATCAACGTGTGGAATGTCAAGACCACGTGCTGCCACGTCTGTTGCAACCAGAATGGGTGTCCTCCCACTTTTGAATGACTCTAGTGCCACTCCTCTTTCCTTTAAAATTGCATAAAAGCACGAAAGAAGCTTGTCAGATTTACTCAATAATAATAGCAAGGGTTGATTTTCACATTAACATTAAAGACATTCAACGTAACCTGTTGTGTTCTATCGCCGTGAATGGAGGTTGCTGGAAACTCATTCATGCACAACCAATTCTCCAATGTGTCAGCTCCTCTATTTGTCTCCACAAAAACCAACGTCATCAAGGAGTCCTGGTGTATTCAAAGAGATCATGAAAAGCCAGAGCGTGAGGAATCATATGATCCATATTACGTAATAATAATAAATCTTGGATAAAAGTAAGTAGTAAACAACACCGTAGTAACTATCGCACTACCTTGTTGTCATGGATGCAACTCTCTCTCTGCGCCTGAAGCAGGACCATGAGATGGTTTCTCTTGTCAGAATCAAGAACAAACTCAACCGTTTGGGTGATTAAATCAGGGCTTGAGTTGAGCCCAACCTTCCCACAGCCAAGAATATGTAGTTTGACAGGAAATCAGATGCTAGTCTCTAGTACAAGAATCACATATAAAAGGTATCAGTTTAAAATTTTAAAGACCAAACATTTGTTTGTGCAGACTATAACGCTGACAAGGCTTTTACAGGGAAAAGTACCTATTCCAACCGGAACAATTTGGATCGTGCCAAATACAACCCGAACTAATGGTTAGTGTCAAATACTATCTGGACTCAATTAAAACTTTAAAAACCTACCCGAACTTTTTAAAACGTACCTAAATCTACATTGAAATATTATTAAAAAGTTGAAATTATATAAACTACTATTTATTCATCATATTAAATTTTAAAACTTTGGTGATAAGTTTTTCTGATTTATATAAATACACTAGGGTCGGCCCGCTCTACGGGCGGAAAGTTATAATAAAAATATTTTATATGAATTTATTTTAATATTATGAAGCAAATAAAATCTTTATATATTGATAACGATATTATAGACAAAGAAAAAAAATGAAAAGAATTATGAGATCATATTGTTATTTTAAATAAATAATTTTTGTTTGAATTTAAATACCAGTAACCTTTACTATTCTCTATTTTAGAGAATACCAAATTAGCAAATGTAATAATATATATTATTATTTTATCGATTTCGATTTGACACAATAAAAACATAAATTTTGAAACAAATAATACTGAATTTATTTCAAAAAGATTAAAGTTTTAAAACATTTTACACAAATTATTTCTTTCATGATAATAAATTAGCCGACATCCAAGTTAAATCATTTAAAGTGTAAAACAATTTGATAAAATAATTAATTATCAATTCTTTAAAATATATATAGTTTAATAAACATTAATAATTATTTTCAGATCATAATTATATCTGGTATGGAATAGTAATGAAACTTTAGTGTTTAACTGGTTATGTTTTGTTCAACAATGTTTAGTAACAAATGATTTTATAGTAACTTTTCTCATGATTTTTTAAAATATTGTTTAAAATAATATTTTATAAATGAATGAAATTACTTCTAAAGCAGATTTATACTTTAGTTACATACCACTTCATGTAAAATAATTTATTAGAGAAAGTTAGAACAAAGCAAAATATAATTAAACAATGAAAACTAAAATAATATTTAGCCTATTCTCGATTGAAAGTGATTTTAATAAATATCATTGCACGTTAGAGAAATATAGAAAAAGCACTTCATGTCATCCATGTATTTTCACCAGGTCGTGTTTATAGCTTACTTGGAGACATAATCAAATGTAATCTGACACAATATGTCACAACTTTGCATTTCTCAGGACTCACTTGAAATGTAATCTCATTGGCTGATGGCTCTTTCAAGTGTGGTTTGTTTCCTACATCTGTTCCAACCATATTTCAGTTATTAGAAGCATCTTCCACAGTTGTTTCCTACAACTGCATCAAAATTAAACTGCATCAAGTAGAAATTATCAAAAAAAAAAAAAAACAATATGAGTTTGGTGTCAAGACGGTTGCGAACACAATTCAAGTAGACAGTTTGGTCATGTTTTATAATATTTTAACATTGACAGCATTTTTTTTGAACACAGTAAAAATAATGAATGCAAATACTAAAAAAATCGACCTTCTAAGACTTCCTATATTATTAACAGTATATTTCTTATATAGCAATAACAATATACTTGTGTAGAATGACCTTGACATATACATATTCCTAACATAACTGGCTCATTCTAAATTTCATTTCCAAGCAATACTAAGTTGTCTATACACAAAAAAAAAGCTGTATGTGCACAAAAGAAAGCTATGCAAAGCTGACCAAAACCTTGGCCTCGTTAAAATACCAACCTGCAACACACAGCTTCGATTTTTACCATTTAATAAGGCTTCAAGCTTTTTGTTGTTCAAAAATAAAAGTGCATAAATCTTTTTCTTGAAATACCTAGTTAGTGCTTCAATCAACTGATGTACTTGAGTGTACAGAATACAAAATTTTACCAGGAGAATCGATGAAGAAGGAAAATAGCAAGAGAAGTGATAACCAATGTTCTTCGCCACACCACAAAGCTCCACATTATTGAGCCTCTTGTTAGCGTGAAACTGTGAAAGTACCCAACAATACTCAAACCTTAGAGCCAGATAATGCTCCACATCTAAACACAGATAAACAATAATTTTTTTTCTTTTTTTTTAGCATCGAAAACACACATGGATACACACTAAATCTCTCTCAAACACAGATGCAGAACAATGTTGCGCTTGTGGTTAAAGCCAAACAATCCAAGATCTAATTTTTTTTATGCTAAAAAGACACACCATTTAGAATTAACTGACAATCAAACAACATACATAACATCAAGGAGACAATTTAATTCCGTAGACGAACTAAAACTCCACAATCCGTAATCCATTCTCAAAGTTCAATTTCAAATTCAAATCATAAGATGAAGAAGAGAGATTGACCATGATGAGCAAGATCTCGAGAGGAGGAAGGAGAGCGAGGATAGAGTGAAAGGTGATGAGACGGTGTCACATCAATTCCGCTAACAGTGAACAGAGAACCCGCCTTGAGACTGTGGTGTCGGAAGGTGTCGAGACGGTTGACATTGACGGTGGCTGGCATGAGTGTCGACTGAATCACATGTGAAAAAGAAAGCCTAATCAACAAAAAGTTTCAAGATTTTTCATTCAAAAATGTTTAAATAAAGATCTGAATACAAAAGTTTGAATAATTAATTCCAAATACAGCCAGATTAGGTGTAAGAATCGAAAACTGAAACTTAAAACTAAAAGCTTAAAACAACTATTCCTGAACGAAAGACCAAAGCTTTCATGTCAGTTCTAATCACCAAGTGCATAAACTGATATAATATCTTACTATCAAGCCTTTCCAATCTTTGTGAGCTCCGTTTTTATACTTAAAGCAAACAAATGCAAGACGTGAGTTACCAGTCCTAAAGAAACAAAACAACACGCATCAAAGAAGAGAAACAGTAATTGTTTCAATTACAAAGACATGGACTATCTAACTAACTTTCGATCTCCGGGAATCCGTACTTTACCAATAGAGATACAGTCTGCAGTCGTAGCTACACAACACAGAACAAAACCCTAAATCTCTCTCAGAAGAAGATAATTGTGACCAATATTACAAAGGCCAAGTTCGAGCAGGAGAGAGGAGCTTAGCATTTTAATCTCTGAAAGTTTTAAGAATAGAAATGATTGAGAGGATTGATCTAAAAAAATGATCGAGAGGAATGAAACGATGTATGTTACGAAGGAAACTCACATAATGGAATAAATGAGGGCACAGTGATTGGGGCTAATGTGAGCCTTAATGGTGATGCTTGAATGCGGTCGTAACGGTGCGGTGAAACAACTCCTAAAGCCACATGATTTTGTTTGCCCATGAGAAGAGCTCAAAACGATTAGTCACAGACGGCGGCTTTCAACAGAGGTTAGTCGGAAATCGAAATTAGTGGATCTTCATAGCAGTTAGAAGAATAGGAGGAGTTCTTCGGTGGCCAGGACTCTGAATCGATAATACATGAAGACGATGGTTACCTATCTATATTTGTGGTAAGAGCCATATCAATACAATTATCTAAAACCGAGAAAGAGAGAATCTGAGAGTGTGAGTTAGATGAGAGGAACACTTACATATTTATACAGACTGGACACCGCCTCAAACCTAGATCGACGCATTGAAGACCTCGTAGTGGCCTATGAATTGATTACCGTAACCTCTCCGTTTCAATTCGATGGTGAAGGCAGAAGGTCATGGCGGCTTTGGTTGAATGGAAGAGAGAACACGCACGACGCATCGTCTGGAGGAGAAACAATAAGCCCAAGAAGACCTTAATCTCTTAACCAAAGGAACACAACAAATTCGTAAGCCCAATAAGCATGTTTAAATGAAACGATGTTGTCCGACGTGGAGGCTTGTGGGGAACCTAATTCCCACGCTGGATGTCTATGCGGAGGCGTCTATGCGGAGGCATAAGGAGAAAGTAAACATGTTTTTATAGTATAAGATAACATGTTTTTACTTATTATATCTTCCATAAACTTATATCTTACTAAAATATAAATAATAAAATATTTATAATTACATGATCTTAGATATACTTAAAATTTTGAAGTTATTTATAAAAATTTCTTGTATAGATTATTTTTATTTTTAAAGCTTAAGTGAATTTTTTTTAAAGTTATTACAATATATTTTAATATTTTGTTCAATTTTGAAAGGTAAAAGGTTCAAAATATAAATAACTTCAAAATTTTTGAACAAATATATCAAAATATATAATAATAACTTTGAAAAAAAATCACTTAAGTTTTAAAAATAAAAATAATCTATACAATTTTTTTTAATAAATAACTTCAAAATTTTAAGTATATCGAAGATCATTTAATTATAAATATTTAATTATTTATACTTTAGTAAGATATAAGTTTATTGAAGATATAATAAGTAAAAACATGTTATGTATTTATATAAATAAGAAAAAAATTATCACCAAAGTTTTAAAATTTAATTCGATGAAAAAATAGTAGTTTATATAATTTCAACTTTTTAATAATATTTCAATGTAGATTTAAGTACGTTTTAAAAAGTTCGGATATGTTTTTAAAGTTTTAGTTGAATTCATGTCGTATTTGACACTAACCATTTATTCGGATTGTATTTGGCACGATCCAAATTGTTCAGGTTGGAATAGGCACTTTTCCAGCCTTTTACCATATCATGATTTGGGTAAGAACACTATTATCCTCTGAGAGATTAACCTCTCCACTAAATTATAACTGAGGAAGAAAAGGGTCTGGTTGATTACATGAACAAAGTAATAATATACCAACCTGGACCTCCCATGGAAACGTAGCACTAAACAACATTGTCTGTCTGACTCCACGTGGAGGCATGTCCATCTGTTCAACAATCTTTTTAATTTGTGGTTCAAACCCCATGTCCAGCATCCTGTCAGCTTCATCAAGAACTAAAAACTTAATCATCTGCATTGAGACTGTAGCTCTCTCTAGTAAATCATTTAACCTTCCAGGAGTTGCCACAAGGATATCAACTCCTCTCTCCAGTTCCCTGATCTGCACACAAAAAAAAAGACAAGACAATATCAACAAATCAATGAAGCTTGAAAATTGAGCAACAACCAGCAATAACTCCAGACTCTATAAGATACAAGATTAACTATGCATTGCTGACTTCAACATCAAATTAAGTAAGCATCAGGAAAAAAAGTAGCAAACCCCAAATCAGCAAGCCATAAGCTAATACTCACATAAAACAGACAAAGCAAGAAAACCAAGAAACAAATAGTGTAGGATAATCACCTGCTGGTTAATAGAAGTTCCTCCATAAGCAACAACAACCTTCAGACCGGTTTGGTAGGAGAATTTTTTGGCTTTATCATGTATCTACCAAAGAAAACCACATAATGAGAAATGTGTGTCTATTGTAAAATACGCAAAGGGTCTAACTGGTTGGTTACCAAAAGAATCAAGAGACATTACATTCCTTTAGCATTTCTAAATCATTTTTATAATTTTTCCTTCTCGTTCACTTTTATTATAGAGTAAAATAAAACAAATTTGTTCTTCACAAAATTTGAGTAAGAATAATCATTCGCGATCAGTTTTGCAGTTTTTTTTCATATCCACTCTTTTCTTATTTGTTTTTTTGTGTTCCTACGATGGTCACCAGTGAGACCTGAAGATTGTTTATCTATGAAGGAACGAGTAGATTCTCAATGTTACCTGTATTGCTAGCTCCCTTGTGGGTGAGAGGATGAGTGCGAGAGGGTAAACAGTCCGTGAACCACGAGGTCTCTCCCCATGCTGATCTCTCATGATTCCACTAATCATCGGAAAGCAAAACGCAGCCGTTTTACCAGACCCCGTCTGAGCACAAGCCATCAAATCCCTCTCCGCAAGCAGTATGGGGATAGCGTGACGCTGTAAAGGCATTGGCCTCACGTACTTGCACCTCCTGATGTTGAGTTCAACGCATCCCCGAGATCAATGTCTGCAAATGTGTGAACGGGAGGAGGCACGTCTCCTTCTCAACTAGTCTCGATGGGAGTATCTTCACAGTCGTCAAAGTTAGTGCCAGCGTTATCCTGATCGGTGGAGACGGGGTACAAATCAGCATCGTCTCCAAAGGGATTCACTTCACTACTCATAGCTGAAAATTTTTGTGGTGAAGTCCTAAAAATCTAGAAAATGTTTGATGAAACTTTCTTAACCGTGAATAGCAAGAAACCTGGCAAATTCTACAAAGGGTCTAAGTTAACAGAAAACCTCAATCAATCTAAAAAAAAAAACGGTAAATCGCTCTCCGACGAGTGAATGTTAAATCGTCTGGTGGCCACGTGATAGGGATATCTGAGTATAGTCGGATTCGAACTCAGCTTGCTTAGCAACGCTGGAACGCCATGCTACCACCCGACCACTAACACATGGTTACCTCAATCAATCTAAGGAGAGATAAGTTTGTGCAAACACGAAGGAGAGGAGAGAGAGAACCTTAAACTCGGCAGAGAGAATCGAATGAAGGTAAAAGGTAGAGATCAAAGTCAACGGTAGTCCAGAAAAGCCTTGACTACATGTTCACCTGAACAGCTTGTTTTATTTTTATTTTACTTTAAACATTTATTTCAAAACATTTAAATTTATATTTTTAAGCTATAAACATATGTTAATAAGATATGTAGATCACAGTATATACATACACAATTATGATAAATTAATTGTGTCTCAAATTTTATATCAAACTCTTGACATATAAATTTCACTTCAATTTTTCCCATACGCAAATAAATTTTCCAAAAAAGTTATTTCTTCTAATTCCAATAAAAATATAACTAAAATAAAATGTGAAAGGAAAATGTAATTTCAATATTTCCCGTAAATTTGATTACATTTTGGCTTAACCAAATAAATAAAAATTTAAGAAAGAAATTAAAAAAAAATAATATACCAAAAAAATAAGAAAAAAAAGTTAACAGAATTTTGAAAACATTAACGACTTTCGTCCAGATATAGATTCTCAAAAGTAAGGGTACTGAAGTAAATTCCAGATTTGGCTCGAAAGATACAACAAACTCCCACTCGCCCCTTTCCGCACGCGCCCATCTCATTTCGATTTCCTCTCACTCTGCGAGAGAGAGAGAGAGAAAGGCGAAGAAAACGCAGAATCCAATCCAATCCAATCCAATTTAGGGTTAGTTCTGCCCAAATCTTCTGTTATCCCGATCCGACTAGAGGAACTAAGTATCGAAAACAATGGGCGGGAATTCGATTCCGACGGACGCAACACTCGATTTAGACGAGCAGATCTCCCAGCTTATGCAGTGCAAGCCTCTCTCCGAGCAACAGGTCTCTTCCTATACATATTCCTTTTTTGTTTTGTAATTTCTCGTTGTTTGAATTGATTTCGTATTGGATACAATCGTTGATTGGATCTCAGATGAAGAAAAAAGGTTTTCTTTTTATCCGATTTGGTGTCTGAATAGGTGACTGACTTGCACTTTGATATCCCTCCTAGTCTGGGTTTGCCTGACTTACATCAAAGTTATCATTTTGGATAGGTGATTAACAAAATCAAGTCTCTTTAGTTAGATGCCTTAGTGTTTTACCTTTTTTTTAACATAGAGTAAAAAGATGAAAAAAATGAGAATATCGTTTCTGGTGTGAGATAGAGAGAGGTTAGATGTTCTTAAATTATACTCTGGAGCTCATACGAAGTTAAACTGATCCATATTAATGTTAAAATAACATTTTAATGTTATGTGATATTGTTGCTAGTCCTGTATCTCTCTAGGAATTAAAGGAGGTGGATAAATGAGCTTATCGTGTGCAGTGTTGGTTTGTTTATCAATAGGTTAAAGCATTATGCGAGAAAGCCAAGGAGATTTTGATGGACGAAAGCAACGTTCAGGTGCGTTCTTCCTCTTGCATCTCTTCTCTTGCTGATCGTAATGCCCATGCAACCAGCTTGGATTCTTTTGAAGTACACATTCACTTTGTTTGGTTTAGGTAGTAGAGTTAATTTTTGTACATTTTCTTGTACGCAGCCTGTCAAAAGTCCAGTGACAATCTGTGGTGATATTCATGGACAATTCCATGATCTTGCAGAGCTTTTCCGCATTGGAGGAATGGTAAGATCTATAACACTTCAGCATCCATCTTTTCTAGCAACTGTTCATTCTGAATGGGTAAAACAAAGTCGGAGTGCATGCTCATTGAATACTCAACAATTATTTGGAGCCTTTTTCTCATGGGTTATGTTTGAAAATAGTGCCTAGGTTTCCTTTCTGGTTCTAATTTGTTTTCTGTTCTTTTACAGTGCCCTGATACCAACTATCTATTTATGGGAGACTATGTTGACCGTGGATATTATTCGGTGGAAACTGTTACGGTACTAAATTTTATACCTTCCGCAGTTCATTTTTGTTCAATAGTAATTCTGATTCCGAAGTAGAAAGAAACTTTTTTCTTGTTATATTGTTAAATCAAATATCATGTCTATACCGGATGGTCTCTCTTTCAAAAGTTTATGTATGTTTGTTAGATTACGATACTGAT
Source organism: Hirschfeldia incana (assembly GCA_026261945.1). NCBI lineage: Eukaryota > Viridiplantae > Streptophyta > Magnoliopsida > Brassicales > Brassicaceae > Hirschfeldia > Hirschfeldia incana. The sequence continues at coordinate 254,249 of JABCMI010000120.1, forward strand.
ATTCTTCTTTTTAATTTATTTCCAGCTGTTAGTTGGCTTGAAAGTACGGTATCCTCAGCGAATCACAATTCTTAGAGGAAACCATGAAAGTCGTCAGGTAAACTAACTTTGTTTCTACTTGTACGTTCACTTCCTGAGGTATACAATTCGGAAATCGTGTTTCTGTTGTTTGTCATTGAATCTTAGACGAGATCCTTCAATGATGAATGCTATGTACTACATACGTTTACAAGTCATTTATGGTTTTCCTATATTATGTTTACTGAACTCCAACTTTTTATCGGACTCATGGTTTCATACACTTTTTTTCGCTCTGGCAGATTACTCAAGTTTATGGATTTTATGATGAATGCCTGCGAAAGTGAGTCTCCAATTTCCTTATGTTCTAAAAACTGCTAACTCACTTTGTTCATGTCGTGATGCTTCTTTTTCACTAATAGGAGGAAATCTTTTGGGACCTTTCGTTGTGCTTAACAAAGCTTTCTTGTACTTGCAGGTATGGCAATGCAAATGTTTGGAAGATATTTACAGACCTCTTTGACTATTTCCCACTGACAGCATTGGTTAGTACTTTGTGCATCACTCTGCACATTCATATACTCGTATATATAGATGACCCATTGTGTATTTCAGTGCTCTCAGTATTCGATATAATCATAAAATTGTCCCTTTTTAACATTTTTCTGCGTGTGTTAGCGTACTTCAATTTGAGATTTCTATCCTGAAGTGATGTGTTTTAAATTGCATTTTCTGCTTGCAGCCTAGAGTGTACCATCTCTTAAACAAAACTTGTCTGATTGAAATTGATGGTGTTTTCTAAGAGGTTTAGTTCCAGTAAGTAAGGAGGCTATCCATCTCATGTCAAATGTCCTGTTTTGCAGGTGGAGTCGGAAATATTCTGCCTTCACGGTGGATTGTCACCGTCAATAGAGACCCTTGACAACATTAGGAACTTCGATCGAGTTCAAGAAGTTCCACATGAAGGGCCGATGTGTGACTTATTATGGTCTGATCCCGATGACAGGTGTGGTTGGGGAATCTCCCCCCGTGGTGCCGGATACACATTTGGCCAGGTACTGAATCACGCAGCCTCTGTTTAAGAAGCTGTCCGGAATCTCCCTTCTCTTTGTTCCACATAAGTGTGTAATTGACTTCATTTTTGTTTCCATTAGGACATTTCCGAACAATTCAACCACAGTAACAGCTTAAAACTGATTGCTCGAGCGCATCAGCTGGTTATGGATGGATTCAACTGGGCACATGTAATCCAGCCTAGACTTTTCTTCCCTGCATAGGCTATAGCTAAACCCGAGAATCTTTTGCTAACTGTGTTGAAGATGTGTTCCCATTGACAGGAGCAAAAGGTGGTTACTATTTTCAGTGCACCAAACTATTGCTATCGCTGTGGAAACATGGCCTCCATTCTTGAGGTCGATGACTGCAGGAACCACACCTTCATTCAGGTATGTCCAGAAATCTTCATCTAGATCTCTCTGAAAAAAAGACTTTAACAGTCGAAAATGTGAAACAGTTTGAACCAGCGCCAAGGAGAGGAGAACCAGATGTGACCCGAAGGACACCTGACTACTTCCTATAGAAACACAAGTCACACTTCCTCTCAGCTGCAAAGTCCTGTTGTTTGTTTTTGAAGAAGATCTCTGCTTGTTGATTTGGTACAAGGCATTTGTGTTTCAGGTTGCTTCCCTTGAAAATCGATTGAGCCCTCCCCTTGGAATAGTGTAATATAGGCAACAAAGGTCAATGAGCTTTAAAACTCCTATGAGTATTTGTGTTTGGTTGAAATTGTTGAGCTCCCTTCTGCATCAGAATCTGTTTCATGTGAGATACTACTTTGATTTTATTCATAAATTTTCCCTTGAATTTCTGCTATTACACATTTGATATGTACATGACGCATATGAAGTTGTTTAAAGCCACAAGAGTCGAAACTATACACAAAGTGATGTTCAGTGATATGTAAAAATTGTATAGTGCCAGACAAGAAACTGTTACTACAAGTTTGTGTAAGTCTAAACAACAGACGAAAAAGCTTAAGGAAGAAGAACAGCAACAGACCAGACAAGACCTGGGAATTGGAAGAACCTTGTACCAGGTGTCAGTGGTGAAAAATAACAAAAGACCTACTAATGGACTATAATAAGCCCATGTTAATAAAGCCCATTATGACGGCAAGAAAAAAGAAAATTATGAAAAAGAAGACGAAAGACGAATACTTTCTTCCTCAATGGAGACTACTACTCAGATCTGACAAATCAATCATCAATCATATTTCTTCTGGGTGGGAAATCAAAAATCTCCGATTTGATTCCGTTGGTCGAAATCGAAAATCAATGGACGATTTCTCAGACCTGTTGACCAAAAAGCCCCAGGGAAAATCAGCTCCGATGGCACCTCAATCAAAGACCAAGTCCTCCGATTCGTCGACGTGGGTATTTGACGATCTGAATCGGGATGGTGGTGGTGATGATCTCCTCTTCAAGCCTAAGCAGTCTTCGATGCCGGTTTTCGACAAGCCGGTATACGACGACGAGGATGTGTTTGAAGCGATCCCTGAGCTCACGACTTCTCAATCAGCTAGGTTTGAGAACGATTTCGCTTCCATCTTGTCACCTTCTAAACATCCTTTGGATGATCTGATCGGAAGAGGAGGTTCCGTCTCCTCTGCTTCTGCTTTCGATGACTTGATTCCTGGCTTTGGTCGCTCTAGCTCCCCTCAAACTAAACGGTAAAAAAAAACATTTTTAATTTCTCAGCTTAGAGCTAATATATGCAATACAAAGGTACTCTTATGTGTTCCTCCTGAAACTCTTTGAAAGTAGAGCTAATAAAATTGATTTAGTAATGCTCTTCTTATATAATGCTATTTTTATGCTTACAAGTTCCTTTACTCTTAGAAATTCTGTAAAAGTTTGAACCTTTTCCCTAAATGAGCTGTAACAGTAGAGCTGTTTGCAGTGTAACTTTGCATTTAACGCTCTCTTTTACAACATGTTAGTATCTTTAATATTGATTTTTTTTTTTCTGCACAGGCCTACTTCAGAGACTAGTCAATCTCAGCCACATCCTCCTCCATATCGGACAACATCTTCCAATCTTATGGAAGACCCATTTGTAGTCTTAGAGGAGGAGTCTGCTTCATCAACCCCTCCTATCATTGATCCTTTGGACGAAATTGGTAAATTCAACACCACAAAAACTGATCATTCATCTGGGGGAGGAGTATTTGCTGATATTGACCCTCTTGATAGTCTTGGAAAAGATATGAATGGTAGAGACAAAAGTCACTTGAGGCCTGAACACGTCAGTGGCTTTCAGTCGCCACCAAAACGTTCTGGGAGTTACCATGGTAACAAAGTTTCTTACGATGAAGTTTTTTCGGAGCCAAAGAATGCAAGTTTTGACTCTTCTGATGATGTGTGGCTTACTGTCTCTGAGATCCCCTTATTCACGCAACCTACCACTGCTCCCCCACCTTCCAGACCTCCACCACCAAGACCTACGAAAAAGAAGGTTAGCGAGCCTTCTTTATCACACGTTCGTAGCCCAGCTCGAGCTTCTGCAGCAACAACTCCAATGGATGAACTCGACGATTTTGCTTCCGGCAGATTTCAGGCTACTGCTCCCAGTGAGCCTCTCTCTGGTGGTGGTGATGATTCGGATATTTTCTCTACTGCTGCTGCGTCTGCTGCTGCCATGAAGGATGCCATGGACAAAGCGGAAGCCAAGTTTAGGCATGCTAAGGAAAGGAGAGAGAAAGACAATCTCAAGGCAAGTAGAAATAGAGATAGCGTTGATCCTGTGGACAACTCTGATTCTCGGGAAAGAGAAAAGCAAGCTCGGCTAGATCGTGAAAGGGAGGCAGAGATTGAAAGGGAAAAGGAAAGGGAGAGGGAGAGGGAGAGGGAGAGGGAGAGGGAGAGAGAGCAGAAAAGAATTGAGAGAGAAAGGGAACGACTGCTGGCTAGACAGGCGGTAGAGAGGGCCACAAGGGAAGCACGCGAAAGAGCAGCCGCTGAGGCACGTGCCAAAGCCCAAAGAGCTGCTGTCGAAAAGACTTCCTCTGATGCCAGAGAACGTGCAGAAAGGGCAGCAGTTCAGAGAGCTCATGCTGAAGCACGTGAAAGGGCAGCTGCAGGGGCAAGGGAAAGAGCTGAGAGAGCTGCAGCTGAAGCAAGGGAGAAGGAAGCAGCAAATGCTGAAGCAAGGGTTAGGTCAGAAAGAGCTGCTGTTGAAAAGGCAGCTACTGAGGCACGCGCGAGAGCAGCTGCGCAAGCTAAAGCTAAGCAGCAAGAAGACAATAACAATGATCTTGACTCCTTCTTTAGCTCGGTTTCCAGACCAAGCAGTGCTCCACGACAGAGAACCAACCCTCCGGTGGTGAGAGATTGGATATCTATTTGTGTTCTGATCTTTAATTTTTAAAAGTCCTTTACAGGAGATTCATTTGTCTCTTGCTTGCTGTTGTGTTTCAGGATCCTTTCCAAGACTCATGGAACAGGGGAGGGTCTTACGAATCTAGCAGGGCATCTTCGCGAGTGCCTTCTGGAGCATCAGAGAACCTCAGGAAGACCTCTTCGGCTACAAACATTGTGGATGATCTCAGTTCAATATTTGGAGGTATCTCTCATATTCTCTCTTCCTATCTATGCACTTTTTATTACATAACTTCTAAATTTGCCACCTTCTTCCTTGTAAAGCTTCAGCAACCCAATCAGGTGGGTTTCAAGATATTGAAGGAGAAACTGAAGAGAGACGGCGTGCCCGGCTGGAACGCCACCAGAGAACACAGGAGCGAGCTGTATGTATCATCAGAGTTTGTTAAACATTTATCGGTAATGGGGGGTTTTGAATCTGACAATGACACAAAATTCGCCATTATGTTTCTTTTCTCAATCAGGCGAAAGCACTTGCTGAGAAAAATGATCGTGATCTTCAAGTACAAAGAGAACAAGCTGAGAAAAATGTAAGTTTCGTTACTGTCTATTTTCTTTACACTTGGTTTCTTCACTTTCCCTCTTCTGGTGTGCCCACTACGGTTTGGTTTGTTGATAGTGTAAAAAATTGTGCCACCGTTGGGATCATTCTCAACTATCATTACCATCATCTTGTTTGCTTTTTGTAAAGTTAATCAACATTATGCTTAAATCTTATTTGTCAGAGGATTGGCGAGACCCTGGATGTTGAGATAAAACGTTGGGGTGCGGGAAAGGAAGGAAACTTGCGTGCCTTGCTTTCCACGCTACAATATGTGTGTTTCCAGTTTTCTTTCCCATTGTTTGTAGCAATTGGTTTACATTTGATGCATTGAATCTTACAAATCTCATGTGATGCAAATGAGCAGGTTCTTTGGCCTGAATGCGGTTGGCAACCTGTTTCATTGACCGATTTAATTACAGCTGCTTCTGTCAAGAAGTTTTACAGGAAGGCCACTCTCTGTATACATCCTGACAAAGTTCAGCAAAAAGGCGCTAATCTCCAGCAGAAATACATTGCAGAGAAAGTGTTCGACATGCTCAAGGTAAGTGTTTCACCAACCATTCTGCTACTGTTGATACCCACCAAAGTTTGACTTATTATCCAGTTATAAGGTTGTCTCTCATGGATAACTAGAACCACATCTATTGTCTTCATCTCCTCTTCTTTTTTCCCCATTGGTAATAAACAGGAAGCATGGAACAAGTTCAACTCCGAAGAACTCTTTTGAAAAGAAAAAGAAACTGGATTATGTTTTGAGTTAGTGTCATCTCGTGTGTGTTGCCAAAAAGATGAAGCGTGTTCATTCATTAAAATGCCAAAAACGTGGTGCCCAAGCTGGATTACCCAAATATTGCATCATCGCAGACATTGCAGCAATTTGGGCAGTCTTATTTTTTTGTTGTTAATTTTTTCCCCTCACTGTCACGATCCATGTATTTGTAAGAGTACTGATGGAAGATTTGTTGATGTTGATTTCTTGTAACAGAGTACAATACTTGTTTACAACTATTATTTATAAATATATAAATGTTTATTGAGGTCACGAAACTGAAGCAATGGCTTCAGGTAGCTTCAGGTAGCTTCAGTATATAGTCTCATCAGTATTTGAGTCTATAAAGGGGTGGGCACAGATATCCGTTACTTGGTTAATATTCGCTACCCGTCCCGTATTTGTCCCGTAAACGCAAGTACTCGTCATAGTCAAGGCAAATAACAAGTTATACAATTTTATTTTAGGTATTTGACTTGTTTCGACTCGTTACTTAATTCTCAATATATTTTATACAATTTATATTATTATTTCAGCTAGTTTAATATTTATATACTATATTTTATATTCTTAAAAATATAATATGAGGTATATAACATATTCATAGAAAATTGATAATGTCATAACTACGAAGAGGATTTTTTATGTCCGACAAAGAAAATGTGGTTTTTCATTTTCAATCATGTGGAGTGAATATTTTATTTTTAATTTTCTTATAATACCAATTATATTCTACATTATTTTTTACATCGGTTGTAATAGAAAATCCAAAGTGTAATAGAAAAACCAAACGATAAATTCTTCTAAAATTGAAATCACGAAATTGACTTTTCATTTTAAAAATTCAAATGCAAAAGTTTAAATTTAAATGATCAAGTACAAGGCGAGCAAGTTACTCGCATGTATTTGAAATATAGACAAGTACTTGCTTAACCAAGTACTTGCTATTAACAAGTACAAGTACAAGGCAAATATTCTAATACTTGGACGGGGCAAGTCGGGTTACAAGTATAGCAAAAACTTCGAGTACTTGCTCCGTGCCCACCCCTAAATCTATTATTTTAGAAAACGGGGTTGAAAAAACATATTAATTATTGTATTATGAATTAACAAACGGGTTAATAATGTTGTCAACCTAAAAATTTTATGGTTATTGGAGGCAAATTTCCCTTAAATTAATACAGTATGTAAAGTGATTAAAAGTCTTATTTAGCCTAGTCATTGAAGTATTCGGTAAATGGTGTTCATGATGTTCGGGTTCAAACCTCGTAAGAGACATTTTTGCCAAAACAAAATAAAATCATATCAAAATATAGAATGACACTCTTTTGACAAAAATAATTATAGAATGATGTTCTTTATATGAAAATAGAAAGAAAAACTGTTAACCAACAAATCTACATGATTTACTCTAGTTAAAACTCTAGATGTAGCTACCTGAAGCCATTGCTTCAGTTTCGTGCTGTGTCACCTCAATAAACATTTATATATGTATAAATAGTTGTAACAAGTATTGTACTCTGATACAAGAAATCAACATCAACAAATTTTCCATCGCACTCTTGCAAAGACTGGATAGTGAAAGCGAGAGGGAAAAAATTAACAACAAAAAATAAGACTGCCCAATTGCTGCAATGGCTACAATCATGCAATATTTGGGTACTCCATCTTGGGCACCACGTTTTTGGCATTTTAATGAATGAACATGCTTCATCTTTTTGGCAACACACGGAATGCACTAACTCAACATAATCCAGTTTCTTTTTTTCTTTTCAAAAGAGTTCTTCAGAGTTGAACTTGTTCCATGCTTCCTGTTTATTGTCAATGGGGGAGAAAAAAAGGAGATGAAGACAATAAATGTGGGGTTTTGTGCAATTGTGGCGGTTCTAGTTATATCCATGAGAGACACAACCTTATACCTTATAACTGGATAATAAGTCAAACTTTGGTGGGTATCAACAGTAGCAGAATGGTTGGTGAAACACTTACCTTGAGCATGTCGAACACTTTCTCCGCAATGTATTTCTGCTGAAGATTAGCGCCTTTTTGCTGAACTTTGTCAGGATGTATACAGAGAGTGGCCTTTCTGTAAAATTTCTTGACAGAAGCAGCTGTAATTAAATCGGTCAATGAAACAGGTTGCCAACCGCATTCAGGCCAAAGAACCTGCTCATTTTCATCACAAGAGATTGTAAGATTCAAAAGCATCAAATGAAATCATCAAATACAAGCAATTAAGAAATAAAATTGGGCACATACATATTGTAGCGTGGAAAGCAAGGCACGCAAGTTTCCCTCCTTCCCCGCACCCCAACGTTTTATCTCAACATCCAGGGTCTCACCAATCCTCTGAAAAATAAGATGCATATGGTGATCTAACTTACAAACAAACAAGATGGTAGTGATAGTTGCGATAGATTCCAACGGTGGCACAATTTTTTTACACTATCTCAACAAACAAACAGTATGGAGAGTAACGAAACTAACTTACATTTTTCTCAGCTTGTTCTCTTTGTACTTGAAGATCACGATCATTTTTCTCAGCAAGTGCTTTTGCCTGATTGAGAAATGAAACATAATGGCGAATTTTGTGTCATTGTCAGATTCAAAACCCCCCATTACCGATAAATATTTAACAAACTCTGATGGTACATACAGCTCGCTCCTGTGTTCTCTGGTGGCGTTCCAGCCGGGCACGCCGTCTCTCTTCAGTTTCTCCCTCAATATCTTGAAACCCACCGGATTGGGTTGCTGAAGCTTTACAGCGAAGAAGAAGGTGCAAATTTAGAAGTTATGTAAAAACAGCAAAGATAGGAACAGAATATGACGGATGGAATACCTCCAAATATTGAACTGAGATCATCCACAATGTTTGTAGCCGAAGAGGTCTTCCTCAGGTTCTCTGATGCTCCAGAAGGCACTCGCGAAGATGCTCTGCTAGATTCGTAAGACCCTCCCCTGTTCCATGAATCTTGGAAAGGATCCTGAAACACAAATCAAGTAAGAGAACAAATGAATCTCCTGTCAGGGACTTTAAAAGATATATATCAGAAGACAAGTAGATATCCAATCTCTCACCACCGGAGGGTTGGTTCTCTGTCGTGGAGCACTGCTTGGTCTGGAAACCGAGCTAAAGAAGGAGTCAAGATCATTGTTATCGTCTTCTTGCTGCTTAGCTTTAGCTTGCGCAGCTGCTCTCGCACGTGCCTCAGCAGCTGCCTTTTCAACAGCAGCTCTTTCTGACCTGAACCTTGCTTCAGCATTTGCTGCTTCCTTCTCCCGCGCTTCAGCTGCAGCTCTCTCAGCCCTTTCCCTTGCCCCTGCAGCTGCCCTTTCACGCGCTTCAGCATGCGCTCTCTGAACTGCTGCTCTCTCTGCACGTTCTCGGGCATCAGAAGAAGCCTTTTCGACAGCAGCTCTTTGAGCTTTGGCACGTGCCTCGGTGGCTGCTCTTTCGCGTGCTTCCCTTGTGGCCCTCTCTACCGCCTGTCTAGCCAGCAGTCGTTCCCTTTCTCTCTCAATTCTTTTCTGCTCTCTCTCCCTCTCCCTCTCCCTTTCCTTTTCCCTTTCAATCTCTGCCTCCCTTTCACGATCTAGCCGAGCTTGCTTTTCTCTTTCCCGAGAATCAGAGTTGTCCACTGGATCAACGCCATCTCTATTTCTACTTGCCTTGAGATTGTCTTTCTCTCTCCTTTCCTTAGCATGCCTAAACTTGGCTTCAGCTTTGTCCATGGCATCCTTCATGGCAGCAGCTGATGCAGCAGCAGTAGAGAAAATATCTGAATCATCACCACCAGAGGGATGTTCATTGGGAGCAGTGTGAAACCTGCCGGAAGCAAAATCGTCGAGTTGATCCATCGGAGTTGCTGCTGCAGAAGCTCTAGCTGGGCTACGAACGCGTGACAAAGAAGGCTCGCCAACCTTCTTTTTCGTAGGTCTTGGTGGTGGAGGTCTGGAAGGTGGGGGAGCAGTGGTAGGTTGCGTGAATAAGGGGATCTCAGAGACAGTAAGCCACACATCATCAGATGAGTCAAAACTTGCATTCTGCGGCTCCAAAACTTCATCAAAAGAAACTTTCTTGCCATGGTAACTCCCAGAATTTTTTCCTGGTGATTGGAAGCCACTGACGTGTTCTGGCCTCAACTGACTTTTGTCTCTACCATTCATATCTTTTCCAAGACTATCAAAAGGGTCAATATCAGCAAATACTCCTCCTCCGGATGAATGATCAGTTTTTGTGCTATTGAATTTACCAACTTCATCCAATGGATCAGTGAACCCTTGTGTAGGGGTTGATGAAGCAGACTCCTCTAAGACTACAAATGGGTCTTCCATAAGATTGGAAGATGTTGTCCGATATGGAGGAGGTGGCTGAGATTGACTAGTCTCAGAAGTAGGCCTGTGCAGAAAAAAGAGTCAATAATAAAACTTTTGCATATGAATGAAAACAATAAAAAGATACTAACATGGTCCATATGCGAAGTTTCACTGGAAACAGCTCTACAGTTACAGTTCATTTAAGGGAAAAGGTTCAAACTTTGGGAGAATTTCAAAGAGTGTCAGGAGGGAAAGGATCTTGTATGCATCAAATAGCTCTCTATAACTAAACCAATTATACTAGCTCTACATTCAAAGAGTTTCAGGAGGAGGAACACATAAGAGAACCTTTGTATTGCACAAGTTCATATCACATTCTATTAGCTCTTCTAACAAATAAACTTGCAATGCATCTCAAGTTCATATATTTAGCTCTAAGCTGAGTAAATGAAAATGCTTTATTTACCGTTTAGTTTGAGGGGAGCTAGCACGACCAAAACCAGGAATCAAATCATCAAAAGCAGAAGCAGAGGAGGAGGAGACGTTGGAATCTCCTCTTCCTCCTCCAATCAGATCATCCAAGGGAGAAGAACTGTATTCTTTCCTGTGCTCTGTAGGTGACGAGATCGAAGCAAAATCGTTCTCAAACCTAGCTGATTTGGAACTCGAGAGCTCAGGAATCGCTTCAAACACATCCTCGTCGTCGTATACCGGCTTGTCAAAAACTGGCATCGACGAGTGCTTCGGCTTGAAGAGGAGATCATCACCACCACCATCGCGGCTCAGATCGTCGAACACCCACGGCGACGACGAATCGGAGGACTTGGTCTGAGGTGCCATCGGAGCTGATTTTCCCCGGGGCTTTTCGGTGAACAGGTCTGAGAAATCGTCCATTGATTTTCGATTTCGATTTTTCAATTTTCGATTTCGATTTCGATTTCAACCACCGGAATCGAATCGGAGTTGTTTTTTGAATTCCCACCCAGAAATCAAAATGATTATTTGTCAGATCTGAGTAGTATCCATCATTGAGGAGAAAAAGTATTCGTCGTTTCTTTTTAATTTTCTCTACAGTTAATGGGCTTTATTGACCTGGGCTTATAGTCCATTAGTAAGTCTTCGGTCTTTTGTTATTTCTGCTTCTAAAAGTCTTTTTGCTGCACGAAAGATTTATCAAAAAAACATATCATAGGGTAAAAATCCCTAAAAGTCTAACCATCCGGCGAACCGAGATCAACGAAGATCGAACTATTATTTGGATCCCATAAATGTAATGTTAAATTATTTTGTGGTCAACGAAGATCGAACTATAAATTTACCGTATTGAAGCTATCGCTCGAATGCCACTAACCCAATATCCGTTGGTTTATGATTTCTTTTCAATCTTCACCTTTCTTCTTCTTACAATCTGTCACTAACAAGATGAGCTTAATCCTCGGCTTTATCACTCTGCTCCGAGTCTCTTAGAAACTAGTCCCACATTTTCATATACTACACATTTGGCCTTCATAACTAGGGGTAAGCGTTCTCGCCACGTTCTAGAATAGTACTTTAGCATCATTTCAGTTTTTTTTATTTGCTTCCCGCCACGTTCTCAGTTCTTTTAACTTTCGATATAAGTATATTTCAAGTTCTACATAAATATTGGGATCATATGGTCAGCTACAATTTAAAAAGAGAGAGGTCATGCATAATTAGTAATAATCTAGACTTACCGAACAAGCAGATTATGTATTACTTTAGACATGGTAGGTCTTTGAGATTTTAGGAGTTATATGAGATTTAGTAAAGGATTCAATAAGTTTTTTCGAGAAACTTTGGAATCATATATTGGTGGGAGCGAGTTCCAGATTTTAGTTAACCATAGTCTATTTCAACCATACTTTGTTATGAATGGTAAAAGTATCCCGTGTATAGGGCAGACGAACCACTAGTGTTTGATATAAACACGATTGGTTAAATTTATTTTGCCTACTATTTTCCATGAACAGTTAAAAATCAGTGGAGTAAAAAACATTAATACATAATTCAGTTAATTACAAAATAGCTAGGTGGTTTACCCGCACATGCGGGCATAATTTTCTTATAAATACTTATTATTTTATATCTTATTCATTCAAAAAACCAGCATGATAATTTATTATATATGTTTTAAAAAATTAAACATCAAATTATTTATATATGACAAATTTTTTATCTATCAAAATATATAAGATTATTATTTTGTTCAAATTTTTTAAAAATGACATATTAAACATATTTTATAAAATATCTTAATACAATTTTTTGATTATTGTTTAACTATAAAATGTGTTCTAACTTATTTTTTGAAATTTTATATTCAAAAATATTATTTTCAGATAATAAAAAAGTACATCTAATAATTATCTTACTTTTAAAATATACTTTTGACAATTTATTATATTAAGCTATAATTTTAATATAAATAATAGATAAATATAATATAAGTAATATAAAATTCGTTTTAAATTATATAATAAATTGAATATAAAATTAATTAGGATAGTATTGATATTAAACATTCTAACTTTTAATATGAGATTTTATAATTGAAATTATTATTTTCTGATAATAACACAAATATCTAGTAATTATCTTACTTTTCAAAATATATATTTGACAGTGTGTTATATAAAATTATAACTAATTATCTAATATAAAATATAAATATAATATTAGTAAAATATATTTTTAATCATATATAAGTAGAATCAATATTAACCAAATATGACAGATAAGTTTAAAATAATATATAGATTAAATTACTAAATAAAAACAATTAAAATATAATAAATAAATAAAATTACTAATTAAAATTATTGAAAATATTGACAAATAAGCAATAAGCAAAAAAATCTAAAACTATGGATAAAAAACTGACACATAAACCAAATCACTTCTCAAATAATAGTATAGACTAGATGGTGGCCCGCACACATGTGCGTACTAATATATATTTAAGTAATTCAAATTTTAACATTTTAAAAAAATCAATCTAAATTATTTAATTAGTTTCAAATATTAAATTAATCAGAATATATAATTTTTTTATTACACATATAAAACATATCATCATCATAATAATCTAATAACGTTTTACTCTAAAACAGAAATTGCTACTTTTCTATAAAATGATATTGCTTTATTGTTAAATAATAATCTTTATTTTATTTTGAAGTAGTGGTTTTTAACTTTCAGGATTTATTCAACATAACTACAACAAATTATTTTGGAAATATTTTATTAAAAATAGAGAATCACGCTTTTTTTATATAATAGTCTTCTAAAGAAATTTTAATTAAAACAAAGTCATAATTATGTGAAAGTTTTGAAAGAAATTAAAAGTAAACATAATTAATTTTATAATATAAGGTACATGTTGTAAATGAAAAATAATATTTTGAAAATATTCTCTTTTGGAGAGATATTTTAAAAATATTTTTAAATATGATTCTCATTAACAAATAAAAATAAAATAAATAAATATTAATTTTCTATTTAAATAACAAATAAATGTTATTTTTTCAACTTTAATAATAATTAAAAATTCTACAAAAATTCACATTAACAAAAAGATATAAATCAAATTTATTGTTATAGCTTATAAACCTCGTTAATAAAATTAATATGTTTATAAAAATATTTGGCTTGATATATACGTTTACAAAAATATATAAATTTATCTTATATTTTTTAAAACTATTAACAATAAATCTAAGTATTATATGCATATATGAAATTAAAAAATAATTGTATATAAGCGCAAGATAAATATATGGGATTATCTATTCTTTTTTCAAACACGTTTATTAATTTTTCAAGATAATTTTATAATATTAATTTGTAATCAGTTAAATAAAAAATTATTCACTAATATCAAAACTTCAATGAATAAATAAGATAATATTAAATATTGGTATAGTGAAAAATAGTAATTATCATATTTTCAGATATTTTTATTACTAAAATATATGAAAATTATTTTTTATTTATGAAAATCATTGATTAAACCTAAAATAATGGAAAACATGATAAATAAGCGAAAAAACTTAAAAATATGGAGAAACTTACACATAAGCCAAATCACTTCATAAATAATAGTATAGATAGAGAGATCTCACAACAAAACCATGAAAAAAATAATTAATAATTAATAGTTAATAATTGAAAGGTAACTTGTGAAACAAGACACACACCTATTAAGAAGATCATTCTTCATTAAGGCCTTAGTTCTGCAACCTTACATAACCAAAAAGAAAGAAAAAAAACTCAAGCCGCTCACTTCATTACCTGAGCATATATACTTAGACCTAAAGCCTCTCAAGTTCTTGAGAAAAAGGACTTCTCCCAAGACTTGTTCCACGTGATCTAACCGGAGCAAAAGGAGATGGGTTTGAAGAGCTTGAAGCTCTTGGAGATAGTTGAGCTTGTTCAAGAACCCTAAACTGAAGCTCTGAAGGGTAATCTCTCATACAACTGATTCTAGGACCAGCACCAGTACTCCATCTCGAGTGTAGCCTCTCAGCTAACTGGTAAGATTTGATTCCTTTGTGTGAATCTATACGTTTCATTATCTTCTCCTTAGGAACAGGCTTCTCGTATTCTTCAATGTCTTCATCAAACAGATGTGATTTAGGGTATGCAAACTCTTCCTCAGCTATGAATGTCTCCTCTGCTGTCTCATACCCTTCTTCTGAAGGTGTTTCAGGCTCTTCTTCTTCATCATCCTGATCATCCTCAACCGTGTCCTTGACTTTTGAGTGGAACCTTGTTAATGTCTGTAGCTCTGGATGGCTCTTAGGTTTAGCGTTTGGACTTTCACCAGTCTCAGCATCCACAAAGTCACATGGTTCTTCTTCAACCTCTTTGATTTTTGAAGGCATTCTCTTGACCTTGAGATGATGTTCTCCATCATCTTCATCTGGACTCTTCTACAAAAATTGAAACACAAAGTCTCTGTAATGACTTGAATCATGCACTAAACTCAAACAAGAATGAATTATACCTTTACATCGGTGAGGTCAACATTGTTCTCCCTAAGAAACGACATGAAGGCCTGAAAATTCTCTTCTGTTGGTAGATAATGTCCACTGTGAGGCCAAACTGCCTGAAAACATCATCTCAAGAACTCAAACTTAACACAGAGAACTTCTTTGTCTTGTACATAAGGAAATTTATGTATTTTTACCTTAAGAATACCATCATCAACCACAATTCTTCCAGCAGATAAGGTAGCCCCTCCAGCAAGAAAACTAGAATGCTGAAAGTTTCCCTTTTTCTTCATCCCAACATACATTATCCTAGATACGCTTAGGACAAAGATCCACTTTGTATCTGGAGGACTTTCTTTTGTGTCCAGAACTATCCCACTTTGCTTGTAGATTAGTTTGCTATCCTCAATCACCACTTCATATGCCTCTCTTTCAGTCTGTTCATAAAAAAATAACGAAGCATTGGTCAAGAGAATACATGAGTTTCATCAGGAATGGTATACTAAGAACTCACCGGGCCAAGATACTTGATGCTTTGTTGGTATAGTTTTGATCTTGAACATCTTTCATGGTTTAGTTCTTTCCCTTCTCCTATGTCAAGCCTAAAACATACAAAGTTGGTTGTTAGATAGTAAAATGTATGTATAATCATGACACTTTTGATTGTTTATATAGCAAACTTACCAATAGAAAAAGGGTTGGTAACTGTCACAATGGAGCCAAGCATGGTAATAGAATTGCAGATTGTGGCCATAGCGATGTCGAGGATCAATCTGTTAAGATCACATTTTGGCATTACACAATACTCATATCCACAGAAAAAAATCCATTGTAAAATTATGTTCTTACTGCCTCAAGCCAGTGTTGCAGAGCCAGCTTCCTAGCTTTCTCATCTTTTGACAAGCCTTTACCCACCTAATGCATTAAAATTACCAAACCAGTGTATAAAGATTAGTGCAAGGGAAAAAACCAACATGTTTGATACATGACTGAGCATAGCCGAATGTTAACCTCCAAATTTTAAATAACTATTATACATTGTCGCAGTAACTCCAAATTGTCGAATTTTTTAATTAAGATTAACCTAAAAATGTTTATGGCCTCCTAAATTTCAGATCCGACTCTGGTCGGATGGGTTTATTGTTGTTACCTTAGCAGCTCTTGTTCTTGCTCTAGACCAGCGTGAAACTGCAGTCTCTTGCTTCTCAATTTCGAAAAACGATATAGAACTTCTTTTAAGTTCAGCAAAGTCAAGCACCTTCCACCTGAAAATTTCCATTTAGTTGCTAAACATATAACTATATTATCTCTATCTAAACATACGAACCATCTTTGCTCAACGACTACAGCACAATCAGCTAGCCTTCTCCTCGTTCGAAAGCTTCTATAAACCTTCTGCAGCTTTAACGCAGCTTGGTATCTACTGTCGCTTATTAACGCAAGAAACTCCTTTACATGATCGTTTTCGGATAACGGTTTCCATCTTCGTATATTATATCGGTCATCTTCTTTCATGAAAGTTAAAGGCTCTAGCGAAAGCTTGTTCTCCACGTCTTCTGAACAAAGGCTAGGTCTTTGTGTCCCTTTCATGCTAAAAGATCTGTTGTATAGCGTGTTTGTAGTTTCAGGTGGTTCTTTGATGGTTGAATCCGATTCATTGTCATTATTAAAGCTGACTGATCTAAGAATATTCTTCATTTCTACAGAACCAACCACACAAAATGTTATACCTTTATGTAATCATCAAAAACATAACTCATGCACGTAACGTTAGCACAAAGGAGACAGACCTTGTGATTCAAACATAACTCAGAAGAGGAAAAGAGACAGAAGAACGATGTTCTGTAATGAAAGATTAAAAACAGAGGAGTCTTGAAAAGAGGAGATAGCGTGCGAAAACTCTTGAATATTGGAAGGTTGGTGTCTAGGATTAGATGTGAACGTGAGAGAGAACGACAATGGCGGCCATTTCTGATTAAACGTGAAGTTTTAATCTGTCGATGTGAATGTGTTCCATTGGCTGGGAGAAAATAGAACCCTCTGTTTCTCTTCTTCCTCCTAAACATAGAGAGCTCTCACGAATCACGATCGCACTCTAATTTGTTGTTGTTTTAGGTCCTCTGTTTTTCCCTTAATTTGGCCGGTCTACTAGAACCGCACCGGTTGAAACTTGGAACTGTAAAACTTTTTAGCTTTTAATATGTTTTCTTTTTTGGTGTAAAGAATTTATAAGTTTGACCCTATAAAACAAAATATTATAAATCAACCCCACAACTTTGATCTATTTTCGTAAAAGATACAAAAACTTCTGTTTATACAAAAAATTAACAAATTGATCAGATATATATACTTGGTTTCATACAAAAGAGATATGTACAATAAATTTTGTTTATACACATTAATTAAACTGATCAATATACTCGTGTTCTCATATAAAAGAGATGTACAAATTAGAATGAAACTTAAAGACACATTCTTGTAAATTTTTCAACTTGACACTTTTTTTCATCACCAACTTGACATAATGAAGCTGTAACTGGTTAACATAAAGGAATAAATAAAAAAATGTGTGAAATAAGATGAAAATACTGTAGTAGAAAAATGGAATAAGTCATTCTATCTATTCTTTAACAAAATTAATACAGAATATTTTGTTTTGTGTTTTGTTTATTTTTTAGGGAATTGATTGAATGATCATTTCATTCCATTTACTTTAAATGGTAAGAGAAATTCATGGAATCAATCATCCTAGGTCATTCTGTTTATAAATGGGTAATCATTTTTATACCAACTTGCACTAGTGTAAGAATAAAAATAAATAATGGTTGATAAAAATAAATACTGGACTGATCACACTAGTTTAATATGAAAACTTGATTGCAATTTTGTGTGTTTTGTATGAGCAAAGTAACTAATCATGATAGGTATTTATATTTAAGTTGTATATAAAACACACAAAAAAACCTCATCCTTTATATACTAAAGCGCAAGTCGCCTTGCGAATCAGAATTAGACATACGGCAATTCTTTTGGAAAAAAAAATAAATGGATCATTAATACAATTATTATCTAACATACACGATATTCCACCTATTTCGTTTATTTCTTTTGTTGTAACTGGTCTATTTGACTTTCTTCAAAAATCACGATCTACCTCTCTTTCATATAAACTGTTTTTCAGTTATAGCATAACTTCAATTCATCACAAATTTCTTTATGGGCTACATTAAAAGTTAATCTCTTTTACAATCTCCAGTTGCTGCTGAATGAAGCAAAACATGTGATCCTTCGTATGTCATAAATTTTCATTTTTGATAGGTTTCTTCACATCTTTTTTCTCAATCAGTTTGAAATTTATTGTTCATTTTCTAGATTAATACATAAAAGTTTATTATACGGTAGTCAAGTTTAAAACTTATTCTGCAAAATTAGAGTATAAAATATAACACAAATATTTGTATTGCTCAGTTCTGAAATTATTTTAATTTTCTGCAGAAAGGTATGAAGAAAATCAAGGCAGATTCTGAAGAAGCATCAAAACAACGAATGGATTAAGAACATAAGATGTGAAATGTTTGACTCTTTAGAACTCCAGGTGAGAATAATTGTGTTTACTTTATAGTCTTTAGAAGAAAAAAAAAGGGTCTTAAATCTTTAATGCTTGAAATTGAAATGGTTGTTTAACCGTCAAGTTGTAGAAGTGTCTTAGCCAAAATCATGTGTTAACTCGATATGTTTTTTCTAAAAAGAATTTTCTGTAATTAATTTTGGAAATTTGTTAAGTAAGGTTTTAACGACTATCTACAAACATTAAAATGTGTGTAGATGAAACAATAATTTTCTTGAAAGCCTACAATAATAATTTACGAAAACATTTATTTTTAATATTAACAATTTGAGTTTGTGAATTCTAAAATTAAAAATCCAACAAACTATCAAATAAATAATATTATGAGTTATTTTTTCTTAAGTATGTGTGTTCAAGAATATATGTTAGGTAACATTAAGTGTTGATAAAACTATTATTATAAATTCTATAATAGTAAACAACTAAAGACAATTTATTTATTCGTCGCACCACATTTTAAAATTTATAATGTTAAATTAGATATTCGTTATCTTGAAATCGTAGACAGATAAAGGTATGAATCAACTACAGTATTTTAAAATATTTTTTTTTATATTTTGACATATATAATTTAGTTATTTTTGAAAAATGTTGCAAGCATGAAACAATTTTAAAATCATTTTGTGTGGAATTGTTATATTCCTTTCGATAGTTTTGTTTGAATACATCGCTTCTTAGATTATGTGCAACTGCTCATAGAATATTTGATAAAAGTGATAATGTAATTTGATTGAAAACTATAACATGTTCAAATAAACTTTAGAAACAGTCGAGTGATCCGCGCATCGCACGGGCGGAAATACTAGTGGTTCTCCATTTCCCGAGCAAGTTTATCTTGTTAGCTTTGGTCTCCTTTGTTTTAGTGTTCTGTTTTATGTTGTTCATCAAACTGCCGAGGATCTATCCGGTTACTATCTTGTTATCGTTGAGCCTAGCTTTACTCCGGATGTAATCGCGTTAAACTCTTTTTAGTTTTAATATAATGGTTTGTGTTACAAAAAAAAAATGGATGGACACATCTCGTTTGTCATGGAGACATGTCTTGTTCCTAACGTGAAACAACTGTTAAATCCACTGTGGGGAAGCTTACTTTCAAGTGTTCAATGTATCTATAACTCTTTTACGTTGTAAAAATAAATCTTATCATGTTTTTTTCTAAATAAGATTTTCTTATTTTAATCATTGCATGATTTAACGTGATGGTATTGTATTACCTCGCATGCTCTACCAATAGTGACTCTTGCTTAGTTTATGTTCACTAAGCAATAAGTAACTTCTTCTTGGGAACCAGCGCTGATGATTAAAATGTTTTGCACTCCTGTTTCTCTCTTTAGAAGTTTAAAAGGCGAGTTTGGATGATTCCTTGCAACAGCTCTTCAGTGTCTCTCCTTCCACATACGCAACTTTGAAAGGTAATCCTTAGATCATTATCTTTTTTTTTTGTCTTGGATTACAGATTTTGTTTGATTGATAGGTACGTATTTGCATTCTATTCTAATGGTTTCATTCTTGTCCTGCTCTATGTAGTTTCAACTGTGAGGAATCTCCATGGAAGATCAAGGTGATAGGAAGTTCACTTGGGTGATAAAGAATCTCTTCTCTTGGCCATCTCTTATCTTTAGCCCATTTGTGAATGGTGTCTGCAAACGGTAAACAAACTCTTCCTCTGTTGTCTTTGTTCATATAAGTTCATGTGCTTAAATCTTTTTTTTTTGTCGGTTTATGTCATGTTTCCACTATCAACAGATACTCAGATGCATCAGAGAAATTTGATAGGGAAAGCATGGATGTCAGTGGCTTTCAAGTTCTTCCTTCGCAGGTTAGTCTACAGACAAATGATCATTTGTTTTGTATTAGTATTATTTTGTGTTCGGATGCATTATGCAATATTTTTCTCCATTCACAGGTAGAATCTGTAAGACTTATCTTTAAAAGACACCCAGACATTGCAGTAGAGTTCCGTGCAAAGAACCAACATCTGAGGAAAGCATGTATGGATTTCCTGCTCAGCTTAATCGAGACTTTATGCCAATCACTCGAGGAGCTCTCTAGTGAAGATCTTGTGGAAGCAGATGTTGCACTGACGTATTTGAAAGACGCTGGTTTTAAGGTGGATTGGTTGGAGAAGAAGCTGGACCATGTGAAAGTAAAGAAGGAGAAAGAACTGTTTTTTGTGGCTCGGCTACAAGAAATGGAGGATAGTTTACTGAATCTCTGGAAAAAATGCTCAGACCTGGATGCCCTAGCGGAGAAGGAAGAAGAAGAGTTGTCGGACACAAGAACTCCTCTGTCATTTGATGATGTTGTTTGATGACTTTTGTTCTTAGATATTTTGTGTTCTGTTGTCTTATTTTCCCACTTTGTTTCAAAGCTTCCTTTGCGTCATTTTGTGAAAATTTGTCTTTTGGTTATGGTCTATCTAAGCTTCGTCAGCTAAATTTGTTGTATCTCTGAGTTTCTTGAGGAGGAAGTAACTTACTTTGTACCTACAACACTTATCTTGGTTTTGAAATGAAAATCTCTATATGTGGATAGATTGTCAGTCACATGTGACTCTTCCAGAAACAGAGTTTCTATTTTGGTTTCCAAGTTGCGCTATTTTAGATATCTCTAGGTTTTGGCGGCATAAAGTAAAGTACCTAGTTTCTTGAATGACGCAATCTCTTTGGGAGTGTGAATAGTTGGCACTCGAAAAGACGCTTCAAAAGGGAGTGGCTCTGCGTAGACTTCTTTAATAGTCATCCGTTATACAAGTAACAATGATTAATTAGTAATTATGGTCAGGTGTCAGGGCATCAATTTACGAAGGCGGAAGATGACTCATGCACACTATTCGAGTTTCATGCGGCTCATGCCTTTTCGTCATTTATTTATCTTTTGCAGGTAAAATCCCCTCTAAAGGCAGAACTCTCTCTCTCTCTCTCTCTCTCTCTCTCTCTCTCTCTCAGTCAACAACTGTTGCTCTTCATCCTGGACTCATTTTACTTGTATTATTTCTGATTCTCTTGGACACTATTCGATTTCTGTCTCTGGAAACTAGTCAACTTTTGTTGTTGAATATGTATTTTAAATTTTAGAATTACATAGAATCTTAGTTTTTTTCGTTGCTTGATAGAGTGTTTCATTGGCGTATGATTACGAATTTATGTGTGATAACCAGACCAAGGGCTCTTTTCTTTTCTTTTTTTCCTTCAGGTTTTGTACTTTGAATAGGAAGAGCCTTTATCAAATCAACCATGCAAGTTGGTAAGAAGTTTTCTGTAACGACCCGTTACCCGGCCCAATAAACTCAGCCCAACAAGTTGTTGGCCCAGCGCAGAAAACCTTAGGTGAGCAACTATATAAACAAGTGTAGCTCATTATTTTATTCAGAAAAGTCTAAGCCATCGAACCTCTGCAGAAACCGAGCCGTCGTTGAGATTTAGTGACGAACCGAGCCAGCCACCGTCGCCTGAGATCCGATCCGTCACGTCACCACCGTTAACCGCCGAAGGTAACCCCGGAAACCGCCATAGTATTAGTTTTATTTTCGTCCGATTCGTAAATCGTCGATATCTCTCTAACCGTGTGGTGTTTCGCAAATCCAAGACCACCACCGTGTTCGTGACGTCGAGACGAGTCCGGAGCAGGAAGATCAGCCGGAGAGCCGCCGCGACGCGCCCGCACGCGCAGGGAGAAGCCGCGCGCGTGTAGTTCACGCGCCGCCGCAGCCGCCGTCTCCGGCCGCCGTTCGCCGGAGCAACCGTGTCCGGCCGCCGTCCGTCCGCCGCCGGAAAGCCGCCGCCGCATCGCCGCCGCGCCTCCGCCGCCGCCGGTGAAATTCCGGTAAGCCACCGCCGTCTTGGTCGCCGCCGGCGACCGGCCGCCGGTGACTCGCCGGTGACTCAGCGAGTCAACTCGGTGACCGGTCCAACCGGTTGTTTATCTTCAATTGGAAATTGATTGCGGTTTGGTTTGGTTAATTGCGGTTATTGGAATTGATTTTGGTTAGGGATTAAACCGGATTTAATTGATTTGATTTTGGTTTAATTGAAATCGAATCCGGTTAAGGAAAACCGGATGGTTTAATTCGATTTCAATTCGGTTAAGGGTTGACCGGCTTGGGTCAGTGTTGACCTGGTTGACCCTTTGACCAGTGGGTTGACTTTTTGACCAGATTTCCGGTTATCCGTTTTGGACCGTTCGAAGGGCGTTCTGACTCGATTTTTTGCCGTGATTTCAGATTTGGAGTCTGTTTGAGGAGTTGGAGTTCATATCTACTACATTTCCACATTTGCTAAGGTGAGGGTCTACTCCGTAATTCCCGTACCAGTGTAGAATTCTTTCTATCGTAGTTTAGATTTCGAAGCATGAATTGAGTCTGTTTGAGTCGTGTTTGCTAGTTAGTTATTTATTGTAAACCGGAATTAGGGGTCTAGAGGATTCAACTATTGTTTGGATTGTGTGATGCTGAGTTATGAGATATATATATATGTACGTACATAGTTATGAGTAGGGACTATGTGCGAGGGCGGGGGTTCAGGGATGCCTGGACTAGCGACGCCACTGTTGGGCGGGGGCTCAGAGACGTCTGGGCTAGCGACGCAGCTTGTGTGGGGCGTAGTGCAGAGACGTTTGCATTGACGCAGCTTTGTTGGGCGGGGGTACAGAGACATACTGTACTAGCGACGCAGCGTATGTATATCCGTATGAGGAGATGCGGGGTGTGTGGTCTAGCTATGCACTATCAGCGCATTGTTTGTGATGTGTGATGCCTTAGGCGTCTTGTTTGTTCATGTTAGAGCTAAACTTCTATAGTGGGAGTTCTATTTACTCAAGTCAGTGTGTTGCGTGGGTAGCATCCCATACCTCACTGAACGATTCTCCTGTCGTTCATCCCTTTTTCTTTCCCCTTTCAGGTGAGACTGACGAGCAGAAGTGATTGCTATGAGATTGGTGCTTTTGGGGGTTTTATTCATCTATTTTCCAGACTTGCGGTTTTATGTTTTATCGATACTTTCGGGATTTATTTTATTACTTGGATTTTATGTTATTTATTTTAGATTATGATGTTGGATTTATTTATGAGGAGTAATAAATGGAGATTTTAAGACATTATTATTTATTATATTATTTTGAGAAGTAGGGGTGTTACATTTTCTTGGGTGATAAAGAACTTCTCCTCTTTGCAATGTGAGAGCTGCTACTCTGCTCCAGTCCTGATCGGTGACTGCAAATGGTAAACAGAGAAGATTTCTTTGATTTTCAAATTTTTTTTGTCGATCTAGATAAATGATCTATCATCTAAATTCCACGTTTTGGTGACTTTTTTCTTTCTTGTTTTTTTTTTCTGTTCAGGCATCTTCGTGCTTATCCTAAGGGATACAAGGTTGATTGCTTGTCTCTCTATCTAAAAGTTACTGATCCAGAATCATTGCCTTCTGGATGGAGAAAATATGTAAAACTCCGACTATCGATTGTGAAACAAGTCTTACCAATGTGTATCGTGCGGCAAGGTGATTTTCACTTTAGTGATCAGTCTGGTAACAATTTGATTAATTATGTTTAAATGGCCTTTGTCAGATTAAGTGTCAGCAGCATATATACCATTTAATCATTGCTAGATAATTCATTTTATAAGAAGTCTATATGGTAGTTTTTACTAAAGGGTTGTTAAGGAATGCTAATGACTTAGATCGATTATTCTTTGACGAAAATTTTCTAGTCCACAAGGAGGTATAGTTCAAGATGAACTTTCTTCGATGGTAAAGTAACTATTAATTAGAATAAATTGCTACAGAAACATATCGCTGGTTTGATGAGAAGACTACGGGATGGGGGTTTCCATCCCTGATTCCACTAACCAGACTTCATGATGAGAAGGAAGGGTTTATTGTAAATGGAGATATCGTGATAGTTGCTGAGGTTGATGTTCTTGAAGTTATTGGCACATTAGATGAATCAGAGGAATCTGAAGATGAATCAAAGGAATCTGAAGAGTCATGCCGTCCTGTGAAAAAGTCCAAGCACAGTGGTGGTGAAGAGTCTATTGATTCGCTCAAAGAAGCTCACTTGGGAAAGGAAACCATGGACGTCAATGGCTTTCAAGTTCTTGTGTCACAGGTATGAAATCAATAGTTATGGTGCAACCTTGGTACTTTAGTAAAGGCAAATATCATATATGATTCCCAAAGACCCTATGTTATATGTCTTTGTACATTTATATTTCTTTTGCAGGTAGAATCTGTGAGACGTATATTTGAAATGCACCCTGACATTGCAGTTGATGTTCGTGCAAAGAACCAACATCTGAGGAATGCATGCATGAGTTTCCTTCTCAGCTTAACCGAGACGCTGTGCGTGTCACTTCAGGAGCTCTCTAATGATGATTTGGTTGAAGCGGACGTTGCACTGACATATGTGAGAGATGCTGGTTTTAAGGTGGATTGATTGGAAAAGAAGCTGGAGACTGTTAAAGAAAAGAAGGAGAAAGAAAAGTGTAGTCTGATCCGGCTTGAAGAAATGAAGGATAGTTTACTGAAAAGTCTGAAATTGAAGCAACAATGTTCAGACTTGGATGCCCTCGTGGAGAAGGAAGAGTCAGAGTTGTCGGCCATCAGAACTCCTTCGTCATTCGATGATGTTCTTTGATATCTTGAGCTCTTATGCATTTGTTTGTGTTCTCTTATTATTGTTTCTCCTTTGGTTTCAAAATTAAGAAGTCATCTTGTAATGTGATTTGAACTTATGTCTGAATTTGTTTGGTTTTGTGAAATTAAGTACTATTTACAGCTATGGTTTATCAAAGTTTGGGCTATCAGCCTATCACTTAGGTGAAGACAAGTTGATCTATGCTTGGAACTTATATATGGTTCTTGTAAAGTTCTTAGGCACTTACGCAGAAAGTTGTCATGTATTGAAAAGAGGTTCACGCTTGGATAATGACATGGTTATGAATCTTTATGATAATGGTCAATCCAGTTGGATGTTGCTAGACTTTTTATTATCCGTCCATCTTACCATTAAATAATTTGTCATGAAGGCAGAACTGCAGAAGGATAATTAACAACGAGAAGGTTGCTCGTATAGGAAACCTTTATACGAAGTAGCATGCATGATGCACCGAGTTTCAAAAAAAAAAAAAAAAAAGTAGCATGCACCAATAGTTACTCTTGGTCAGTTCATGTTCCCTAAGCAAAATAAATTAAATTGTTACTGGGAACAAGGCAACAAGCAGTGAAGAGCAAAAGTCATTTTGATTTCCTTCTGGACCTACAAAAACGTTTTGCATTCCTGTTATGTCTCTTCATAGTTGAAAAGAAGAACGTAATTGTTTTTGTTTTATAGTTGTGCTGCAGTGACTGTAATCTCCATATACGCTACTCTGAATGGTAATCCTTTCTTAATCACTGATCCTCTATGTATTTTTTTTAATCTCTTACCCTTTTCTTTTTCTTGAGTTCGTAAACTGATTTTGATCTGGTTAGAGTGTTGTACGTAGTCGATAGGGCTCCAAATCTACAGTTACATATTAGTTAAACTACAATATTCTAGAGCTTTTGTTTGATTGGTTGTGCCTAGTTCTGTTCTAAGTGTATATTTTCCTCATGCTCTTGTTTTTTATTGCGAGGGGTGTCATCAGACCAATGGCCAAGAAAGGTGGAACAAAGCTTACTTGGGTGATTAAGAATTTTGGCTCTTCGGTATATAAACCTTGTTATTCTGATATTTTTGAGATTGGTACTACTGGCTACACCTGGTAAACATAACACTTTCCCCGTTCTCTTTTGTTTCAATTATATTGCGGTGATTCATTTATTTCGTGTTCATGGGCAGCCGCATTGGAACCGCTCCTATTGTAGTGGAATCTAAGGTCTTGCCTCTGTGTATTGTTGCATATTTATCTTTGCCGGCTCATGAACGAATAAGAATTAAGTATCGCTTAACTCTAGTGAATCAACTTTCAGAAGGGCTATCCATGGTGAGAGGTTAGTTGGTCCTTGTCAATGTGTGATTATCATAACCAAATATTTATCGTATTTACAGTACAAATGCTAGGTATTCCATTTTGTTGGATCAGTCGTTATCAGATCTGCCTTATTTTTCAGGAAGTATTTTATTGATGTTTGATTATCATTTGGTGTGAAATGTTACAGAAGGGACAATTAGGCAGTCTTCTTCACACATGTTGTCATTTACTTAACTTCGTGATCAAAAAGGTGGATTCCTTGTAAATGATGAAGTCAAGATTGTCGCTGAAGTTGATGAAGCAGATATACCAATGCAATACGAGATTACAGACAAACCTCTGAGCAAGGTAGAGGAAAATAATGGCGCAGCAGTAATGGAAAGCATAATAGATGTCAATGGGTTTCAAGTTTTTTCTTCTCAAGTAAGAAATTCATTAATGGTGTATGCATCTTATTCTTCTACAATACTCATTTTCAATTTTTTTCTATATAAATATAATGCTTTTTTTTTTTCTGATCACCAAAGATTGCTATATCTTATGCGTGTATATGTCTGTCTCCACTCGCAGGTAGAATCTGTGAGGCGTATATTTTACAGATATCCATACATGGCAATAGGGTTCCGTTCAAAGAACCAGCATCTGAGGAATGCATGCATGAATTCCCTTCTCGCCTTAGTTGAGACGCTGTGCCAATCACTTCAAGAACTATCCAATGAAGATCTTGTTGAAGCAGACATTGCACTGAAATTTGTGAAAGGTGCAGGATTTAAGGTTGATTGGTTAGAGAAAAATCTGGAGCAAGTTAAAGAAAGGAAGAAGAAAGAGCTGTCCGGTTTGGCTAAACTCCAACAAACAGAGGAAGGTTTACTGAAACTGAAGCAAACGTGTGAAGAGCTGAAGGCTCTAGCTGAGGAGCAGAAGGAAGAGTTGTCAGCCACTAGAACTTCTCTGTCATTCGATGACTTAATCTCTTAAGACATTTGGCATTTGTTTTCTTGATATTGATCTATTGGGTAAAAGAAACTTCCCAAACAAAGATATAAGTCTTTTGCAGTCGCAGTCTCTTTTGTTCTTCTCTTGTTATGCATCTCTGTTGGCTTGATTCTCAACTAAGCATTTTATCCTCTGGTTTCTCGTCTTCACCCACCTGTATTTGTTGTCATATCAATGTTTAAGATTGATGAGTGCATATCAACTTCTGTTCTCTTGGTTTTCGTTTCTTCATGCAAATGCATTTGTCGTCATATTCAATTTTTGTTCTTCATGAATCATATAGTAAACTTTTGACTTTTGTTTTTCCTGATTCTTTTTAGAGTATTGCTGGATCACATTGTCTGTTTGTCTCTATAAACTTAAATTCTTTAACCATCAATCCTTTTGCTTTCACAAAAATCTGGTTCATAATAACTTGCTAAAATTTGCTACTGAGTACTTAGTATCAGCACATCGCCGGATATGCACAATGTCAGGTACAGTTGCATAGCATGAAGCTTTATAGGTCTTGGTTTTTGATTTTGTGCCGAAGAAGGAAAAAGGCTTTGGTCGGTGGATCTCCTCTCTCATCCTGTGATGTTATTAGCTGATTAGAAGTTAGAGACTGAATGTGATGAAGAAACGGTCTAAGACAAACATAATGTTTTGCTTTCGCTTGTGTTTAAACTATACTCCCTGCTTTGCTTTTCTCAGCAGTAAATGTAATATAGTTGTTGTATCTTCGAGTATATTGATGTTATTGAATGCAGAAACTCGGAAACATCAATAGTTCCCCCGCTCAGACCAATTCCCTAAGCGATATTCTCATGGGAATCAACCAACTAAGTGGATATAAAACGATTTGCTTCCTCTTAGTCGTATCCAAGTCATTTAACCACTCATCCTATAGTTTTCAACCTCTTAATCTGTACGTTTTCTAGAGTAATTTTCTCCAGACTGTGCTTTGAGTTTTAGCTTTTATCAATTATTGGTCTGTGCTTTTATGTTTTTGACTTCTAAGTTTTTCCTTTTCTTCATGCCCTTTAGGTTGATTGCAAGGAATTTTCATCATTACAATGGTGAAGAAATTTGATGGGAAGTTCACTTGGGTGATAGAGAAGTTATCCTCTTTGCAATCTGAGAAGATTTATTCTGACTCATTTGCGATAGGTGGCTGGTTTTGGTAAGAATATGATTTTCTTTTACTGAGCTGGTGCTCATTAGCTTTTAAGTATATATTCTTCAGACTTTCAGTGATTATTTATTTTGTTTCCGTATAACAGGCGTCTTTTAGCATATCCCAGGGAAAATGACGTTAATTACTTGTCCTTGTATCTCGTTGATGAACATGCGGTATGCTTAAAATGACGTGCGGATAACTGATTAACTATGGTTGGAGAATAAGCTGGACCAACTAAAGGCAAGGAAGGAGAAAGAGAGGGCTTGCGAGGCACGAGTGCAAGAAATGGAGGCGCAGCTTAATGACTTGAAGCACAAGTTTGAGATAGAAAAGACAGAGTTGTCTGTCACTAGAGCTCCTCTCTCCTTCAATGATTTTGTTTAAACATTTCATGGCGTTCTGATTTGTTCATTTTCTGTCTTGGTTTTAAAATAAGAGTACTTTAATTTTCTCTTTCATGAGTTTTTTATGAGTAGGAATCTTGTTGAACAAGTACTCTCTCTGCTTCTGAGAAAATAGGGAGCATAATCTGGTGAAGGAGTGATGAGAAAAATTAGAGTAATCTGCTTTCGGAGCAATTATGTTTAGATGTTTTTTTTTTTCTCAGCGTAACCATAGATCTATATTCTATTTATATTTTGCTGTTATAGCATCTTCGTCTCCATCGATTTTTTTTTTAACACAACACTTAAGCTTCATTATCTGGTTTGTCTTCCTCACTTACCCTTTGTCCTTGATGAGGCAAAGAAGAGTGATTCTATTTAATTATGTTCCATGATTTCATCTTGTTGCTTTTTAGATTATCATTGTGAGCATTCTCACAAATTTAAACGCTAAAACAATATTTTGTTGCTAATACCGAATCCTATAGACAGATTTTGATAAAAAGAAATCTCAACAATCTTACCAAAACTTCCAATCTATTAAAAAAATGTTAACAAAATCCAAAATTATCTTTGATTTGTAACCTTAACCAAATTGTTTTATGAAATATTTTACAAATATTAGTTTCCGCTATTTTAGAACAAAATCAACTATTATAATCCAGAGAGGTAGGCACATGCACCAAGAGTGTACTTAAACCCTAAGATTAAAAACTGTTGGATGCGTGTTTCTCTAGAGTTATAGGGTTTTTTCTTACACTTATGTTCTGCTAGTTTGATTGCATAAAAATCATGGGGGAGCATTCAAGAAAGAAGATCACTTGGACGATCAAGAACTTTTCATCTTTGCAATGTGAGAAACTTTGTTCTGATCCATTCGTGGTCGCTAGTTGCAAATGGTAAGGCTTTCAAGTGCTTTTTTCCATAGAGATTTAGGTGATATATCTCCCACACAGTCGTCTTGTTTTCTGCAGGCGTCTTTGTGCATATCCCAAGGGAAACAACGTTGACTACTTGTTTCTGTTTCTTGAAGTCGCCTTGTGGATGGAGAAGAAACGTACGATTTTCCCTAAGTATATTAAATCAAAACACCATAAAAGGTTCCAGACAAAGTGGTGATTATTTCTTAACCACTGCTCACTTTTGCAAGGGTTACTTATCTAAATTGTTTTCATTGCAGTATCATAATCACATAGAGAGGAGTACTTCTTATGTTTGGTTTGCGAGTTGATATATAGGATTTTCTTGGTACTAGCATAGGCAAAGAAACCGGTAGCTTAGGGCATACATTTGAGTTGTATGCAGGACATTATGAATAATACGGACACAATTTTTCTTTGACCGTAGGACATTATGAAAAAAATTAATATGTCAGGAGTGGTTTTGCTTTTTGCGTTAGGGTGTGTATAGATTAGTTTTGAAGCTTTGTGCCAAGTTTCATTCTACATAAGAGTATTTCTTGCAATGCTTTATTCTTTTTTTTTTCTCTCTAAATACATGGATTTTCGGGCCGAAACCCGTAATCTCCCAGACCCAAAACCACAAAATGTAATGCTTTACTCAGTGTCACTGGACTGGTTATGTGACTTCTGACTTGTGTATTTCACAGATGAGCAAAAGTGGTTTGGTGAGGAGTCTCCCCGTTGGGGTCGTGTATCCATGTTCCCCCTTAATGAGATCCATGCCAAAGATAGTGGATATTTGGTAAACGGAGAACTCAAAATTGTTGCTGAGATTGAGGTCATTGAAGCTATTGGCAAGTTAGATATAGCAGAGGAAACTTCAAGAATAACCATGGATGTTAATGGCTTTCAACTTCTTCCTTCACAGGTTACAAATATAAGAATATGTCATGTTCTATTAGCATGGTTCCTTGCCTTTTGTGTTGTCTCCTAAAACTGCTCTCTGAAAATGTTATGTGTTCTATAGTTTGGTGCCTTTTGTGTTTGTCTCCTAAAACTGCTCTCTAAGTATGTTGTGTTCTTATGGTATGGTGCCTTTTGTGTTGTCTCCTGAAATTTCTCTCTGAATGTGCATTGTACTTTATGTTTTTTTTTTCATTCTCAGATGGAACTTGTGAGACGTTTGTTAGAAAGACACCCAGAGATTGCATCTGATTTTAGTACTAAGAACCCAAATCTTAGGACGGGCTACATGAGTTTGCTACTTAGTCTTATTGAGACTCTGCGCCAGTCCCCTCAGGAGCTCTCCATGACTGATCTGGCCGAGGCAGGTGCTGCACTGGGATCCATGACTAACGCTGGATTTAAATTGGAGTGGTTGGCGAAGAAATTTGATGAGATGGCAGAGAAGAAGGAGAACGAGGAGGCTGGTGGGATTCGAGTGCAAGAAATCGAGGAAGAGTTGAAGAATTTGAAGCAGCAGTGCTCAGACCTCGAATCTGAGCTGGAGAAGGAAAAACTAGAGCTGTCGGTTGCAAAAGCTCCTATCTCATTTGATGATGTTATGTAATGTTCTCGAGTTCTTAGATACTTAGACGTTTTAATTCGGTGTTTTTATTCGTTTGCAATCTTGGTTCTGTGATGCTGTTTGGATAATGAAGTCATCAGTTTAAGCTAGGTTACTTGATGACAAAGTAATTGCTATGTGTCTGAATACAGGTGTGAATTGATGAATAAAAAAATATCTTTGGATACATGCATGCATGCATCATAGTAATACACGGCAAATAATTAACTCAAATTGGATGGACACAATTAATAACACATTGCTTGCTTAATTATACCATTTATTAGTTTTGTTATTGCAAGAAGAATATCAACTCAAAAATGCATGCATATTGTTAAGATCCATCTCTTAGCTCCGCACATATATATCATCTATGGTCTCTATTCCTTTCTACAAGACTGTAAAGCTCAAGGTTTATAAATCCTCAACGAAGTATATTTCAACTATTTAAAACTTAGTGATTCTCTTGGTCTCAATGGTGAAGACTCCAGAGAGTAGTGAGTCTAGCGATGATGAACAGAGTTATTCATCTTCATCTGAAGAATGGTCCAAGTCATCTGACGATGCTGGTGAAATTGTAGAAGTCAACGGGTTTCAGGTGCTTGATTCACAGGTGATAAATCAAGAAATTATAAAAATCTATATTAGTAGTGTAAAACAAATAAAACAACGGTGGGACATTTCTTGTTTCACAGGTAAACCAAGTGATGGCAATCTTTGAAAAACATCCAGACATGGCATCAGATTTTAGTTTAGAGAACCAACAGCTCAGAAACGCTTACATGGGTGTTCTCCTCAACCTAATTAATACACTATGCCAATCGCCTGATGAGATCACAATGGACGATCTAAACAAAGCAGACCGTACGGTTCTGGATTTAGCAAAAGCAGGCTTGAGGGTTCACTGGTTGCGTCAGAAATTGGACGAAGCTTTCCAGAAGAAGGAGAAAAAACGGGAGATTAGAGCAAGAATCAGATTACTTGAGGAAAAAGTCAAGAAGCGAAAGCTGTCTTTGTCGGATTTAGAATCTGATCTGAAGAAACAAAAGGCTGCTGCTTTGGCTGCTGAAACACCATTTGATTTCAGTGATATTGTTTGATAAAAGGAAGTCACTGGTTGAGAGTTTTAGTTGAAGCTCTCTGCTTATTTCCTTAACTTTTCTTATTTCAGTACAGTCTGTCTTCTTTGAAGAAAGAGAGTCCACGTATGGATCAATTATCATATACACTATTTTCACAGATTAAATATGAAACAGAGCATCTGCTTCCCAAATTTTCATGTATACACACCGAAGAGTGAACCCTAGCTATTGAAAGTCAATGAGTGCTTTGACATTAGGAAAAAAAAAGGAATGCTTTGGCATAAGTAATAAGTTTCTCCAATGTAGTGAACAAAAAAAATCTCCAATCAATACTATTAATTCTCCAGCATGACCCATTGATAATAGTGGTGTGCAAAAAAAAATCTGCATCTAAATTTTCTGAATTAAATACATATACTTTTACATCTAATTCTATAACTGTAATCACCTTTTATTAATAATCAACTCATCATTTGTAACTTCCCCCCCCCCCCAAATTTCGGTACCACCTCTTTTTTTCTAATACATATATTATCGACAGCTATATATAATAACAAATATTCCTTTGTTTTGGGTTTCATCAAACAAATTGTTAACTTATTTATTCTTTTATATTAAAATTATGATTGAAATCTGTTCCCTTATATACATGAATAATCACTATTCACGATAATATTAGCATGTTTATGCAGTTGTGTTTGCTTCTTTTGTCAGCATTTCATCCAAAATGTCTTTGTGCAATAACTCAACCCTTTTCGAGAATTTCAACATTTATTTGACTATTATTTTTTTCATCACATTTTGTTGGATTAATATAACACGTTAGTTTATATGAATGATTTATGTATACAGTTCAATTACTGACATATATTTCTATAATTATATGTTAATGACTCTTTATATTATCAGCTAAAAAGTATAAAATTTGAGATAATGTTTGTTAAGAAATTGTACGAAATAAAATAATTTATTAACATGATATTTAAGATAATTTTTTTTAAATACAAAACAATTAAAAATAATTACTAAAAAAAAGTAAACTTATTTTTTCATTCACCCAATAGTTTAACTGGTAACCCGGTTCAGGGGTTTAGTAGGGTTTATCGAAAATTTAAATAGAAAGACTAAAAATTATAAATATTTATATGTAAAGTAAATATTAAAATTAAACTTCAAATCCAAAGTAAACCAAAAGTAAAATATTATTAATAAATTGTCAATAAAATTGGAAAACCTAATTTCTTTATTAAAAATTATATAAAATAGATTTGAAAAACATATTTTTTTTTAAAAGTAAAAATTATCTATGGTTGAACCACTGGTTCAACCGGTAACCGGGTTTCGGGTTTTCGTAATTTTTACGGGTGATATTATGTTTTTAAATATTTTTATTATTTTCACAAAATCCAAACCGGATTTATCTTAGATCACTGGACTTATCGGTTCAACCGCGGATCCAAATTGGATTTCAAAACACTGAGTATGGAGCTTTGATCTTCGGGTCGATTTCGAGTCAGGCTTTTTTAGACGAATATTCTTGACTAATTGTGTTAAGTAACTATTAATAAATAATATGTTGCAAAATTTAAGAATAAAGTTTAAAATAATTTATGTAATACATATGACACAAGTATATAGCTATATAACTTGAAATATTTAATATAGTTACCAAATATTATATTAAATTAAATTAATCAATATTATTAATTCTCCTGTATGACCCATTGATATGAGGTTATGTCCAACTATTATTACAATAATACTTGCATTTTTATAAGATAACTACCACATCATCGTGCATATTAACCACCCTATGATCACGTACGTTAACTGTATATCAATATATTTTCTGGTTTAATCAAACACTAAAATTGGGCCATGGGCTTTCCCATTTACATAACCAATTTTAATTTCTATACAAATTATTATGTGTAATATTATGTGTAATAATAACATAACTATAATTATATACGAAATTAAATCATCTTAATTTTATTTTCTATTTTTTTTTAATTTATTTAATCTATCTATTTAATTAATATTTTATTACTAAACAAAATTGTAACAATATTTAAGTACCATATTAATGTGTTAAAATTTAAATATTATATTAATGTGTTAAAGGCTATGGCACAAATGCATAGTTTAACAATATAATAAAATAGAAACAATTATCAAAATACTTTACTAACCATTTAAGAAAACAAATGCACAAATATGATCACAAATAAAACAAAAATATAATTACAAAAATACATATATGAAACAAGAAAAGGCAGAAATATAAAAAAATTAATTTCAAATAACATATGCAAATATATTATTCTTAGCTTAATTCTGACGATGTTAAAATTGAGTTAAAATAAATTTTAAAAGAAATAAATATTCATATAAACTTATTTAGTTTAACGGGTTTTAAATAGGTTATTTGTTTAAAAAAATTATATGTGATTTTATTTAATTTATTGAAGCCATATTAACCTATTTATGTATGTGTGTGTGTGTGTGTATTTAAAAGAATATATTAAAATTATTGTTTAAAACATAAACAAAAAAATATTCGGTTTATAGTGTAGGCTGGGTTTGGTATTCGTTTTCTGATATAACACTTTTAAAAACCGTTTGAGTATATAGGCTATGTCAAATAGAATAGAAGATTTTGATTTTTAGGTCAATTCCAAATCTGGTTTTTGGTACAAATATTCTTTGACTAATAATCTTAGGTAACTACTAATAAAATATAATGTGATTCAGATTTTAGGAATAAAATTTAAAATAACTTCTGAAATAAATATGGTATATGTGTATAGTAATGAAACTTAATAAATTTAAAATAATTATCAAATATTATATTAAATTAAATTGATATTAATATTAAACATAAATGTAAAAACACACAAACACAAAAAATAATTTTCTCAAAACAAAATTTAAAACACAATTTTTAAAAAACAATTCTCGAACAAATATAAACTATAATTTTCAAAACATAAATATGATTATAAAAACATAAATATTAAGTATGATTATACAAACAAACAAATATATAAATTATATTAGATAAATGTTTTAAAAACAAAAAATATACCCGCCCTTTTGAGGGCGGGTCAATCTCTAGTTTATAGATAAATTTATGGTTCATCTATACAAAAATGCAAGTCCACAGTATGAAATAATATAGACTACAAATATATCTATGATATCATTTGAGAAGTCACATGTCACTGTTACGTTAATTTTTAGAGTGATGAGTTACAAAGTTAAGTTTAATGAATTGTAAATTATATATAATTACCAAAAAAAACTTCTTCTTTCTAACACATTTTAATTGAGTTTTATTTTTAATTTCATTTTTTTGAACACAAAAAATAAAAATTAAATATATATATATATATATATATATATATATATAACGAATTTATTGCATTGTTTGTCATATTTTAATAAATTAACACAAATAAAAATATCTATAAGAAACTTTTATTTTTAGTGGTAATTAAAAATTTAACCTTGGTGAATTATAAACTATGCATAATTGTCATTACTAAGATTATTTTTATTTCCCATTTTCTTATAATTTTTAGCTGAAGTTTATAATTTTATTTATTTTTACTTATACTGTTTTACGAATTTTAGATAAATAATAAAGGAGGAAATATCTAAGCCCATATTTTAACTAAAAATATAGAAACTTCATTAGGTTCTTTGTGTATACATAAAGTTCTGAAAGTCTTAAACAATCGGACCCAATATTTGTACATTACATATTTTTCTTTGGTCTCTCCTAGGTAAAATCTGTCAACCGTTTGTTTGAGAGACAGGACAGTCAGACCTTGCATCAAAGTTTCCTATAAATAACCCACTTCTGAAGACAGCATACATGAATGTCCTACTCAGCTTGACTAAGTCTTTGCACCCTGTCACCTCAGGAAATCTCCAACGGTGATCTATCTGATACATAAACTACTCTTGCACACATGAAAAGTGTATATTTTAAGTTGGAGAAAATGGGATTAAAAAAAAGAAGGCCAAAGACAAAGCTGGTAAAGATTAAGATCCAAAATACTGAGGAAAAGTTAAAGGATTTGAAGCAGAAGTGCTCAGACGTTGAAGCTCAGCTGGAGACTGAGAAGGCAGAGGTTTTGTCTGATGATGACGGTGTTTTCTGATGAATTGAGTTTTTAGGTACTTGGGTTTATGTTTTGC
The DNA here is from genome assembly GCA_026261945.1 of Hirschfeldia incana. Taxonomy (NCBI): domain Eukaryota; kingdom Viridiplantae; phylum Streptophyta; class Magnoliopsida; order Brassicales; family Brassicaceae; genus Hirschfeldia; species Hirschfeldia incana. The sequence goes on from JABCMI010000120.1 coordinate 291,216, forward strand.
TTATGCTAGGATGTTTTGGTATCTAAGTGATTTTTGTAGTTTGAAGCCTCTCTAATAAGTAACTGAGTTTCATGGTGCGAAAGTAATGTCTCTAGTTGTCTGAATAGAGCAATGTTCTAAAAATTTGGTTATATATATTTAAAAAAACGGCCAGACCCGCCTATGCATTGAAAGGACCTACCATCCGCATCGGCGGATTTAAACGAGTTCGTGGGTTTGAGTTCATAGGGTCCGTGGATTAAAAGATAATAAAAAATGGGTTGAAATCGGTGAACCGGGCCTTCCGCGTGATCCTGTATGACTCGGGTTCTAGCCATGCGTCGTGTTAAGATTGGTTAGACGGAAGCACATAGAAGAGGAGGAAATCAGGGTTTTCGCGTGTATCGCCTCATTTTCTCATCTCTTCGAAAAAACTAAGGTTTGTTTCTCTCAGAGGCGATTTTCGATTTCTTGCAAGAGCCAGAGATTTTGTCGATCAAATCGACGGCACACTCTCTCGTTGACGATCTAAGGTCGGTAGCATCTACTTTGATTGATAGATCTCCTCGATTAGGGCTCTCAAAGATTATCGGGTGTTATCGGATTCTAGGTTTTTGAAAATCGATTTGGGGGTTTCATTGTAGGGTTCGAAATCGATTAGAGTGTTCCGATTAATTGTTTAAAATCCTCCTTTGGGTTTAGGTTAGGGTTCGTTTTTGGGGGATTTGAAATCGATTTAGGGCTTTTCAAGTTAGGGTTCGTAATCGAGTTTGTTTGTTTCGATTAATGGTTTAAAATCCCCCTGCGGGTTGAGGTTAGGGTTCGTTTATGGGGGTTTTGAAATCGATTTGGAGTTTTTCAAGTTAGGGTTCGTAATCGAGTTTGTTGTTTCGATTTAGCGTTGAATGTTATCTAATTTTATACTTTTTCTGGTTCAGATGGATCCCACAACAGAGAGAAGAGTCACAAAGAGGCAAAAGGAGTCAATATGTATGCTAGGCTACGTGGCAGATTTCAAATACAGGATTCCGACGAGGTGTCCCTGCGGTGGGGGAATCATTTATGAAGTGCGGGGGAAGGACGAATACGACACTCTTCCAGGGAAGCGTTTCTTCACCTGCAAAAATTACCAGGTAACGGTTCTTCTCAGTTTTATAAATTTCATTTCTTAATATTTTGAAACGAGATTCTAATAATTGTGTTTGTTTAAACCAAGGCTGATGGGTTTCATTATCGTCACCCTTGGGTGATTGGTGTGCAGGAGCAAATCGAACGCCTCATTAAGCGTCTGGAGGAGGTTTAGCTGGTGATCAACTGGGTGCCGGAGGTGAACAATCAGATTGAGAGACTGGAGGTATAGTGATAGTGGATTTTTTTATTAAAAAAAATTAATGAATTTCTGCATTTTTAAGTAATTGACTAACACAGTGTGATTGTTGTTTACATATGCAGACAGAGGTTAAAGGCCTCACTCGACAGGTGGATAAGCTCACCGGCGAAGTTTATAACCTGTCTGTGCAGGTGGCGCACTTGGAGAAGCTCTGCTTCAACTAAAAAGAAAAGTTAACACTGAACCTGATTAACCACAGTTGAAGTAGAACTAAACTAGGTTGAATTGGTTGGTTGTTTGTATGTATAGTAGAACTTCGTATAGTAGGTTATTATGTATCCGTGTAGGGTTGTTGTAGGTCCACTTGAAGTTTATTCAATGATGTGTGTTTGAGTTGGTTGCAAAGTGAATGAATTAATTTGAAGTTTAAAAACTGATTTGATGTTTATTCAAGGAAAATTGTTCCTCAGCTACACGAACTATACCACATCACATGACCAACCATCCAGAGTTCACAAATGTATCGAAAACTACACGAACTATATGTCGCACATAACGACATGTGATGATTAGCAAATAATTATGTGTTTAACATCACAAACCTACTTAACCTCGTCGGAACCCGGTTTAATGTCGTCGGAACAGTGAAACCGTGTACCAAATCAAAAAAAAAAATTAATAATCCAATTACAAAACCAAATTCGAATTAAAGAATAAACCAGCCCAATTGTGATATTTAGAAGCCCATTAAAATAACAAAAAAAAACAAAAAATTAAAACTTCATCGTTCTTCAACTTCATCATCCCCTTTCTTCGATTTAGGGTTCGTGAGAAAGAAAAAGAGGGACCACAAAACTGATTTCAGAGCAAAACAAGTGGATTTCGTGGGTAAATTCACAAGAGAAAAGTGAATCGGTGAAGAATCAAGTCGAGATGAGGTATTTCTTTCAATTTAAATGGTCATTTAAACTGAATCGGTGAAGGATTTTGAGGTTCTAAAATGTCGTTGTTCTTTCTGCTGTAGTGTCTCGGTGAAAGTGAACTGCTTTCACTCTGGTCGGTTTAAAGAGGAAGGTGCATTATGTTATGAAGATGGAGCCGTCGACGTGTTTGAGCTGGATGCGGATTCTCTCTTCACAAACTTGGTGATGAAGATGTTTGAGAAAAGGATTGTGATTGGGAAGTTGTGGTTCAAGCTACCATTCCATGATTTGGAAGATAGGAAACCGTTATGGGAAGATGTCGAGGCCAATAAGAAGAGATTGGAATCTGTAGCTCGTTGGTACAAGGAGGTCGACATCTATGTAGAGAGAGATAGGGATGTTGTAGCTGAAGAAGAGCTGCATGTTAGAGCTGAAAAAGAGTGTGAGAAGCTTTGTGAAAAGCTGGTTGAAAAGAATGGTGAGACGGCTCAGATGTTAGATGAAGATGAAGATGGGGCGTCAGACACTTTGTATGATCCTCTTGCAGAAGAATCAGATGATGAGAAGTGTTCAGAAGATGCCTTGTCAGAATCTTCAGAATCGGATGATGATGCGGAAATTGTTGAAGAAGATATAGTAGACATCGACAATGTGAACTATGAGGAACAGATACCTGATGAAGATGAGGTATACCCTGCTACAGACGATTCATCTGGTGATGAAGAAGAACAAGCTGAGAGATTAGTGAAAAGGGGTTTACCGGATGGAGTTTTCAGCTTGAGACAGCTCTTTAGTACTGGGTCAGAATTTAAAAAGAATGTCATAAGATACATCTTGAAGACTGGGCGTAATGTGGTATTTGATAGATGGGAGAAGACTAAGCTTGGTGCAAAGTGTGGTGAAAATAATTGTGGATGGAGGATATATTGCTCTGTTGAAGAACCTATTGGCAAATGGATGGTTAAGGTATATGAAGATGAGCATCAGTGTCATCCTGTGGGTCGGTGCAAGCTTATCAAGAGTCCAGTTATTGCTGATTTGTTTCTTGAAGACATAAGGCGAGATCCTGAGATGAGTGCACCGGAGATCAAGGATGAAATGAAAAGGAGATACAACATGATCATCTCGCCTGCTCAGTCACAAGTTGCTAGAAGACTGATTTTCGATAAGTTGCAAGCTGAAACAGATGAACAATTTGCAAGACTTCGAGATTATGCGCATGAGATCAACAGGACCAACAAAAACACCACTGTGGAGATTAACACAACTCGTAGAGAAGATGGGAGTGAAGCATTTTCACAAATGTATTTATGCTTTGCAGCTCTGAAGACTTCATGGAAGCAGCACTGCAGACCCGTGATTGGTTTGGATGGTACGTTTCTGAAGCATTCAATGCAGGGAATGATATTAACTGCGATTGGAAGGGATCCTAATAACCAGATATACCCGATAGCTTGGGCTGTAGTTTCTGCTGAAAACAATGATAATTGGGAGTGGTTTATCCACAAAGTCAAGGTCGACTTGGACTTGGGTGATGGTGATGAGATCACCATAATATCTGATATGCACCGAAGTTTGATCCATGGTGTTGCTACTGAGTTGCCAAAGGCAGAGCATCGAGCTTGTGCAAGACATATCTACGCCAATCTGAAGAAACTACACAAGTCAGATACATTGAAGCCAATGTTTTGGAGGGTCGCAAGCAGCTACAATGAAGCTGATTTCAAGATAAATTTAGCTGCATTTAGAGAGTTTGACCCCTTGGCATGTGATGAGCTCCTTAAGAGAGACCACCGGACTTGGTGCAGGGCATTTTTTAGGATTGGTTGCTGTTGTGCAGACACACACAACAACCTGACAGAGTCTTTTAATAGGACTCTAAAGGTGGCACGAAAAAAACCCTTTGTCCAGATGTTAGAGCTGATAAGGAGAGATGCAATGCAAAGGATTGCCAATCGCTTTGAACAAGCTCGCAAGGAACCTGCAAGGCATACTAAGAAAGCAAGAAAAGAGGTTGAGAAGTCGTGTGCTGAAGCTCAAAATTGTCGTTCTGTCTCGAGCACTGGTGGGAGGTATGAGGTTGTCGAGGGGAATAATGGGTATCGGGTGAAATTGAACAAGAGGACATGTGCTTGTAGAAAGTGGGATCTGACTGGCATTCCCTGTCGTCATGCTGTGTGTGCAATCAGAGAGAACACAGGCTTGGTTGAAGACTACATATCTGATTACTACACCACCGAGAAATGGAGAGAGACTTATCGTAAAGATTTGAAGCCAGTCAATGGACCAAAATTTTGGGAGGACTGTGGAGGAGTACGCATTGTTGGACCACCTTACAAACGTCCTCCAGGAAGACCTAAGGGAAAAGCTAGGATCAAAGGAGTTCATGAGTCACCCTCAAAGAAGAAGGTTGGTCGCAAAGGAAGAGAGCCACACTGTGGTATTTGCGGTGACAAAGGTCATAACTCAAGGAGATGCCCCACTGAGGTATGATCTTATTGTGCTATATGGTGATTATGTTTGTGCTTATTGTGATTATGTCTGTGATTATGTCTGTGCTTATTTCGACAGTCTCCGGAGACGAGGGAAAAACGAAGACGACTAAGTAAGCAATGTCAAGAAGACACTCAAGAAGCAGCTGCAAGGAATGCTCAAGAGGAAGCAAACGATGAAGCTCAGGAGACAGCTGAAATGGAAGCTGATTTGGCAGCTCAAATGGAAGATCAAGTAGAAGTTGAGTTTATTTCTTCTACTGCACCTCAGCCAAGCCAACCAAGCCAAGGAAACCAAGCACCCCAAAGAAACCTGAGAAGAAGCAGCCGCTTGGCAGCCTTGCTTTTCGGTTGAAGTTTATCATGATCTCTGGCACCTTATTAGGATTGTTTTACATGTTTTAACATGTTCTCGGATATCTTATTAGGATTGTTTTACATGTTCTAACATGTTCTCGGAAAGCTTGCCTTTTTTTTACTTGTTCACGGCGGTTTAGGATCTTTTTGTAAGCTCTTTTCACATGTTCTATCATGTTGAGAATGTTAAGGATGATGTAATGTTTAAACCTTATTTTGAAATGCTTTATCTACTTCTAGTTTATGATTATAGTTTTGTCACTCAAAGCTTCTTATAAGTACAAAACATCTCAATACTAGCACAAACATCATCACATTACACATTCATTATTCATTACATAACCAGTCTTTTAGAAAGGAACACATAAGAGAGTCATTCATCACATAACTAGTCTTTTAGAAACAGAAGACTCAACACTTAATCACTAACGATACAACACAGTTTCAGAAAAATATTCTTCCATCCAAGCTTGGGGTTCAAACCTTTCATCTCATCTTCACCTTTCTTTGATTCTGCAGCCTCTTTTTTCTCCAATTCCATACAAAGATCCAAATTTATGTTCCTTAGCTCACTGATCACTCTTTTTTTTTCTTTAATCTCTTCTCTGGCTTCAATCAACGCTCTTTTTGGCCACCCATCGACTTCTTCTTCATCGAACCAGTCAAAGAACTTGCAATGTTCATTGCCCATTTCCTATACCAAAGACATACAAGATGTACTCACTCCCAAAGAAATTACTAATAAATTAGTATCAGAAGAAGAAATTGTGTACCTTATACAGTTCACAACCAAAGAACTTTCGGCCAGGATTCTTATTTGTCCGCGAAGTGAAAATCTTGGCTGGCAACCCACAATAACACATTCTTCTCCCTCCAATAGATCTGCTTCGCCTAAAACTCGAAGATTCAGCATTGTAATGCATCTTCTCACACTCTCAAGTCTTCGTCTTCCCTTTGTAACTCAGTCGCCTCTGTTTCTTTTTTTTTCTGTCGGGAGAAGGAGATAGAAAAGGTCTGAGAGGAGATACAGATTTGGGTTTTTAGGTTAGATATGGGTCGGGTTTATGGTTTATTAAGGGTGGGTCGGGTTTATTTTTATTTTTTTAACCAGGTTTGATTTTGGATCTGAGTCATCGGTTTTGGTATACGATTTCACTGTTCCGACGACATTAAACCGGATTCCGACGAGGTTAAGTAGGTTTGTGATGTTAAACACATAATTATTTGCTAATCATCACATGTCGTTATGTGCGACATATAGTTCGTGTAGTTTTCGATACATTTGTGAACTCTGGATGGTTGGCCATGTGATGTGGTATAGTTCGTGTAGCTGCGTAACAATTTTCCTTTATTCAATGCTGTGATTTGAAGTAGTAGATGTCTAATTAAGTTTAATAAATATTTGGTAACTCTAATGGTTTTAATTCTTTGTACTTTAAAACCAAAAACTAGTATAAAACCTAGGTTTTCGACATCTGAAAACAAAAACCACATATTAAAAACTTAAGTCCAAAGCCCAATGGAACCTTTTCCCCCAAATTCTTCCGGGTTTGTTAACCTACTTGCTTCCCAGAGCAGTCCCTCAGTAGATTTAAGACATTATGAGGTTCCAAAACCTGCAGAAAGGCAGAAGTGGAGCACCAAAGAAGATTTGGTGCTGATCAGTGCTTGGTTGAATACCAGCAAGGATCCAATTATTAGTAATGAGCAGAAAGTGGGAGCTTTTTGGAAGCGAATATAGGAGTATGTCAATGTAAGCCCTCTGCTCGTTGGCTCTGTTCCTAGGAAGTGGAGTCAATGTAAGTAGAGGTGGGAAAGGGTTAATGAACAGATCTTCAAGTTTGTGGGATGTCATGAAACTGCTTTGAAGCAGCAAGCGAGCGGAAAAATCAAATATTTCTTTTTTTTTTGTTAAAAAGCTCGTTTCATTTTAGGTTTCATGCCGGCGCACACATAGATTTGTTTGCTGTGGAAGCACCGTAGCCTAGTGATTAAAGTTTAAAGGCTTCTACACCTAGGTCTGAGTTCGAAACCCAGACTATGCAATTTCTTGCAGATTTCAGGAAATCCAAGTTTCAAGTATTGGAGAGAGCGGTTTATTAATGCAGACAACAGAAGAAATGCGTGTAAGAGATATTCAAGTGCAAGTAGATCGGACCAGAAGTGGATCTTCATAGGACGGCTCAGATGATACAATTAGGTGTAGATCTCATAAGGCAGATAGTTTGTCGGTTGTCGAATCACTTTGTAATCTTTCTCATAATTGCAATGTTTTTAAATAAATAAGCGTTAAAAAAAGATTCGTTTGGTTGCTGTTCCCGGAATTTTTACGACTCCTCTCTTTCCAGTTGGGCTTTCCATGGGCCTTTAAAATCTGCAGTAACTACGACAATTAATCAAAGATCATAATAATGAAATACCATCAAAAGCTCTACAAAAGTCCTATTATATAAGCTTTGATTATAGTGCTTGATTAGTAGAATCACACAACTGGATTTCAAATATTTCTTAAAATATTGTCTATGAAGTAAAAGTGTAAATTAATTCCAAAATCAAAGCCTATTTTTTCTTTAGAAAATTGCTCAACTAATCCAACTATGTAGAAAGTAACAATAACAACGAATATAAAATGTGGTCCATTTCTTGGATGTGTGCTGGTGATTCACTGACCAGTAATCAGTTCCAAATCAAACTTCCCTCAGGTCTTCTAGCTCTCCTGTATTGATCATTTCTTTTACTAGAAGACCCGACACCTAGAGCAGGTCTGAAGTGCTGCCATCTGTCTGCTTTTGCATGTTTTATAGAATTGATTCAAGTTCAAAACTTTTTCTTGATAAATTTGCAGATCATAATCTGAACAAGAACCAAAACTTAACTCGTAAACCAATTCATTCCAAATACACAAGATCTGCAACAGTTTTATTTGGAAGCACAAACCTGTAAGTCATTGAACATCCAATCCCTCGAAAAATCCATGAAGCCCACATTTTTACAATGCCCTCTTTAAAATCAAAGTTTCGGAAGAAACCAAAGGCATTGCCAAAAGAGAGACTGAACGCTGTTCCTTTTTCTCAAAAGCACAATCATCTCTATACTTCTCTCCCTCTCTTTAGACTCGAACTTGGGATCTTTATTATCATCTATTCCATGTCTCAGGAAAATCTCAAACATCACCTGGAGATGCTACTTACAAGCCTTGCCCCCATCCTATCTAGTTCCCAACTTTCATAAACGCCTCCACCATCCTCTCCCCAATCTCTTCTCCTCTCTCCTCCACATCAACCACCGCAACCGCCATCCACTGATCGTGCATCCAAACGCCCCAGCCTCCAAAGCCGCCTTCTTCACAGCTTCCATCCCCGGTATCAACGGAGCTCTTGTCGGCTCCATTGATGAACGAAGACAAGTAAGTAAGTGAGAGCAACAAAAACAAACTAGAGAGAGATGAAGAAGAAACGAAAACCACCTAACCTAGTGGTATTAATGTAGTTCATTCCGGGAAACTTTGGTTATTTTTCATTTCAAAATATCGAAATCGTATTAGTTAAAAGAGAAATGAACTAATCAATTTCCGAACCGATAACCATAACCAAGTAAATTTGAAATTTGTTAATCGATTTAAACCAATAACGAAACATAAATCAGAAACCAAAAATTTACTTTGGTTCGCTTCAAACCGTATGCCTAGAGTAGACTTAGATCAGATTCAGATGAACTCAACGGCTTAGCCACACAAAACCTCTAGACTGGAAAATGTATGTATTAATATATTCAATGGATTATCATGGAAAGAGGTAGATGATTCCATTTGACAACCACGGTGGTGAGAACGGATTGTTTCTATTTGCTATCCACAATATTCTCCATGAAAAAAATATATTTGGGTAGCAAATAGTGGCAATCCGCTATCCTTATTATTTGAAGAAAATAAACTCCAAAACATTATAAATGACACAAATGTGTGAAAGAGAGCACTTAGGTTCTTTTATATTACTGATTTATTAACTGGCCACCTAACTAAAATGTGACTTTGGAGGGGGGGGGGGGGAAAGACAGGATCATGAATGCATCAACAATGTTTCTTGAATATCATATGTTATGTTGCTTTTCTTTTTGAAAAATAATATGTTGTTGTGAATGCACCGTTTTTGATACAGGAAAGTTGGTGCAAAAGTTTTTGATTTTTACCTTCAGTGTGGGTCCTAATGTTACTATTTGCACAGTAAATTTTCATCTATATATACGAACGAAGTTCGACCATTGTAATACACATCTCATCAATAGAAAAGCATTCGCTCTCTATATCTTCTTTCTCTCTTTTACGTTCTATTTTATCTGTTTTCTAAATTCTATCGGTATAAATCTTTTCGCTCTTATTCACATTTATCATCAAAATAAAATTCTTTCTATTTTATAACACGTTATCAGCACGATCACTCTGCAATTCGGTAAAATTTATATGCATCATATAGACTCTGCTATAATGGCCGGTATACCGCCTATATTGCTATTTAATATTTAATAATGTTTATTTATATTTAATATTATATACTTATATTAATGCGGGCGGTATGTCACCTCGTTAATAACCTTTATTGCTAAATACACTATAATTATTTGGCTTGGCTGTGCCGCCTTAAATTTATTTCATGTTAAAACGGAAACTAATCTATCACCGTAATACGATTATTTATTTATTTTCTATTATTATTATTATTATTATTATTATTATTATATAAATGTTTGCTCCTATATAAAAAATATCGTGAAATTTGCTGAAATTGATTGACTGATTATTACGATATTTTCAGACTGATTTTTGATTCAGAGATTTAATCCCAACGGCCATAAAGAAAAATCTTCAAATTTTTTTAACTTTTCAAACGGCTATGAACAGTATTTTTACATCTATAAATACACTCATACTTCACTCATTTTCTTCATCACTTCATTTTCTCTCAAATATTTTTAAATCGCTCTCCTCCGGTTTTTCCATCTCAAGAAGATGATTCGCGTGTTTTTGATTTTATGTGCAATTTTTATTTGTGTTTCTATTTACGGTTTATGTGTTGGAAAATTTGCTCGGGGAGAATTTGCGATGAATATCGGTTTACTTTTCTGTGCATTGTTTTTCCTTGTAATTGCTTGCATGATTAATGTAAACGGTTCGTTTTAAATATTATAAAATTCTAATAAAATTTTTTATTTTGTGTCTTCGAAATTCAGAAATGGCAAATATTGAAAAACTCCAATTTCCGGCTCTGGAAATAACTGGGGCAAATTACACGGCATGGATAACAAATATGGAGCTTCATCTAGACATGGAGAAAATTCTTGATACAATAAAAGAAGGAAATAAATCAGCTTCTCATGAAAAGGCTAAGGCCGTAATATTTCTGAGAAAGCACCTAGATGAAAACCTTACGCATGACTATGCAAAGATTAAAGATCCCCTAGATCTATGGAAAGCTCTAAAGGAGAGGTTTGACAACCAGAAGAAAATAACTCTTCCCCATGCACTTGATGAGTGGGCAAATCTACGGTTTCAAGATTTTGAAAAGGTGAAAACGTACAATTCCGCTATATTGAGGATAGTGGCGCAATTAGAATATTGTGGTAAGCTCGTGACAGAAGCAGAAATGCTCGAAAAGACTTACCAAACGTTCTACAAAAATCATTATGTTCTACAAGAACAATACAGAAACCGCGGATATACGAGGTTCTCTGAACTTGCTGTGGCGCTCATGATAGCGGAGAAAAATAATGAACTCCTTATTAAAAACCACAATACCTGACCCACTGGAACCAAAGCATTTCCTGAGGTGAATGCAACATATGTAAAAAATCCGGAAAGAAGGAAATTATTCCTATCGTGGTCGTAGTCGTGGTCGCGGCTGTGGTCACGGTCGTGGTTGTGGTCATTGATTTAATCGTGGTCTTGAAAGGAGTTACAACCCAAGAGCAAAGGGATCCAACACATGGAATCGATCCAATCAGGGTAAAGGAAAAGAAGCCCAAGAAAATCCTACTCGTAGAAATGATAACGTCTGCTACAGATGTGGATCGAAGGGACATTGGTCTCAAGTATGCCGAACTCCTCAGCATCTGTGTAAGTTGTACCAAGAAACCGTCAAAGGCAAGGCAAAGGAAATGAATCTTAATGAACACTTTGAGGGTACAACATCTACATACCTTGAGTCTACTGACTTTATGGGAGATTTCGACGAGGCCACTCATCAAAATAATTAAGATGCTTAACCAAGCCCAATAATGCCTAGCGATGCCATAAAATTATTATTACTACTATGTATTTCAATTCTAGAATAACATTGTTTTTAAAACAATTAATGTATAATTATAGTTTAATGTATACCTATTGTGTGCTTATAATTAATGTATAATGATTACTTACGAAATTTTATTTCATTTCTTAATGTTAACTGTTTGTTACAGAAATGGATAAGAAATCAAATGGAACAACAACTAAGCAAATTGGTAGAGAAGTTTGCATACCAGATAGTGGTACAACACACACTATACTAAAAGATAAGAGATATTTCTCTAATTTAAAGTCAGTGAAAATGACTGTAAACACAATATCAGGTCCAACGGATTTGATCGAAGGAATTGGCAAAGCAAACTTTATGTTGCCTAATGGAACAAAGTTTTCCATAAACAATGCCTTATATTCTCCAAATTCTAAGAGAATTTTTGTTGAGTTTCAAAGATATATACCTTCAAGGATATGACACTCAGTCTGCTACTGAGAATGGAAAGAAGTATATGTATATAACTTCTAAGAAATCCGGCAAAAGCCTTATACTGGAAAAGTTTCCAGAACTTCCTTCTGGATTACATCATACTTATATTAATACAATAGAATGACATCTTGTAATCAAAAGAAATCCAGAAGATGTTACATTATGGCATGATCGTCTCAGTCACCCATGCATTACGATGATGCGAAAAATCATTGAGAGTTCACATGGTCATTCAATGAAAATCCAAGATATATACCAAAGTAATAAAATGACATGTGCTGCATGTGCTTTTGGTAAATTGATCTTAAGGCAATCACCTACTAAAATTGATAAAGGATCACCAAAATTCTTGGAAAGAATCCAAGGTGATATTTGTGGACCAATACACCCACCATGCAGACTATTTTACTATTTTACGGTATTAATCGATGCATCAAGTAGATGGTCACATGTTTGCTTGTTATCATCTCGAAACATGGCATTTACGAGATTCCTAACTCAGATAATCAAATTAACAGCTCAGTTCTCAGATTATCCAATCGAAAGAGTTAGATTAGATAATGCTGGTGAATTTACATCCCAAGCGTTTAATGATTATTGCATGGTATCAGGAATTGAAGTGGAACATTCAGTTGCTCATGTTCATACACAAAACGGATTGGCAGAATCACTAATTAAGCGGTTGCAATTGATTGCAAGGCCATTGATCATGAGATCAAAACTTCCAACCTATGCATGGGGACATGCTATTTTACACGCAGAAGCACTTATTCGGATAAGGCCAAGTGCATATCATAGATATTCCCCAATACAGTTAGCATTTGGTAGAGAAACAAATATCTCTCATCTAAAAATCTTTGGTTGTGCGGTTTATGTTCCAGTGGCACCACCACAACGTACAAAAATGGGGCCGCAAAGACGGTTGGGAATATATATTGGTTATGATTCGCCATCAATAATAAGATACCTAGAACCACAAACTGGTGATATATTTATGGCACGATTTGCCGATTGTCATTTTAACGAGAAAGAATTTCCAACTCTAGGGGGAGACAATAAACAAGTAGGAAAAGAAATAAAATGGAATGTACCATCTTTATTGCACCTTGATCCTCCTACAAAACAATCAGAACAAGAAGTTCAACGTATCATGCATTTACAAAACATAGCAAACCAGCTACCCGATGCATTTGCCGATACCAAAATGGTAACTAAATCACATGTACCAGCTGCAAATACCCCTGCTCGTATTGAAATACCACAAAAGCGTGGAACGGCAATTGACACACGTGAATCAGGAACACGTTTGAAACGCGGTAGACCTATTGGTTCAAAGGATAAAATTCCTAAAACGTAAGGAAGGTGAAAAGCAAGATACTCCTAAAATAATGAAAAATATTTTAGAAGAAGCAAATTGTGAATCTAATGACAATATAGAGCATCATGAACCTGAAGAAAATCAAGAGATTTCTATCAATTACATCCATAATGGAAAGATATGGAAACGAAATGAGATGGATGATATTGATGAGGTTTTCTCATACCATCTAGCAAAAGAAATAAATGAAGAAAACGAAGATCCAGAACCAAAGTCTGTATATGAATGTCAAAAGAGAGATGACTGGATAAAATGGAAAGATGCAATTCAAGCCGAACTAGATTCGCTTAACAAACGAAATGTATTCGGACCAATGGTACTCACACCCAAAGATGTTAAACCTGTTGGATACAAATGGGTGTTTGTGCGAAAGCGGAATGAGAAAAAAGAGATTACAAGATACAAAGCTTGTCTTGTAGCTCAAGGTTTCTCTCAAAGGCCTGGAATTGATTATGAGGAAACTTATTCTCCCGTATTGAATGCAATCACATTTAGATTCTTGATGAGTCTAGCAGCAAATGAAAATTTAGAAATGCGTCTCATGGATGTCGTTACAGCATATCTATATGGATCATTAGATACTGATATCTATATGAGTCCTAGATGGATTTAAAGTGCCAGAAACATTAAACTCCAAACCTAAAGAGTTATGTGCAATAAAGTTGCAAAGATCATTGTATGGATTAAAGCAATCAGGACGTATGTGGTACAATCGTCACAGTGAACATTTAAAAAAGGAAGGATATACAAATGATCCAATATGCCCTTGTGTTTTCATAAAGAAAACAACAACCGGATTTGTGATAATCGCGGTGTACGTTGATGATCTTAACATTATCGGAACTCAAAAAGAAATACAAAAGGCATCAGATTATTTAAAAGGAGAATTTGAGATGAAAGATCTCGGACAGACAAAGTATTGTCTAGGCTTACAAATTGAGCATTCTCAAAAGGGTATATTTGTACATCAGTCTACATATACCAGACGAGTTTTGAAACGCTTTAACATGGATAAAGCAACTCCTCTTAGCATCCCAATGGTCGTTAGATCACTTAACGTTGAAGATGATCCGTTTCGACCATCTGAGGAAAATGAAGAAGTACTTGGTCCTGAAACTCCATATTTAAGTGCAATTGGAGCTCTTATGTATCTTGCAAATTGTACTCGACCTGATATATCATTCGCCATCAACCTTTTGGCAAGATTCAGTTCATCCCCTACACGAAGACATTGGAATGGAATTAAATATGTCTTTCGTTACCTTCAAGGGACCATTGACTTAGGTTTGTTTTACCCTAAAAACTTGAAGGGCCAAATAATTGGTTTTGCAGATGTAGACTATTTGTCAAACCCACACAAAGCTCGATCACAAACATGATATGTTTTTACAATCGGAGGTACCGCTATATCTTGGCGTTCTCAAAAGCAGACACTCGTGGATACTTCTTCAAATCATGCTGAGATCATTGCACTCCATGAAGCAAGTAGAGAATGCATATGGTTGAGATCCATAAGTCAACATATCCGATCAAGTAGTGGGATTTATGAAGAAACTGCTCCAACAATATTATATGAAGATAATGCGGCATGTGTGACTCAAACAAAGGAGGGATACATCAAAAGTGACAGAACCAAACACATACCTCCGAAGTTTTTCTCATACACTCAAGAGCTCGAGAAGAATAAAGAAATTAAAGTCAAATATGTTCGATCATGTGACAATGCTGCAAACCTCTTCACAAAATCACTTCCTGCTTTGGTGTTCAAGAAACATGTATATAATATAGGGATGAGGCACTTACAAGACCTATAAAACTATTCAATCGAGGGGGAGCGTGCGCAGTTGTACTCTTTTACCTTACTATGGTTTTTCCTATTGGGTTTTCCAAGAAAGGTTTTTAACGAGGCAAATCAAGACGCTAAGCAAGAAAAATAGCGACATCGGTCCCCAAAGGGGAGTGTTGTGAATACACCGTTTTTGATACAGGAAAGTAGGTGCAGAAGTTTTTGATTTTTACCTTCAGTGTGGGTCTCAATGTCACTATTTACACAGTAAATTTTCATCTATATATACGAACGAAGTTCGACCATTATAATACACATCTCATCAATAGAAAAACATTCGCTCTCTATATTTTCTTTCTCTCTTTTACGTTCTATTTTATTTGTGTCCTAAATTCTATCGATATAAATATTTTTGCTCTTATTCACATTTATCATCACAATAAAATTCTTCTATTTTATAACATATGTTATGTTTTGTGACCTCATGAAAAACTAGTTCTAGTTATTGCTACAGTCATTGACCAACAGGCAACAACAACACTTTTTGAAGGCACCAAGTTACATATTTTGACATCTTTACAATTGTGAGTTACTAAACATGTGATTGAGAATTGTATGGTGAGGTTTTATCCTAGAGATGGAAATAAAGGCAGCTGATAGAATAGCAAAGAAATCTTTCACATTTGTGTCTAATGTTCGTAAGTTATATTCTGTTGTGCCAATATGGCTAAAGTATCAGGTTAAGTCTGATAAAACAGTGTATGAGAACAATATTGGTGAATGAAAGTATTTTATGAGTCAAAAAAAACGTGATTGTATGAGATTTTAAAACTAACAAACTACAAAGATCAGAAACAGAAAGTCTCTTAGATCTCGACGTTCACAACCTTTTTTTCTCTCTCCCAAACTATGGAAAAATCTATGGCTGCTTCTCAGGTTGTTGTACCTCTTCTTCTTGGTCAGGGTTATCTTCTTCCTCTTCTTTCTTCTCTTCCTCTTCTTCGTCGTCTTCTGCTGGAGGATCATAAGGCATGGGAGGTGGCAATGGTGTCTTCATTGGGCTAAACTTGGGGAATATATCAGGCCTCCTCCCAGGTTTAGGCCTCTCCCACTCCTAAACAATCAAATTAAAATCGGGAAAATAAAAAAAAAAATGTAAAGAAGATAACAAAGGAGGATGCATTTCAAGTCAAGTGTTGTCCACTTCTATTATGAGAAAGTCAAAGCACAAATCCTCGAATCGAATCACTAAGAAGATGCTTTAAACCCTAACTCCTCTTTTAATTTCCCAATCACAAATGTTACTGCTAATTACTGCGGAAAGATCCGAAATCTAATTGAAGGAGAACGTACAATTGGGAAATCGAGAGGATTGCGACGAGTGAGCTTCTCTTCCTCGGGTGCCATAGCCACAACTCGCAGCTGATTACTCCCTCTTCCACCCATCCTCCTATTGCGAGGTGAAGAAGAAGACACGCGAACGCGAGTCGCGGAGGCCAGCTTCGTCGTCGGAGGTATAAACCCTAGAGAATCAGGCGACAAAGAAGGAAGCAACCTTGCAGCAGAGCAAAGCGACGACGCCATGGGAAATCAAATCGATTTTCCACCAACCGAGAGAGAGTCTTATCATGTCAGCTTCTTTAAAAAGTTTTATGCTTCTTCGTGGGCCTATCAGTTTCTGGGCTTTGGTTCTGTACGGCCCACTGATAATACGCTTTGTCGACCCAAAAGAACACTACACTCCTCTAGTACAAACCGTATTCACTGCATTTTGATATGTTTATGTATTAGAGACTAATTAGTTAATTACCTTCTAGCTACTTTTTTAACATTGGGAACATAGTACATACTCCCTCTATTTTAAGTGGTATTTTAGGTTTTTGCACAAATATTAAGAAAATACAAACTTTTATATAATTTGCTTTGGTTACATTAGATAAAACTAATACAACTAATAAGAAAAAGATGCAGTATTTTATAATTGGTCAAAATTTTCAAATGACATTAAATTTTACATAGAATTATGAGAACATCACTTATTTTAATATAAAATCAAAATGTTTAATTTCACTTAAATTGATATGGAGGGAGTATATCATTTTCCAAATAAGTAGCTTGACGTGTGACACAATTAATATTTATATGTTATTGATTATGGCAATTAATGTACCATTAAGTTACAATTAGCTTGATGCACGCATCTTCTTTATTTTATATATTCAGTTACAAGATGATAATCCTCGAAACACAAAACTCGATTTGCCTAATCTGCAACTGCAAGTAATGCTTCTTATCTGTATCACAAGAAACTCAGATCGTATCAATGTGGAACGGTGATGGAACAGTTGAGATCAATGGCTTTAGAGTTTACTATTCAGAGGTAAGTAAAAGTTGAAGAAATGGGTTGAAGAAATTCTCTTTTATATTTCTTGTTTCTTAAGCTTTTACAATGTCTCAATACAAGCTTATATAATGAGATGTGAAAACCCTAGATAACTCTTGACGTGGTTTCATCCTTCTTCTTCAATTGATCCAAGGGTCTCAAATGAATTGTACAAGACAGGACCACCACACTGTTTCGTACTGGCGGTCGCTTTCTCTTTTCCTCTTCTCTTCTCTTCTTGTGCTATGTTTTTGTCGTTTGATGTTGAAGCCGTTGAGAAAAGTTGTTGACTTGACTGAGACTGAATCTCATTGAGCCTGTTGGTGTGGGCTTGTACCGGTTTGGGCTCAACTATCATCTGCACTTGAACGCAGTCGTTTTGTAACTTTGTGCTTGCGGTAATAGCCCCTCTCAAACTAAGCGTAGGAGGATTGTCCACGCCTAGTTTGAACCGCAAGCTCTGAAACGAAGCAGTCGGAAGTGACTTCGTAAATATATCAGCCAGTTGTAGTCTTGCTGGAATGTGTCTAACCACCAATGATCCCAACGCCACACGCTCTCTGACATAATGATAATCAGTCTCAAAGTGTTTAGTTCTCTTGTGGAAAGCTGGATTTGCAGTCAGGTAGATAGATGATAGATTATCCCCAAACAGCTCAGGTGTTACTGGAAGAGAGATACCCAATTCCTTCAGAAGATGGCTTATCCAAGCCAACTCAGATGATGTTTCCGACAACGATCTGTACTCAGCTTCTGTTGAACTCTTTGACACTGTTGGTTGCTTTTTAGATGACCAAGCGATCAAGTTCTGCCCAAGAAAAGTGCAAAATCCTCATGTAGATCGTCTTTTTGATGGACATCCAGCCCAATCACTGTCACTGTAAGCTCTCAGAGTACAGTCAGTATCATTCACAAAAGAAAGTCCCATCAAAACTGTACCCTTGACGTAGCACAGATTTCTTTTCAGGTTGGTGAAGTCTGCAACTGATGGAGAGTGCATCTGTTGACACACATAATTAACAGCAAATTGTATATCTGGTCTGGTCAGAGTGAGATATTGCAATTTGCCAGCCAAGCTCCTGAAGTAATGATGATCAGAGAATGGAATGTTTTGGTTGGGGACGTTGTTAAGTTGCAGAGGAAGAGGCATGTTGACATGTGAACTATTCTCCATTCCTGCTACTGTCAGGAGATCAATGGCGTATTGTTCTTGTGAAAGAAACATACCCTTGTCGTGAAACTGAGCTTGAATCCCAAGAAAGTAGTGTAGTTTACCAAGATCTTTCATCATAAACTTCGAGTTCAGCTCTGTCAATAGCCTAGTTAGAGTGTCTGAGCTGTTTCCAGTGATCGCCATATCGTCCACATACAGCAAAAGCATGATCACATTCCCATCTCGTGTGTAGATAAACAAAGATGGGTCTTTGATGCTGCAAACAAACCCGAACTCAATGAGGAAGTCACTGAATTTGTTGAACCAAGCCCGAGGTGATTGCTTCAGACCGTAGAGTGACTTATGTAAGAGACATACATGATCCGGTTTGGGTTTGTCGACAAAACCAGATGGTTGTCTCATGTACACCGTTTCAGACAAATCTCCATGTAAAAATACGTTTTTCACGTCCATCTGTTTCACTTCCCACTTCATGATAGTAGCCAAATGTAGGACTGTACGAACTGTTGCTGTTCTAACCACCGGACTATATGTCTCCAAGTAATCAACGGACTGTACGAACTGTTGCTCTTCAGAACTTGCTCATGAGGATGGCCCAGCCTCCTATGCCACATTTCGTCACTTGTAGAGATCTGTCTGGTTGAGTAGAAAATTTGTGGCTTTGAAGACTGCACGCTATAGAGACCCTCATGGGTGTTTCCGTGTCTCAGGACCCTTCTAGTTTGCTTGTCCTTAACAAAGACTCGGTTATTGTCAAATTCAAAAGAGCAGGGATAATCACTTGTAAGCTTAGAAACAGATAACAAGGACTTTGTGATTCCAGGACAGACTAACACATCCCTTAAGGGAAGAGAAGTACCTGAGGTAGAGGCTATGTCAGACGATCCAACATAAGTGATTGGTAAGAAGTTACCATCTCCAATCAGAACTGCATCGTTCCCTCTGTAAGGTTGAGCGTATGCCAAGTGTTGTGGAGAGTTGGTAATGTGTGTTGTAGGTCCTGAATCAGCAAACCACTCTGCTCCTGAGTGATCAGAGACGTCTGTTATACGCATCGCAGCCAAAGCAGCCGGTAACTCTTCTTCTTGATAGCTGTTGTTGAATCTGTGCCAACACCTCAACGCTGAGTGACCATATCTGACAAGATGGTCTATCATCTGATGAAACAGAGGAGACAGAGGAGCCAGACTGAGAACCAGAGGACGACAGTTGTTGATGGAAGCCTCTCCCTCTCGTTGAGAAACTTCCACGGCCTCGGTTTGCTCCAAACCTCTTGTTTGTTTGACCTCTACCTCTTGTATTATAGTAGTTTGCTTGAAAGTTGGATCTTTGAGCGTTGAAGGCAAGATGAGGTGTTGCATCTGTAGAAAGGTTGTCTCTTTGGATGCGTGCGTCATAACTGTGTATATGAGGAACCAGATCTTCGAAAGTGGGGTTTGTCATCAGATCTACTGCTCCTTCAACACTGGTGATGAGAGGTTCATATTCTTTTCCAAGACCTTGCAGTGCAGCAAAGATCTTCATCCTTTCAGAGACAGGACTGCCGATTGAAGCGAGTTGGTCGCATATCAACTTGATGTCGGTAAGATAGTCGGTCATTGTCTTGTCTTGCTTCGCCACCGTCTGAAGTTTTCTCTGAAGTTCAAACAGTCGAGATGATGTTGGACGGTTGTAGTGTCTACCCAGAGTTTCCCAGATTTCTTGCGAAGTAGCACATGAAACGACTAAGCTCTGGATATCTTCTGAAAAAGAGCCTAAAAGCCATGACTTCACAACCTGATCTGTTTGGAACCAGGTGTGGTAGTCTGGATTTGTGACAGGAGTAGTTGTACCGTTGATGCCGGGAACAGGAAGTGTCGGCGGTGGCTGGGGAAGTTCTCTGGTGACAAACCCGAGAAGCCGCTGTCCGTTGAGAAACGCTTCAAACTGGTTCTTCCACAAAAGATAGTTCCTTTCGGTGAGTTTTACAGTAACCGAGTTTACTATCTTGAGAG
This sequence comes from Hirschfeldia incana, assembly GCA_026261945.1. Classification (NCBI taxonomy): domain Eukaryota; kingdom Viridiplantae; phylum Streptophyta; class Magnoliopsida; order Brassicales; family Brassicaceae; genus Hirschfeldia; species Hirschfeldia incana. Next base: position 311,773 of record JABCMI010000120.1, read on the forward strand.
AAGGAAGGTTGTATAGTTCAAAAGCCTCCATGGCTCAGATACCATAAAAGTTGAAGAAATGGGTTGAAGAAATTCTCTTTTATATTTCTTGTTTCTTAAGCATTTACAGTGTCTCAATACAAGCTTATATAATGAAATGTGAAAACCCTAGATAACTCTTGACGTGGCTTCATCCTTCTTCTTCAATTGATCCAAGGGTCTCAAATGAGTTGTACAAGACAGGACCACCACGCTGTTTCGTACTAGCGGTTGTTTTCTCTTTTCCTCTTCTCTTTTCTTCTTGTGCTCTGTTTTTGTCGTTTGATGTTGGAGCCGTTGAGGAAAATTGTTGACTTGACTGAGACTGAATTTCATTGGGCCTGTTGGTGTGGGCTTGTACCGGTTTGGGCTCAACTATCATCTGCACTTGAACGCAGTCGTTTTGTAACTTTGTGCTTGCGTTAATAGTAAGAACAACTGTTTTTACTGAACAACGATCATTTTGGTTGGTGTCTTTATATATCAAACTTGTTCTCAGGTAGAGTATGTGAGGAGAATCTTCGAAAGACATCCAGAAACGGCACTGAATCTTCGTCCAAAGAACCAGTTGGTGAAGAACGCGTACTTGAACAACCTCCTTGACCTCATCGACATAGCTTGCTTAGCTCCTCAGGAGCTCACAGAGGAGGAGCTAAGAGATTCTGAGAACACGCTTATGGATCTGGTTGGGGTAGGTTTCGAGTTGGATTGGTTGAAGAAGAAGCTGGAAGAGCTTTGCGTGAAGAAGAAGAAAATGGAAACACGTGGTGCACGCATGAGGGAACTGGATAGAATGATTGTGGAACAGAGACAAAGGTTGCTTGCGCTTGAAGTTGAACTGAAGAATGAAGAGAACGAGGCTGTTTCTGACAGTGCTCGACTTGGTTTCGAGGATGTTGTTTGAATGAAGCTCACCAGCAAAGAAGAAACCTAAATGTTTTTAGGTTTCCTCTAAAAATATGTAACTTTATCTAACTACAAGAATGGTTTGAACAAAATAAATATATTTGAGGTGTTAATCTCAAAGAAGGCTTGTGAGACAGCGTTGGTTCTCAGAGCTCCCTAACGTTATATGAACTTTTCTGACATCATATATAGGTGTTTTGGTCTGTTTATTTGAACCTCCTTCAAACTTAGGAAGTAAAGCTAGAGTCTAGAGAGATATCGAAATTACCACATTTAGTAAAGGAGTAATTAGGGTTTTGTACGTTAATGTCTCATTCAAGATTGAGTGATAAGGTTTCATGACATCATCATAGATGCTTTGCAGGAGAAAGAGACGGCAAAAGTGTTGGCCGCCAAAGCTCATCTAACGTTGCATGATTTGAGTATGGCGTGGTGTGTTCTGGTCTATTAGAATAGCTACCATTTCGCGTACAAGTAATTATCTTGTAAATTGGAGTCGAGCAGCCGTATACTCTAGCTATTGACCACCATCAAAGAGACAACTAGGCTTTCATAAATCATAACAGTCTTGTTAGATTAATACATTTATAATCCAAAAATTACAATTACAGGATCATCTCACTATGGAAGCTGTCTTTAAGATCAGCTACATCGGTGGAAAGAGTGAGGTTCTTGAACTATTCATTGGTACACTTATAATGTACTCATCATTCCAAACTCTGTTTCAGCCAGGTGCATTGACCACAAATGTTTTAGCGAGTAAAGACATAAGGAACAAACCTTGCAAGTTGCAACATAATAGATGAAGACCAAACATAAATACAACTGATGTTCTAATAATCACTAATACGAATCTAATAGCTCCAAGAAAATATCAAGTGTAGAGAAAATTTATGGACGTTTATATCACACATTAGAGAACATTTATTCTCATCATAACATCTATTCACAAACAAAATTCGAAAACAGCGGACTGGAGTGACAGAATGGGATTAGATAGATGCCATCATCAGTTACTCGGATTTTCATTTAGCTAAAGAGACATGTACCAAAATTTATCTAATTTTTCATACATGAACCTCATGATGTTTAGTAACTTTAGTTTCTAATCTAATTACAGAGTGTATTGCCATCTCCGTGAAACACGTTGTAGCACCAACCACTACACCAATGTTGCTTTTAGTAAAACTGCTGCCCTTAAAATATCTCTATAATATTATTTGAAAAATCAGTTTCCTATGTCGCGCTCACGTTAGTTCTCACGATAGTTGATTACAATGATATCTTTAGTGAATCAAATATATCTAATTACCTTATAACAAATATTTATTTTTTTCCTTTTTTATTGTTGTTTCCTTTTCTTTAAATAATAAAAAGAATTTATAATAATTTAAAATGAAAAATAAATTTTAAATATAATATGATTCACAAAAAGAAAAGTTTACAAAATAATCTTTTATATCAAAGTAAAGAAATAATCTTCCATTAAAAGAATAATCCTGAACAAATAATATATTTTTAAAGTAATAGGCATTTTATTTTAAATCAATCTATTTTATAATTATTAGAAAATTGTTTAAATAACAGAAATAAGATATGTAATAAATAATCGATATTATTCTTTTTAGTTTAACCTAATTATCATTTTTTCTATTTTGAAATATTTTTTATAATAAAATACATCATAAACTTTGAAATGGAAATATTTTTATATATAATGTGATTTCATAAAAAAAGTTTACAAAAATAAACTTGGTACTAAAGTAAAAAAAAAAATCACTTTTAAAATATATCACTTATGTTCTTATTCTACTTTGTAATGATCATCACTTTATCTTTTTTTCTGGTTTTAGTTGCAAATTAACATATAAAAATTGTTTTTAAAATCAAAAGTGTACTTGCACATTCTAAGATGAATAGCCCGACTAATACAATGAATAAAATTGGTTCGATTTGGTTGAACTTGATTAAAAATAGTTGTACTTTAATTTGAAGAAATATATGTAACACAATATATCCACAAAATAAGTAATTAGACCAATCCAATTTTATTTTTATATCTAAAATCAAAATTTATCAAAAAAATTATATATTATTATTATTTATAGCAATCTTTTTTTATTTTATACATATAAAGTATAAAATATCCGTACATAGATAAATCAATACGAAATTCTCAATAATACTATACATATATTACCCAAAAATTTTCAATTAAGATTTTTGTATTACTTATATAAATGCATGATGTTTGAAAAGATTATTGTTGCTATTTTCATTGATCTAACTTTGAATCAATTAAAAGTTATTTTTTACTATTTGATATCCAAAACAACATTTATTAAATTACTAAATATGAGCCTGTTGCGTTGCAACGAGGTTTATTTGATGTTTTAATTAATAAAAGAAATAAAATAATAAATCATTTTATTATAGTTTTATGATTTTGTTTTTTGCATATGTTTTGTGAAATTTATTTTATAGTTAAAAAACAGGTGTTATACATAAAGTTAAGTTAATATATGTATTTTATAAGCATAGTCTGTAGATGAACTGTTATCAAATTTGCATTTAGATTAGAGAAAAAAACTATACACTTTCTAATTATAACATCAAAAAAATTGAAAGTCAAATAGCGACATACACTTTCGTATGTAATAATTGAATGTTTTATTAAGCTTGGTTTTCAAAGTTACTAATTAACATGATTGTGACACATGACAATTATATATTTAGGATTGTGACATGTGTTAAATAATAAATAATTATTTTTTAGTATTTTCCTTTTTAAGTTTCAAAAAAATATTGTAAACAAACTTTTTTTATATAAATAATTATTAATAGTATTTTTCTTTTTTTATATCCAAAACAAAGAAAATTGTAAAAGATATATGAAAATAAATTTCGTTTTTAGAATAGAATTATAATAGTTATTTAATAGTATTTTATACTTTTAAATTTTAAATAGAAAATTGTAAACAAAAAAAGTCCATACAAATAACCATTTAATAAGCAATTATATATTTAGGATTGTGACACGTGTTAAATAATAATTTTCTATCTAAATAATTATTTATTAGTATTTTTCCTTTTTAAGTTTCAAAAAAATATTGTAAATAATTGTTTTTTTTCATGCAAATAATTATTAATAGTATTTTATTTTTTTATATCCAAAACAAAAAAAATTGTAGAAGATATATGGAAATAAATTTAGTTTTTAAAAAAATTCATGAACAAATAGAATTATAATAGTTATTTAATATTATTAATAATAAACAAATAAAATTCTAAAAGTTATATGAAAATTATTTTTTCTTTTAAGGAAATTATAATTTTCCTTTTTCTAATCATGAAAAACAAAATTATGAAAGTAAATAGTAGTTTAAAAATCTTTAAAAATGAATTATAAAAATCTGAGAATACAACACATTATTTTATAATAAATCTAAATATTTTTTTATTAAAATTCTAACTAAAAAGAGTTGTAAAATTAATCTTAATATTTAGCTACATTTCTATGGAAGCGTCATTGGTTCATGTTTGACTAAAGGCTAATATAATGGTTTTAAACTATGTAATAGTGGTCTAGAAAAATATAATTATGAAAAAATAGTAATTTAAAAATCTTTAAAAAGAATTACAAAAGAGAAATTGTCAAAAATACCTCAAGTTAAGTACCACTTTTCAAAAATACCTCCAATCAAAAATTTATTAACATTTGGGTTTAGGCTTTAGTGATTAGTGTTTAGTGTTTAGTATTAAGGGGTTTGGTTTGAGTTTATATATGTTTTATAAATATTTTCAAAAATTAGTTTAGTGTTATTTTATCAAAAATTTGGGGTATTTTTGAAAATGTCTATTTGTTGATGGTAAACATGAAAAGTGGTATCACCAAAGTGGTATAAGTGAGATTTCCCCTTACAAAAACGTGAGAATACAAGCAACAGAGTATTTTATATAAATATTTTTCCTTATTTAAATTCTAAGCGAAAGAGAGTTGCAAAAATAATCTTATAATTTTCCTATAGTTATCTCATTTTCTGTGAAAGCCTCATTTGATTCATGTTTGACTAAGGGTTAATTGGAAAAAAAGATTATATGATATTTTCAGTATGTGCAAAGAATATCGTCTGGTGTGGATTTTATAAAACAACTCATGATAATGTAGTTAGACGTTAATCCTCATAAAATATGTAAAGTTATTAATTTTTAGATACGTCTATGTAATGTTTCTTATAATTTATATTAACATAATTAATCAGTGTTAACAAAACGAGATTTTTTTATATTATCGATATATATATTGATCTATAAGTCAACAACTAATGGTTATAAAAATAAATAACTATTTATTTTGTTTTCTTTTATAAATTTTTATATATGTATAATTATGTAATTAATTTTTTCTATACATAAAATTATTATTTAGGCTTATATCAACATTTCTTTTCTGGAAATGTTTGTCACTACAACTGCAGACCTAAAGTGAGAAAAACTGAATAATCATTTTTTTACTATTTGATATCCAAAACAACATTTATTAAATTACTAGATATGATCCCGTTGCGTTGCAACGGGTTTTATTTGATTTTAAATTAATAAAAGAAATAAAATAATAAACTATTTTATTATAGTTTTATGATTGTTTTTTTGCATATGTTTTGTGATTTTATAGTTAAAATACAGTTGTTATACATAAAGTTAAGTGAATATATGTATTTTATAAGCATAGTCTATAGATGAATTGCTATCAAATTTGCATTTAGATTAGAGAAAAAAACTATACACTTTCTAATTATAACATGAAAAAAATTGAAAGTCAAATAGCGACATACACTTTCATATGTAATAATTGAATGTTTTATTAAATAAGTTTTTAAAATTTTATTATGTTAGGATATGTTTTAAAGTGAACACATTCTATATTATAAATCTTCTTTTTATTTAAAGTTTTAAAATAAAAAATACTATTAAATACTCTTTTACTTTTTTTGTTTAGGATGAAGAAAAAGTAAATTACTGTTAAATATAAACTTTTACAATTTATCTTCTTTTTAGAATTTCAAAAAAAAACAATTTCTATCAAATAATTATTTCGAGTTTCTAATAAATAATTTAAAAAATTACCATTTTACAATTTATATCAGTACTATTTTACACTTCTTTTGTTAATTGTATAATTTTTAGTATCATGTTCATCTTCAGATTCTCTCTTAAAATATTATCAAATAATTGTTTACAATTTTCTTTTGGTTATGAATCAAAATATGATACAAATCTCTTTTGATTAAGATTTTTAGAAATAAAAACAAGTAACAATTATTCTTTTACAATTTTTTTCGGGTTTTATAAAAAGAATTAATATTAAATATTCTTTTACAATTCTATTTTGTCGAGGATTAATAAAAATAAAATTACTGTCAAATAATTATCTCCAGTTAATATTAACTATTTTTATAAGTTGACATTTTCAAGATTAGGCTTTCTCAATATCAGTAATAATTTTACAATTTTTCTTGTTAATTAATATTTTTAGTATCATATTTATCAATAATTTTTCAAAGTTAAAATTACTGTTAGTCAAATTTTACAATTCTCTATGGTCAGGATTTTTTTAAAAATATATTTGGTTAAGATTAAAAAGAAAAAGTATTTTATAAATATCCTTTATTTAGGATTTTAGGAAAATAAAATTATTTTCAGATAATGTCATATTTTAATTGTTTTAACTGATATACTAGATTGTAAGCGGGGGTTTATTTTCCTTTTCTTTTTAATTGACAAATATTTATCAAATGTCATATTTTGATTTGCGTTTTCAAAGTGCGGGTTTATGATTGGTGAAAACTTTATATAATCAAATTTATATAACCCGTTTTGTATATGCATTTATATAACCTGTCTCGTATATGTATTTTATGTTTGATTAAAGCCATGTTGTATATGTATTTTAGGTTTTTAATTTTGAATTAGATATTTTAAATATAAAAGCAATATAAATAGTTTTATAGTTTTGATCAGTGTTGAAATCAGACTTGGACCCGCGGTTGAACCGGTAAATCGAGTGATCAAAGATAAATCCAATTTGAGTTTTGTGAAAAAAACAAAATTTAAAAACCCAACAAAAACCACTGAAACCGGAACCCGGTTACCGGTTAAACCATTTGTTGTAATAGTAATTGTTAAAAGTTATTAAAATATACTATTATCGTGTTCCTTTGTAAATGACGCTTGTACTTTAAAAGTTTAAACTTCATTTTTAATGAATTACTAGAATCTGACCCGCGCTTTCAAAGCGCGGATTTGGTTCCTTTGTCAAAATTATATTTTTCAATTGTTTTAATGGTGTTTAAGATTTGTATTTTTTTAGGTTTATCGTTTCTGAAGATTTAAATGAAATTTTCTAATACTCTTTATTCTATAATTTTTCAATTGAGTATCATCGACTTCCGAACAGAATGATGCCATCGTCAAGAAACATGCTTTAGAGCTTGACGTGATATGGACGGAAGTCGATGATACTCTTTATTCTATAATTTATAACACTATATGACATAAATAGGTTAAGTAATTATATTCGTAACAGCAACAAAATATTCTTAAACGTATGAATAAGGACACGAGTAATGGATAAGTAAATTTCTGACATTTATTACGGTTTATTAATTAATAAATATGTCTTGATACGGTTATTCAATTTCTGTAAATATGTTTTTCACCAATATTAGATTACGGATATATACTTTCCTTTTAATCACGTCTTATTATTTTTTCCCACACACAATATATATTTTCAAACGAATACTTATTTCTGTCGATATTTATTATTGGTGCATGCCTTCTAAAAAACAACTACAAACTATTATTCATATAATTACAACAGCCTTTTAGTAGTGCATGTGTAGTCTCTGTTGAATGTGTCGTCCTTTCTCCTTTTTATAGCACGTAATTTATAGGTCTACCTATGCAAATAGCATTTCGGTTGATATTATTTCTACCACGTAAACATCAGTCTCATAAAGAACAATCACATCAAATAGAAACGCTTATATTTTCTTATAAATGTCATACAAAAACGAACATTACCTTTACAAACTTCTTACAATCTGTTGAGATTAGAAACCACATAAAAACCAATATTTTGCAAATAAAATCAAAGATGGGAGAAGATTCTTCGGTAAACAATTATGAAATTCTCTCCGATGCCTCCAGATCGAATTCAAACGGCGATCCCAACTCTGACCGCACGAAGTATTTCAGAAACCTTTCCTTGTCATATTTTTCTGCAAATCCTAAGGAGATGCTCACTAAGCACAATGACTTGAAGGATCTATGCTTGGAGTATGGAAATCCTGAGGCACATTATATTGAGGGCATACTTCAATACTTCGTAAAGGACAATGAACACATAGGCTTATATCATTTACTCCAATCATCCGATGGAAACTATAGAGAAGGTACGTATCTTTACGGTTTGTTACTGCTTGCATTAGAACGCTTTCATAAAGGTACCAAGTTCTTGGATAAACTCGGTTGGAAAGAAGATCTATCAACCTCCGATCAATGCTGGGAAAGAGTCAAGAAATCTCTAAGTGATATTCCTGGTATTATGAATCAAGGGTACTATATAGCTATGGTCAACCTTGAGGCACTTTGTGGATGCTTTGATAATAATAAAAGGGATGAAATGTGCAATCATGGTTACTACTATCAAAAGCTTAATCAGTTTGTCGTGTTTGCTATGAATAAGAACAACTAAATTAATAGTTGCTTCAGTTGGTTATCTATGTACGAATGTGGTTTAAACTTATGTTCTTAAATGTTTATTTATATATTTCATTAAGTTTCCTAAGATGTTACTTCGTATATTATATTTGTTGTTTTATATTAGATGCTTGAATTTAACAATGGCATGTCCATCAACCTTAATGTATATATGCAAGGTCCACTGAAAAATCAATGGATTGGTAAGTATGATATATTCGTTTTTATTAAAATAATAGACTTTTGAAAAACCTTACGATTTGTAACCGATCCTTCAAACAATCCACTCATATATAAAAACAGATCGAGGCACTAATACAATCACAAGTTTTTTGGTTCAAAAAGATGATAAAATGAATACGCTATTGGAATCTTGATTCATCAAACAAATTGCATTAATAATGTCCTGATAAACTTTTAAATTAAATACCAAAATACGTTGGTTTTGTTCCACAAGACAAAATTCTTAAAACTGCATACCGTCTAACATTTAAACTCCGATATGGAGAGCATAATTAACCAACAAAACAAAACGGGTCCAAGTTTGAGATATTACGAAAGGAAAAAGGTTAACCAAACATTTGTGGTTCACTCCATCTGTTCCAATCAACGTAAGGAATCTTGACCCCATCCATCTTCTCCTTCAAGAGTTCAAGTTCTTCCTCGAGTATTTTCTGCTTCTTCGTCCTTGCCTCCATATTGAAGAGTTCCTTGAGTAACTCTAATTTACCTAAAACGCGATAGACTTCACGCTGTGCATGATGCTTGGCTGTGATTTGGTCCATTTGGTCCTGGTACATGAAGAGCATGCCTCGGTAGCGATCCCTAGTGTCAATGATTCCTTTGTTGAAAGCCTCTTGGAGAGCCGTCTCTGGAGATTCATCAACCATGGGTTGATTGAGATTTATATCTCTGTTCGATACCATAGCGTAATATTTTCTTGCATGATAAAAGAAAAAAATAATTGATTACCATAGAGAACGATTATACGATCACAGAAATTAAAATTTAAGCCAGTGGACATGATCAATATGATCTAAATAATAGCTAAAGCTCTGTAACAATGAGATCCCTCTATTGAGTTACTTAAGCAAATAATGTCTAGTTTCGGATTATCCGATTCTGATAACAAAATGGTCTACAAAGATTGACTTACGAAACTATATCTAAACCTAGGAATCTCTTTAATGTTAAATTAAGCTATCGTGATTCCATATCCAAAAACCTGTTGATGAATTAAATGTGAACGGTGAATAAAATGAGAATAATATCTTACCAAAGGCTATGAGATGAGGCTTAGGAGAAAATTGGAGAGAGGGCGACTGCTATTAGGTTTTGTGAGATAAACCGGCTAATTGAACTTATATAGAAAGATGTGTCGTAAAATAAGGCGTTTCCTTCTTTTTTTTTTGGCTGTTGGAGTATAAAATAAGGCATTTCCATTTAACCTTAAAATTAACTTTACTTAAATTAAATTAAGGTATTTCCATTTGACCGTTTAAAGACTCATACAATTAACTTCGATTACATGTTGGGAAGAGTAATTTGATAGAGTCATTGTAATTGTCCCAAAGAGGTTTAAGTCCAGTAATTACATTACATTCTCCTATGAGATTAACAAATCATGTATTATTTTACAACTATCTTTATTGGATACAATCCAGATTGCCTTTCCGAATACTTGGTAAATGTAATCGATCTTCTTAAATATCTATGGATGTATAAGAATATTTCCAAATATTGCCTTTAGATCAGTAACATATCCGAACAGGTTATCAAATCTTTTTAAATATTTTCTGGATGGGTTCTCTTGAATTGCTCGAAGATGTTAATTATGTTAATGATGTTAATGAGATGAGGCCTTTAGAATATTTCAAAATATTGCCTTTAGACCTATCCTTATAAATATTTCCAAATATCTTAGCAGTAACATATCCGAACAGGTTATCAAAATATTGCCTTTCCGAAATTAAATGTAATCGATCTTCATAAATATAAAATACCAAATCGTCTTAGATAGCTAAGAAACATCAGGCATTCATATTGAATTTTGTATATTCATATATATAAGTTTGCAATACTTTCCATATTTCGTATTCAAAAATACTAACATATTTGGAATAAAATCTTTCACCATGATTTGAAAATGAATAATGGTTTTTGTTTCAAAAAAGATCATCATTTCCAAACCTCGATTAAATGAAAATACAAAATTAGTTAATAAAATATATTATATTTCCTTCAATTAAAATCGTAAGATCTGAATATTCGACACTTGGACGGATATGGTTAAGTTGATTATCACATCAACTACCAATTTCCTAATTTGAAAATAAATTTGTTCAAAATGACATTATTACTTTGGAGAATGAGATTTTACTAATACTGACATTGACTATCCCTATCACTACACGCAAAAACCTATTTCGTAGGCTAAAGTTATGATTAATATTTTATTTTCCAATTCAGCATTGCATATATAAATCCTACAAAGTCTAACAAAACCATGAAGAATAATAGAAATATCAGGTTTACGTTTAGTAAATGTTACGATAAATATTAAACAAAAGTAGTTTATTTTAACATCCGACCAACAGAAAAAAAAAACTGGTTTGAAAAACCAGCATTGTTCATCCGAAATTAAAAAAAAAAACATAATACGAAAATAACATAAAAATTTTAAAGTTGTAGAGATTGGGAAACCGAAGAGCCTAATCATACATCTGTGGCTCATTCAACTTGAACCAAACAATGGTTGGAACCTTCAGGTCAGCCGCCTTCGCCATTGCAAGCCTGAGTTCGGACTCCAGCTTCTCTTTCTCCTCGCTCAAGACAGACTCATGGAAGAGTTCTTCGATGAGTTCCAACTTTCCTTCAATCCTGGACACTTCAAGCTCTAAAGCATGTTTCTGAACGATGGCGTCATTTTGTTGCTTGTACATAAAGAGCTTGGCTCGGTAGTGCTCTGTGGTCTGGTACTTCCCCCTGTTGAATGCCTCCTTTACGTTAGAACCGTATTCTTCGACGCAGGGAGCTTTGAATTTGAGGTCGTTGTTGGATGCCATTTCCTGATCCTGGTTTGCATCAATAGTTATATACGTTCATGGTTAAAAACTTAAGACGTAATTATTCAAAACCAAAAATCAATACTTACATAACAAAAGCGACTGAAATAATACTTACATAATAACATTTTATTCCAAATCTGAAAAGACTTTTAGAAAAATAACCATTTAATCAAAAAAAAACATTCCTAATTTACATGTATGAGAGGGAAAATATAAAAATCTGTAATACATTATCTCGATTTATAAACTGAAATTTCCGGAATCGATAAACTATAACCCTAGCAACATAATCTATTATACCGATATCAAACAGTTCAGAATGTAGAAACCCTAAACATCATAATTTTGTTCTCCACTACCTATCATTTGTAAGTATGAATCTAGATATCGTTGATCGAAAAGTGAAGATCAAGAAAACTTACTTGCGGAATGTTAGGAGAGAGTAAAATTCTGGAGGAAGAGAGATGAAAGTGTGTCTTAAGATATTCATCATTAGACAGTTTATATAGCGGAGGAACGTCTCGAAGAGTCGTGTCTTTTCATATAACGGACCTCATTTTAAGCCCATTTTCTAAGACCACTTCTCTTTTACTGCGATCCTTTATCTTTTATAGCCCAGATTAGTTTTGAAAAACCAACTACCAAGCGTGGTTTTGTTTTTATCTTCGAAAGTGTTATATAACCGTGAGTATATATAGGAGAATCTTCTTGAATATTGTGGTTGTAAGAGAAATATTTTAATCCATTACTCGAAATTACTTTTAAATATGGATATTCATTAGGATCCTAGATATAATCAAAATTATATACTTATAGTTGTTCAAATTCAGTCAATAAACAAAAGGTATTGCCATAGAAAAAATCATCGCAATCTTGAATATGAGTTATCATCTTTTCGAGGAAGAGGAATATACTCGATTATTGGTATATTTAAAAACTAAATGAATTAGTAGGAGTAGATATAATGATTGTATGAAGACGCTCAACCTTTACTTGTTTAAAAGATTATCCACGATCATATAATATAAGTACATGGTGTAAAATATTCAAACCATACCAAATTTATTCCTGGATTTGGTGAAAATAAATTATTTTAAAATAATCTCATCTCTAAAAATAAAGTAATACCATAGACATAGTAATGCATAAAGAGAAAAAAAGTACTACCATAAAAATAAAGTACTAATTTATTTTCAAATTATTGAAATAAACGAACCATCCATAGAATCAAATTATTGAAATAAACGAACCATGCATAAAGAGTTTAAACTTGCAAAATACCAAGATTTTCTATGAGTTTCATAAACAAACTAAGAAGGAAATACTAAGTACTGATGAGTGTGCTTCAACGTTTCTTATTCGCATCTTGGACCTTTTCAATCTTGACCGACCTTGTACATGATTTCTTTGATGTTGAGTTGAGGTCGATAAGATTAGTGATCTCCTCTTCTTTTCTCTTACTGGAGGGTGTAGAATTAGAATCGAAGTGTTCTTGATTTTCACTTAAGTAGACAGAATCCTGTAGCAAAATAATTAAGGTGAATCACACTTTAGAAATTTCAAATGTGTTATAGAAATCGTGACAACTACTATGGAATATATTGAATGGTACCTCTTCACCAGTGGTTAATGTCAATTGCTTGCTCTCTATACTTGGTGTGTTTGGATCTGGAACAGAAGTGAGTCTATCTTTATAGATTTTTCCCACCTTATAAAATTCACTTCCGTAAGCAACATTTTCTTTGTCAATATAGACTCCGAACGTGAACTCTTTGCCAACCAAATCATTAATACAGTCTGGTACTAATGTTGGATCTTGAAGCTGAATAAATATTTCATATCAAAAAGTATAATTCAATTACACTAAGTTCTAAACGTTAACATTTGTTCAATTTGTTACCTCTTCCCAGCTTCCATTGAGGAGTTTTTCTGGAGTTTCGGACACAATATTGTTAGCAACACGATCCAAGATCATTATCTTCGAGATGCCTGAATCATCACTGACCATCAAGTGCAGCCAGAATCTGTTACAACAAAAAAAAAATAGTTTTCAGAAATGAACTTGGATCGATTTAAAATAAATATTAGAGGAAGTCAGACAAATTTAAAATAAAACCTTGGTGAAACATCGATGACACTGTCTTTGCATTCCTCACACCACCAATTATGTTGAACGATCTCTTTACCATTCAATTTCTTATACGTGGTTCCGGTTTTGAGCACTCTCTTGTTGCAAGATTTGCAACCAAAATAATACCAAGACCAATCCATGTCAATGGCATAAACTACGCACTTCACTAAACATTTTTCAACCTGTTGTTATAATAGATTTCAAAAAAAATTAAAAAAAGGAAAAAACATAATATAAGAATATATCCAACTCATATAAATGCTTACTTGAGTTGAGGTTATCATTTCATAGATGGTCTTGGTGGGAAAGAGTAACCACTTATCACGCTGACCACGCTTCACCGCAATTCCAACTCGGTTGTTGTTGTCATCTTGAGAGTCGTCATTACTCTGGAATGATGTTAGAGTCATCTCATCATCGTTGATCCTACGTAGAATATTTTCGGAAATACTTAGTTTGATGCATTAGTTAATTCCATCGAGTATAGAATTATGGACCTACAAAACTTTAAATGCTTCGGCTTCAGGTATTGGAGGGTTTAGCATCATTACGGAAGCATCAAACGCATTAGAGATTTGCAGTTCTCCTATAAGTTATCAAAAAACTCTAAATGTAAATATCAGATATACATTTCATATTAATGGTGTAAAATGGTTAATAACTCAAATTATGTTACCTCTAAATCTCCCAAGCTTAGCAAATCTGAGAAGCAAAGTAACCATTCCAGTTTCTTGATTAATCGAAGAAAGGAGTTTGTCCGCCAAGTTTCCCCATATGCAGCATGTTAAACGGGTATCGCTATAAACAGTCGTGAAAAGAAGTTAGTAATATAACGTTCCTGTTTTCACGAAATATGTTCCTAAAAAGACTTGATGAGAATGACTTACTTGAGATCGCTTAAAGTGAACTCGAGCTTCTTTCGATGCTTTCCCCCAGTACACTGCATGGTCTCAACATCACCACAATCAATAACTTGACCGAGAACATCTGCAAGACATTAAAACGTCTATGTCAACACTTGGAAACAAATAATTTTATAGCATCAAAAGCGCATTAGAAAAAATTACAAAGGTTTACCAATTAGGAAATTATCATCGAGTGTTCCAGACAATACAGTTTGAAAGTCGATCAAAGACAGGTACAACTCGTCATTAACGTGATTAGATCGAGTAACGGCGGTATTCTGATTGAAGCTCATCTTCCAAGAATGATTGGTGGTTCGATATGCTCCACCGGCAGGAGCAATTTGAAAATTCCGGATGTAGCGCCAGGAACCAACTGTAAGAAGCCTCGTCTTACTATCAATCAATGTCCTTCTACATGTTGCATGAATTTTGTGTCCCTTAAACATGGCATATGAATTGGAAATATTATTATAAACGAACAAAATCTTAGATTAAACATGAACAATATTGTGAATTTTGCGTACCTTAAACATGGCATATGAAATGGAAATATTAGTATACATGAACAAAATGTAAAATTAAAAACAAACCATATACATAAATTTCGTGTCCCTTAAACGTGACATATGAAATGGAAATATTAGAATTAGTTTGTTTTAAAAAAAAGTTAAATAAAACATAAACCATATTCTGATAGAAAAACGAATGCTTACACTGTCATCAGCAAAGACAAATTCCATGGTCTCCACAGACTGGATGATTTGTTTCCAAGAATGCAGGACTTTCACATGTACGAACCACGTGTTTTTCCATGGTTTCAAGTCCTCCACGGGGGCCACATCCGTCTCACTAAGACCTCTGGATGGTTGAATCAGCATTTTATTCGCCATACTTTTGTTTATAGAATATTAGATTTATAGAATATGTTGATGTCAACTATTGGTTTCCTCGAGTGAGTGGGTTCGAAATGAGAATAGGGTGATGGGTATTTATAGAATATGAGATTTAAGTAGAGGTGATTAGGTTTCGGCTGGAACTTGGAGAGAAAGTTAGGGATAATCGCTTTATTATCGGAGATTCGAACATAAGTTAGGATTTGTATTTGGAAAATCATATTTAAATCACGAAAAATCATTTATATATACTATCACTGGCATTTATAATTAAGAATATTCGCGGTACTGTTCTGATCCCTTTCCGAAAATTTGTTCGATCAAAGATATGTGCGATCTATGATATAAATCACGAAATTTGTTTCCGAAAATATGTGCGAAGAATGGAAAACTGTGAGATGTCGATTTTGAATTTGAATTTCGGTTTCCATTTCTAATATATATCGGAATGTAGGTGGGTTCTTAAACATATATCGCAGGCCCGTTAGGTGTGCGAACATATATCTTGGGCCTTTTCATCTTTTTGGTCGTAGATGAGGAGCTGTTTTTTGCAAATAGGTAGGAGACGTTAATGAGAAGCCTTGGTTTGCAAATATTTTCGAGATTTTTCGGTAAACTTAAAAATATTTCAGGGGCAAGTTCACAAAGTGTCAGCTACTTTAATAGTATAGAAGCTTGTATAACTCTAATGAATTAATTTTATTATGTGATTAATTTTTTAATAAAAATAATATACTTTTAATAAAGATTTATACTTTCAATGAAAAAAAATCATTTTTATAAATGCTTAAACTATACTAAGAAAAGAAAAAAGTTATATGTTTAATTTTTTCACTACACAAAATATTTGCGTCCGGTTCTAATGGTTTCATGGAAAATCAAGGAGATAAGAAGTTCACTTGGGTGATAAAGAGTCTCTCCACTTGGCTATCTTATATGCATCATTCAAACCCATTTGTGATTCACTTTCCTCTATTGACTTTGTTCATTATGTTACATGTGCTTAAATCCTTTATCCTGTTGGCTGGTGTCATGTTTCTACTACCAAAAGATACTCAGGCGCATCAGAGGAATCTGAAATGGAAAGCATGGATGTCAGTGGCTTTCAAGTTTTATTTTTAAAGATATGAAACTTGTAAATGGTGCAAACTGTTTGTTAGTCTAGAATACACATGGTCATTTGTTTTGTATTATATCATTAAATAGGGAAAGCTGGAATAGGGTATGTTGTGGTTTGATGCTATATACATTTTTGCTCCGTTTCACAGGTATAATCCCGAAAACATATGTTTAAAAGACATCCAGACATTGCAGTAGAGTTCCGTGCAAAGAATCGACATACATCTTAGGAACGCATGCATGGATTTCCTGCTCAGTTACGTTTAATCGAGACATTGTGCCAATCTCTTGAGGATCTCTCAAATGAAGATCTTGCGGAAGCATACATTGCACGGACATACTTTAAAGACGCTGGTTTTAAGGAGGAATGGTTAGAGAAGAGGCTGGATATAGTTAAAGACAAGAAGGAGAAAGTGCAGTCCAGTTTGATTCTTCCAATTAAATTTGAAGGAACACTATTCACAAACTCATTTTTCATTTAAAATGGTATATACTATTGGAGATGATTTTTCTTCAAATTTTAATGTTTTCCCTCAAAATGAGGTAACATCAGAGATAGTCTGAAACACTATTCTTGAAGAGTTCTCAAGCACTTAGAGTTCATTAACTAGGTTTTGAAATGAGAATCGTTTTACAAATTTTACACGTTTCCTCCCATCCTTTGCTAAAATTTGGACGATTCTTTGTTATTACAAACACTATTATATTCTTTTGCCTTCCTCGTAAAGTCAACACAGAACCTATTAGATTGTTTTAAAAGTAGAAGAGTTAGTGGATTCAAAATAACATTTAAGCATTCATACATGGTTAATCATGACGTGGTATATGAAACGTTTGCACTTTTTATATTTTTCAACTGAATCAACTTTGCACTATTAAGTAACACGCACCAATAGCTGATCCTTGCTTAGTTCATGTTCCCAAGTTAAGTTACATGCACCAATAGGTACTCTTGCTTAGTTCATATCCTCTAAGCTACTCCTTATCGACATCATAAAAAAGGTTTTGCATGCCTGTTTTTTTTTCTATTTAAAGTTGAAAACAAGCTCTTAATTGTATTCTTTAAGCCTCTCTGCAGTGTTTGTGCTCTCATTATACTCTAGTCCGAAGGGTGATCCTTTTCGAAAACTCATTAAATTGTATTGAACGTAGTTGAAATGGCTTTGATGCCACAGTTAAACTACAATCTTCTATAGATTTTGTTTGAGTGTCTGTGTTTGGTTATGTTTTAAGGCTTTATTCTCATATTGCTCTTGTTGTTTGCTGCGAGGAATGTCTCCAGACCGATGGCCAAGCTAGGTGGAACGAAGTTTACTTGGGTGATAAAGAATATTCTCTCTTTGCAAACTGGAACTCGTTATTCCGATACTTATGAGATTGGTAATACGGGCTAGAAATGGTAAGCATAACACTTCTTCTCTCTTATGTTCATTACTTTTGCCGTTATTCATCTATTTTGTGTTTGATTGGCAGCTTCCTTGCAGCTGATCGCAATGAAACTAAACCTGGGCGCTTGTCTGTGCATATTATCTACGGTCCATATTTAACTACTGAACAAAGTAGATCTGTTAAGTATCGCCTAACTATAGTGAATCAACGTTCTGAAAAGTTTTCCATATTTAAAGGTATTTCTTACTAAAACTCAATCATTGCTTGATATTCCACTGAATTCTATATATTTATTATGCCTGTGAGATTAATTGTGTTAGGTCAGTGTTTTTATCTGTTATATTATCAACAAATACTTTATTCGTTGTTTATTAACCATTGAGGTGAATGTTGCAGAAGGAATGCAAAGCTTTTACCCGTTGACAATGAAGTATGCTCTGGCATCCTTGATTCTCCTTCCAAAATTTCATGACAAGGATGGTGGATTCCTAGTAAATGATGAAGTTAAGACTGTTGTTGAAATTGATGTTCTTGAAGATGTAACAGTGGAAACCGAGATGACAAACAAACCTCTGGCTTCAACAAAATTGGAAACCATTGATGTCAATGGGTTTCAAGTTTTTCATTCACAAGTAAGAAATTTACTGACGGTGTATGCGTCTTCTTACTCTACAATACTACTCATTGTTTTTTTTTTCGAAAGTATAATACTTTACTTATTCTGATGACCAAAGAATACTACATCATATGTGTTTTCATGTCAGTCTCTCTCAATTCGCAGGTAGGATTTGTGAGGCGTATATTTGAAAAGCACCCTGACATTGCTGTTGATTTTCGTGCAAAGAACCAACATGTGAGGAGCGCATGCATGAGTTCCCTTCTCGGATTAATTGAGACTTTGTGCCAGTCACTTCACAAGCTATCCAATGAAGATTTTATTGAAGCAGATCTTGCACTCAAACATGTGAAAGACGCAGGATTTAAGGTTGATTGGCTGGAGAAGAATCTGGAGCAAGTTAAAGCAAATAAGTTAAAAGAGCTTTCAGATTTGGCCATGCTCAAAGAAACTGAGGAAAAAGCACTGAAACTGAAACGAAAGTTTGAAGAGCTTGATGCTCTTGCTGAGGAGCAGAAAGCCACCAGAACTTCTCTCTCCTTGGATGATGTTATTTGATGTCTTGTGATGTTATGTTGTCTTAGTTTCAGACACCAAAACCTCTTTCTTAATAAGTTGGAAATCCTTTGCTGTCGGTCTCTGTTCTATGTTTTTCTTCTGTATGCAACTCTGTTGGTTTTATTCTCAACTAAGCTTCTCTTCTTCATGCACCTCCATTTGTTGTTATTTCAATATTTAAGACTTATATTTTTCCTGATTCTTGGTAAAGTATTGGTGCAACACATCGTATATTTCTGTCTTTAGTTCTCTAGCCATTAATCCTTTTTGCTTTCACTTAAATGCGGTTCAATTTCTGATCATAATTAGTTAAATTTGTCACTGAGAAGCTACAAGTACCAGCACTTAGTCAAGATATGCACACTTCCAGGTACAGTTGCATAGCATGAATCTGGTGGTCTTGGACCTCTTGGTTTTAGATTTGTGCTGAGGAATGAAAAAGGCTTTGGCCGCTACCCTAATTCTTGATTCTACAAGGATTTTTTTCCTATGAAATATGAGATTTATTGATAAACTTTTATGTACTTGACTTCTAAGGTTTTTTTTCTATGACATGTGAAATTTATTGATGAATTTATTGATTCTCAGCCACTGGTTTGATGGAAATTCTCCTGGCCATTGGGGTTTTGAATCCATGATACCCCTTACTCAACTTCATGCAGAGGATGGTGGGTTCTTGGTGAACGGAGTACTCGTGATTGTAGTCAAAATAAATGTTTTAAACGTTATTGGTGGTGTTTCAAAAAAAAAACGTTATTGGTGGATTAGATGTTTCAGAAAGAGGAATCTGAGGATGCATCTGGAGAGGCTTTGGTTGCTTTTTGTAATGTCATTGGCGGATTAGATGAATAAGTGAAGCTGAATAGGCAAACATAAAGCTAAAGAAGACAAAAGAAATTACGGATGATGGGTTTCAAATTATTCATTCACAGGTAAGAATTAAGAATTTTAAATATACTAGGGGATTTTTCCGGGCTACGCCCGGAATATTCGTATAAATCTTAGCTAAATTAAAAAGTTTATAATAACATTTGAATATAATATTGTTACATATATTGCATTCGACTTTAAACTATTACATTGTAAAAAATTCGTTTGAATTTATTAATTGGCTTGTGTCTGAAATAGTTCACATAATTTAACTCACAAATTGTTATTTGTTATTAAAGGAATATATATATATATATATATATAGAATGATAAGTGAGTAAAAGTTAACTAAACCTAGTTATACTTGAAAATACATTTATCTTATTAATTTAGGTTTTGTATAAAACAATTGTAAATTCAAAACGATCTAAACTTTTTTTTTTTAACTTTAGAATTATTGGGTTTTATTACCATATTGAACAGTTTCATAATAGAAATTAAATTGAATTAAAAACCGATCCAAACTAGAGATAATATAGTTCTCCAAACCAATTGATGAAAATACATTGTAGCAAAAATTATGATAGACCAAACCAGTTTTGAGAACAATTATTTAAACAAACCACAAAGAAACTTTATATTTAAATCATATAAACTAATAATGACTCTCTAATTGAGAATTCTGACCTCGTCCTAAAGAGATTATTAGTTTTATTTTTATGTTGGTTTCTAGCTTTAGTTATTTTTTTTTTTAATATGGTGAGGATTTAATTTAATATTCACAATTTTTAAATTACTTATGAAGATTATTTTTGAATGGATATAATTTGAAGTAGTGGTCTAAGTCTAAGTCTTTAAAGAACGGGAGAATTGCCAATTGTGACTCAAAACTTGGAGTCAAACCCAAAACAATACCCCAACTTGGGTCAAAGGCAAAAGTAACCTAAAAGGCTATTGAAATTACAACTAGGACCCTTGTGACCAAACAAAAAAACGGGATTTTTTTTACGTTTTTACCCCTCGGCAAGTCGTCTGTGCAGACGACTTAAAAATTACTCGTCCAGACGACTTAACTTAAAGTCGTCTGGACAGTTATTCTTAAACATAATTTAAAAATTCTGTAAAAAATATTTTGATAGGTGAAAAATGGGAATTATGTAATTAACATATGTCTTAAGAGATATAAATTAGGATATAACAAATTTCAATTGTTTTCAGCATAGATGAGTGAAAGTATGTCGTCATGATATTCTTTAGTTTTGGTTTCATCAACATATGTTGTAGTATTGTATATGTTCTCAGGGTTAGATTTCGGAAAGCATTAAAACCGTTTTTGAAAAATTTAAAAATTACCTAAGCGTGTTAATTTCTGTGTATAGTAAACACTATTGAACTATACTTTGATTTTATAACGTGGTTAGTTAGTTAATTTAGTCATTTTAGTTTAGGGTTTCATTTTAGGGTCTGGACGACTTAATACTTAGTCGTCTGTGGACAGACGATTAAATATTAAGTCGTCTGATGTACATTATCAGCCAGAATAAATCGTCTTAACCGGATCAAACCTTAAATTTTACCAATGTACTTTTAAAGCTAACCGGATTATTTACCCAATATATAAGGTGATTTTTTTTTTTTGTTCATTTTTTCGCGAAATTCAGAAACCCTAACAGTTCTCTCTCACCGGCGATATCAAAGGCGATTCGAATTCCCACTATTTCTGAACAAACCATCGTTCTCAACGTCGGCTATCTAACTTCATTCTCACCGTTCTCGCCGCAGCGTCTTCTAACCCTAGCGCCGCCGCTTCCTCTAAACCCTAGCGCCGCCGCTTCCTCTAAACCCTAGCGCCGGTTCCACTATTTCCGAACAAACCGTCGACCTCGCCACCGTGCTCACCAACGTTCTCACCGCCGCTTCCTCCAAACCCTAGCGCCGCCGCTTCGCCGCCGCTTCTTCACTGTAAACCGTAGCGCCGTTTCTCTGTAAACCCTAACGCCGGTAAGTCATCAATCTCGAGGAAAAGATGAAAATTAAACGTTGTCTCTATCAATGTACTCATTCTCACCGTTTCACTTTTATTTTTTCAGATCTATAACCGCAATGACGAGTACAACAACCGCAATGACGAGTACTCCAACTCCTTCTGCGACTAATCAGGTCCGCTTTACATTTTTCTACTGGAAGACTTGTAAGATAAGTCGTCTGGAGAGTCTTCCAACTGGACGACTTAGTAGACGACTTAAATTAAGTCGTCCAGCAGGAAGACTTTCCAGACGACTTATTACAGGACGACTACTAAGTCGTCCATTGGGAAGACTTTCCAGACGACTTATAATTAAGTCGTCTACTAAGTCGTCCAATTGGACGACTTTCCAGACGACTTAATTATAAGTCGTCTACTAAGTCGTCTGGAGTAACAATTAAGGCGTGATTGATTTAGCTTGTGTTCTGACTTCTATTGTTGTCTTTGATTATTTTGCAGACAAAAAGGATGGATATTCCAGAACTACCCCGTAGGTTATACACACCAGGCTCTGAGCCACCAGCCCACAATAGCATTTCGTATCACACGGATAACAAGAGGTTGCATAGTGCTCTTAAGGAAGCTCTTACTGATGACGAATTTGAAGAGCTCAAGGAGTCGAGATTGGGAGTTTTCATCAAGTTCAAGGAGCAGGGATTTGGTTGGGCTTCAAGGCTGGTTCACCACATGCTCAGTTTCAGGCTGGACATTCAGAAGAAGTATGAGATGTGGTCTCTGGTTGGTCCAGAACCTTTGAGGTTTTCACTGTTAGAGTTTGAAAACCTCACTGGTCTAAACTGCGAGTACATCGAGGACCTTGAGACACCAAAATGTGAAGTTACCAAAGAGATGGTTTCTTTCTGGGGGATGCTGGGAGTTCATCTGGAAGCTGGGCCAACTACAGATCAGATAATAGCAGCACTGAACAGATGCGGGGATTGGTCCACGGAAGATCGGAAGCGGCTCGCGTACCTTTCCATCTTCACAGGATTCATTGAAGGGAGAAAGTTTTCAACCGCTACACGATCTTCTCTGGCAAGGCTAGTGATGGATTTAGATCGGTTTGAGAATTATCCATGGGGGAGAGTCGCGTTTAAGGTGCTGATGGACTCTTTGTGGAACAAAGATATTACTGGCTGCTACACCGTGGATGGGTTTATACAAGTTCTTCAGGTCTGGGTGTACACAGCTATGCCGGAATTGGGTGCTAGTATTGGTGATCCCAGAGCAAACAGTCCGTCTCCACCCATACTGGCTTACGGAGGCAGCAGAGGCCGCAGATCTTTGAAAGCTGCTATCTTGCGTCAGGTATTTACTTCAATCCAAAACACTGCGCAGACGAGTTATATTAAAGTCGTCTCTTAAGTCGTCCATCTAGACGACCTTTCAGACGACTTAATTAAAGTCGTCTACTAAGTCGTCCATCTGGACGACCTTTCAGACGACTTGTAATAAGTCGTCTGGAAAGTCTTCCAGCTGGACGACCTTTCAGACGACTTGTAATAAGTCGTCTGGAAAGTCTTCCAGCTGGACGACCTTTCAGACGACTTGTAATAAGTCGTCTGGAAAGTCTTCCAGCTGGACGACCTTTCAGACGACTTGTAATAAGTCGTCTGGAAAGTCTTCCAGCTGGACGACTTAGTAGACGACTTAATTATAAGTCGTCTACTAAGTCGTCCAGCTGGACGACTTAGTAGACGACTTATAATTAAGTCGTCTATTTAGTCGTCTTGCTCAAATATCTAACTCGATCCTTCTATTTACTGCAGACCCGCGTGATCAACTTTGTCCAGAAGGACATTAGTGAAATGTGGCCAAAATGGGACTCTGAGGTTGAGGACCTGCCCGCAGAGAACATCATCAAACTCATGTATGATCGGAGACCGTGGAAGTGGACCTTAGATTGCTGGGAAGTCACTGGTACTAAGGTCTATACAAAAACTGTGGAGGCTACATCGAAGAAAGCCAAAGAGATAGAGATGGTTGTTGTGGAGGAGGAGGAGGAGGAGGAGGAAGACAATCCAAGACCTCTGAAGAAAGGTCGTAAAGAGGCTCCTAAAGAGGCTCCTAAAGAGGCTCCTAAAGAGGCTCATAAAGAGGCTCCTAAAGAGGCTAGTGAAGAGGATTGGATGACCAAACAGGAGTTGGAAAGAATGTTCAAGGACGTAACTGAGTGCATGAAAGAAGGGTTTAGGAAGTGCATTAAGGAGATTAGGAAGGTGTCCGATAGGTTGGAAGCTGTGGAGAAGAAGGTTGGTATCACCAATCAGGCTACCCCTAAAGACAAACAGGCTCCTGCTCCTACCAAACAGCCTCCTGCTCAAGATAAACAGGCTCCTGCTCCTGCTCAACCCATTCAGACAACCCCTCAAGATAAACAGGCTCCTGCTCCTGCCAAAGAGCGTACTCCTCTTAAGAAACAGCCTCCTGCTCTTCCTCCTACCAAACAGCCTTCTCCTCAAAGGAAACAGCCTCCTCCTCCTCCTACCAAACAGCCTTCTCCTCAAAGGAAACAGCCTCCTCCTCCTCCTACCAAACAGCCTTCTCCTCAAAGGAAACAGCCTCCTCCTCCTCCTACCAAACAGCAACAGCCTCCTATTCCTACACTCAAAGATGTAAGTCGTCTAGGGTTAACTAGTTGTCCAGACGACTTAAAAAAAAGCTTTCTGGACGACTATTTGACCCTGGACGACTTAAATGTAAGTTGTCTGGACCACTAGTTGACCCTGGACGACTTAATTGTAAGTCGTCCAGAGTCAACTAGTCGTCCGGACAACTTTTTTTAAGTCGTCCAGGGTCATCTAGTCGTCCAGACAACCTTTTTTTAAGTCGTCCAGGGTCATCTAGTCGTCCAGACAACCTTTTTTTAAGTCGTCCAGGGTCCATTGTTAACTAATGTGCAACTTTTATATTGCAGAGATATTTGCCGGAGGATACATTCGATGAGGGTTTCTCGGTAAATAAAGCAGATGGTGTCTCCTCCAAACAGATTGTCGAACCGAGCCTCGCTTCCACCGATCAACAACCGAGCCTCTCTTCCACAGATCAACAACCGAGCCTCTCTTCCACCGATCAACAACCCAGCCTCTCTTCCACCGATCAACAACCTAGCCTCTCTTCCACCTTCCAACCGAGCGTCGCTTCCACTGGTCCAAGCGTTCCAGCACCAGAATCAAGCGTTCAAGCCACAGAACCGAGCCTGGTTGTATTGGACAAAACAGCTCCCCCTGCTGCTACTGCTGTGCGTGGAAGGAGTGAACGAGCGAAGAAACCTGCTCCCACGCAGTTATCTCCTTATACGGCAGAGAAAAATAAAGCTAAAGTGGCAGCCTATAAGCCATTTCCTCCAGTAAACAGAGAAAAGCTGAAGGAACTCGCTGATTGGTTGAAAACTGATCCGTAAGTGATTGCTTTACCCAAAACTGATTGCTTTTTTGCTTGATTTAGTGTACCAAAACTGAATGTTTTTTTGTTTGCAGACATTATTACACTAAGCATGAGGACAAACCACGTACATCACCAACTTGGTGGTATAAAATCCTCCGGACCAAAACTGAATGGCTGGAAGACTGCGTAAGTCTTCTTAAATTTAAGTCGTCTGGTAAATATAACTCGTCTGGAAAGTCGTCCAAGTAGACGACTTGCCAGACGACTTATATTTACGTCTGGTAAATATAAGTCTTCTGGAAAGTCGTTTGGAAAATCGTCCAAGTAGACTACTTTCCAGACGACTTATATTTACCAGACGACTTAAATATAAGTCGTCTGGCAAGTCGTCTACTTGGACGACTTTCCAGACGACTTAAATATAAGTCGTCTGGAAAGTCGTCTACTTGGACGACCATTTAGACGACTTAAATATAAGTCGTCTGGTATCTTCTAACTTGTATTATTGCCATCTGCAGCATATAGATGCTTGGATTAATGTGCTGAGGCAGAGGTATCAGGAGAACCCACAAGCTTTCAGGAGCGAGCGAATGGCATTCCTGGATCACAACTTTTCCCAGTCTTGGAGAGAACAGTATCACATCTTCAAAGCCTCGGAACCTGATCACCACGGTTTAGGGAGAGCTCTACCTGGTGGGGCGTGGGCTTTTTATGAAGGATCAATACCTTCATTTTGCCAATCAATGAAGAAGTGGGGGGAGGACGTTGATGATATCTATGCGCCAGTGAACTTGAACAACAAGCATTGGGTTGCTATTTGGATATCGATCCCTAAGAGGCACATAGTCGTCTGGGACAGCATACCTTCATCGTCGGTACCAGCAGAATGGGATGAGATAATGCAGCCATTTCTCGAGATGCTCCCTTATCTGCTTGTTGAGTGCGCTCCCAACGACGAGTTACGGGTCGCACGCGGGTTAGAGCCATACACCTATGAGAGACCGGTGCAAGGAATACCCACGGCCAACAGTGGTGATTGTGGCGTGTACGCTCTAAAGTACATTGAATGTCATGCTCTTGGGGTCCCCTTTAACCCTAAAGACTTTGCTAGGGCCAACGTGAAGAATATGAGGGATTGTATGGCGGTGGATATATGGACGGAGCTTCTTAATCAGCATTTGCAAGAAAATGTGGATGGTGATAGATTTGTGGGCATGTATGATTAGCTGTATAGATTTGAACTTGTGTCTTGTATAGATTTGAACTCCTCTTGTATAGCTTTGAACTTTTCTCTTGTATATATTTGAACTTGTCTTTTGTATAGATTTGAACTTGTCTCTTGTATATATTTGACAAGTCTTTTTTTTTTGAACAACTTACAAATAAGTCGTCTGCAAGTTCTTCAGGTCTCGACGACTTACAAATAAGTCGTCTGGAAGGTCTTCCAACTGGACGACTTACAAATAAGTCGTCTGGAGGGTTAGGACGACTTACAGTTAAGTCGTCTGGAAGGTCTTCCAACTGGACGACTTACAAATAAGTCGTCTGGAGGGTTAGGACGACTTATAGTTAAGTCGTCTGGAAGGTCTTCCAACTGGACGACTTACAAATAAGTCGTCTGGAAGGTTTGGACGACTTACAATTAACATTTTGCACATCTAGAATAAAAGTTCACATAGAAAACCATTCAAGTTGTACAAACCAAAATACATAAGTTGATAAGTTGCTAATGAAACGAAATATAATACACTGGACGACTTAGAAGAAGGTCGTCTAAAAATAAAATACACTGGACGACTTAGAAGAAGGTCGTCTAAAAATAAAATACACTGGACGACTAAAATTAAGGTCGTCTAGACGGGTAATCAAGACTGGACGACTAAAGTTAAGGTCGTCTGGACAACTAGTCAACTGGTTGCTTACATTGTGGTTTCGTATGGCCAGTTTCCTTGCAGTTTGAGCATCTCCGTGCCCTGTGTTTCTTCCTGGGTTTGTGTCCTCTCATCCTAGATAGCTCCAACCAAGATTGCCATCTTGATTTCTTAAGTCTTCCCGGACCACGCTTTACTTCTGGAGGAAAGCATTCTCGTTCCTCAACATGTTGTGACACGATAGGATATATATTCTCTGAGTATCCTGCATACAGATAATTCTTTGAGTACACTGGACATACAAGTGAGGAGATATGCAAACCAACTTTATTTGCAGCAGCTATAGCATGAGAGCAAGGTATTTTCTCCACTCCATAGACACCACAATCACACTTTGCATGTTCCAAATCAACCACACAGTCCATTTTGCCACCTTTGACAAAGTACTTCCATCCATTAATTGGTTCGACCGTCATCGTATCCGCTATCTCTGTTCGAACAGCAAGCAAGTATTCAACACCCCGGCTATGTGGAGTTGTGAGACTCAAAGCATCTTGTCTCCTTTTCACATACCATTTTCCTAACTTCTTTCTTATGAACTCCAGCAGGAACGTAATCGGAAATCCTCTTGCTTTCTTCAGTGCGGAATTAATAGATTCAGCGATGTTGCTTGTTTTTATGTTGAACCTGTTCCCCTTACAATGAACCCTTGACCATAGGCTGGCGTCGGCATCCTCCAAATACTTTGCAAGTTCCGGGTTTGCACTCCGTATCTCAGCCATGTACCGGTCAAAATCGTAAACCGTGTGAGCATAAGCAGCCCCTTTCACCAAGTACATGAGATGTTTCCCTTTAAACTTTTTGACAATGTTATCTTGAAGGTGATAATAACATATTCCTCGGTTTGCCCAAGGAAACACCTTATCACACGCACTTTTAATGGCCGAGTGCCGGTCGGAGACTATCATCAGAGGCTTGTCATGAGATATACAAGTAGCCAATTTTGTGAAAAACCATTCCCAAGAAGGATCATCTTCAGCATCCACGATCCCAAAAGCCAATGGGAATATCTGAAAATTGCCATCTTGTGCGGCTGCAACTAACATAACACCTCCATACTTTCCACTTAGGTGAGTTCCATCCACCACAATGACCCTTCTCTGATAATTAAAACCTGTGATAGAAGCTCCAAAAGATAGAAATAGATACTTGAATCTTTTAACAGAATCAAGTTCTATAGCCGTGACAGAATTAGGATTTGCAATGGAGATTTGCTCGAGATATGATGCCAGCCGCGAATACCCTTCTTCTGCTGATCCTCTCACCAATGTTTGTGCATATAACAATGCTCTGTATGAAGTGGTGTAATCAAGCTCCATGCCAAACATGTTCTTCATTGCATCAGTGATATGTTGCGGAGTAATCCCATCAATGATCCCAACACGATCAATGAAAAGACTACCAACATACTTCGGAGTACAATGTCTCCGCTGAGCGATTCGGTCTCCCACTGAGCATAAATGTTTTTCCACATACTTTGTTACCCAAAACGTGTTTGTCCCATGTTTCACACTCGCTCTGATCTTCCATCCACAACTGCTAACCCGACATCTTGCCACAAGGAGAGTTTTCGTTGATTTGTATATTCTGAAAGAAAACCTACCCCTCACTGCTGCCAACCGCAGCTCTGAAAGCAGTGCATCCTTGCTATCAAAACTCTGGTTGACATAGATACTACCATCCGATTTTCCTCCTTCAATAGCTTTTGACTTAGCATATGTCTTTTCGATTTCTTCAAAACAAACATTATCATCATCTTCCTCATCCTCATCTTGAACCTTTCCATAAAGACTGTAATCCCCACCATTCTGATCTGTTTCACCAACAATTTCCTCCTCATTTTCCTCCTCCTCATTTTCTTCCTCTCCATCTTGATTTTCATCTTCAACAAACTCATTATCACCAACATTTTCTTCCCATTCATCAGCTTCATCATTATCACCAACATCTTCTTCCCATTCACCAGCTTCATCATCACCAACATCTTCTTCCCATCCACCAGCTTCATCATTATCCCTTTCCTCTGAAACCGTTTCCACCTTGCTGCGGCTTGATACACAAAGACATACTCTATGCGTTTTGAGTATCTCGAGCAAGTTTTGAACTTGTCTATCACTTGTAACATGAATGGGAGGACTGCCTGGAGCCATCATCATTTCTGCTGGTAATGAGTAGCTAATCTCCACAGTCACTGTTCTCATGTCCAGGTTATAATCTTCTTGAGCCATTGCAACAAGTTCAGCATGTGTTGAATCTTCATTCAATAAAAACAATCTTGCTCCTTTGAGATCATCAACCACAAAATCCCAGCGGCAATCTCTCAACAACCATTCTCCATACACTGCATGTAACTGAAAAATCATCTGCAAATATTCAAAATAAAACACATTAGTAAACATAGAGAAAATGAAGAAGTTCAATAAACATTGCCGCAGACGACTTAGAATTAAGTCGTCCAGACGACGTAAAGGTAAGTCGTCTAAAGAGGTCACTTTTGCAATTGAAAATGAAAAGGGACGACTTAATAGTAAGTCGTCCGGCTTTGTTTGTTAAAAAAAAAACTTCAGACGACTTATATAAAAGTCGTCTACAAGAAACGGGTTAGTTTTGCATTTGACCGAATCGTGACAGATATTTGACTTTTCTGGACGACTTATAATTTAGTCGTCTCTGGAAAAGTTAAAATTTCAATATTTTATTCAAACAAGATGACTTAAACGTAAGTCGTCCTAGGTTAGTTTTGTAATTGAAAAATAAAACTTGAAATTTAACTTTCTCCAGACGACTTAAATGAAAATCGTCCCACCAGAAGACTTAATTTAAAGTCGTCCGGGGTAAGCAAAGTCGTCCAGACTAAGTCGTCCATCATTTGACGACTTAAATGAAAGTCGTCCAGATAGATGACTTAACTTAAGGTCGTCCGGTTTAAGCAAAGTTTGACCAGAAAATTTGGAAATATTCTGGACGACTTTGCTTTCTCCGGACGACTTTAAATTAAGTCTTCTGGTGGGACGACTTTGATTTAAGTCGTCTGGAGAAAGTTAAATTTCAAGTTTTATTTTTCAATTACAAAACTAACCTAGGACGACTTACGTTTAAGTCGTCTAGTTTAATAAAATATTGAAATTTTAACTTTCCCAGAGACGACTGAATTATAAGTCGTCCAGAAATAGTCAAAGATCTGACAGGATTCGGTCAAATGCAAAACTAACCCGTTTCTCGTAGACGACTTATATATAAGTCGTCTAGAGTTTTTTTTTTAACAAACAAAGCTGGACGACTTAGTTTAAGTCGTCCGTTTGACCAGAAGACTTATCAGTAAGTCTTCTACATACAGATGACTTACTAGTAAGTCTTCTACGCGAACAGATCTTGAAAAAAATTCAAATTCGTACCTTAAACTAGGTGAGATGACTTCGTTTGCACACAGGGTCTTCTCCAACCACCCAGAACCTCAAACGAAAGCAACCGTAAGTCAAAACGAAAGAAATATGGCTCTCTCAACCATAAATTATTTTGAATCAAAAGCTTGAGTTTTTTGGATGAATATGGAGAGAAAGTGAAAGAAATGTTGTTTTTAGTTCATAACAATTGAAACAGAGAGAGTGTAAAGAGATTTACGTGCATTAAAATGCATTAAAAGCTCCATACAGTTAGTACAAGGTTGTTGGAACTATTCATGGTAGTGGCACTATTGTAAATACTTGAAGAAGATGAGGTTGAGACAGTAAAGAAGCCATTTTCGATAAAAAAAAAGTAATGGCATTTTCGTAGATAAAATGCAAATGTGGGGTGAAAATCTCAAAAAAAAAAGGAGTCAAAAGAAAAGGTTAGTTTTCTGTTTGACTCCAAGTTTTGAGTCACTTTTGCAATAAGCCCTTAAAGAACTCTCTATGATATGTTTGAGTCTCCATTTTACACCCTTTTCATCGTAATTGTTACCAATGAAATGTGTTCAAACTTTCAATCATGTAATTACTACCAATGTTCGTGTTTATGTTTTAGACTAACTACATATGTTGTTTTGAGCCCAGTTATTCATCGTACCATGTTATAAAAAGAACATAGAAATTATTTAAAAAATGTAATCCGTTTGTTTTCACACTGGACCAAAGTGACAGTAATTAGTTTACATGGTTTAAGATTAAATATTTTCGACGGTGGCTCACACATCGTCTTCCTAAGTTTTTTTTGCTAAAATTTGGTGCAATTGTCTTTCTATGTTCATTATGTAACTTAGCTAATTTATTAATCAAATAGTTTATAAAAGGTTTCCAATTTGGATATAGATCCTTTTTCAGAAAAAAAAACTTGGATATAGATAAACTTTTTGTGTATATATGGTCCGGAAAATCTTCAGTAACATTTAGTGTTTATATCTTTTTGTGCAAATATCATTTTCATGTCCCCAAACGATATTTTTTTTCTCTCTGAGATTCTTCCAGACATCAGCAATAAACCAAGCGAGAGCGAAGATTCTTCCTCTTCACTCTCATCCCCTCTGCCGATCGAAAAGGCAGCGAGCATTACATCCTCCGGCCATGAATTCAATGGATAGAAACCGCCGAAGCTCAGGGACACGCGTTGCCATATTATTTAAACTCCCCTGTCCCATGGCATTTGGTTCCGGTAATTAATATGACAAATCCTTTCGAAGATTGAGTATCATATTCAGATATCTCATGGACTTTTCTTTCGAGGTTTTGGTTTCACCTTGTTCACGTATTAAAGAAAGAAACAAATCTCTAGTCTCAAGATCAAGAATTGATTAGTGAATAAAAGATGTATGGTAAATTTGTCCAAAAAGAGATTAAAGGTAACACTTAGCACCATTGTCTCTAGATGGAATTTATCACTACAAAAAAAGTTCACATTCATAGCACAATACTATAGCTCGTTTTACTGAACTGTTATTATAGATAAATAAAAAAAATTTAAACTCTATAATAACATTACATAAATGCTATAAAAAAATTTTAACAAGCGGAAACCTAAAATCAGATTTTCCTCTGTACACTTAGTGAAAATCACAAATGTTCCCTCTCTCATTTCTCTAATATCTCATTTTCCCTCTCTCTAATTTCTCATTTTCCCTCTTTCTCCTAGAACCCTAAGAGAAAAAATACTCGTCAATCACCACAAGTATGTCTCAACCATGATGAATATGCTTCGAGCAACATACAGAGATGGCGTAATCCCTATCATCAGTCGCATCATCATCTTTCTCAGATCCAGAGTCCGATTCAGATATCAGCAACGAACTTGTTCATATCAACCTCTGAATCAGGCGTAATCCATCACGACGACTATGGAATCTCGAAATTCATCTTCTCCACGACCTTGCTTCATCCTCGTCTTCTTCGTTGCCACTCAGCTCCACAGCAAAACCGAGCTCAGTCTCCAAGAGTTTTGCGAGTTCAACCTCGTCCCCGCTTCTTTCCTCGCTAACAACAATGTATCCGACGCAAAGAAGAAGCTCTTGTTCTGCAAAATCGACTTCTCTCAGTCCCAATCTTTGCTTGGTCTGAAGCAAAACTAAGTCCGTCTCCAAGAGCTTTGCCGCTGAGTTCGTCGTTGATGGAGGTGGTCTCATCGTCAACTTATTTGCAGTCTGGCCTACAAAAGGGAGTCATCTGTGTTATGGTCTGTTTGTTGCAGATGTTTTGAATAGAGTAATGAAGATTCCACAGCTCAAAACGAGCAAAGGCTTTGCTTCAGTCAATACGCAAGTTGAAAAAACCTTTGATTTTTTCCGCACTCTCATTGGTATGATACAACTGTTTCTGGTTCAGGACTTGTTGTAATCTATCTTGAATCTTATGTTTGATTTGTGTGCTTTCTTTCATACTGATATCTAGTTGTCTTGTTTATGGTTTATGTAGGTGGTGGTGATTCTAGGCAGTGGCCTGTAGTCTCCAAAATACAGAGCATATGTACAATTGCAGAGCAGTGGCCTCTAGTCTTCAAATACAGCGCATCTGTTACATAGGTGGTGAGTTCTGGGCAGTGGCCTCTAGTTATATTTATATATGTTTGTTCTTACGATGATGTTACATGTGCGCTGTTTAGCATGAGAGTTGCAGTTCTTTAAACTAGGAAGAAGAAGAATGAGAGTTGCTGCAGTTTCGACCAGTGGTTGATGAAGACCATACGTTGGTGTTGGAAAGCAACAGCGATTCTCTCGCTCAGTTCATTTATACCTTTTAGCTAAAAGATTCTACCTTTTTTGATTGTTTGTTGCCGTGCGTCTAACTTGCAGTAGGCAGATTAAGCTCTAAGAGGATGGCTGCTCTTCAGAAGTCACTGTACTCTGTATTTCCACAACACAAGAGCTCATCTCACAACAACTACAGAAATGGCCATACAGTGAAGCTCATAAACTATTTAAAGAGCATTATTTCTTAACCGATGAAGTCCCTAGACTTAGCAATCTTAGGATTTTTTTTGGTGTATGTATATTTTGGATGGTATATAAAATAATGAAATGTTTTATATGAAATATAAAATTTTATTTATAGATCAAATTGTAATGAATAGATGATAATTAGAGTTGTGTAATAAAATATTATATATATCATCATATATCTTACATAATTGTATTAGATGTAAAAATCATCATTTGTTACAAAATAATTGTATTGTTTTTTGTCAACTTGTTACAAAATAATTGTATTTAATTTATAAGTTTGAGTGTAAAATTAAAGGATTCAAATGATAATTAGAGTTTTGTTATAAAATATTTATATATAATAGTTTAGGGGTTTTATATGTTAAGTGTGATGGTCTTATCTAGAGTTTGGTGTAATTTGAACCCTAAACCCTAAATGTTAACCCCAAACCTTATATCATACTTCATATTCTAAACTCCAAATGACTAAATTACAAAATTCAAAAAATTTAATTGTACTCTAGATTCAAACACATACTGACATACACTATAATTATACTTTAAATACAGATTTTTTTTTTTTGAAACTCAAATACAGATTATAAATTCTAAACTTAGTTCAAACCTATACACTATATAAACTATATGAGCCAAACACCAAACCCTATGTCAAACCCTATTCTTCCAATTTACACTCAAACTCTAAATCCCTTTTTAATAATTCTAAATCTTTTTCGTTTGAAGAATATATATTATAACTGACATTTTCCAACTAAATGTGTGATTATTAAAATTAATAATCATAACAGATTTTCATTAAAAAAAATATTCATCACAGAGTACAGCAAAAGAGAAAAAGAAGCAAACTAAAGAGGAAACAGTCTAGACCAATGGGATAAGTCAATTTAGAGTGGCGAGGATAGCTAAAGTATTAATCTCCACCGTCGATAGATTTCAATCTAACGGATATAGTTATTCACTTCATTTTCATTATCCTTTTTTCTCCTTGTTTCTCATAGATCTCAAACTAAAATTTTAATCTTCTCACGGCTCTGCAATATTCTTCTCCTCTATGAAACCTCTCTGCTCGTAACCACCATCGCCGTCCGACACCACAACCACAACAACGGTTCGAACTCTCTCTCTCTCTCCCTCTATCTGTCTCTCTCTTTTGAACTCATTTTGTTTGTTTTAGGGTTTGGCGTGCTTCCGTGGAGATTGAATACATATGTAATGGTCATCTCTCTCTGTTTTTAATCTCTCGATTTCTCTCTGTTTTTAATCTGATTTCTTGTGCTGGTAAAGGTGGAGGTCGTGAGCAGAGTGGCCGTGAGAAGAGTGGTCGTGAGCAGAGGAGACGTCTCAAGCTTGCCCCTCGCGGTCATCGTCTATGGTGCCGGAGATGGAGACATAATGGAGGAAGACATCTAGAAGAAAGAGGCAAAGGAGGAGGGAGCGACAGCAGAGAGATTAGGTTTAGAGTTAATTAGGGTCTGGTTAATTAGGTTAGATTTTGGTTAATTAGTTTTTGGTTTAGTGTGTTCTGGTTTACTTACTTTTTTTTTTTTGTAAAACTTCTGGTTTACTTACTTTTTCTTTAAATTCTGGTTTAGTTTTGTAAAACTAATTTTATTTGTAAGTTGCTTTTAATTAATAAAATAAGAAATTTTTAATTTTTAATTTGGATTAGTTTTAGTTTTAATTTATATTACAATTCAATTATGAAAATTAAATACATAAATTTTACAGCATTTTACAGTATAAAAATAAAAAATATAATAGCAATATACAATTGCTATTGTATAAGGATCTATTATAACACGAAATATAAATCGATGATCAATTTGTAACAAAAAAATAGTGTTATGGTTAAACTAATAACATCATATAAATATAGCTATCGTATATATATATTTTATAGCGTCAATAAAAAGTGCTATAGTAGAAGGGGTACCTATAATGGCTGTCGATGATATAGCATATCAGAAAACGCTATGAAAAGCCTACTATAGCATTTTTCGTGAGCTAAGAATGTACATATTTCTTGTAGTGTATTGGTCACTGTTTCGGGTTTATCAGCAAACCCATGCAAAAAAAAAATAAGTCTTCAAAAATGTGAAAATAACTGACGTTGTGACAGCGCTCATTCAGAAGTTGGCGACTTGAAAAAATTGACTTTTAGAAAGAGAACAATTACTCTGACGAATCATAATTTAACTATTGAGATCATCTTCATCGACAGCAGCAGCAGAAGTGACAAAGGAATCAGTGGTCACAATGGCAGTGGTAACCTAAACTCAGTTCCATACCCTCTTGATTGCTGCAGTGTTTGCACAAAAGCTTGGTACTTGGGAATACCGACATCAGCTAAACTCCTTGCATACTTCGTTGACGCTTTAAATTATCAACTCTAATCTCTGCAACTTCATCATCCACCAAATCTTACTCAATGACCACTGAATCCTTGCTCCCTCTATACATCCTGAAGAATAAACACACAAAGAATCGCCAAAATTAAGCTGAATTTAGCATTTACAGTTTACATAATCAAAATTCAGGAGCTAAAAAGGAGAAATCTCTAATCTTTTCGGTGTTCTCTCTAATGGCCTACTTTTTGGAAATCTTGGCGATCTGGCCACCGCTGAAACCATGAGTGTGTTCCAATCAACATCTATAATAACAGGCGATTTCCTCAAGCACTTTTCAAAGATGTTTTTCAAAGATGTTAATACATAAATCTTCATTCGTAGAGGAATATAAATAAGTCAGCTGAGTCTCCCAGGAGCTTTGGATAACCCACCTAATGTTGAAACCATATGTTAATGCGATACTAAGATTTCATACGTAGGTCTTAAGTATAACTTGCGTTATATAGAATAAAATAAATAAGCTTTTGTCTTATGAAATAATAAAAAAAAAATCCAGTACCAGTAAAATAGCATTTAAATAGCTTTTGGCATATCATCGCAGAAGCATTGTGAATCATTCTCTCTTCATGGCAGACCTGCAGAACAGAAAGGAGAGAGGCATAAATCTCTTATGTATTTACAAATCTCACTGAATATGAATAAATTAAATCAGTGAAGCTACCCTTAAGACGTTAGATTACCAGGAGCTTACATCCAAAGCCATAACAGCAGCATTTATTGATTGAAACAGCTGCCCACTCCAGTCGTGTTTCAATCTATAGATAAAGAAAGAATCATACACTATAGATCATCTTAAGATGATTTGTACATAAAACTCAAGAACACCTGTTCAATCAACCTCTTTGAATCAGGCTCACGCAGCTTGTTCGCCGTCTCTATTGTTTTAACTTTTTGCCGATGAAAAACAGATTTAGTAATGAGATGGGATGCTCACAAGGATAAAATTACACAAATGAAACAAATCATTAATGAAGAAACTGGATACAAACGTGTCAAAATGTAGCTAAAGAAACTCTCGGTTAACTCCAGATGAAGGAGGAGCTGGTCAGCACCTAAGTGGGTCGTACATACTGCAGAAACCCATCTTTGCCTGATGTTATTATTTGGGATTGGACTTGCCAAAAATAAGCCAACGATGAAACTATACAGATAGATCTCAGTCGAGAATGTCTTGGAAATCCTAAAATCACAATACCAAAATTCTAATATGAAAAGATGGAATTTAACATACCAAAAATAATTTGTTGAATGTTGAGATTTATATTACCTGAAAGAATTATTTGGTCATAACGATATACACTGAAACCCCCACCATCACCGGAATGGCCGATACGTCTGGTCGGCTCGGCGTAGGAGTCAACAGATTTGCCGTTTTGGTTTATTCGACTTAAAATTGCTGGAGACTTCTGAGGAGACAACGTCTTTTCTATTTGGTTTCTTCGCGGTAAAATAGCCGGAAACAGGAGATTTACTTTTTTTTAGAATTCATCGCTTGTAAGTTTTTTTTTGTTTGAAACAAATTTGTGGGAAGAAGATACTTATAAAGAGAGTTAGAGAGGAAAGACGAAAGGAATCCATTAAAGATTTGATTGCACACTAATGAATTTGGTGTATCCGTTGAGGAAGGGGAAAAGGCGAAGAGAGGAACCGTCGAAGAGATTCGTCGACTGATCGATTTTGGGCTTCTGAAGAGCGAAGGGTTGAGAGACGTCGAAGATTCACGACACCGGTTCTGGGCTTCTGATACACATGTTTATTTGTTTTTTACAGTTTGAAAAAAGTCCAGCCCATAATCATTCCGACGTGGAGAAAAGAAAGCAACCGATTGGTTGATTTAAAGTGAGGACGTGGACACCTTCACAAGGCTTCTTATTCTCCTTTTAATACTTGTTTGATATCTGCTGCGTTTTGGTGTAGAAAATGGTGCTCTTATACCATATAGAGATTGTAAATTGTGTATTGCATTAAGGTTCAATGTGTAATTTACATAATACTTGGTAGATAATATCACATACTACCTCCTTTTCATAAAATGGGATGTTTTGAGTATTTCACATAGATTAAGAAACCATAAATGCATTTTCTCTCTAGACATTTGTGATTATTGTTTAGTTTATTTTGGTGGCTGTATTTAAATGATTTTGCACACTTTTTTTCTCTAAGTTGTTCTCATTCGTTTAAAAGTGAATGTTACCATGGCCAAAAACATTTGTCTTTACCCAAAAAAACATTTATGTAAGTCATCGTAAATATCAAATGTGAGTTAATTTTTATTTAAAAAATATTAATGATATTCTATAAAATCTTTTTTTGTGGAACATAGGAAAAACCCATAACATCCTATTTTGTGGAAAGGAGGTAGTATCTTGGATGCATGCATGCTAGTAATAAACGGCAAATAAGTAACTTGGATAGACACCATTATTATCACATTTCTTGTTACAGCATTTATTAATTTTGTTATTACAAGAATATCTAAGTCACAAATGCATGCATTTTGTTAAGGTCCATCTCTTAGCTCCCCAAATATATATCCTCTATTCCTTGCAGTAAGACTGCAAAACTGAAGAGTAATTAACCCTAATTAAGCATTTCAAGTTTTAAAACTGAGTGATTCTCTTCGTCTCAATGGTGACTAGCGATGACGAACAGAGTTATTCATCTTCATCTGAAGAATGGTCCAAGTCATCGGACGATGCTGACGAGATTGTTGAAGTCAACGGGTTTCAGGTTCTTGATTCACAGGTATGAATCAAGAAATTATAAATATTAATAATAATAGTATAAAACAACTAGAAAAACGATTCAGCATTGCTTGTTTCGCAGGTAAACCAAGTGATGTCAATCTTTGAAAAACATCCGACATGGCATCTGATTTCAGTTTAAAGAATCAACAGCTTAGAAATGCTTACATGGGTGTTCTTCTCAACCTAATCATGACACTATGCCAATCGCCTGATGAGCTCACAATGGACGATCTAACCAATGCAGACCGTACGGTTTTGGATCTAACAAAAGCAGGCTTTAAGTTGCATTGGCTGCGTGAGAAACTTGACGAAGCTTTCATGAAGAAGGAGAAAAAACGGGAGATTAGGGCACGGATCAGATTACTTGAGGAAAAAGTCAAGAAGCGGAAGCTGTCTTTGTCGGATTTAGAATCTGATCTGAAGAAACAGAAAGATGCTGCTTTGGCTACTGAAACACCATTAGATTTCTGTGATATTTTTCGATAAAGGAAGTCACTGGTTGAGAGTTTTAGTTGAACCTCTCTACTTAGTCCTCTATCCTTTACTATTTCAATACAGTCTGTTTTCTTTAAAGAGGAAGTATTTCCGTATGAGTCAAGTACCATATATTCCAGTTTTCGAGAATAAATATGAAACAGAGTATCTGCTTTGCCAAAATCTCATAAACATTCAATTTCAACAAGAAAATATGACGTAACTTTAAGTTTAAAAAAAAAGAAGAATATATGATATAACTTTGGAAATGTTTAACATAGCATTAACATAACTGTGACATGTACAAATTTCCTTTTAAATTTTCTACTTTTTGTAAAAACAATTATACATGGTAGTGAATACTCATACATTATCATTAATGTAAATTTTCTATATAAATATTTATTTGGCAAGACAATTAAAATACATTAGTGATATATATACAAGATATGAACATGTTGCGTTACAAAGAGTTTGGTTTGATGTTTTAGTTTAATACGAAAACATAAAATAATAAATATTATTATAGTTTTATGATTTTTTTTCATACATTGCTGTGAGATTTATTTTATAATTAAAAACTCGTTTTCACACATAAATTCAAGTTAATATATATAGATATATATATTTTATAATCATTGTGCATATATGAATGTTATAACCTTTGTACTTAGGATTAAAGAATATATGTATTTAAACGTTTTAATTCAACACAACTCAAAACAAGAAACTGAATGAAAAGTAAAATGAAATGAAAGTCAAATACAGCAATCGAGCCAATGACAATATTATATACATTCTTATGTACTAACTTAATGCTTTATTAAATAAGTTTTGAAAAGTTTATTTTGCTAGTATATTTTAAAAAGGAAAACATTCTATTTTATAAATCTCATTTTTTACAACTAAAAAAAAATATTAAGTCTTTTACATTTTTTAAGTTTTAGAAAAGGAAAATCTTTCATATAACATATTATAGTTATTTTTCTTTAGAAATTTCAGGAAAAATTGTTATCAATATATATTTTTATCATAATTTTTTTATCAATTTTGTAATTCTCACTATATATGTCTAATATATTAATTAGCAACTTTGAAGAACTAAACTCAATATAATATTTTACAATTATATCTTCATTAGGATTTTAGAAAAGAAAATTAGTAGTAAATAAAATATTTTCAGATCTTTTTTGTTTATGTGTATGTTTATTACTGTTTATTCTATAAGAAAAATTTGTTTTGATATTAAATTTAGAGGGTTGCCTATGTAATTATGTTATGAACATGTGTTTAATGGTTTAGTTTCTAAAACGGCTAAAGTAGATATATTTTTAATGCATAATTAAATTTATCATTTTATAATTAATCATATATTTGTTTTAATAATAAAACTAATTATTATCTATTTTTCTTTCTTTTATTAAAAGTAAGCTTATGAAATATTAAAATAAGTCAATGTATATATTGATCAAGAAAATCAATGAAATATTGTCATTATCTCAATTCGTTTAAAAACAATTCTTCTAAATTATCATCGAACTTTATTTTTTAATTTACCTTGTCTTAGTTTTGTTCTTACTTGGAT
The DNA here is from genome assembly GCA_026261945.1 of Hirschfeldia incana. Taxonomy (NCBI): domain Eukaryota; kingdom Viridiplantae; phylum Streptophyta; class Magnoliopsida; order Brassicales; family Brassicaceae; genus Hirschfeldia; species Hirschfeldia incana. Next base: position 352,977 of record JABCMI010000120.1, read on the forward strand.
TTAGTACATATTTTTGTTCAAAAATACAAAGTATATTAAGAGAGACCAAAACTTCGCATTCTTAGTTTACTTTATTGTCTGAAATATTTGATATGCAATTATACTCTTATGGTCTCATAGTTTTATAGCTTTCCAATATGTTAGGAGACGTCGACCGAAATAAAAATCGAAGAAAAAAAATCATTAAGAATATAAAAAATAAGTTATCATATAAGTTTAAATCTTAATACATATATTAATAATTATTAGTAAAACGATTATGCATGTATGTGCGGACAAAACACCTAGTTAATTGTAAGTGTGCATAATAAAAGCTAAAGCAATACCAACTAAATATTTTTGATGTTTAAATGACTAATTTTTTATTTAAATTGATCTGTTCACCAGGTTAATCAACAAATCAACTTTCCCAGTTTAACATATTTTTTAGCTAAAAATAAAAAAAAAATTATGAGAATTTATATATATCTAAATATAATCCCATCCCAATTGATAACCTAGTGAGCTATATATATACTAACTAGGAAGACGAAGCGATTCATATTTGTATCCTCCAGGTCCTCTCTCCTACTCTTAACCTGGATGCCTTAAGAGCTGTGTGTCTCTCTCTCTCTTTTGACGCGACCGGACTGTGTGTGGGTATATACTTCATTAGTTTTGTCCTCTTACTCTCTATGCTCGGTGCCTTGGTTTAGTTTGTCGAGATTGAGGTAAAAGAAAAATTGGATTACAAATTTGTGAGTGTACGTGATTATTAGTCACCGTCGAGAAGAATGGGGAGTCAAGTTGACAGCAAGTTCACTTGGGTGATTGATCACTTATCTTCTTTTGGTTCGGAGATAATTTACTCTGACTCTTTCGTAATCGGTGGATGCAAATGGTACGTAAGACTATAATGGTTCTTTAGTGATTACTTCCATGTTGTTGAACGTGTGTGATACATATTCTTGTTGCTTCGGTTCTTGCTTGCAGGCGTCTTATTGCCTATTCTAATAGAAAGTGGCTTAACCGCTTGACTTTGGAAGTTGCTGATTCTGAGTCCCTTGCTATTGGATGGAGAAGGCTGGCAAACTTCTCCGTGACTATAGTAAATCAAGCTCTTGAAAAAATCTACCGACGACAAGGTCATTATTTCTCTGACCTTGCTACTTTTGTTATTCTTCTTGATCTTGGGGCTTGTGCTTAGTGATGCTTTTTCTACTGAAGTTTTATGCTGATTAATGGTGTTTGAGTTGGTCAGTTTGTGTTAGGTTTTAGAGTTCCTGATATACCAAATCAGAAATATAGGTGGCTATTAGAAAAATTCCGTTAATCTTAGTAAAAACAATCGATCATTTGGGGTCATCAGTCATGCAACCTATGTATAATGATCTCAATAAAATTTAGGGTCAAAGCTAATGTTTCATCTGGTTGTGATCCGAACCAGTGCTGCATCTCAATCTTATGAGTTGGGAACAATATATAACCAATAACTGGTTTTATATCAACCATGAACTTATGAGATGAATTTTTGTTTTGTGGTTTTATAGTAACCCAACAGTGGTTTGATCACACGACTCCTCGTTTGGGTTTTCCACTCATGGTAACCACCCTAGGGTTTCTGGTGGACGAAAAAGTCAAAGTTGTTGCCGAGATAGATGTTCTCCAAGTTATCAGTAATGATTTCCAAGTTCTTCCTTCACAGGTATGCATACAGATATGGTTTGTAAACTTGTGGAAGACTTCTATTTAATATGGTTTTACTTTACACCTTTTTCTTTCCTCTCTCCCAGGTCAAATCTGTCAACCGTTTGTTTAGAAGACATCCATGCATTAATTGCAGCAAAGTTCCGTATAAACAACCCACTTCTGAAGACAGCATACATGAATGTCTTACTCAGCTTAACTGAGACACTGCACCTGTCGCCTCAGAAAATTTCTGATAGTGATCTGTCTGATACAGAAACTACTCTTGCACACATGAAAAGTATAGGGTTTACGTTGGATTGGTTGGAGAAAAAACTTGGTGAAATAAAAGAAAGAATTCAAAATAAGTCACATCCTACCGTTTTTTTGAACACTGGAACCGAGTATAGAGTCATTTTCCAAATAAGTATCTTGACGTGTGACGCAATTAATATTCATATGTTATATCAATTACGACAATGAATTCTTAAGTTACAATTAGCTCAAGTTTATTAATGATGCATGCATCTTCTATGGTACATATATATATTCTGTTACATGAAAACAATCCTCAAACACACAAAACTCCGGTTGCCTATTCTGCAAGTAAAGCTTCTTTGTATCACAAGAAACTCAAATCGTATCAATGTGGAACGGTGATGGAACAGTTGAGATCAATGGCTTTCGAGTTTACTACACAGAGGCAAGAACAACTGTTCTTACTGAACAATGATCATTTTGGTTGGTGTCTTTATACATCAAACTTGTTCTCTGCAGGTAGAGTGTGTGAGGAGAATCTTCGAAAGACATCCAGAAACGGCACTGAATCTTCGTCCAAAGAACCAGTTGGTGAAGAACGCGTACTTGAACAACCTCCTTGATCTCATCGACATAGCTTGCTTAGCTCCTCAAGAGCTCACAGAGGAGGAACTAAGAGATGCTGAGAACACGCTTTTGGATCTGGTTGGGGTAGGTTTCGAGCTGGATTGGTTGAAGAAGAAGCTTGAAGAGCTTTGTGTGAAGAAGAAGAAAATGGAAACACGTGGTGGTCGCATGAGGGAACTCGATAGAATGATTGTGGAACAGAGACAAAGGTTGCTTGAGCTTGAAGTTGAACTGAAGAATGAAGAGAACGAGGCTGTTTCCGACAGTGCTAGACTTGGTTTCGAGGATGTTGTTTGAAATGAAACTCACCAGCGAAGAAGCCTAAATATTCTTAGGTTTCCTCTAAAGTACTTGAGAATATGTAGCGTTATCTAATTACAAGAATTGTCTGAATAAAACACATATGTTATGTGCAAATAGCTAATTGACCAAAAAAAAAGAGAAGAGTGATCAGTTACGAGTAGCTCACGCTTATTTTATAAGTCTATGTGCTCTGTTTCCAAGAACAGAGCATCCAAATAATGAGGATAACTGATGTTCTAGCGAGAGAACGAATCATATACTTCTTCAAGTTCTAGAAAATTAAATAAAGAGAAAGAAAAGGGATATGTGATATCACAAAACTTCACATGATCTCCCAAACTTCACAAGGCTTCACCAAACTTCAAGTGTAAACAACTTGGAAGGCAAGCATGAAAAGGAGGGCAACCAAGACTCCTTTTAGATGCTCATGAGTCTATTTGGAAAGGTTGTGACAAGTTGTTAGGCTCATGCAAACTCTCTCAAATTTCTTATACTTTCATACAAACTCTCTCAATTTCTTATACTTCCATACAAAATCTTGCATGAATTCTTAATCTCTAATTCTCACTACACTTCGTTCATACTCTCCTTACTCACGACCGGTCCCATTCTATTCACTATTCCCGTCATTCACTTCATTTTTTTATCAAAATCTAACACTAGGTGTTTTGGTCTGTTGGAAAAGGTAAACAGTGTATAATGGATGTCCTACACAGCCTATCTGAGATTTTGCACCAGATAGACAAGTTTGGAGGTCTTTGTCTCATTCAAAACGGTTAATCGACAGCGATTCTTTCAAATGTCAGTGATAAGGACATGCTATCATGATTGCTTATCTTCGGTGAAGGGAGAGCCTTGGTGATAAGCTATTAAGACCATATGTCAGCAAAAAATGACATCATCAGCAGGAAAAAAAATGGCTCTCAGAACACTTGATGATTTTTATCATATAGGGATACTGCTTGGTTTGTTCTGGTCAGGGACCAATAAACTTCAGCTCTTGTTAATTATTCATTAGTCATTTTGATTTCAGTTCATGTTAAAATCAGAAAATATTAGTTAATTAATTTAAAATTATCTTATGTGGAACGGTTCATCACTTAAAAGACACAACTCATCAAAGAAGCTGTCTTTTTAAGTGTACAAGACTATTTGTGAATTTATTGGTCCACCAATTCTATATTCGTCACTAAATCTATCTAGACTCAGAGAGATGATACGCTTTTAGATACGTGTATAGGGTACAAGACTTTTTGTGAATTTATTGGTCCACCAACAATGACTAAAGACACTAATCAGAGATAAAGAACAGCAAACACAAATACACTTATCCGAATCTAATAGCTGTAATGGTCGCCTTACAAAACAACTTAGAGGGAAACAAACAATTCCCAACCTAACAAATAATCAAAAACAAGTTTTAAACAGAGAATCTAAGTGAAGAGAATGAGATCAGATAGAGCTAATACGTAAGATGCCATCATTCCGGCGAATCAAACCAATAGGGAACAAAAAGTTCAACATTCATCATTCCACATTCTCTTCATTACTATCATAAAACTCAAAAAAAAAAAAGACAACTTCTTAGAGGAGAAAGAAAGAGATCAGATAGAGCTAATACATAAGATGCCATCATCTCGGCGAATCAAACCAATAGGGAACCAAAAAAGTTCAATCATCATATCTCTCTCTTTCTCCTCTTTGTTAATTACTCTTCAAAAACACATCACATCAAAAAATCAATAATTTCCAAAAAAAACATGTCTAAGTTTCGAAAGCAAAACAGAGAATTTGAAATACACAGAAATCTTGAAACGCATTGAGAGATTGAACAAACAGATGGAACTTTATATATACTTAGATAAACCTAGGGTTTCCTCTTCAAAAAGACGTAAATACCCAGTTCTAAAAATAGGCTGAACATGGGCTCAATTAAGCCCAGAGCTTAGAATGGGCCCACGCAAGTTTGAGTTTCTAAAAATGCCCGTTAATATAGCAAGTTTCCACAACATCAGGTTTGTCCCCGAAAATGCCCGTTAATATAGCAAGTTAAGAACGAAATCTTTCTTGTTAGTTACTTTTTTGTTTGACCAAAACTTGTTAGTCACTGTTAGTTTATAAAATCAGCTGTAAGTTATGTTGACGAATTATTTTATTTAGGTTTTGAGGACATGAAGGAAGCTCTTGTTAGTAAGCTCTTGTTAATTCCAACGTTTATTACTTTGTCGATGTATAGGAATTTCAATCATGAAAACATTTCTAGGCAACCCCGTTTGCATATGTTACATTGTCAGAAGAATCATGTCGTCTATGCATTACCGGTCCTGATATATAAAAGACCACAAGCAATTTTTAAAAAAATTGGTCATTTCTATAAATTTTGTAGATAATTTTTTTCTAAAAAAACTGATTTGTGCAAATATTTTTTGTAGACTGGAAACAGGTGCTTGTAATGCTTCCTTTCAGGACCGCTATTGCCTCTAGGAACACCCTCGAGATCAGGTCAATGGAAGTTAAGTTTCTTCTTAGAACTTAAATCTTTTTAAGTCAACACTTATGAGTTGTTGATTATTATAGAACATCATAACATTACCTTAGGATTTTCAAGCCTAATCTCAACCCACATACTGATCCAATCATAATTAGTCAGTGTTTCTGTAAAGGAGCAGATATAGAAAAGTAATTGGTTAGTATTCTTCTTTTAAAGAAATATAAACATATGAATCATGTTGATTTGTGTAAACTAAGTGTTATGCATAATGCCCCATATCAATCTATACTTTAAAAGGAAACAGCAACTTGTGTATGCATCACATTACATAAAGTATTTTTCTTTCTATCAGACATTATCAAGTGTGTCTTTGTGATATATATATATCATAAAGTTTTTTTCTTTTTAGCCACATTTCTTCTATTTGTCGGGCTTACTAAATAGTCACACATATTTATTTATGTTATCTTCTTTTTCCCCCACCCAACAAATCCAAAAGTGTAGACTCAAATTTATAGTTCATTTTTTTACATTAGTTCCCCCAACGCATTATAAATTGGAATGAAATTTGGTAGTACGTCTTTCAAATTATAAACGATAAAAAAATTAAATTTGGTTAGGAAACCAATCAGATTTGCCATCCCAATTGTAATCATGTATAGTATCAATGTTGAGTTGAGGTATGGAGGATGACGTAAATTCACATTTTACATATTTGTATTTTGATAGTAAGATGTATAACATCTGTTTAGACATTTGCAAATGAACTCGAACTTTATGAATATCATCGATAAATTTAATTAAGTCTTAGTTTAAAATGAATGCGGAAAAATAAATTACTAATTAAATGTAAAAAAGAGGTAATGTATGGTGTTTTCGTAGAATCATCTTACTGGTTCGATCCAAGCTCTATGCATGTAGTTCTATTTTATTTTTTGGGAAAACAACTTGGTCTGACTGGTTTAACCGCAGCGGTGGCGGCTGCGGTTGCGGGAGTTTGCGGATGCGGTTTCTAGCGGTTTTAAGCGATTTGCACGACTTGTACTCCGGTTATAAATTTGTGCGTTTGCGGGGTACTTATGACTGGTTAACCAGCGGTTGATTAATAAATTAATAGTATTTATATTTTTTATAATTATAAAAATACCAAAAATCATAAAATTGTAATAAATATCAAAGTTATATTTAGAAATTTATAGTTTAAAAATTTTAAAAATTATAAAAAAAAAATTTTTTTAAAAAAAATTATAGTATTAGTTGAAATATAATAGATATATTTAAGTATTTTAATTTAAATTTTTTATTGAATATTTTTATTTTTGTATTTATATTGTTTTTGAAAAAAAAAATTTGTTACCCTCCCGCAACCGCCCGCAACCGCAAACGCTAGCTGAAACCAGCTTTTGAATTTGTGAGATTTGAAACAGTTTGAAGCAATTTGAAACGGTTTAAAGCGGTTTGAGTGATTGTTGCAAAACGCCGATAACCACTACCAACCACAAAAGCTGCGTTTGCGGGTGGTAGCGGGAAAACCAGTAGTCAAACACCTTAGTCTGTATAGTTGCTCAGTTTTACTAACCAAGATAGCATGGCTAATATATGAATCTGATAGACCATATTAAATATAAATGTGTATGTGAAGCTTCTTATCTCTTTTTAGAAGTGTCTAATATATGCTTTTCGACCATATATAAATATATAAATTCTCCTGTATAAAGTTGAATCTGTTTTACTTCTACCCTAGCTTTGTTTCCACTCGGGATTAATTTAATGGTAAAAAGCGAAGACTATTATTTTGTCTACATGTATACTAAGGTGAGATTAATGATTTGATGAAAAGTTGTTTAAATTCACTGATTGCTAGCTAATGCCTAGTGGAGTAGGGTTAAAGCTCGCAGTCGCAAATAATTTTAGGGTTTTATGATATCACCCAGATGGTAGAAAATAGAAGGTATGCAATTACACATATGGACAAGAATAACAACCTCTTTAATTTATGTTCCAGATATATATTATATTTTTCTTCGTCGATCGATCAGGATTGATTACAATTAAGCATATTGATCGTCTTATTTTACCAAAGAGAATTTCAGACTTGTAAATAATTCTTAACATGTTTCAGAACACAGACGATGAACGATTTAAGCAGCACAAATCATAATGATTTGTGATAATATCGTTGTTGTGCTACTATTTAAATTGAAACCTGATATAATATTATATATGATTGGAAACTATGTCGGCTACGTAGCACATATCTCATACTAAGCCTCGACGAACAATTACGTACTCGTAAGGAGGAACACTGATATCGCTTACAAATTGCAATATACAAATTAATATTTAATATGTACTAATATTTTAGGTGTGTTAACGTGATGCTGAACCATCTGATTCTGATCTAAATTTTCATACTGTATCGAAACGATTTTGGTTCGCTTGTGGCGTGAAAGTGTTTAGAGTTGGTTCAAGTCTTGTCCAATTACGGTCGAATTTGGTTCTAATTAACTCAATAACATTTAGCATAATATTAAATCTGGAATCAGACCAACTTTTAATATTGACCGACCTATATTACCAGCACATACACACACATCCTACCAAAAAAAAAAGCACATACACACACTGACACACACACACACATAAATATATATAATCTCTTAGTTACAAACTTACATAGTTTTCTTTCCCTGGCCACAGTTTTTCACATATGTATGTTTATTACTACCTTTTACTATTTTATTTTTTCAAATTTCCAAATGCTTGGTATTTATTTTTCCTTTCAAATTCTGCCTACATATAGACCTAGACCAACAGAGCAATATATAATATTTATAAAGCAGCATTTTGGTGAGCATGATACATAATTTAAAGTTTGAACTCAAAAGTTTGAACTCACCGCAATTAGATGTCACTGATTTAAGCCTCTATTGTTTCAAATGTTACTTTATGTAGTACTTTATTTTATTTTATTTATATTTCTAAAGATGATCACAACATTATATAAAAATAAAAGCACACGTTAAGTACTAATACATATTTCTATTTTTCTTGTTAGATGCTTACGGTCATAATTTCCAAATAATTTGGAGTTATTTGGGATGATAATACGGTTGGTGCTTTTATTGTATATATATATATATATATAAGTAATTATTTAAAAATCTTTAAGTTTCTCGTTTTATACTTACAGTATTTGGTTAGGCGTCTTGTATACAGTTTGGAAGGTATGTTTTACACAAAAGTACAAATATGATCATCACTAGTTAATCTATCTTTTAAAAGACAACTTTGTTTGTCACTACTCTCGCTAACTTATATGATTATAGTAAACCATTCCCCTACATTGTGGTTTAGACTTTGAATTATCGCCTTTTCGTCAAAGTACAAATTTTTATTTTATTTTTGTAACAACGTCAAAGTACAGATTTATGCCCCTTTTAACTGAGTTATAGATTACTCTTTTCTCTAACAAAAATGTGACAGATCATGAAGAAACCTAAAACAATGTTATTTATAATGTCTGTAGTAGAAAAAGAAAAGAAAAAAAAATGCATGTACAACAAATTTTGTAGATGGTGAAAGTTGAATAACCTTTATCCATAAGATTTCATTACACACTCGAACAAATCATTGGACCACGCATAAGTTCTTGATTTAAACTAAACTTATTTTTATTTGTATATATAAAAAATTATCATTAAGTTCATCGTTTTTGGTTTGTTAGACTTGTAATTTATATAAACAATGCTGATTATACATGCACAAGTACCTCGGGTATGATAATTGTGCATTTCAAACGAATGCGCTCACTTCAAGATATACTAGATTTTAGATTTTGATCGGTGTTTTCAAATATTAAAAGATATTATCAAAATACATACATAAGAATATATACTGTTTAAGATATCTTATTTTAAAATTTTAAATAATGTAATGAGCTAGAATCTATATTTAATAAGAGTTAAATTATTGTAGACATAACAATAAGAAATTAAATAAATGTAATTTTGGATTATAATTATGTGTAAGTAATTTTCTAGTGTCTCTCTTTTAGTAGTATAGATAGAAGATAGATATAGAGATCATATCAGGCACCGAATATACTCAATATCTGTAGCATACGTATGGATTTATGTGTGTTTATATCGCTGGCATGTCGTAGCTTAAATTTTGAAGTCTCGATATTGTGATGGACCCACGTGAGGTCATATGTTGTCGGATTGACCATCGTCAGAGTCAGATAGGTCAGCATCATTTTCCAACATTTTATTTCCATACTCAAAAGAAAACATAAACAGATTTTGGTCTAATATTGATCTTACCAACAAGGCAACAAGTCATATCATATGTATGTGTGTATATTAAGCTGAAACGTACGATGCGCTTTTTTGTATTATGCACATAAAATGAGCAGAGGGGGCTTGTGGGCACTGGTTTGAAACATTTTAATGGGACCCTCACTTTTATAAAAATAGTAATATGTATTTGTGTATTTTTTTTTTGTAACTTATATGTGTATTTTTGCTATAATAACAACAAATCAAAATGAATAAAAAATTAAAAGTTCATGAAGTTAATTTGTAAAATATCGAGTGAAATGTGCGTTTTTAGGATCTTGACATTGAGAATTCCGGTTTAACGATACACGTTCGCCCTAATTCTCTCTCAATCGAGACCGCGCTGCACACCGACTCCCTCGGCGCTGGAGAGGCCTTTGGCCGCCGGCGTCGGGCCATCTGTACTGCCGCTTGCTCTCCACCGTTTTCTGCTTCCTATTTCATTGTTTGTGGCCTTTGTCTCGTAGTCCTTGTCGTTTCAGTTTCGTTGGATCTCTCTGTCACCACCACCTTTGTTCACAACTCCACTTACCACCGCATTCCCCCTCCGCCTCCGCATCTACCTGTGAAGAAAAGTTCCCACACGTCCACCCTTCCCGACCTGCGTACCGCTGGGGTTCCACGTTTCGGGATAGTCAAGCCTGGAACATACAGATCTATGCTTTCCATGACAAATCTTCAGTCATCTCCGTTGTATGCAGAATCCCTCGAGCCAGATCTACACGACAGCCTCGTCTTGGGTGTACGGCCAGTTCAGAGGTTTGAACAGAGGTTGTACCAGAGCATTCCTCTACCTCCTCTCGCCTTCTCGTCTGATCGAATCACCAGCTCCAGCCACCGCCTCCCAATTATCACTAGCTTCCTCGCATGTTTTTATTTCACCAGCTATACATCAGACATCGAGGTAGCTCCATCTCACCAAGGTTTCTATGGAGCTAAGCTATACCATTTATATATATGTCTCCTAGTGACCACCGGATCTATTGTGCAAGAGTGTTGTTTCGCCAGATTTGTTCATGACTATTTCACTGCTGCGTCTCTATCACATTATGCCGTCTCAAGCATCGACGGTTCTTCACAAAGCCGATTTTGTGGTCTTCCTGATCTTCTAGTCGCTGGAACTATTGTGCAATAGTGTGGACTCGCCAGTTTTACTAACTTCATCATCACTGAGTCTCCATCACAGTACGCCGTCTCAAGCATCGACGGTTCTTCACATAGTCAATTATGCAACCTTCAAACTGGAGCTGTTTCACGGACACCCAACCATCCCAAAGCTTTTTACCTCTTATCCGATGTTTGCTCACACATGTTCTTGTTGTACGAGTGCGATGACTGCATGCTTAGGTTCCCATTGGCTACAAATTATCGGACTCTATACGGTAATGTTGAGTTCCGAGGTTTGGATCCAACCGAACCATCAGTTCTGTCATCAAACTTCAACCTAAGCGCCTCTTTGGAGGTGAAGCTAGAGCTTGAGATTCACCTAGTCTCTTTGGTAAGCCTTGTTGGGTTTACAGCTGATTGTGTTTGTTTCAGTGCCATATCAAGTCAGATAGGACTTCATACTCTCAATGTTGTCTATGAGACTGGAGCTTTTCACCTAGAGTTCCTGCCAGGGAACATTCCAACTTGTTATAGGTGTTTCAACGTCGTTTTCGACTATCAATTGTTCTCTCGAACAATCGCCATGGGATCAAAAATAGAGCTTTCCGGTGGGTTTCTTCATTTCACTGAGCTTGACTCGTCCCTAAATGGTTTTATCTTTAGTTGTTTTGTACTGTTTTCTAGTTTTATTCCGCCGTCGAGATTGTGTTATGCATCTGCTGATTCAGTTGTAAACTCTTATGCTCTATGAGCCATTTAATATAAGTTGGTGTTACAAAAAAAAAGGATCTTGACATTAATAATTTTCATACTAGAAAAATTAATTTTTAAAACAATTTTTTTTGGAAAATATATTTGAATAAATATCAAATAATTTGTAAATATTTTTATTTTGTATAAGGCTCCAAAATTTCAGAACCGGCTTTGATAATGAGGTTAAGAAAATTATACATTGAGATTTTATTAAGACCAATAATGAATAGAGAAGAATAGTTGAGATCTAGTTGAGATTATATAACGATTATGAGTTAATTATTTCTATGATTATCGTACAAAGTGCCAAAGTGAAAATTAAATGGACGATGAGTTGTCAAATTAAAGGAAACGGGTGACGTAGACAAATGGTCAAAAAGGACCCGCAATAGCATCAAACATTGTATACCCGTGCGGCGATATGTTTGGCCTTTCTCCTCGACGCGTACCATCTTCTTATTCTTAATTTCCCATATTTTATAAACCTCAAAAGAGAATCTATTTTTTTTCTTTCTAATGTTAAGGACTATAAAGCGTATAACTGTATAAGTATTCTTCGTGAATCTTCTTGGTTTCATATTTGAGGTTCCAAATGCTAATTTGACATACTTGTTTCAAGAACATTTCAAATTCAGCTGAGTGAAATATGGTCCTGCTTTTTTTTTAAGTCTAGTTGCACGCTGATCTTACAGTGCAGTTTCGAAAAACAAATCACATGTGAATGTGAGTGAACTATGTCTAATTTTATTTTGACCTCTAAGACCATCTTTTTGGGACATGACCGTTGTATTGAATCTAATGTTTGAGGTTATTTGATTTTTAAAGAGGTTTTAAATGATTCTAGTGAATTGCAGAATTTAAGGTATTTTTTTGTTAAATCATTCTAAAATATCATTTAAAACTCTGAGATTTAAGTTTTATTTTTCAACTAAGAAATTCCATCCAGGCACTCAAAAATCACTTTAAAACTTTAAAATTATACAGATTAAAATATTTTCAATAACAATAGATTTTAAAGTATTTTATGAAATATCAAATTCAATAATAATGAATTTTAAATGAGTTTATGTTTGGATAACAATGTATTTATCATTTTCATATAAATCACTTAAATTTCTCAGTTAAATATATTCCCTTTAGAGTATTCTAAGATGCTGTCCAATTTTATGGAAACATTATATGCGGCAGATTATTTGAAAATACATTTGTATATAAGCATATTCAAGTTCATTCTCATTTTTATATAGTATACTTGGTGCTTCTCTGCACCATGTGCATAATTTTTTTTTTTTTTAAAAATAATTTATATTTTAAAATATATATTATTATTAAATTTTATAAATTTTTTTTTAATATTTAATATAGATATGATTTAGCTAAATACTAAATTAAAATAAACTAATTTTATTTATTAAAAATTATATTTAAAAATATATATGTGCATATTTAAATTATAATCTTAGATAGATTTTTCTATTTATTTTTATTATTTAAATATTTTAAATTAATTTGTATAAAACTAATAAAAATGATATAAAATTATGTAATTATCAAAAACTTAAACTAAACAATACTTATTAAATTGATATATATATATATATATATATATATATCAATTTAATAAGTATTGATATAGAATGGGATCTTACGATTATATTTAAATTCAATTTTATTTCCCAGATGATAATTATTTTTATATTTTTTTATATGATCTTACGATTATCAAATTTATATATATCTATATATATATATATATATATATCTTTACCATATATCTTATATATATAAGATATATGATCTTACGATTATAAATTTTTTTAAAAAAATTGTAGCAATTTTTGGAAGGTTTAGTAATACAAATTGTATAATTATAAAAATATAAAGAAAATAAAACAATATTTTGAAATTTAAAATGTTATATATGAATATCTTTATTTTATAGATGATGTATGAGTTATTACCATATTTTAAAAAAATTCAAAAATATAAACTGACACTAAATGTAATATATGATTTATTGCCATATTTTGAAAAGTTTAACAAAAAAATAAATTAACATTAAATTTAATTGTCCATGTCATATTTTTCGGAAGACATGTCATCTCTTTTAGTAGCCATGTCATCATATTTTGGTGAGAGGAATTGTAAAAACGACATGTGGCAAAATCACTTCGCAAATATTGTATAGAGGACAGGGGATGCTATAGCGAATTGGACACCTGACACTAACAAAAGTAATATATCTTAAACGAGAAATCTACTGTATACTACCATAATTTTCAATTTTAAATCACTTCGTATTTGATCAAAAAAAACTTTGTATTTTACACACATATATATATATATATATATATATATATTTTAATTTTGAAATCCGGTTTTTGGAAATGTGAATACCTGATAGGGATGCTAGGATTGTAGATTGGGAAACTTGACTAAATTCCTCGGCAAATTTACAAACATCTTCGAATATTTACGGATATCTCGTGTACTTTGTTCAATACAAGTAAATCTAGAAAAAAAACTATACAAGATTATTTTCAAAAATATATTTTACATAATATAAAATAAAAAGTTAGTGAAACTATATGTTCCATAAAAAAATTAAAATAGTTTCAAAATAAAAAGTTAGTGAAACTATATGTTCCATAATACAAAACATTAAACTTTCTAAAAATTGTAGTTTTTATCAATAATTTATATTCCTTTCTTAATTAAATACTTTTATATAAGTAATTTTATTAAAATTAATTAATTATATGTTAAAATAATAATTATAAAAAGACTATACATTTAAAATTCTATATTAATTGTAGATATACATCTATTTGTATACAAAATGGAGAAGAGCGGATATTGGACTCTAGAAATTATAATATTTATAATTTGTTTTGTTTTCAACAGATATTGTATTTGCTTTGTTCCAAAGATTTACAGATATCCAAATTTTCAGATTAAATTGAAATGAATAACAGATTGAATCAAAAATACCAAATAAAATGCCCAGCCTAAAGAACACAACACCATTTATTAGGCTGGGAACTATTATACATTACAATGTTTCAAAATTCTTAAAAAAAATATTTCACAGTTAAGAAATTAAACCACTACTTTCCCTCAAATTTGTCTCCCTTAACTATAATATAGAACTACGTATGGAGCAGAGCACCTGCTTTTCTTCCAAATATTTCAATACAATATATTTAAATTCACCGGCATTTAGATATTCAATATATTTCTGCTACTACCTTATACTTGTAGTATATTCGATGCAATTACGCTCGTTGGTTATTAAGCAGTACTAATAGTTAGGGGGGGATGCGAACACGGCAGTATGGGGTCAGGTACCCCTATTAATTTTTATTTTTTCTTTAGTGATATAAGTTAAATTTATGAGATATCTAGTTTATTACGGGGGGCTAAAATTTAACTTATATTACTACAGAAAAATTAATTAAATTTATGACAGAAATTAAGCTAATGACATTTTATTGACTCTACCATTTTAGCTTAATTAGAATAGTAATGCTAATAAAGAAACATTAAGAAAACTGAGCAAGGAAGAATATAGAAGGCGGAATGGAAGTTGCGCGAGAACAAGAAATGTTGTCTGCTTAACCATATAATGCTGACAAAATGGAAGATGACTTAATCAGGTTTTTGTTCTGTCTAGCTGTTTCCTTGATCCAATATATTATATTTAGAAAAAGTTACGCACATAAGGATCAAAGGAAGATAAAAAAGCAAAAGTCCTTTCGTTACACCAAGAGTCCTCACTTGTCACTACACGTTTCTATAAAATTATAGAGACAGCAAAATATTAATCAAATATGCAGATATCTTTTTGCTTACTGAAATTTAACCTAGTTGTAATCTATCTTTAACTTTTGTTAGTTTGATTCACATGTAAAATTTAGAATCATTTAAAACTTGCAGAATATTGTACCAAACCCGTATCACTATCTACAATGGACAACATGTATAAGGGACTCAAACCTAGAACAAGTGATTGACTATCTAAGACTTCGAATATAGAATTAGGCAGCTATAACTAGGGTTTATAATCCCAATTGTTGTATCAATAAAATACTTCTAATCATCTTTTGCTCTCCTACTGCTTTCTTCTCTTTCCGTATAAAATCGAATAAACCAAAAATCGATAATATATAAATTAAATCTAACCAAATTAGATATAATTTTAATTAGGTTGCTAACATTTTTAAAAGTGATATACCAAGAAATAAACAAACCAAACCGAACCAAAATCCAGATTGAATAGCCCCTAATGTATGCTTATCTTGTGAATTAAGTATATCTTCTCTTATAAATAGACGTTAACTACCTCTCCATCATACACATGCTTTAATGCAAATAAAACTTCCAGCAAAAAAAAATCTTTATAACATAAGTCTCGAGAGAATAGAGTAGATTAAGTTTGCATATTTTGTTTGGTCTTATAAATCAGTCTTAATACAGTTATATCAAAGGATTCAAAAATCACATAGAACCCTTACATATTACAAGTGATTTATTCCTGTTGATTTTTAAAACTGTATCTCTATATTATCGTTTATAACCGATTTTGTTTGATGATTTTCAATCAGATTTTTGGGGTGTTACAAAATAACCAATAGAAATATCTGAAAAGTTCCTTTAATAATTAACAAGAACTTGATCAATACAACACAAAACAAACCTGAATTATTTTTATGGCTTTCATTAAGGATCAAATAAAGAACCTAAGTTTTTGTGCATGTGAATTGAACAATGAGCTTAATATCTTTCTTGCAGTGACTCGGACCAAACATCTCGTCCGAAACGAAAAGCTCACACTTGTAATTTCCAAGACAATTCTGCACAAATAATACTTACAGTAAGATTCATTGAGATATTTATCATTCACTAATCCACAATGTATTGTCAATATTCGTTAATTATTTTAACCTTTTTGACGATCCTCAATGTATCTTTTGCTCCGCAATTGCCATGTCTAAAAACTTTTTCATTTTCTTCACAACCGGTAGGATTGCCATAATCAGCGAAATTGATCTTTGTAATAATATATCCAGGATATTGAGAACAAGAAACAGTCATTTGTCGCCTTTCAACACCATAACGTCCACAGTCTGTATATTCCTTCGGGTTATTATCACTTTTGCTGCCTCTTGCATCACTAGAAATGTTCATAGTTGAAGCTAAATCAAACATGGATGAATAAAATAGAATTAGAAGAAGGATGCAGCTTTGATAATGGCAATGTGAAATATCCATTTTCTTCTGTCCTCGTAGTTAAACTAATTAAAATGTATTTACTACTTATGTACTTATATAGTAGTTTATTTTTATTTTTTTAAACTTGGATTAATTTTGTTTTAGAGAGGCAAATTCGTGTGTAGATGTGGCCACCCAAATTTCTCTCAATTTGTAATTCTATTTCTCAATCATTTTTTTCTTCTTAGTTTTCGGAAGGGCATTGATTCTGACTTTTCCACCATTACTTATTAATATATTTGTATTTTCAGTAAAAGGGAAAACAGAATATACTAACCACCTTTTTCTATACTATCCATCTTAAGTTTAAAATATGTATTTGAAGCTAATATTTTATAAATTTATAAACCACATTAAAATACATATATTAAAATTCTTATATTAGAATAGAAAAAATAAATTTAATTTTATTAACATTATTTTCAAGTTGAATAATATTGTATATTTAGGATATACTTTACTCATCAAATCTCAATTATTTAATTTTAACAATTTAATATTCATAGTCAGTTCTCTAGCTCGAGTTTGGGGAAAAAAATCAAATTTTCAAAAAACAAATGTGACATTAAACCTTTTTAATGAAAAATGGTTACACATTTAATATATTATTATTTTATATTTACATAAATAAGACATATCATTAGTAAAAATGACTATCAGCGACTTTTTCATGGCTATGTGCCAAATTTTGTGGTTATATGAAGGATTAGCTACAAAATGCTCCGGAAAAAAATGAAGCTATACGATAGTACAAATTCTGACTGTGTAAAAAGTGTAGAAAAAAACCACGCTTTGCTAAAATATAAAATAAATTAAAAATTTTAAAATATAAATTAAATATTAAATCATTTTTTGTAAATTAAAATAATATTATAAATTATATCGGTTTACAATATTAAAAACATGCATTTAATTCAATATTTATTTGTAAATTAATGATAAAAAGTTTACTTTGGTAGTGCTACTAAGTCCTTTGTATTAAAATCTAAGAAACTAAAGTCCATTAAGTTTAGATTATGAACATACACAAAATTAAGTTTGATAGGTTAACGAAACTCCTAACATCTATATCTACTGACTAAAAATATTTCGTTCATCTAGACATTAAACAATCACTTTTAAAGCAATAAAAACCTGCGAATAAAAAACTTGATAATAAGAGCACTCTCAATGGGATTCTCTTCCAAAGCTTTTTTTTTGTCAATCTTCCAAAGATTCTTAATATACATATATGTGCGTATATATATATATATATATATTAGTATTTTAATACAGTTTTTTAAATATTATGGAAAATTCAACCAAAGTATCTAAACTATAGATAAGGTTGGATTTCTGTAATTTATAAAAACTCACAATTTATATATATATATATATATATATATATATATATATATATATATATATATATATAAATATATATATATCAGAACCTCATATGAGGTGCTCTAACACCTCAAATGTGATAACTTACAGATAGGTATTTGAGTAGCTAATTCTGTTGAGAATGGAGGTGAATTTAGTTAAATTATAAATATATATGTATTTTGGTCAAATATATATAAGCTTTAGGTTAGTAGTAGTTTATGTATAGAATGTTCTATTATTCAGTTAAAAAATAAATTATATTATATTAACTATTAACTAAAAAATTATTTGTAAACTAAAATCATATTATAAATTAAGACCGTTTTACAAAATTAATGAACATGCATTTGGTTCAGTATTTATTTGTAAATTAATGATAAATAGTCTACTTTCGTAGTTCTAAATCATTTGTAATAAACTCTAAGAAACTAACTTCCATTAAGGTTTAGATTATGAACATGCAAAAATTTAAGTTTGATAGGTTCACAAATCTCTTAACATCTATTTCTTTGACTAAAAATATTTTATTCATATAAATTCATTTAGAAATTAAACAGTCACTTTTAAAGCATTAAAACCCTTCAAATTAGAAACTAGATCATGAAAGCATTCTTACTGGGGTTCTCTTCCAAAGTTTATTAATATACACACACACACACACACACACACACACACATATATATATATATATATATATATATATATATATATTAGTATTTAATACATATTTCTAAAAATTATGAGAAATCCAACCGAAAGTATCTAAACTTTAAATATATAAGTAATAGTATTTTATATTAAGCATTTATATTACGAAATTTTTGAAGAGAACTTCATTTGACGTGCTCCAAAACCTCAAATGTGATAATGTATAGATATGTATTTGACTAGCTAATTCTGTAGAGAAAGTGCGGTGAATTTAGTTAAATTATAAATATATAAGCTTTTTGGTCATATATATATATATAAATTTTAGGTTAATATTTTATGTATATAATTTTCTTTTATTCAAAATATAGTTAGCGGTGCTAGATTTTTATATACATGTATAATTAATTCACACTATAAGTTGCATCTATACTATTATTTGCAAATTGAGTTTTTCTCATTCAAGCTCTCACGTTAAGGGTAAGCGTTTGGATACCCATTCGGGTTCGAATTAGGTATTTTAGATTTTTGGATGTTTTGGTATAGGATTAGAACCTTTTTTGGAACACTAGGATTATAGAAACCATTCAGATATTTATATACTTCTATAGGGTTTGGATATTTGTAATTCGGGTTCGGTTACTTTGGGTAGGATTTCGGGTATTTAGATTTTGAAAGAAAAAAAATGAAATTATGCATTATTCAAGTTTCTTATATTTAAAATATATTTTTGAGTTAATTGTTTTTTTTAGTTTTTAATAGATTAAATGATTAATAGATTTGAATATAAAAATTAAAAGTAAAAAGACACTAAGTTGGTTATTGTTTGTAAATTTTGGATCCAATTTTTGTTACTGCATGAACAAAAAGTTTGATATGTTTTTCAAGTGAAAAGTAATCCATAGTTATATCTATTTTTTGTGATATTAAACTATGTGTAGCATCGATGTAAAATTTTTGAATAAAATGAGAAAAGTAATTTAGAAATACAAAGTTAAGTATAATAAATTTGGTTATCTTCGGATATCCATTCGGGTTTGGATATCCAATCTCTCCTAACTCAATACTCATTCGGGTATTTTCTATTCGGTTCGGATTTTGGTTCAGACCTTTAGGTCGGGTTCAGGTGCGGTTTCAGGTATCAGGTAAAGTGCGCAGCCATATCTCATGTTAAATGTTAAACTCGTTAATTTTATTTACCTATAATGAATTTTCTATATAACTTAAAAGAAAATTTTATATTAATATATTAGATTTCTATTTTACATTAGATTATTGATTGCAATTAAATATAATAAATTGCCAAACAATATTTTTAAAAGTAAGATATTCTTATATATTTTTTATTTAGTTATCTGGAAATAATATTTTATATTATAAATTAAGATTAATTATAAAATTTTCTATAACTAAATATAAATCAAGCAAAAAATTTGTATAAATATATTTTATAGAATATTTTTGATATGTGGATGTTTTTAAAATTTCAACACAATAGTAAACATACACTGATGGATAAAATTTGTTGACATATATAAATAATTTGATGCGTAAATTAGTTTTTTAAGAACATAAGTAATTAACTTATTATACTGTTTTTTAAATTTAGTTAGATATAAAATAATAAGTACTATTATTTGCAAATTATTTTTTTGCATCCTAGCTCTTACGTTAAATGTTAAACTGGTTGATTTCGTTCTTTTCCTTAATGATTTTTAATATATAATTTATTATATATAGAAAACTATAATAATATGTTAGATTTTCTCTCACGGTAGATAACTTACTACAATTTAATATTATAAATTGCCAAAAACATATTTTAAAAAGTCTGATAAGTGTTATATATTGTGTTATTATCTGGTAATAATATTTATATTATTAAATTTTAAAAACATTAGGATAGAAAATTCTAAATGCAAACCAAGCAAAAAAAATTGTATAAATATATTTTCTAAAATATTTTTAATATTTGAAAATTTTTAACTTATGATTTTTTTTAAAAAAACAATTAGCACAATAATAAACATATATTGATAGGTAAAAAAAACTTTGTCATATATAAATAATTTAATGATAAAATTATTTTGAAGAACATAAATAATAACTTATTATACTGGTTTTTAATTTAATAGAATATAAAATAATAAATATTCGTAAGAATATTATACAGGCTAAAGACTTTTTTTAAGCTAGATGTAGAGATATGAGTTGCATTGACAAAAAAAAAGTAGAGATATGAGTTGATGAAGCCACTGCAGTCTCGATCAAAATTAGCTTCATCTTGGTAGAAATATGAGTTGTTAGATATTTTTCTCAACAGATTTTGTTATAAATTCAATTTTATAGATAAACTTTATTTATTATTAATATTCTCATTGATTATTTTGTCATATTATGTAGTTAAAGAAATGGTAGTAAAAAAATTTAATGGTAGATAAAGATTCTCACACACGTTGGCTACATATTACTCCCTCGTTGCCATGCGCAAAATGTTTTACAAAAATTTTGATGCTTCAATATGTAAAATGTTCCATACTTTTAAGTAACTTTTTGACTTTATTAAGAAAATCACATTTAATAATATATTTTTAATTGGTTAAATAATTTATTAATTGTTTTTTTTAACATTAACATACTTTTAAATAAAATTAACTTTCTTAGGATGCATGTTTTAGCTGAAACATCTTATATTTTAAGGAGAATATATGAATACACACTAGTTATTGTTTATTTGCAATGACAACAAACAAGGTTAAGACTTCGGAAAGGTTGAAATCACTGATGCTGGTTTTAACACCTTTTTATTCTTATTCTACAAGTGCATTTTCTATATGACATTTTTCTTACAATCCAACATAAAGATCCAAAATCCTAAATATTTAAATGAATCAAAAACAATAACTCATATTCGTGTGACCAAAATCAAGATTTGCCGTATTAGATTTAATTCTCTTAATTACCACTGGACTACCACCACCGGTTTCCAAAACTCTTTTTAACCCCCCCCCCCCCCCCCCAAGTACATATAGAAAATGTAAAGTTGCAACCAATCTGTCTAAAATTACCACCTAAGAAGGATGGCAAAAATCATTTAATCATTCCCATAGAATGGGAAGTTTTCAACAGTTTGATCACTACATTTGATTCATTTTATTTCAATAATGTATTATTAATATTTGGAAAATTAAGAATAGTGGTGGGAAAAAAGAAACTTTTACGGGATTAATAGTTATTGGAGCATCTTTATCGCTTGAGATTCTTAATTTTTTTTATCCGATTTAAAAAAATTAATAGTAATTAAATCAACCAATCGCGGACACGTGCCAGTGGGATCCGTACACAGTAGAAAAGGCACACAAAAAAGAAAATAAGAGAAGTTTTTTTTTAAAAGTGAGCCTCACGTGAGACCCACCGTCTAAGAACCACCCTAAGAACCTGCGGTATTGATGCTCTTATTGGATTTTTTGGTGTGAGATGTGAATAATTTGCTCCCTGTGAATGGTCTACATGTTAGTTCAATATGTGACACAAGTAAATTTGTTTGTCTTAACTTAACCACAAATCAGTTCTTATCATTAATTGGATTATTATTTAAGGTTTAGAGTATAGTTCTCGAAATTGCTCGACAACCTGATCATCATTTAAATGTATCATATGTTCATCAATTGTCTCTATTGTTGGCACATTTTCTTATCTGTTTTTTTCTTTATTTCAAAATAAAGTCATTATTGATATATATATGAACACGCATATATGGTTTTTGCACTCTCTAGTCTCTTCCCAGAAATTCGTATTGCTTGGTTGGATGAATGAAGTGACAAAGACTCGAATTAGATTGCGCATGGTATGTAGTTAAGCTAATAGATCAGTGTATAATAATTGGCAACAAAAAACGATAGATCGATCAGCATGAAAATAGGGAAATACAGTTATGTACGTAATTTATTTTGATATAAATACATGCCGGTTTATGGTATGCAAGCAAATAGATTATATAGCAGAATTAGAGAGGGGACACTGAAGATTTGCTTTTCGGACTTCAACATCACCCATATTCCACGAGTTCACAATCAAATTTCAGATTTTTAATCAAATTTCAGATTTTTTTGCTAAGACTGTTAGATCTTTTCGTAATTAAAAAACTATTTTTTATTGGTTGTTCTATTCCGTTATCCAGACCACTTGAAATTTGAGTAATATAATGGTTTTTTGACCTAAAAAAAACTGGAGTGTGTTAACGCATGCGTATAAACATGATCTTTTTTTTTTTCGCATCGCGTATAAACATGATCTAGCATGGTTCTTAATAAATAATGGATCGCTGGAAATTTAAGGGTTCGTATCTTCTAGATCGACTGAGGATTAAACAATCTCTATTATTAAAAGAGAAGTACACATAGAAATTACCCCTTAGTTTTTCAACTTATTTACACTGCCATGCCACTGAAAATTAATGAATCTATTTTTAGTTTCCTTTATTTTTACAGATTAATAAATGCATGTCTAAAAAATCTATTATAAACTAACAAAAATAATAAATCGTCAGAATATTAAGTATTCATATATACGAGTTACCTTAAATAACTATAGTTATAATAAAAGGTAGAATCTTAGTGAACATGAATCATATATTTTCTGCACTTTTTTCTACACATGTCTAAAGATATCGAACATGAATTATATCATATTCTTTGATTATTTTTCATATGTCAATAATTTTAAATTTCACAATTTTATTATATTAAAATATGATAAATTAATATATTTGGATAAATCTACATATACTAATAATTATAGACAAATATCTCACATTTATCAATCATTATCTACAAAAAAAAAAGATATTATCAAATTCAATGCTAAATTTTGAACATAATTTTAAAATATTATTTTCAAAGACATCCTCCTACATTTATGGCATTTAAATTTTATATTATATTCCTTATAATTTTAAAATGGGTGTATTTGTATAAAGGAATCATTTATTTTTGAATTCGATTGAATTTACTTCTTTGTTTTTTCCGCTTGAAAATATTATTGATTATCAGTAGCAATAAACTTATTAAATATCTAATAAATAATATTACATGAAAATATTTGTCTATTCACACTACACGATATTAAAACACTAATATAAATTTAACACATCTTACTCTTATTATTTTTTTTCTATAGATGTTTACATGAACCGTAATTTGATATTTTTTATTAATATTTAATATTATTTAATTATCTGATAAATTGAGTTATATTGATATTTTATGTTATAGTTTTTAACGTGTTTATTTTATCAAACACATAAAATGTTATCAATTTTTATGGAGTTTTACCGGATTAATCGATGTCGGTGAGGTTGATGCGGTTTTTGGGGGTTTTCAGATTTTATCATATTTTTAATTAATGAACTTTTGTTAAATCCTAACCAGATTACTTAGGGATCACCGGATTTACCAGCTATTGTTTTGGGTCGAGAACTAAAACACGAAAATATTTAAACTGCCAATAAATTTGTTATCTTCATCTATTAAACTAAGTTGGTATTGTTTCATATATTCCTTCTACAGCTAATTAATAACCAAAAGGAAATTTAACACCCGTGCGGTCGCACGGGTCACGGTCTAGTTATATTATATTAAGGATGTGCGTGGATTGGAGCAGGTCCCCAATTAGCGTATGTATATACAATACTATATTCTTCAAATGGATTCCTTGTTGGTAATGGAGAAAGGTTTTTTTCAACAATACTGTAAGCCTCTTGAATAATTGAAGCATGAGTCCTTGCGACATTGGGCGCTCCAACTACTATAATAGTAGTGTTCTAAAATACGCTATACGCTAGTCGGACGGTAGATTACTGTATAGCGCTTCGATGTATATACGGATGTATATACGGAGTATACACGGTAGATATATTTTAAATAAATATCATAATAATGAATAAAATAATGATATAATAATAATAAAGTAACTACATAAGTTATATGTAAACAATAAAATATATATCAAGCGTAATTAAATAGATTTTACAATATATTTATTTATGGAATATTTAAAATAAAAAATAAATTAACTGGTACGAATGAAGTCAAAAGAATCAAAACTATAATTAAAAAAAATACGCCAAAATTTAGTAGAAAACAAATTAAACGTTGTATAAACGCTGTATAAACGCCGTTTTATACGGCATATAAACGATGTATAAACGTCATATAACCATAACTGTATTATTTTACCGTATACCAAAATACAGTACAGTGCACTACTGTATAGAGTATATACGATGTATATACGGACTGATACGCCGTATTTTAGAACACTAATAATACACATGATGGAGCATGAAGGAAATGTTAAATGCAATTAGGACATTACACTCATCATCTTTAACAATAAAAACGGTTTGTTGTTATGTATTTGACCATGCTTAATTAAAATAAAATTGTGAAGAATTTAAAAATCTATAAGAATATATTTTTTAATATATTATGAATTTTTTTTCGATGACTAATTGGTATCCAAAGCTTCCGACTAGCACCAATGACTGTCTATCAGAGCTTAGCCGGAGAGCCCGTCGAGGCATCCAGGAGGGCTGGTGATTAATCTATGTAAATTCTACCAGTGACCACACGTTAACAGACTTCCCCGTATTGGATTTGAAGGTTTCTCAAAATATATAATTACGTCTCAGCAGCGTTTGAACCTATGACTTCCCAAGTCGAGTTTAATCATTGGACCACTAACGCGTAATTATTATGAAATATTTTAAGAAAACAAAGATTTAGTATGATTTATTTGTACACTATGACATTATCAAGGATTTGAAATAAATCAAACTAGCTTTATAGACTTGTGTTTGGTTAACTATGAAAAATATTTTCATGACATAATATTGCAATGTGCAAGCCTATGTAAATAATCCATTAGATTTTTCATAACTGATTTTGACGAATTTTCCATTCTACAATCTATCGTAACTTGCGATAATGAGAAAAATATTTCTAATGATTGCAAAAATTTCTATCATAAATGTCTGATATAATCTATAATTTCAATTTGATATATATAACTATATTAATATTTACATTATTGAATTTATTCATTGCGAAACCAACTACTTTTCTTCTTCTTTTGTAGTGTTAAGGTTAACTTAATTAGAGGAGACGATCTTGACCAGCGACATGTAGATATAACTAACACTATACAATTGACAATTGTTTCCTTCAATGTACATATATTTTCTTAAATGTTGAAAGGTTTGGTAGAAGGTCTAACTGTATGGAGCCAAAGAAGAAAAAATAAGGAGGTCGATTGTACAATGTACATGTAATCAATTTGTGTTTTATTTATTTCTTTATTTATTGTGTTTTAATCAAATTGGGTTAGTAGAGATGTACACGTCCATTTTACTATACAGTATTAAAAATCAAGCAAGCTTTTCTCTTAATAATAATGAATCTCTCATTTTTTTTGCATAGAAGAATCCAAAAGGATTGTCAATTTCTTTAGTTGTACTAATGCAAAAGGAATGAATAAGAATAAACATGAGAAGTGTCGGCCATTTAGCAGACAAAATATAATTAAACAGATGGAATAATGTAACCCACCTTCATCTTCACCTTTGCCCTGTTTATAAAATCTCTCTCCTTAAAGCTATACACTCAAGGTTAAAGCGAAAACCTAATTAGCAACATACTCAATTAGTCCTAAAATTGAAATTCGACCTTGGAATCAAGAATTGTCATCAACACCAATCAAATCATGAATAGCTCTGGCTCTCCTTGTGGAGCTTGTAAGTTTCTTAGGAGAAAATGTGCAAATGGATGTGTGTTTGCTCCATACTTTTGTCATGAACAAGGGGCTTCACATTTCGCAGCCATTCACAAGGTCTTTGGAGCTAGCAATGCTTCTAAAATTCTCTCGAATCTTCCAATTAGTGATCGTTGTGAAGCCGCCATTACAATCTCTTATGAAGCTCAAGCTAGGCTTCAAGATCCCATTTATGGATGTGTCTCTCATATCTTTGCTCTCCAACAACATGTATTTCCTTTCAAAACCCTAGTCTTGATATTTCGTAGCTATATGAACATATATAATCAATATATAAGAATATTTAGCCGACGATTTTTTTAATTGCTTATTGTGTTATAGGTTGTGAATCTACAAGCACAGCTTGAGATTCTAAAGCAACAAGCTGCACAAAGCATAATGTTTGCTGATTCTCCATCATCAGAAAACCCTAATAGTTATTATGGAGACAATACTAAGACTTTTTATCATCATGATCATCATCAGGAACATCAAAATATTCACCATCATCAGACCCGTTTGGTTTACCAAACCGGAAGCTCAGGGATGATTCAGCACGGAGATGCGACAGCAAATAGTTACCCCACCGATAACTGCTCGGGCTTTGGAGAATTCTCCATCTATCCTGATTTGGAACAACACTTGAACACTTTCAATCAAGATCATCTCAAAGAGCTTCAATCGGCAAATTTGGGTTACATCTCCTTCTCATGATGGTTCGTTCTATCAAGACATGGGTTGATTCCTATCAACATCCCATTTATATAGAATATATATATATATATATATATATATATAGCTTTTATATATGTCTCAAGACTTTTTGATGGTTTTAGTCTCGATTGTTGATGTTGCCTAGCTCTCAAAGATCCGGCTTTGTATTCATAACAAAAAATAAAAAATGCTAGATGCCCTAGAAATGTATAAAGATCATATATATTCATATCCTCAAGATGTTTTTAGAGTATATCTCAAATTCTAATGTCATGTTTGCACATAAGTAATGCCTTATCGATATCGTCGCAAGTGTATTATACGATATTAACTTAAAACAATACAAATCCCCAGTGAACTAATAAACACTGTCTGTCTTGATTCTTTGGACTTTGAAGTAAAGTACAGTCAGTACACTCGGTCTTGGGGGTGTTTTACCTCATTGGATACATCAGTTTTTTTCAACACATTCAGGTAAATGGTTTGGATCTATGTTTATTTACATGTTCGAAAATTGGCTTAGCCATATTGAGAAAAAATCTAAGCAAAAACCCTAAAATGAGGATCCAGTGTTATAGTATGATCCAGAAATGGAATCTTCATGTGTGTTGGGATTTTATAAGACTGTTTTTTACTCCCGTGTAATCGCTACGTTTAAGAAACTGATGCAAATGAAAAAGCATAAATTTGTTGCCGTTGGCAGTTAATGCTCTAATAAATTGGCTGGCAAAAAAAAAGTAACATAAAAATTGATGCACCAGCCGGGAATCGAACCCGGGTCTGTACCGTGGCAGGGTACTATTCTACCACTAGACCACTGGTGCTTGTTGAAGTTGTTGTTTTTAAATCTTTTACATAATATTATACGCTTATTTCCGTGAGATTCAACCAAAAGAAATAAAGAATGATCAAAAATCAAGTAGCAAATTGTATTAGCCGAAGAAACGAACATTGTTTTTGTACGCATTAAACACAGAGAAGTAGAACCTAACATATCTTGACGACCCTTAAACAGTTATATCAGCATCTAATCATGAAAACAAAACTATAACTGGAGTCTGAACTAACTGTAAACACTAAAACAATTGCCCTTTGGGACAACAATGGAGTAAAGAGATTAGCAGCACTCCAAAAATATCTGGTGAAGTGATCCCAAACGAAGTTTCATCATCAAAAGTAGTCTTCAAAGCCCCCTTCCTTCTTACTGTCAAAGTTCTCTGTTCCTGCAATATTTATTGTTCTACAACATAAGAAAGGGTGATTCCATTAACAATGTATACCTCCTGCAAACTGTTTATTATTATACTAAGGACTTAAGGTGAATAAAAGTAGCCAAGCGTTTTGACTTGGAAACACAATCCAGTTTGTTGTGTATTCCATAATGTACTCTATAGGAAAATAATGGGATTTTTAGTGCTATTACCACTGACCTTTGGCCTCTGTGGTTGATAGATCTTGAACAATGACTTGCAACTGATTTGGATTTTCTGCAGAAGAAGGAGATGGCGCTGGAAATGTGAAATCAGAATCAGTTGATGAAGCTTCAGAGTTCTCAGAGCTGTCAGCAAGATCATCACGCACAACTGGCGTTGAAGCCATCGTTGAAGACATAGAAGGAGATCTCAGGATGGACTTCAGTTGCGAGAATTGGTCTGACATAGAATATAACAACCTGGAATACACTAAACAAGGCTTAGCATCAGGAAGTGTACTGCACTTTTGTGTTTATTTACTGATGCACCATCTAGTAATACCTATTCAAAGAGTCTTGTAGTTGGTAAACTCTTCTTTCTGTTTCTTCCAATCTTTTGCGTCTTCTCTCACCAAGTTCTCGTGCTTCATCGCATTTTCTTTCGGAAATGTCAGCTCTTTGTTTCTCAACTACCAACAAGGCCTGAAGAGTAAAAAATTTTCAACATCTGGAGATAAATGGCACGCCATATCTAGAAGCTGTTCAAAATGTTGTGGGGAATAGAAACATTACCTTCAACATCTCAACTTCGGCAGTGAGGGACTCGATTTCTGTATCACGGAAAGGATTCGTTATGTGGCTTACATCAGAAAAATTGTTGAAAGGGTTCTCTGAATCGAGAATAAATGACTTTTCAATTCCATTATCTGCTTGGATGGTATGTTCTGTCTGTCGTTCATGTCCTTTCTCTTCATCACTACTATGCTCTGAATGTGTTACAAATGACTTTTCAATTGCATTGTCTGCTTGGATGGAATGTTTTGTCTGTTGTTCATGTCCTATGTCTTCATCATCGCTATGCTCTGAATGCATTACAAATGACTTTTCAATTGCATTGTCTGCTTGGATGGAATGTTTTGTCTGCTGTTCATGTCCTATCTCTTCCTCATCGCTATGCTCTGAATGCGTTACAAAGGACCTGTCAAATGCTTCTTCCGCTAGATTGGAAAGTTCCACATCTCTTTCATGGTCTGTCTCTTTCTTTTTCTCAGCCTACACGCATTTATATCAATACATCTTCCTCTAATGAGGAGAGCCATGTTCTACTCTATATCAAAACACTTGACTACTCAAATAAGCTGCATGATTGTTCTAGAATACCTGATTTGACTGTCCCAACTGTTTTCTCGCAATTCTTCCTCTGAGTTTACTTTGATAAACAAGAGAAGCTTTTTTCAATTTCTTGTAGTCAGTTATAGCACTATAACCACGCCAGTAAGCCTGCAAGTTTCTTAGAGTTATTACTCATTTCTATCTTTGGAGATAGAATGATTCCATAACTATGGAAAAAAATAACGAGAAAAGGACCTGAATCACAGTGGCTGCCTTAGACTTCAATTTATAATGGAACTCATGGCGTGCAACCATTGTGCGGACTCCACTTTGCAATGTAACTGCCGAAGATTTGGTCTGTCCATAATCTTTAATTGCAATCTGTCTACGTAAGTTTTTCTGAATCTTGATGGCAGCTTCCTCCCTTCTCATGTATCTTGATATTTTTCTTGCAAGATTTGCTAGAAAAATATGAAAAGAGAGACTTTATCAGCCTTCCTGACATGTCAATGAAACCGTAACGCCAAAAGAAAAGCTAAGGAAATCACCTCTCCAATTGGCTTGTATATTAACTGAAGCCCTCCGCAAGAGGACATATCGTTCTCTTGTGAGACGGGTTCTAACCTGCCCTTGAATCATCTTTGCTGCTTCACCTAGGACTTTCGTTCTGTGTGCATCTAGCTCCGCCATCTGACCAGCTCTCAGAAAAACTTTACTTTTTCCAATCTGCAAATTAGATATCATATCGGCACGCATCACTTGGAATGGGATTCCTTTTATAATTAGTGAACTTACTTGGAAGCCTGTAAGCCCCTTTTTGTCCAAAATCCACTTGCATGCAACACCTGCTTCATACCTGCTTATAGTGTAAGGTTAAGAAACTGAGATAACAAACTCCAGGAGCAATAAGGCAGACAAGTGAAGAAGAAAGTTCAAATGATACATACTCTCCTTTCAGAATCTCCGGTGCAAGAATGATAAATCGTTTCAAGAATTCAATGAAAGTCCTATTTGTTGGATATCCAGCGCATTTCACTCTGATAGCCTCAAGAACACCCTGCATAAGACAAAGATCATATAAGACCTCCTCAAGACATCGAAACATGATAATTATGAACAATCAAAATGAAACACTGACCCCAGAGCGTAACTGATGCAAGACATTGGCATTGTCAAACACTGTTGGCTGCAACAAATTGTTTGGCTTAACACATCTGATGTAGTGCGGTTCCGTAAGATTCAGCGTCTCCATCAGCTGTTGCAATTGTAGCTGCACGCACCAATTAGTTGAACATGTCAGCCCATACAGATGATGAGTGAGTGTGGCATCAAAAGTTCAACCTTATTTGTTAAAAAGTCTCATATGGAATTGCAGGAACGTCACCTTGAAACGAGCGCCAATGGAAGAAAACTTAGATTTGCTACTCGCTTTAGGAAGAGGAGGAAAAAGGTCTGACACAAAAGAACATTTGGAAGCATTTAACAAATCCTGATGCTCGGCAACTACGTAGTCTTTGTTTTTGTCTAAAAACTGATCGGACTGGTACTGAACCTGAAAAAATAACATGGGAAATACACCTTAAAGATCGTAATAATATCTCTTTTAATTCAATTCTGAAAGAAGCAGAGTGTGAAAATGCAGCTTACCTCCCCTGCATAATGAACTAAGGTAAAATCTGATCGAGTTAATTTTGGTTTTATGAAGCGCTTATGATTCTTGAACGTTTGATACAGCTTCTCAGAAAATGTTTCAGGAGTTGATTTGGGTAGCATGCTGCAGAAGGAATAAACATTTACATAACTATAGTTGTTTGAGACGAGAACACAAAACCACAGCTGCAGGTAGAGAAATTAATATTATACCATGCTTCATCTAGAAGAGCAATAATACCACCGTGCTTCTGAAAAAGATTAAACTCAAAGTTTTAGAAAATAAAAATGCAGCAAGCATGTGTTTTCAAGTCAGAACAAGGCATAGTGATATGGGACACTTGAGCATATATGAAAATAGATAGAACTCTTGCATGCTTTCATGAATCTTGAGCATAATGGACTCTAGATGAAAGCCGGAATCATATCTAAAAGTGATGTCTACTGTCAAGTCATGAATCTGTCTTTATACGAGGAGAGAAACAGATAAATGGATATAACAAACCTTTTCAATCAGATCCACGACATCTTTGTTATCAACAAACTCCACATAACTCCAATCTATTTCTTCTTTCTCATATTCACTTTGTTCCATTTTGAATACGTGCTGTACAATATTCATGACTTTCAGATTAATGAACAGAATCTTGAGCCAAAATCAGCAGCCATAACCTATGACTGACCTCATACCTGGTTGAAATGCTGTTGCAGCTTTTCATTCGTGAAATTAATGCAGAATTGTTCAAAACTGCAAGAAAAATATAAACAAGTCAGTGAACAACTGAAGTAGAGGTTAGATTAGGTGATGTATATATATATATATATATATATATATATATCACTTAAGTCCTGGAAACTTATACAAAGACATCATTTCCTAAGATCACAATTTTGGTGTAGATAGTGATTTGATCATAGCTAAGCTCAGAGTGTTTAAGCAATCAAGATTATCACCCCCTTTAGAGTGGGTCGTGTATGCTATGGGCCATCACCTGTTGGTTTTGAAGCTCTCAAAACCATAAATGTCAAGGACACCGATCAAGCGCCTAGAGTTAGAATCTTGTCCGATAGAAATATTTATTTTGTTTACCAACCTGGAAGATAATAATGAGTACTGACTTAGCAGATCTCACACTCAGTGGCATGTGAAAAAACATGGATATTTAAACATTGATATAGAAAATTACCAATCAAAGAGTCTAGAGTATATAGTCTTTGCTAAACCATCTCTACTAACGGCAGCACCAAGAGGATCAAGACTTCTTTTGATAACTTCTTCTGGGGTTACCATTATACGCTTACACAGAGCATCTTCTAAGGAATGGGAATCACACCTAAAACAACAAGTTTTGATTACATGCAGTACAGGAATCAGAATTTAGATGGAAAAGTAGACGAGGGATACAATACATGAGCAGTTCTGATGTCATTTGGAGATGAAACTTTGACTGTTCATCTTTTAGGGATGATGAATCAGCATCTTCTCCCTTGCAAAATTCAATATTTCCAAGATGGAGAATGGCAGCCACAATTCTGAAAATTGCATCCTGAAGAGAGAAAAGAAGATAAGTCATTTCCTATATAGCAATCAACAGGTGATAGACAAATTGCAAAGAAGGAATTGCAAACCTGTTCTGTTTCACTTATTCCAACTACATCCATAGCTTTTCTAGTAGCAATATACTCCTCTGCATCATTTACACCATCAAGTTCATAACAGCTAGACTGATTAAGATAGCGAAATGACTTAGGGTTCCCCAATTTAAATCTCTCAACATCCTGCAAAATTTGATATCATTTATCACTTCAAAGATTCATCCTAGTATAAGTAAGGTCAGCTTAGATAACCTACCTCTGGAGGAGCAGCACACAGGAGGTAAAAGCAGTGGTAATTACGCTCAGGGTCTGAAACTTGGCAAACACGAGATCTCTCCAAAAGGTAGGTTCTGATGGCTGCCCCAGATATTCGACCCACATCATCAAACTGAATCTCCACAAATTTCCCAAAACGACTGCAACAAGAAAAAAACATCAGTATCCACTAACGGCAGGTCGAAGCACTGCATAATCAAATGGAAGCATTATCTATACCTGGAATTGTTGTTCTTAACAGTCTTCGCATTTCCAAATGCCTCGAGAACAGGATTTGACTGTAACATGATCCAATTGGCATAAAGAATGAGATATAAAACCAAAAGAAGAGACTCAAGTGGTATCACATAATGAGCAAGGTCCCAACCTAAGTATGGCAATGCAGGAATATAACTCAAGACTGCATACTCAAGAAAGCCTCATAAACAAACAGGTATTTTCTAAAGCAGGTAAAGGGGAAAAGGTCTTCGACATAGCCTTGAAATTTCAAATATCATCCTACAACAGTGTAGGAGACTGTAGTTTATTAAAAAAAAATCATCACAGCTTACTTCTAAAACTTGGTTTTCAACCGTTCTTCCTCCACCTGCAGTATGCCCTCCAAAGTATGCAAGATAACGCATGAGCATCTTAGTCGTCTCCGTCTTTCCAGACCCACTTTCACCACTGACCAATATACATTTATTCCTGTCCTCATTGATCATTTCCCTGTT
Source organism: Hirschfeldia incana (assembly GCA_026261945.1). Classification (NCBI taxonomy): domain Eukaryota; kingdom Viridiplantae; phylum Streptophyta; class Magnoliopsida; order Brassicales; family Brassicaceae; genus Hirschfeldia; species Hirschfeldia incana. The sequence goes on from JABCMI010000120.1 coordinate 387,090, forward strand.
GAAAAATTTCTCAAACTAATAAATAAAACACTTCTGCCCACTTTTATATAAAACAACGACACAAACGAACAATTAAAGAGCTCATAACCAACCTATATGCAATGCCACCAATTGCAAAAACATGAGGACTCAATTCTTTGAAGGAGGCTTCCTTGTACTTCTCCATAACCTCGGCATCATAGAGATGAGGGAGTCCTTGAAAGGGATTGACAGCAATAAGAATGTTTCCTGTATAAGTCTGTCATGATGTCAAAATATTATAACAGACTCGCCTATTACTGCATTGACTACATGTTTTTACGAAGGACCATAATAAAACAAATATTTGGTATGCGACCAGAAATGAAACAGCCTTACATAAATTTCATTCAGCCCATATCTGGTGGCCAAGTTGTGGAGAACTGCAGGCTCATGGAGATAAGATAACCGCGTCATGTCCTCTACTCCCTCTGACGGAGCTTCAGCGTCTTTTGGATAGAGTTTTGATAGGTTAGCAATAACCTAACCAGTAAAGGAAATGTAAATGAATCAGAACCTGAGCATAGCAGCACCAGTTAACTCCAGAAAAATAGCATTAAAAATGACCTAAAGCATAAAGTGGGTTTTGTACCAAAGGGCTAATTAAAAGCAAACCAACACTTTGAGCATATACAACAGTAGCAAAAAAAAAAATGAAAGCATGGTTAAAAGGATGTATTCATGAAGAAATAGTTAGACTTCATACAAGCTTTATCAGGCAGAATAGTATTTGATATATAACCATTACTCCAACATGAGAAAGAAGTGCAAGAAAAAGAACTTTCTCCTTGAAGATCACCAAATGATGAATTCTCAACAACTAGAAGGAATATCAGCTGGAGAAAGAAAGAAGTGTTGAATTATTACCTCTCTACCATCATTGGTTTTAACCTCAGCTTCGTCACCCTTGATATTAAGCACAACCCCATGAACCCATGCCATCTCTGGGTCTTCCACCCAAACATGAGAATCCACCAATATGTTCTCACCCATCCCCCTAAACCAATTCTTCCTATGTGGATGCTAAGTAACTTTGTGATTTCACATGTGGATGTACAGAGCTACCATTCAAAAAAAAAGATATCAACAAACAGCAATCAAACAATGTAATCCAAGGTAAAAAGCTTGAGCAAAATCCCGATCGACAGAGCTAATCAGATTTTTAGAGAAGACGAATTTCAGAAGAAAATTGGATCAGTTTCCGGCGAGGCTCGAGTTTCATGGACGTGGTCGCTTCTTCTTCTTCTTCTTCTTCTGAATCCAAAACGCAAAGGTGAAGAACGATTTTCTCTCTCTCTCATGGCGTGTGATCGAGTGACGCATAAACTCCCCATCGATTTCGCCATTCCTGTGGATACCATTTGTCTTTTGCCTCTCTCTCTTTCCCTCCCATTTTTAGCCGAACAGACTTTCATTCACTTGCTATAACACACAGTTAACACACCCGCATCCTGATGGCTACTACAGGCCTTTGCCACATTTATCTAAAATGAAGAAACAAACCTTACCAAACCGAAATAACCCAAACTAAAACTCAATCATAAACACGCAGATTCAGATAGATCATATGTTTTTGAAATCAGAAATGAACCAAAGTAATTAATTAAAACCGAACACGTTTACCCAATTTTTTTAAAATAGATTATATTTTTTTTAAAAATAATTAAATATGATTTATAAATTGAAATAGTCAAAATTTGAATTATCTAAATATTGTTACTCAAGAGAATATTTAAAATTATCCGAATTACCCAATATTTTATCTGAATCATCAAATATTTAACCAAACTAACCGAATCAAAACCAAAATGTTTATTGTAGAACCGAAAAAAAAACTTGAAAAGCGAAATATTCGAACCGAAACTGAAGATACACACCTAATCACTACCTTACAGACCCAGAATTTCACCCGACCCGCCAAGAAAATTTACAATCTTTCCAAGAAATTATATAATAATAATAAAAATCAAAAATTTCTTGCCGGGCAAGTTGGGTCATCCTTTAGAAAAGGGCTAAAACTAAAAAGCCTAAAAAGCTAAAAACCTCTTTACATGAGATCCCCTCATGAGCAGCAACAGCAGCAACTCGAGGACTCTGTTACAGCAGGGAATGGTCTTTCCACTAGTGAAGCTAGGTTCCCTAGCCTTACGAACCATCTGCAAACCCATCGCCAATCGCCTCAAAAAACAAGCCGGAATCAACCCTGGATTCCGCCAATTCATCGTCAACATTGCCCAGGTTAAAAAAAACAAACAAACCCTAATTCTAAAGTCCAAATCTTTGCGGGGGGTTTATGATCATCGAATCGAATCAAGGGTTTATGTAAAAGATCTTCAAATTGATGATGATTAATGCAATATACTTTTGTGTTGTTTAAATTGGACAGGCGAATCATAGGTTTTCGACGAAGTTGCAAAGACACGCTTCTGGTCGTGTAACTGATGCAGTTATTAGACCTTTGAACGAAGAGAGAGCTGTTCAAGCCGCTGCTGATCTTCTCGGGGAACTCTTTGCCTTCACGGTATCTTAAATTTCTTGTCTTTTGACCGCTAAAGATCATGTCCCTCTAGAATTGTTGTTATGCATTGGTTCTTCGCAATTGCTCTGCATGATGTTCAAAGATCACCATTTACATCAATATTCAATACCCATTACAATCACTTATCTCTTTGTAATTAAACTTTGTTTTCATCCATTGAATTGGTTCTGAAACCAATAAACAGTTGTCTTTCTTCTCTTAAAAGGTTGCAGGGGCTGCTCTTGTTTATGAGGTGCAGAGAAACGCCAGAGGAGAAGCAAGAAAAGAAGAGAAGCGACAAGAAGAACTACAGGTGTGAGCTCATGTTAATAATTGCATCCTCTCTTGTAGTAGAGTTATCCACTGATCTCTTGCCTATTGTTCTCTCTCTATCACTCACTCACTCTGCTCATATTTGTTTACCAGGAGTTCAGACTCAGACATAAGAAGATGGAGAAGGAAGTGGAAGAGATGAATCAAAGGATCTTCATGATCTCTGAAGCTCTTACTAAACAACAACTTGCTGAAGAAGAAGCTCTTTCTAAACAAAGAGCTCTCGCTGCAGAAGAGCTTTCTAAACAAAGGAAGCCTGCAGAAGAGGTTTCTAAACCAAGAGGGCTCGCTTGGCTCTACAGCTTTGTTTACTGTGGGAGTGCTCCGGAGAAGGAGAGCTAAAGATACAAAAACCCTTGGCTTTTCAGCTTTGCTTGTAATATAGTTTCTGTCTTAATTTCTGATATAACCAGATTAGTTTCTTGCGGAAGAGTAAGACATATGTGTTTATTCACGCTTCCAACAACTATCTCATAAACACGTCCTTGATTATGACTTGGTCAATAACTTTTTCTCACTATGAAGACCTTTATATAGGACCCATTATCAACACTGTTGTATATTTTCTTTTCGTTTTTAAATGGAGTTATTGGTTTATTGATTTCAAATTTCAATAGGCTTGGTTTATAAATTCGTTACTCATTTCAAATCGATATTAAAATAATTTGTTACTTCTTTTATGATTTATAAATCTAACTCAAACTGTGTGTTACTTAATTGTAAACTTAAAAGGAAATTTTATTGTTCACGATAAATATTTTAAAAACTTTATATTTTCTACTATATTTCTTAACTTTTAGCTTGTTATCAGCAATGTTAAATAAATTTAATTATTATTTTGATACTTCCTATGTAAAATACGAAAAGAAATATTTTAGTATATTTTCAAATGTGATTTCGTCTTCAATTGATATATATATATATATATATATATATAAATTATATATTAAAACCAATTAAATATTAATCCATAGTTCATACTTCATTCAAGGTCGACTCAGTATAGTCTGGTGACCTAGGAAGTGGTAAAAATATTGTTTTTTCCTTCTTAATATGTTGTTTTATGTGAAGTTACATATATATAATTTACAAAGGAAAATAAAAAGCTGATGTTAAAAAAATGGAAAAAGAGTACAATAGTTTTAAGCGAAAGTCTGTAAAGTGAAATAAAAAAACCCTAGTCCCGTAGACTATATTTGAGAAGTGATTTTTCAAAAAAAGGTGACATGGAAGTCCACATGTCGATCAATCACACTACTTACCATATAATTATTTTTTTTCATAAGTTCTTACCATATAATCTTACCAATGTTACCATAATTTAATTAATACAATCCTATGTGTCTAACCATTCCCTAATAACCAATTCGGATAACCATTTCCTAATAACCAATTCGGTAAACCTTCCCTAATAACCAATTCGTTAAACCATCAAATACGATAAACCCTAAACCTTAATTATTCTGACCAAATAGGTCTAATAAAATTGTTTATAAGGTTGCATCTATTTCTAATCATTATCATTATTTCTTATCATTCTAAACTTCTTCCCTAAGTTCTTCTTCCACTCTATTCCATGAGGTCTTCCAAATATACATGACCAAGAAATGGAAAGGTATAATGATTCCTTTAGAGATGACATGTCTAGGGGATTATAATCCGGTCATGCGTTTAGTGAGATTGATCGTTTTAAAATCTATTATGTTGTGCAGGATTTAGGCAAATGGAATAATAGGTGGTCAGAATTGTTCTCTCTTGATGTAAGTCGTATGAATATCATATTATTCACATGATATTCACAATCTTATTATTTCACCATCTTATTACGAGCTCAATTTTTTTCAGGGATCGAAGTGCTATGAATATCATAGTATTGACACCAGGAACGAAAATTATGTCAATATCCTAGATCGTCAAGAAAAATCGAATATGTTGGAATGGATAGAGAATAACAAGTCAAAGGGGACACTATGTGCAAGCAGCTTTGTTTGGGATCCACAATCTGAAAAGTGGAAAGCTAAACTTTAAATCAATCGACATATATTCTTCTTAGTTATGAAATGTTTTATTTGTTTTGTTATCAATTCTTCATTGTAATGGATAGATTTTATGTTAAGTTTTAAAAAAAAATGGTTTTGATTGTTTTTATATTAAGTTTAAAATATAGATCCAGATTGGTTTTGTTTGTTTTTATTTTGGAATTATTTTCTTCTCAATATATGGTTTTTGTAAATGTGGTTCATTTACAAAAACCGAAATGGTTAGACAATTAATCGAAATGGTTAGACAATTCATGATCATTGACTTGAGTGAAGAAAATCTAAATTTTGTATAATGAATACGTAATTATATATATATATATATATATATTATAAATTTTGTATATTCATTATACATAATTATATTTATTTTGTTAAAATAATATAATGCGTAATTATATTCATTTTGTTAAATTTTGTATAATGAATATGTAATTATATATATATATATATATATATATTATAAACGTGATGGTCAAGTAGATATTTTTTCATAAATGTACACATAATAATAGGAAATTTAATTAAAAGATTAAGTATCATATATGAGAAACGTGATGGTCAAGGAGATAATAACATGTAATGGATTTTTAATGGCATAAATTGATTGAACAAATCGAATTAACTATAGATTCATATATGTTAAATATAATAATAGGAAATAGTTTTAAAAGTTAGATTATGATTAAGGAGATTGACAACTTAATAGTAAGATATGAATCACATTAAAAGTTAGATTATGATTAAGGAGATTGACAACTTAATAGTAAGATATGAATCACATTAAAAATTAGATTATGATTAAGGAGATTGACAACTTAATAGTAAGATACTCATCACATTTACCTTGATTAAGAAGTCAAAATGAATACGTAAAGTTTAAATTAAGAAAGTAAAATATATTTTGCTTGGTCAACAATTTGTTAAATTTTGTTTACAAAAAAAACAATTTGTTAAATTTATGGAATCTTGAATTAATTACATGTCAAATGCTTTATTCAACTAAATTTTAGTTTAGTAAGATCTATATTAATAACTGTAAGATATACAATAATGAATATGCACATTACGTTTATTAAATGTGCATATCCCTTATTATTAAATTTTAGTTTAGTAAGATCTATATTAATAACTGTAAGATATACAATAAGGGATATCCATATTAATAGCTGTAAGATATACTATAAGAGATATGCACATTTAATATGATGAATATATACACATTAAGAGATGTAATAATAACTAGATCTTAACCCGCCCAACTTGGCGGGTCTTTTTTATGATATATATAAAATTATGAAAAAAAAAGATTAGTGAGTACAACTTATACTACTTTAGTTTATTGTCGTAAATAATGATCTGCGTATCCACGTGGATATTGAACGGGTATTTTTCTTATGATATATAAATATTTCAGAACTTTAAATTAATTGAACAAAATTGTATTGCCTTTGTTTATTTTATAAACTTTGTATTTCGTAATTGTATTGTGTAATCACGAACTTCCTTGAAATATTAAGAGAAAACGAAAAAATATATTGAATGTGTCTGATAACTTATTTATACAGAACTCATAATGGTTTTAAATCTTACCATGCGTATTAAATGTGTATTTATTTAATTTCAAATATTTGAGAAATACAAAATTATAAGGAAATGAAAAAAAATTGTAAATCACATTTGGTTACCACGGTCTCTCCTCAAAAAATCAACTTGTATTGATGCGCAGTTGGTCGATATTGTCCAGAAGCAGCCGCAACTTTAAAAGTGTCGATAGTCTTCCACTCTCCAACTGGTAAATCAAGTTGCATACGATAAATTTGATTCATTTGGCACGCATCTGCAATCTTACACCCTATAAAACAGAAAAAGAAACAGATTTATAAAACAATAGAACAGAAAAAAAACTTATAAAAGCTGAAATAAACGAAAAGTACAGATTAACTCGAATTTTTCTATATTTTTCTGTTTATAGTTAATATATTATTATATAATAATGTTACTTCATTATTTAATCCCCGACTGATCCTATATTAGTTGTCGACGTTAAACTATTTCTTATAAATTGATTTTTTAGTTACTATGATATTTATTAATAGTTAGTTTTTGAACGAATGATGGAATAATATATTTCCACATAAGGAATGTTAATATAGATGAAGCCAATTATTAGTTACTATATTTATTGAGATTGATTAATTGCTATAATCACTGAGTATTGTTACCATTTAAAATGTTTTTGAATTATATCATGATAAAATCTCGGTAGATACATCTAATTGATACGATCAAAATCGGTAGAAACTAAACCAAATCGTTTAAGATACGAATATTCGATTGATATGTTTTTATGGAAAATGATTTTAATAATATTTAATGTTAAAATATTGGTAAATTTAAAAATATTTTATGTGAGAATATTTAGGAATAAATAACTGACCAGTAAAGATATGGCAATTAAGTATTTTTTAAACTCGTGGGGATCAAGTGATAATATTTTTAAATCAGAAGATCTACACGAAACATTTGATAAATATTTGATAAATAATTATGATGATAATTATATTATATGTGAGAATAATTATATTATTTGACAAAATTCGATAAATATTTGATAAATAATTATGATGATAATTATTATGTATATATTTGATAAATAATTATATGGCAATTAAGTAGTTATTATGACGATAATAACATCTAATTAAATATGTGAGAATAATAAATAATTAGTTACAACATATATGTGAGAATAATAAATATTTATGATGATAATACAATCATACATAAGCCCACTTGTTTTGTCTATAAATTTTCAAGCCCATTCGTGGTAATAATCAAGTAGGAACAGGCCCATTCATAAACATGTGTTATTATTTTATCCAAGTTTCCAAACATGTTTTATTTTTTTTACTACTATCTCTATAACCAAACAAAAGCTTAAAGTACTTCTACTTTAATAAGATAGATAAGGAAAGAATAATTTATATATGAGAACCAATCTTTAACTATGCATAAGATATTTGATTCTCATATATACATATCTTTCTTGGTGCACTCCGATAAACTATTATAATGTATCAGTAAATCATATATCACTAACTAAATAATATATATATCTCAAAAACAAAAAATAAATATTATATTTAAAACTATTATTTCTGCGCATAGCGCAGGAAAACACCTAGTTCTCTTATAAACTAGCCACCTCTCGCCTTCTTCTAATTAATTCATTGGGAGATGATGACAAGAAAATCATTGAGATTGCTCAATCTACCATGTGATTTGGTAATTGAGATACTTTCTAGAGTTCCAGCCAGATCGCTGAGACAATTAGGCTTTACTTGCAAGCGATTGAACACTTTACTCAAAGATGATGATTTCATCAAAAAGCACCTGGATAAAGCAGCAAAGCAGTGTATGGTCCTTATGTTGAGTGATTCAAAAGTTTATTCAATGACGGTAGACCACGACGGAGTTTACGACGACAACGTTGTTGATCCAGAAACGTTGCTGAACCTCAATGATTTCCATGATTCTCAACAGATTGAGATACAGAAAATATTTCACTGCAACGGGTTATTGTTATGCCCCACCAGGAACTTTAGACTCGTGGTTTGGAACCCTTGTACTGGGCAAAGCAGGTGGATCCCAGACAGTGGTCTTTACAAGGGTAACTCTGAGTTTGTTCTTGGATACGAAAATAACAAGTCTTGCCAAACCTATAAAATCTTGAGGGTCAGCTGGGATAGGTGTGGCTTTGAACATCAAGTTGTTGACTATGGAATCTATGATTTTAAGTCTCATTCGTGGAGGGATCTTAACGGCGGGGTTCCCAGAAAATGCACCATAGTATCAAAGGGAGTGTCTCTGAAGGGTAATATTTATTGGATTGCCAATAAAAAATATGAAGAAAATCTCTTACTTAGTTTCGATTTTTCAACAGAAAAGTTTAGGTCTATTCCTTTGCCAAGTGTTGATTATTATTGTGTTCCTACAGCTCTCTCAGTTGTTAGAGAAGAACGACTATCAGTATTATATAGCAGAGATAGCAGCTTTTATGATCCACTAAAGATTGAGATATGGATGACGACACATGATAAGATTGATCAGACCAAAGACTTGTCGTGGAGCAAGTTTTTATCAGTGGAGCTAGATGATATAAATCCTCATCATAAAGGTTTTTTAAGTAGCACAACTTTCTTTATCGACGAGAAGAAGAAAGTGGCTGTGTTATGCGATCTGGAATATAAACATAAGTGGAACAGGGACATGGTATATATTTTTGGAGAGGATAATGGGTTCATGAAAATACCCGTAGGAGAATATAAATGGCTGATAATGAGGCCACTTGTTTACAATTATGTCCCAAGCTTGGTTCAAATCCAGCAGGGAACTGAGTAAATGACACGAGGACGAGGACGCAAAGGAAACAAACGGCATTACTGCTTATAAACAAGCGTGATTTCTTGCATGCCCATTTTTTTCTATTTGATTTGGTCTTTCTTCTTTTGAAGTGAATGTTTTTTGGTTAATCAATTGTTAGAAGAATTGCTGGGAATCTTTACATATCTTTTTATTTGGTTGGGAGATAATACTAACTTTACAGCTTTACTTACTTGCATAAACCAGAGTGATTGTTTTAGCCTTTTACAATCTGATTTACAGGTGAAGTTGATCGACAGTTTGCCCAATAAGAAAGGGATGATGGTTCAATGTTATATAATTGTGTTCCGTTCCATGGAACGCTCTATTACAGACGAAGAAGTCAATGTTCTGCATGAAATCATTAGTACCTCAAGAGCTCATTCGCTGGTTGAGTACGGCGGTCATCAACATGTTTCAGTTCTTATCATGCTTCACAATCATCTGAATGATGTTTTGGGGGAAGGAGACATACAAAATCCATTAGCTTGAATGTTATGACATTGCTTCAAAACTTTTCCAAGGCTATAATGTTTTTTTGAGGTCCAGTATACTGAAATATCAACTTCTGCATTAAAAAGGAAGAAGTTTTTGACCGGTGAAAACCATATTTTGGCTACTTGTCATCATCAAGAATTGAAGCTTTTGGAACTATAAGTTGTTCTAAATAAAGCTTCGCATAGAGAAGCAACCCAGTTAACAATCAGTTAAAGAGCAACCACAAGACAAGCCATCTGATAACATGAATGCCTGAATGCAAATTGATAGTTGAAGTACTACGAAAACATTTAAACATGGCTTTAGTAGTCCAACTATGGCCCAGATTATTGGGTCGGGTCATTGCATTTGCTATCATCGCAAATTAATGACTATGCAACAAATGTTTAGCTCTAAGAATACTTCACTTGTGATTTTATGTAAATTATGTTATTTTAGTTAGATTCGAAATCCAAAATTTTTTGGTGTAGAAACATTTAATTAATCAAACAACTGGACTAAGGGTGCTGTCGTTTGTTGTTCAGGAATCGAATATCATAAAATGATATGAATTCCCAATTTTTAGGTAAAATTTATTTTATCTAATTTCCATTATCTTCATAAAGCTTAACTTTTCCCGACCAGGTCAAATTGTGCCACGTTACTTATGATCTCCCATCTTATTGTATACTGTATATGAAACATTGATGTTTAAGGTTATTTACGCATATTAAAAGAAAATATTTATTTTTGCTTATTACATTTTGATTTTTAGTTTAATTAGTTTATTTTTTATATATGATTGTTAATAAAATTCATTACTTACATTTTTAAATTTTAATTTATATTTTACTTTTCAACCAAAATAGATTAAAACATCAATCTTTTGTATAATAAAAACAAAAGTAAAACATGAATCATCTGTATACGAAATCAGTAATATTTATCACTAGATGATTGCCCGCACACCTGTGCGGATTAACAAATATCTAACTAATTCAAAATTTCATACAATATTTCCAATTTAAATGATTCAGTTAGTTTCAGTTATTAAATAATCAAAAGATATAATTTATTTTTTATTACAATGCAACATAGATTAGTTTGATACATACAAACTTTTTTATTTATTCTATCATCAAACCATACATGTAAAATGTATTATCATCATAATAAACTAATAAATATTTATCAATAGTTTAAAATAACATAAAAGACAAATATATGAAACCTATGAAATCAAATCCCTCTTCATTAAGGTCTTATTTACATTTTGTATGAATTTCCTTTTCATTAGAGTTGATGGTGACACATGTTAACAAAATCTACAATAAATAGAAACATGCTTTTATTTTACTAAAAAAATATACACTAAAAGTAATAAGTCTTAAAAACTGATTTTTTATATTTTTTTAACGGCGATAGATTTTATTATTTGGAATCATGTGTTTTGATTGGTAAGATAATTTTGTGACCTAAATAAGCACGCTTCTTTTCACATAAAAAAATAAAACGTTTTAATATTAGTAAAGTAAACATTAGATGAAAAATATAAAATTATTGCTAAAATTTGATAATATTTGTTAATAGTAATATCCCTGAATATAATGAAATATTTATTAATTGATCACTAAAAATGTTTTAAAAAATAAAAAATTCGAAAACTTAGTTATTAAAACTAATGACTCAACCTAAGTAATAAAATATGACAAACAATTTTTTTAAAATAATAAAACATGATAAATAACTTAAAATCATGGAGAATATGACAAGTAAGCAAAAATAAAATTATCAAAACCTATTTAAAAATATGACAAGTAAATAAAATTATCAATTAACATGACAAATAAGTAAATAACCTAAATTATGGAGAATGTGACAAATAAACAAACCGAAACTATTAAAAATATAACAAATAAGTAAATTACCTAAAATTGTGTAAACAAAGAAAATTGATTAATTATATATATAGCTAATGAGTTGGTATAATAATAGAGCCAGTATAATTAATATTATCCTTAACCTAACGTATATATATATGGTTTTTATTGTCGGTATAGTTAAAATTAATTAAATATTCAATGAATCTATGCTTTTGGTCAAACATATATCTTATCTTAGGTTTATATTAATTTATAATTTGCAATAACCAATTAAATTATTAAGTCATATCACTTCATTAATATATAATATCATTGCAGGTTTATACTAATTTGTAATTGACAATAACCAACTAATAATATTTAAAAGATAAGTTTACAATATAACAAATAAGTAAAATTGCTAACTAAAACATAGTAAATATGTAAAACTAATAATAAAATTATTGACAATATTGACAAATTAGCAAAAACCTAAAATTATGAAGAAGCTGACACATAAGCCAAAATTATCATTAACCTAACGTATATATATGATTTTCATTGTCGGTATAGTTAAAATTAATCAATTATTCAATGAATCTATGCTTTTGGTCAAACATATATCTTATCTTAGGTTTATATTAATTTATAATTTGCAATAACCAATTAAATTATTAAGTCATATCACTTCATAAATATATAATACCATTGCAGGTTTATACTAATTTGTACTTAACAATAACCATCTAATATATTTTAAAAATAAAAGATAATTGTACAATATAACAAATAAGTAAAATTATTAACTGAAACATAGTAAATATGTAAAACTAATAATAAAATTATTGACAATATTGACAAATAAGCAAACTTAAAATTATGGAGAAGCTGACACATAAGACAAATAATTTCGTAAATAATAGTATAGATAGATAGATATACTTAAACTGCCTTTTGTTATAATTCATTCAATCAAGCTTTTTCAATTCACAAAAACACGGTAACATGCATAATCATTAGTCACCACTTGAACATACTAAAATTCGATGTTTTTTTGTCATTTTCCATTTGTTTGAACGCCAATTTTATTAAGATATCAGTTAAGAAATAACTATATAGCTATGAAACTAAATTTGATATATATGTTGATAACTTGATATCATGATAAATTGGTGCGATCGAGGCAAAGCAGAACAGTATTATAAAAGATGTGGTTGTTTCCCAATAGTTGCTACCATATATCGTTTTTTAACCGGTGGTAGTAGCTTAGTGGCGCTTGAGGAAAATAAAAACTCAATACGGCGAATCTGGGTTCAAACCCCACCGGCCACACGGATATGGGCTATTGTTTTCGGCTCATTTGAATGCCCAGGAGAGAGTCTATCCGTGGGCTGTACCTCCACCCGAGGATTGGGTCTGTGTCATCATTGACCCGGATTTAATCATTTATTTAAAAAAAAAATATATATCGTTTTTGATGTAAGATATAATTAAGTTGCGTACAAACAGGTCATATGAATCGCACATCAATCCATATAATCATTATATTATATAGTTTTTTCTGAACAATATTATATTCTAAATTTTATGATTTGGGAATAAATTAATAGATTTTGGATTGGGAGAATTTGATTTGTGACACAGTATATGACAGTGAAAACATGTACGAATCGTTACGGAAAATCGTTGGATGAAGCCTTAAGCCTATACTCTGTCACATTTGATTTGTCTTGTCAATATTCCGATTCTCAATGCTCAATCATCTTACTGGTCTCAAGATATTAATTATTATAAGCTAAATGCATATTTGAAAACTGTGCACGCATCTCCATATTTCTCCACAATACTTGGACATATATAAACACATTATATTATTCTTTCATATCCGACCATTTTATTTTTAAAACTTGATTCAGCTTATATTTTTTTTCTAAATGAATGTGCATAACTCATTTGATTAAAGATTGATTTCACAGAGTGTTAACCTTTCGTTTTCAACTTCGGTTGGGTGGGAGGGGGGGGGGGGGAGGGGGGGGGGGTCATTATTTTACCCTTTTTTTTACCAAAAAAAAATTAAAGTCAGCTAATGCTATTAAAATCACAAATACGAATGTTCAGGGAAATATAAATGCACTTTAGATCAAAAATAGGTTAAGGAACGAACACAGTATGCATTTATATATGCATGTAATGTAGAAACAATAGAGATGTGCATATATATACATTATTACTTTCTTCACAAATATACATATTACACTATTATATTAATTTGTGTATATATATATATACAAACAATGGAGATGTGCATTCCTTCTCCATTACACTAATACACATGCACATGTGAAGCAAATTGGGTGGACTGAGAATGAGAGGAGAAGCACATGGAATCACACTTGCATGAACATGTTTGTATTCGCAGGCAAGCAACCACTTTTGCTTTAATAAATTAATGAAGAAGTTGCAAATATCACTACTTCTACAGTCCTACTACATTATTTATCTTTGTAATTTTCACTTATAATTATTATACCGGAAATTATAACTTTTACATGTAAACTTTTCCCATTCAAAAGAGGGTTTTATATGATCAAGTAACCCACTCTCTTGACTCATTATTAATTTAAAACCTTTTTAATTTAAACTTAACCTTTTAGCTCAAATTAATATGATCAGATCAACGTACTTAATTAGTTATTTTTTATATCTCACTGGTTAATCAAATGATCAGCTAGTGAGTGCCGTATAAACTGAACTTTCCACTAATTGATTAGCGAAATATTATCTGAGCAAAAAATAAAAGTTTTCATCTTGATGGTCAAAGCTATTTCAACTTCTGGAACTTCTCGGTAACTGTTGCGGTTGTTGCCGGGCTTGTTGTAGAAATCTGGTGATTGGTCTTACTCTTGTGTAGAAAACTGAAGAGGATATTCCTAGAATACTTTGTCCACAACCACTGATGTTTGGGTTGTTTTGAGTAAAGATTGTACCAAAGAAAAAAAATAAAAAAAAAAATTGTATGAGATATGAATAGTGAAACATTAAAACAATAGATCGTCGCCTCCATTACACTTCCTCTTACATAATTTTTTTATATATATATGCAGGTATATATTTGATACAAGTATACATCTATATCTAAGGTTTCTATATTAATTCAGTAACAATATGAACAATCCGACATGTATATATCATTAGCTATATATATTAAAGACAGAAGCTTTAAAGCTTGAGAAAGATGATAACTTTGAACTTTCTCTCTTATTTCTCTTCTCGTTTCTTACAATCCATCCTTTACATATATAGGACTCTCTAACCTTATCCTCTCAGTCAAACGTCAACAGGTGACAGCACATGAGCTCAACAATCCAAATCTATTCAAAATGGGAATCTTGTTAGCTGGCGTGATCGTACGAGGAGCACACCTTCTGCTAGCTGTGGAGAGCCGTTGAGCTTTGTCGTCTTTCACTGAGGAAGACACAATACTTGACTGAGTTGTGATTGTGTGGGCTTCGATCTTCGGCCCATCAAATTGTTTCAGAGGCCCATTGTTATTACACCCCCTCAAACTCTGTGGCGGGGGAAGATCGACACTGAGTTTGCTTCTCAAACGGACATAAGAGTCGTGTGGCAAAGACTTCGTAAACACGTCAGCTAACTGCAGAGAAGCTGAGATGTGTCTGACCTCGAGCTTCTTCATTGCCACACGTTCACGAACGTAGTGATAGTCAATCTCGAAGTGCTTTGTCTGCTTGTGAAACATCGGGTTGGCAGTGAGACACACCGCTGAGAGATTATCACACAATAGCAGAGGAGTAGTCTTCGGCTGCAGACCCATTGCAAGAAGAAGATTCTGTAGCCAAGCTAGTTCAGAGGCTGCAATGGACATTGTGCGATATTCTGCTTCCGTTGAAGACTTAGACACCGTTTCATGGCGTTTTGCTGACTAGGAAATGAGGTTCGGTCCAAGGAACGTGCAAAAGCCACCAGTGGAACGCCTAGTATCCTTGCATCCTGCCCAATCATTGTCACTGTAACACATCAAAGTAGAGTGACAGTCGGATTTGATATTGATGCCAAGCTCTGTTGTTCCCTTAACATATCGTAGGATCCTCTTGAGAAGACTGAAGTCTGAGACACTTGGTTGATGCATTTTCTGACATATGTAGTTCACAGAAAACTGCAGATCCGGTCTTGTAAGTGTGAGGTATTGCAACTTGCCTGCTAGACTTCTGAAGTAGGAGGGATCGGAGAAAATTTCTTCCTGACCTTGAACCTTGTCAAGTTTCATGGGTAACGGTGTGGGCATAGGTGAGCAGTCCTCCATTCCTGCTGTAACTAGAAGATCTTGAGCATATTTTGCTTGATTCATGAACAGCCCATCACGATGCCGATGAACTTGAATCCCCAGAAAGTAATGAATGTCGCCCATGTCTTTCATACGGAACACTTCGTTTAGCTTCTTGAGTAGACTCTCAACTAGAGAGTTGTCATTACCAGTCAAGATCATGTCGTCTACATAGAGGAGAAGATACATGACCGTTGACCCGTGATGATACACAAACAAGGAAGGATCAGGGAAGCTACACTTGAATCCAAAATCCAACAGAAAATTGCTGAACTTGTCAAACCAAGCTCTTGGAGCTTGTTTGAGCCCATAAATCGCCTTCTTCAATTTCCAGACATAATCAGGTCTTTCTGGATCAACAAATCCTTGTGGCTGAACCATGTATACTGTCTCTTTCAAGTCCCCATGTAAAAAGGCATTTTGCACATCAAGCTGCCTTATATCCCATTTCTTTGATACAACAACATGAAGGACAGTCCTTATGGTCGCTGTGCGTACTACTGGGCTGAATGTTTCAACAAAATCCACACCTTCTTCTTGTTCATTGCCTCTAGCAACCAAACGTGAACGAAGCTTTAAGTGAGTGCCATCAGCGTTGAGCTTTTCTTTGTGAACCCATTGTGATCTAAGTGGGTTCTGTTATGGACTCGGAGGCACCAGTTCAAATGTTTCTGTCTCCTTCATGTTGTGAATTTCTTCTGCCATTGCTGTGTTCCAACCAGAATCTTGTAGAGCTGCTTTAATGTTCCGCGGACGAGGATAGTTGGACTTCACTGTGAACAAGGCATAACGAGGGTTAGGCTTTCTGATCCCATCTTTAGCCCTTGTTGTCATCGAGTGAGTGGCTGCTGGAACAGGTGCTTGTGCTGTGACTTGAGGTGCCTGAGTGTTCTCAAAATCATCAGCATGATCATGAAGATTTACAGGGTTAGCTGGCGGTTGAACTGTTGAATGGTGAGGTCGAGGAACCTCTTCAGGAACGTCAATCTCAGACTTAGTGCAAGGTTGAGGTTTCAGACTGATAAGACGCCAGGACTGCAGCAGAGGAGAAGCAGTAGCACTATGATAGGTACTGTAAACCTCAGAGTAAGGAAAGCAGGCTTCATCGAAGATTACATGCCGACTGATATAGACTTTTCCAGTAGGAGGAAAGTAACATCTGTATCCTTTATATTTCTCATTGTATCCAAGGAACACACAGGGAAGGGACTTGGGATCCATCTTGTTCATCATGTAGGGTCGGAGATAAGGAAAGCATTTGCAACCAAACACTCGGAGAGATGTGTACACTGGAGGCTTCTGATACAGAGCTTCAAAGGGACTCATGTTACCAGATAGAACCGATGAGGGAAGGAGGTTACCAAGGAAGTTGGTTGTGAAGAAAGCTTCAACCCACAAGTGTTGAGGCACTTTGCTGTTGTACATCATTGTCAAGCCTAACTCCGTGATGTGTCTATGCTTCCTCTCAGACAGACCATTTTGCTGAAGTGTGTGTGGACAAGAGATGAGTTGTTTGATGCCACACGCAGCTAAATGAGTCAGAAACTTTGTACTCACAAATTCTCCTCCTCCATCACATTGAAACTGCAGTATTTTCTTATTAAATTGAGTCTCAACTAGCTTCTGAAAGTTCACAAAGACAGTAAAGAAATCTGACTTCATCTTTAATGGATAAAACCAAGTGAACCGTGAAAAATTGTCTACAAAGATGACATAAAACCGAAACCCTTGGGAAGAAATTATGGGACTAGGCCCCCAAAGGTCACAATGGATCCTCTCAAGAGGTCTCGTAGACACAGAATCAGAAGCTAAAAAAGGGAGTTTGCAGCTTTTTCCTACTTGACAAGCATCACATAACGACTTGTGGCTGTCTTTATTCACTACAATCAACTTGTTCTTGGCTAGGAGTTGAAGAATGTCCTTGTGAGGATGACCCAGCCTTTGATGCCACACCTCAGCACTTGTAACTCTCTGTCTTGATGAGTAGAAAGCCTGAAACCGTGCATCCTTCAACATGTAGAGATCTTTATTTCTTTTGCCCTGAGTGATCACCTGTTTGGTGACCTTGTCCTTAACAAACACAGATTCATCATCAAAGGTGAACTCACATGGATAGTCTTTAGTTAACTTAGACACAGACAACAGAGATCTTGTAATATCAGGGCAGATCAGGACATCTTTAAGAGGGAGAATACCTTGAGGAACATGAAGTGGAATGGAACCGATATGAGTAATGGGCAGGTAGTCTCCATTTCCGACCATCACTTGATCATTACCAAGGTAGGGTTGTGCTGACTGCAACTGAGATGGGTTGTTGGTGATGTGAGCTGAGGCTGCTGAGTCAGGAAACCACTCTTGACCCGTCAACTGAACCTGATCAGACAGCTTCATAGTCGCAAAGGCATTGTGAACAGAATTTGGGGTTTGAAAGGCTTGATCAAAGCGACTGTAACATGTTGCTGCAAAGTGACCATATTTGTTGCAAATCTGACAGGTTGGCTTCGTAGATGAAGACGAGTTTGAACCAGTTCCAGAGAACTGCTGCTGAAAGCCACGGCCACGCGTGGAGTAAGAGTTGGTTCCACGACCACGGCCTCTGTTGTTGTAGCTTCCGCGTCCTCTGTTGTTGTAGTAACCGCGACCAGCATGAAACGCAAGATGAGGATTAACTTCTTGAGGTTGAGCGTAGACTTGAAGCTTGTCATCAAAGTTCACCAACTTAAAGACGGCGTCTTCAAACCTCATGTCAGGAACAGAGTCCACTGAGTGTTCAATCACGGTACAGATGGACTCGTACTCTTTGCCTAACCCACTCAAAGCACCATATATCATCTCTTGCTCAGTGAGTGGGAAGCCGATAGCATCAAGTTGGTCACAGATACTCTTCACTTCACTCAGAAACTCAGACATCGACTTTTGATTCTTCTTGATGCCTTGGAGCTTGCGTTGAAGATCAAGCTTCCTTGTTGCGGAGATGCGGTTGTACTTCTTGCTGAGACTAAACCAAACTTCGTAAGCAGAGTTTAATCCATAAACAGAGCGAAGGGCTTCTTCCGAAAGAGATCCGAAGAGCCAGGCCATGACGAGTTGGTCCTTGCGAACCCACTTCGCGAACTCTGGATTTGCTTGCTCTGTCACCTCGTCGCCGTTACGCACAGTAGTGGTCGGAGACGGACGAACGGTAGCTCCGGTGACGTAGCCGAGGAGCGACTGGCTGCAGAGAAACGACTCGAATTGAGTTTTTCCATAGAAGGTAGTTTGTGGATGAGAGTTTGAGCGTCACACACTGAGATATGGTCAGTGTAGGTGCAGAGAAAGCATCAGAGTCCTCCATGGCTCTGATACCATAAAGACAGAAGCTTTAAAGCTTGAGAAAGATGATAACTTTGAACTTTCTCTCTTATTTCTCTTCTCGTTTCTTACAATCCATCCTTTACATATATAGGACTCTCTAACCTTATCCTCTAAGTCAAACGTCAACAGGTGACAGCACATGAGCTCAACAATCCAAATCTATTCAAAATAGGAATCTTGTTAGCTGGCGTGATCATACGAGGAGCACACCTTCTGCTAGCTGTGGAGAGCCGTTGAGCTTTGTCGTCTTTCACTGAGGAAGACACAATACTTGACTGAGTTGTGATTGTGTGGGCTTCGATCTTCGGTCCATCAGATTGTTTCAGAGGCCCATTGTTATTATATATTTCATACAAGTATACATATATATCCAAGGTTTCTATATATTCTCTATATAGTGAGTTCAATTCAATAAATTACATTATGTTTTAACAAACAACGTATACAAGGATTGGCCATTTGACTTTGGTTCGAGGACAAAAGCACATGACAGAAAGAGAGAGGTCTCACGAGTTTACAAAAGTATTACACCCTCAGTTTCTGGTTATATGATGTTTAAGATGTTATTTTGTTTCTTTTTGCAAGATTTTTGAAATTTTCTATGTAAAACTATTAAAGTGATTGATTAAAATATTTTAAGTTAATGTGTAATTTTTTGTTTTATTTAAGAAGCCCTTTCTCAAAAAAAAATTGTTTTATTTGTTTAGATTAGTAATGATTAGTTATTTTAGTTAATTTTTTTGTGTTATCGAGTGATTTTAATAAAAGTAATTTTTATCTTAATTTATATGTTTATTTATGAAATTTATTTTTTTGCTTAATTTATATGTTTATAATAAAACATCATAAAAAGAAACAGATCGGGGAATATTTTTTGGGCAACTATATATACAAAAAATATGATGGCAACAAAAAAAAAACAAAGCACATGTTCTGACACATGACATGGTTCCCTTCTTCACTTCTCACTTTCAGCAGCTCATCTCTCTCTATCTCTCACTCTCCCCAGTCCCCAGTCTTTACTGCTTTCAGCCTCCCACTAAATTCATTCTTTCTATTTCCTTTCTATTTCATTTTGCTTCTCTTATATTAGCATTCCACTGACATAATTTTCTATTGTGTGATTATTTTGCTGTTTGATGACTGTTTATACTTTATAATAAGAGGGAACTAATTTAAGTATGTATACATTCTTCTCTACGTAAACAGATTGTAAATGTGAAGGACATAAGTGTCTTAAATTTTATTGGACTATTTTTCTTTGTCATTTTCACAAAGTGACCACTCTTATGCTATCAACTTATTAATATATGATGAACATGATCGGATCTGAGAATTTAAAAACTTGATTTTTTTTTTACAAAAATAGTTAAAAATCATATTTTAGGAGTTTGTATCTAAGTAGAAAAACTATTTTTTTTTGGAAACCAAAATTAATATATCACTGGACTGTGCCCATATCTGGTGATGATGATGATTGCAGTACGTAGGTGTGTCATTGTGAGTTAAACTAAACAACAATGGAATTTCTGTTAACTATATGCGAGTTAATGGATTATGACTTTGGTAACGTTTAAATCATACATAACATGCACTCAAGTGCCTAACTGAAACCATATGTTAGGACATAGGTTTAGGGATTAAGCTCGTTAAGATTCAAAGTTCGATTTGACTTTATGTAAATTTCTTTGAATGCAGAGCACTTGATCATTTACGTTTGCTCGGATAATCTGTACATGGTAGACGAAACCCAAGCATCGGATTCTGAATTTTGAAAAGTTGGAAATTAACCGGACTTGTATAAAAATGTTACAAGTGCTTCTTTTCAATCGATATGATTTACAAATAACATTTATATCACTCATCTCATTTTCCATCTAATTAAAGGGAGTAAACACGAGCATCCGGTTCCATTTGTCCAAGTGTTATCTCCGCAGACGGCAATAAATCAAGGCCGAGGAAAAGATCAAACGGCGGGATGAAAGCGAGAAACATAAGAATGTTTCCAAAGGATAAACTATTATACGTTTTTTTATAGACGAAGATTGAGCAAACACAGCAGACGTGTTCACTAAGAGCACGTGCTGCCTGGTTCTCCATTTTCACAAAGCCTTTTTTCTTCCCAAACAGCTGTTTCGAAGCTGTCTGACCTCTCTCTCCTCCCCCCCCCCCCCCCCCCCCCCCATGTGAGCCCATTCAGAGCCTGTGAGATCGAATCCATATACAATACAGTATACAACATCTAATATTTTTTTAGCTTTTTCTATTATAAAATTATCTTATCTCATGCATCTCCTCTCTCGCTAAATTTCTTACTTCTGTTTTGTATAACTACTCTTTGTTATACATAGCCATTTTAGTTACTCTGGTTTGTCCTAGATTCCTTCCCTCTCTCTCTCTCTCTAATATTGTTCTTCCTATGTTTTTAGGACTTCGAATAATGATCTAAAATTCTAAACTCATCTTGATCCTCACTCAAATCTTGAACCTTTCCTTTGTTTCTCGTTTTCTCAATTGGGTTATCCTCGTAATTTTCTTTCTTGTTCTTGTGTGTGCCATTAAATCTCATTAATGGCACAACTCCCTCCAAAAGTCCCAACCACGACGACTACAACCACGCCGCATTGGCATGACTTTTCCTCCGAGAAACTCCCTTCCATCGCCGCAACCGCCGGACAACAAAACCCTTCGTGGATGGATGAGTTTCTTGAATTCTCATCGACACGTCGTGGGACACACCGGCGTTCAATAAGCGACTCCATCGCTTTCCTAGAACCACCTTCCTCCGGCGTAGGAAGCCACCACTTCGACAGGTTCGACGACGAGCAGTTCATGTCCATGTTCAACGACGGCGTACACCAAAACCAACACAACAGCGTCAACGGCACTGTTGGTCACACGCGTTCTTCTTCCAACACGTCTTCACCGTCCGATCAAAACAGCCTCAGCGAAGAACAACAACCGTCCGATCATGATCAGATGGACACCACCACAGCCAATGTCGACAACGTCGCCGGTAACAATTACAACGAATCAGACGAGGTTCAAAGCCATTGCTGCAAGACGGAACCACAGGACGGTCCGTCATCAACGAATCAAAACTCCGGTGAAAGCTCCGGCAATCGGATTCACGATCCCAAGAGGGTAAAAAGGTAACTAATAATTTGTTTCTAAATTACTTTTTCCAAAAACAGAAAGTCATGTATGCACGTATGGTTATAATTTTGAAAATTCGATATATATATAGTCACCTCGATAACAAAATAATTTTAGTTGCGTTTTTTCTTTTGCTAAATTTTCTACAGAATTTTAGCAAATAGGCAATCAGCACAGAGATCAAGGGTAAGGAAAATGCAATACATATCAGAGCTCGAACGCAGCGTTACTTCACTGCAGGTATAATATACACACATGACACATCACACATGCATGCAGCATTAAATACGTCGATAATTGTTTGTTAACGAATATAAAAGATTCAATTATCTAATCAAATATTCTAACTTGTAACTATAAATTTGTGGAATGAAGACGGAAGTGTCAGTGTTGTCGCCAAGAGTTGCGTTTTTGGATCACCAGCGATTGCTTCTCAACGTCGACAATAGCGCTATCAAGCAACGAATCGCCGCTTTAGCCCAAGACAAGATTTTCAAAGACGGTAATTTTTCAGATTTTAATTTCTTTTTTTTTTTTAACTTAACATTTCAATAATTACCTTATTTTTTTTAAAAGAACCAGTTATCAAATTATAGAAAAAATATGATGAAAAGTGTGTTTTAATTACTCTTTTCCATTATTTTTACTCCATATATTTAATCATCACTGACAATATGTAGGCTCGACCAATCATTATTCTACCAGTACGAATGTAGAAGGAAGTACTTGGGGGCATGCATACTTGATAATTGATATAATTACAAACTGTTTTTTTTTTGAAAAATATCATTACAAACTTACTTGAAAATATAGTATAATTTATATTAATAAGTGTTCAAACGGTTGATAAATTTATCTTATATGTTTTTTTCCTTAATATATACTCTCTACTGGCTTATTCTATATACGGACTGGGTCTAGGTAGTGATTTATAAACAATAGCCTGACTAATAAGCCAGAACAACTGTCCATGTGTGCACATATGACGACATAAGTACTTGATAAAACATACAATAAGTAGTCGTTGAACATTTAGGTTTATTTATAATAAATAAAAATGTTGTGAATATAATATTTTCAGCTCACCAAGAAGCATTGAAGAGAGAAATAGAGAGACTTCAACAAGTTTATCATCAACAGAGCCTCAAGAAGATGGATGATAATATCGCCGACCAATCTCCGGCTGATACCAAACCCTCCATTGAGAAAGAGCAGCTCCTCGCCTAAAGCTGTGTTTCATTCATTAATATACTCTTCACGGCGAAAAGATTATTGACTATTAAACCTCTTCATTTTGTGTCAAGAGATTAGTTTACCATCAAAGAAAAGGGCATTTTTATTTAATCTTATCTCATTTTTAACCTGTGATGAATTTGTATGATTTTTTTTCCCTTCAGGAGTGGTATGAAAAAAGAACTTTTAGCTGATTTGTTGTTTATTCAAATTTGTTTGTTGGAGTGTCTTAAGCATTAGTTGTGCTAATTGACACGTTCCGACGAATAGTTTTCTTTTTCATCAATTTCTTGCCAAATGTAGGGTAATCGAAAAGTTAAAGATCATTTTATCACATGGATCAAGTTATATGATGTGTGTCATGCGTCCTTATGATAAAAGATAATTTATACTGTTTCTATTGACAAAAAGAACAATACTTTTGAACCATGAAATGTTTACACGAAGTTTTAGGATTTATACTTGAAGCGACTGAAAGCTATTTCACATTGAAAACATTCCAAATTGTTTCATTATTTTTTTTTGAATGAATGTGAAACTATATTCAGTCAAAAGACTTAGTTACATCTGCTTTAGAAAAGTGTTTTGAGTTATCGTATGAAAGATAGAAATAAAAGAATCAAAGAATGCTCTAAGTAATCACCGAGAGGGAAATCAGGTGGAGAGGCCGGGCTCAAATTACTTCATTATTGATAAAGAAAACAAGTAATTATTATGATTTCCAGCGACAGAAATCAAGTAAAAACGAAAAAATGTTACCATTTTCTTACGTAGGGCCTGGAGATGCGGATGATGTAATCTAGAATCCATATGGTCACGTATTAAAGGGTGAACGTGGATACATCCACGGATAAGCTGAAAGTTCACATGCTATATATATTCCATGTGCTACTGCTGGACCACTACAGTCTCGCTACATGATTGGTTTTGTTTCCCCGGCCCCTTTTCTTAATTTGTTTAATTTGTTTAACAAACTTTGAACCACATAAAAATTCTTATGATTGTTATCCGAAGTGGTAGGAGACGGTGCAAGTTAGAACTGAGGAATGATAATTTTAGAGAGGAAAGTTCCAAAAGCTATTTTAAAAAATATCTATAAATATATCATCAACTGAGAGTTTTAGGTGATTTGTATTAAAATGATAAATCCACTGTTCTGGAAACATGAATTTTAAAAACTCATTTAAAATCCACTGTTATTGAACTTAACATTTTGTAATGTACTCTGAAATCTACTGTTATTGAAAATATTTTAATTTTGTGGAGTTTTAAAGTTATTAGGTGATTTTAGGATGTTTGGAAAAAATTTCTTAGTTAAAAAATTGAAACACAAATTTCATGGTTTTATGTAATATTCTAGAGTGGTTTAACAAAAATCACCTAAATCTCTGTAATTTATTTGAATCATCTAAAACTCCATTAAAAATCAAATTACCCTAAATGTTAATTTGAATACACCCTCCTAAAATTGAAGAAGATGATAAGTTTATTTAAAAAAACAGAGGTTAAAGAAGAAATTCGACTCGATCCTACCATCATTGACATTTGTTCAAATGAGCTTCAAAGCTTCACCGATTTGAACAACCATACAGGAAAAAAAACCATTAATTGAGACAAATCAGATACATATACAACTAAAAAGAACATTAAGCCATAGTGGAGAAAGAAGAAGAAAACAAGTATCGGTGGATATATATTATAATAGATGTCACCAAGATAAACAATATGCATTGACATAGTTGAACATAGGGGTGAACAAAAAAATCGAACCGAACCAAGTCAAACCGAACCAACCGAATTGAAACTGATTCAAACCAAACCAAAGTCTATTTCAAACTATTCGGTTGAAGATTTTTCCAATCCGAATAGTTCGGTTTGGTTCAGTTTAAACCGAAATGAACTAAAAAACCAAAATGTTTTTTTAATTATTTAAATTAAAAATATTAGTAATAGCGATAAAGTAAAATTTTAATACTAAACCACATATTTTCAATTTTTTCATTCATTAACATATATATTTTTCTAACCTAATATTTAGTAAATATAATAGGTTTGTGATAATAGAATCATGGATATAAAATAGTAAAGATATAAATAACTATTTGTATTGTTTGTGTATATCATATACTAGTTATTGATTTGTTGCAGGTTTTTTGATGATATCATATGGAAGATGGTTCATTGTATGATTTATAATGTTAATGATATAAGAGACATTACTAATGATGTTTGATTTTTTTCATTTCTTTTAATTCTTATACATATTGATTTTTTTTTTGGTTTTTGTTTCAGTTTTACATTGAATTTAGTTCTGATTGTTTATGTTTTACATAATTTCTGTTTTATTTTAAAAATTAAACTAAGAAGAACCTAATTAAACCGATTCAAAAAATATAAACTTAATCAAACACAAATCGAACCGAATATAAACTGAACCGAATACAGACTAACTATGGTTTATTTCAGTTGGAAAAATATTAAAACCGAACTAACCGAACCCAGAAAATAACCGAAATGCCCACCCCTAGTTAAACATACTATACATATGCTTAAAAGCATAACCGAGACGTAAGAAAATAAAAATTAACTACTAAAATAACAAGAAACTGTTTCAATTACACAATTCGACTCTCACTATCTTATAGTACATCTCTTATGATCACCATGATATAGTATTATGGAAAATGGAAATGAGAGTAGATTCAAGATTCCAACATGATGAATATAGGGAGGGAATATAAAGTTCTGTCACTAATCAAAGAACGAGAGCAAAGTTATACTGAGTTTTGAGTAAAAAAAGAGTAGTAAAGAACCTCAAGATCAGCATCTCAAGTTTATTAGTAACATCAACTACATAAGTCTCATCATTCTTGCTAACAGAAATTAAAAGTGTTTCTCTCCAGATTTTCACTTCATTTTCAACCTCGACCAATCTCTCGTTTAGCAAATCTACTACTTCCATGTGACCTTCAAATACTTTAAGACACTCACTTCCAAGCTTCTCAACTTGTCTACCACTTCATACTTCAATCTCAGCTTTTCAAGTACTAAACCCCACAACCTTGACAGGGTTTTTCATCACGCAAAGGACAACGTTTCCTGTGCTATAGTTTGATGCCTCTATGGTTTCTTTTCAAAGCCTTCCTATATCCTTCTAGTACACTCGTCATCATCAGAAGCTCACTTTCAAACCTAGATCATTAAATCTTGTCTCTGTTGCATCTCATACTTGGTTCTTTCTAGATCAATGATAGAATACATTGAGATAAGGAGGAAGAAGAGCAAGAACATGTGTGGCCCTAGCCTACAAGTTCTATATACAAAGGCTAATTAAAAAAAAAACAAACTATGGCTTTTGCTTTGTTATTGTAAGCCAATCATACAATGATAACATTGTGAAAATTGTCATAAAATGGTAATTTATTACTCATAATTTCATTTCCAGGTTTATTTATATGTGAAAGTGTAGTTTGTATCTGATTTCACTAAAGATATAAACTCTCTAACCAGAAGAAAAACCGAAATTAGCCGGTTGGAAAAACCAAAAATATAGCTAACCGAATTAAACCGAAGTAGATAACTCGCCAATCCCGATTAGAGTTCTCCGCGCTGCCAAACAAAGTGTCCGCCTTCCTTCATCTTCTTCAAACCCCCCTTCAACACGCGACGGAAAACAAACGCCGGTGACCTAATCTCTTCGCTACTCTCCGCCGATCGAATATCTCCGGCTAATACTCGGTGAGCATCTTCTCGTCTTTAACATTTTGACTATCGATACGTAGCAAACGAACTCGATTTCGGGGGGGGGGGGGGGGGGTTTCACCATTCTCGTGTAGGATCTAGGGTTTTCGTATCGCATACCAATAGGAATCGCGATTCTTTGATCCTCTATGAATAGTTTCCTTTGGTTTTGTTGATGATTGATAAATGAACAATGATGTGAATCTAATTGAAGTGTTTTAGCGTAATGATCTCATAGTATTGAAGCTAAACTTCAGTGTGAATCTGCTGAAGTTATCACCTAGTATGAATCTATATACCGAATCAACATTCATCATGTTGCTTCTTGAATCTATGCTACAACTATGAAAGATGCACACTTTGGTTTAACGTGTTTATGAATTAAGCAATGTGTCCACTACCTTGCTACAGAACTGCTGTTAGCTCTGTGAGTGTTTTCTTTACGTTCTTGCAGGTGATAACTCAGAATCTCACTTCTGCTGTTAACTCTTTGAGTGTTTTGTCTACGTTCTTGCAGAAGACAACTCAAAAATGGACAACACCGGGAGCATTAAGCAAGAAGCACCACCCCCTCTTCCTCTCGAGATCTATGAGATACCAGGAGAGCCTGCGGTTGTTATCAACGGTGTGCCTGATGAGCCTCAAACAGATTCCGTGATTGCCAAAGACGAACCAAAACCATCGAGTGTCGCCACTGTAGGATGTGGGGAATGGCTTGAAGGCAGAGAAGTCCGGAAGTTTTTCTTGGGTCAGTACTATTCCGGTAAGGTGACAAAGTTCGACAAAGGTACTGGTTGGTACATGGTTGAGTATGAAGATGGGGATTCTGAAGAGCTTGATTGGTCTGAGCTAGAGGAAGTGCTTCTACCTGTGGATGTTACTGTACCACTGAGATCAATCTCCTTATGGGTCATCAAGAATCGTCAGACGCAGGCACGAGCTTATGGATCCATGGTGAAACGCTAGACTAAGAAATGCAGCACTAATAGGTCTGGGTTGTCTCGCAGAGTGAATATGGTGAAAGCAGGAAGAGAAAAGGTTACAGACAACCCTTATGTCTTCAAACTGTAAACACTCTAACAGTAATTTGAACATTTCCTCACTTGAATAGTTTTATTTTATATTCAATCAAACTGAAAATATTAGGCAATTAAAGAATCATTCCAAGATGTTGATCCACATCAATGGAGTTTTGTTTGTAACCACGTCGCCTTATTGTGTTTCGCTGTAATTATCAGACATCTATTAGTTATTTAGATGTGTTGCTCTCAAACAATTATGTTTTGTGTATAAATTATGCAAAGCCACTACTTGCACAAACACATTTCACACATAGCCTGAAAAACAAGAACCATCTTCGCCATGGCTAGACTTGTTCTTCTTCCCTTGTTCTCAGCTCTTCTTCTTGCAACCGCAATCACTACATCGGAAGCATTCTCAAAAACAGTGAAGGCACCACATCAAGCACATAAGCCGAAAAAGCTAACCCACCTCCACTTCTACTTCCATGACATTGTCTCCGGAGCCAAACCAACCACGGCCATAGTCGCTGTGGGTCCAAATACAAACACATCTGCATCTGCTTTCGGTATGGTTGTAGTCATTGACGACCCATTGACCGTTGGTCCCGAGATCACCTCAGAGGAAGTGGGAAGAGCCCAAGGGATGTACGCATCGGCCGACCAGAAAAGTTTTGGTTTGTTTGTGGCTTTTAACTTGGTGTTCACAAAGGGTGAGTTTGCCGGCAGCACGGCGTCCTTATATGGTCGGAATCCGGTAATGTCAAAGGTGAGAGAGATGCCTATCATCGCAGGCACTGGTGCTTTCAGGTTCGGAAGAGGGTACGCACAAGCCAGGACTTTTAAGTTCAATGCTACGACTGGAGATGCTGTGGTCGAGTACAATGTCTATATTTGGCATTAAGTGCCAACTGAATACAATAAGAGTGAAATAAAATGTCTTTTTCTAATTTATATTGTGATTTGAGGTATTTTCTGTGGCGAATTTTGTTGTGAAGATATCCCATCAATTATAATATTTGTGTTTTGTTTTACCTTTATCAAATTTTCAAAATTAACGAGAGAAAAAAGATGTTTGAAAAATATGAAACTCACTAGAGGTGGATAAAAATATATGACATGATCATGTGAAAGCTCCTATACATATATGAATAGGTACATTTTTACCATGG
The DNA here is from genome assembly GCA_026261945.1 of Hirschfeldia incana. Taxonomy (NCBI): domain Eukaryota; kingdom Viridiplantae; phylum Streptophyta; class Magnoliopsida; order Brassicales; family Brassicaceae; genus Hirschfeldia; species Hirschfeldia incana. Next base: position 416,782 of record JABCMI010000120.1, read on the forward strand.
AGTATTACTGTCCGACTAAGATCGATATGTCTGTATAATCAAATATTCGACAAACACAGTCCCAAGCTTATAGATACACGCTAAAACGCGAGCCCAAGAAGTCTAACACGACTGCTAATTGCCAAGGTGAGCACAAGCAGGGAAAATACGTGAATAGTATTTTGAAAACTCATCACTTTATTATTTTAGACGACTATTAGAACATTGTACAAGTGGAAGGAATGAAATTTCGTTTAAAACCGTTGTATTTTCAAGGTGCGCTTAAACAGTTTTGATACATACATGTCTCCAACTTTCTTTCTTTTTTATAATAAAACATATCTTTGTCTTGAATCTTTTCAACTCTTTTTATATATTTACAGGTTTACTTAAGTATTTCAAACATTTAAGAAGATTTTGCGTGTTAGCACGTACTCCTTATTTTTGCTGTCAAACAGATAAAATTATAACTATGTCTTGTGTATAAATTATGCAAGCACTTGTACGCACACTCGAGGAAGCTCTCCCACATACATCTAAGAACGTTAAAACAATATCTGAAAAGATTTTTACAAAAAAAGATCGATATTTGAAAGTATGTTAACTCCATTTATAATTAAATAGTTGGTGTCCACACCACACGTTTAAACTACACATAAATCAAACTAATCTAACATTTTCTGTAATTATAAAACATTGTGATAAAATTATGTTTATGCATTATATATCAGGGTCTATGTCTAATTTTTGAAATGTCTAACAAAACTAAGATTTTGGAACTGACATTGATTGTGTATGTACTGTAGAATTAGAAACGAGAGTGTCAAACTCTGAAAGAGACCAGTGGGCTTATGTTCTCTAACTTCCCGTTGTTGTGCAAGAATTTTGTTGTGTTCCTAATCTGCTAAAAGACGTATATTTGCATATCATTACTTGTTAATTGTTTAATGTATTGCGATTATACGCCAAGTATATAACTCAATCTGGTCCGTTAATGGTTATGGTATCTTCACCAAAAGCCATATAATCCTGAAGCATATAAATTTGGTGGAAAATCAGAGGTGTTACCTGGAGCCGGTAGTTCTATAAATTGATATAACTTTCTGTCCTAAAGGTAGAAGTGTCAGGTTCGAATCTCATAGCATAAATAATTAAAAATCAAAGGTGTTAATAAGTTTGTAACCAAGTGTTGGTCTTAGGGTTTCGGAGAGACTTTGTGGACTTCTAAGGCGATATATGGTTCAACGAGCCTCTACCAATGTACTGTGTGGTTTATTTGGTTTGTCAGGATGATTTTGTTTTTATTTTCTCTATTCAAACTCAAATCCATCATGCTTCTAGATTATTTCATAGAAGAAAGTACATAAATAAATGATATAGTTTGTAACGTTCTTACAAGACAACCAACCATTGTATGTATGTGGGGGAGCTTCCTCGAGTGTGCGTACAAGTGCTTGCATAATTTAACATTAAATTTATGTTAAACTGATGATGTACAATCATTAAATTATAATTATAATTTAGGCCAAAGAACCAGACGATTCATTCATAGGTTTGTAAATTTCAATTCTAGAGAAAACTCGAAGACTGGAAACTTCCCATGTAGGCCCATAAAAGCTCAGTTAAACTGTCTCGTTTCAAGTGTGAATTAATAGTACACGTCTTCACGGACTGGTTTATCATTCCCACTCGACCAATGTTTCTGATATTTATGAAGTCTCACGTGTATGTGTAAGGCCATTTTTGATGATAAGAGGGAATGGCACCAATGATGAAATGATGAAGGCATTCATAGAATCTATTTGGATCCATTCAAACCAAGTATCTCTAGATTATGTCGTATGCTATTTATTACAGTATAACGTCTTCTATCATTTTGTCTTTACTAATTAATATCTGCTGACATTTTTCTTCTAAAAACAAAAGAAACCCTAAACTGTATATACGAGCTTTTGAAACACCCAAGGCAATGCTAAAGCTCAAGAAGCACACATTTTAGGCGCAAATATTTGTATTGAATTATAGAGTTTTTAGGGCATCAATATTTTATTGTAATGGTTTATGGGTAAAATTTTATGCTTTAGACTTCTAAATACATATGTAGAACCGGGCCTGATCACACCGATACTTTGTATTGACCGTATTACTGTCCGCTGCAGGTTTCTCCTTCGAACGTAGTAAGTGTATGTCTCATGACTCATGGCTTCCGTTTTAAAGGGACTTGTATCATAGTATAACGTATCTCACTAATATTGTTGGTTAATTAACATGTCTTTTGTTGGGGTTAATAAATATATATAAGTAAATCAAATATTTATATTTTTGGTATATGTAACAAAACGTCGTTTGTTAAATTTTCTTTCACGACACCTTAAACGAATATACTAATATACGTACACAACAGTTTCGGCAACTTTATACTGAAACGTTTTGTCAGGCGATCATTGCAGGTTATAATTTGAAATGGTTATTTTTCAATGATTGTATCAGTCACGACAACCATTTAGTACTCATACACAAAGATATATATTTAATGATGCAAACTCTAGCATTTGCAGCATTGAAAGATATATATGACTCGAAACTCTCTAGTGCTGCTAATGATATAGTTTGCACAAATGAATATTTTTGTTTATGTATTATAGTTTTGAAGATACGCATCTCGCGGATACGGATTATAGCGCGGGGAGCGGGAAACAAAAGACATATATGGCACACATTGCAATGTTTGTAAACATTATCTACAATAGACTGTTTGGCGGATTAGACACCGAACATTAAATGAAATTTGAACTATTAGGTGCGTGCAGACAAGCGTTCACCGTTAGCCATAGCCATTTGACGTATTAGATTGGTGTTTTATTTCAATTGAATTGACCATGCGCGGTCACCAGTGGCGGATCCAGAAAATATATTGAATGGGGGCAAAAAGTAAAAATCAGAAATAACAAGAGTAATGAGAGGTTTGAACCCAGGTTTGGTGGGGGCAAAAACAGATTTTTAACCAACTAAGCTACATAATTCATTGCATCTTTAAAGCATTTTATTTAAATCTTATATTATTGTGGTGGTAATTGCTCCCTTCCTGTTACACGTAGATTCGCCACTGGCGGTCACACATAGTTTTCAATGATAGACTGTCGACAGTTTTTAACTCTTTTATTCATACACACACGCGCACATATAGTGGTGGGCACTTTACCTGCGCCAGACTCAAAAAATCCGAACTAAAATCCCAATTGAAGTAACAAGATACTAAAATGGGTAATTTCCAAACCCAAATGAATATCCGATCATAAACAAATATATATATATGTATATATATACATATATATTTCTAGTTTACATCTCTCATTTTATTTGAGATATTTATATTGATGTAGACATACTTTAAAATCATATATTATATATAATTACAGAGAAAATGATTTAATATTCATTTAAAATGCATATCAAAATTTTTATTTCATATATTAACAAAATTTACATCCAAAGTTTTAAGACAATAGACAAATTAATATCTATTTGTTGCTGAAATGTTATCTCCAAATCTATTAATCATTCAATCTATTAAAAAAATCAGTTAAGTGAAATTTATATTTTTAACTTCAAGAAACTTAAAAAAGATTTTTTTTTAAATCTAAATATCCGAACTCAATCCGAAATAACCAAACATGAACTAAAAATATCTGAACCTGATCCGAAATACAGAAATATTTGAACGGGTTTTATATCTCTCTACTAAAATATCCAAAAATCCAAAATACTCGATTTAAACTCGAACGAGGATCCAAACAACAACCCCTATGCACATATATAGAAGGTTAGACTTTTGGGCAGAGTTGATTACGTATCAATTTCCCTATAAGAAGGCTTTGTCAATAATGAATAATATATATATATATATATATATATATATATATATATATATATATATTTATTTATTTATTTATTTATTTGTGTGTGTGTGTGTGTGTGTCATTGACAAAGCCTTATTATGTATTAATAATGAGATATACATATACACCACATCATCCGTACATTTCATCAATCAAGGATGAATCACTCTGGCATCGTCATCCTTCACAATTTTAGTTGACAATATGTGTTTTCTTAGATAAATAATTTTTCATTTTCGTTCTTTGATATAAAGAATTTAATGTTAACTTCATCTATCTAAACGATGATGACATATTGTTGATAAAGAAATGATTATCACAAGGTATTACTTGTAGTATAAACAAAAATGTATCGTATGTACCTTGTCCAAAAAATGTATCGTATATTAATGCATATAATAAACTTATAACAGAAACTTATAAAAGTATTGCTGTAAAGTTCTCTAAAGATATAAAAGGTGATGTTAGCTAATATCTCCTTAGAGATACATTTATAATATACCGTATAAGATGTTGGCGTTTTACGACCAGTATATAATTTTGAGTATTTTTAATATTGTGAATATGATTCAAGCAGCTGCATGATTAAGTTATTAAAAAAAGTCAAAGAGATAAAGAACTCATGATTCAAAATCAGTAAGCTTCCGGAAATATTCCTTAACTCTTCTGATGGGATTTAAATTGATTACTAATTACATAACTATAAGACAGTATGGTTTTGCGTTAGTATTTGTACTAACTACCGCTCAAGCGTGGTTGCAAGTTTGTAATTCAAGTCTTCCCTCATTTTATAAAAGCGTACTTATGGTGCTAAAAAATAAAGAAAGCTACCAATATGTGGTAGATCGTTAATCGTTTGTAACTGTAAATGTGGGCAGAACAACAACATTCTGTAAAATGTGCTTTCTACAAAATCAAATAAAATTACGAATACGCCATATGGCATGTGTGTCTTCAAACTGGGAAGATAAAGAAGGAAATCTTTTCTCAAAAAAGGATAAAGAAGAAATCTACAGCATTTGTTTCTCTAAAAAGATTCTTCTTTATCTTTTTAAAAATAGAAAATTCAAAACTATTCCAGTCAGTTGGAGGGAAATATATTTTTATATGAAAATGTAAGAAATAAATGTTTCTACAATGCAATTACAACGTTATATGCTGTTTTCAAAGAAATTTACCAATATATCGAGTGTTTGTGACTGTAAATTGAAAGAAATCTGCAAAATATATTTTTCCATAAAAAGAAGTTTTTTATTTGAAAAATATGAAACAAAATCTCAGATAAATTCCACAGGATTCACAAAGTTTATAATCCAGGGTTCTATACACTTCAAATTTCGGCTCATTTTGGATTCAAGAAGTTTAAGCTGTCAAGTGAAAGAATTTTTGGACGTTCAAGTCAGGTAAATTATATGTATCGAGTTTCAAAAAAATTATATGTACCGAACGTATACATTAGATATACGTAATACCAGTCTAACATGACTAGGATATGTGAATTTTAATTTTTAAATAGATGTATTTTATGTGTGGGTATTTGTTTATATGTGATGTTCGCAAAATAAATTTAATATTGTTTTCATTTAAAATATGTGATGATTCATACATATTTTTACATATATATATAGGTCCAGGACAGGAAATTACATTGAAAAATATTTTAAAGGTTGTAGACTTTCAGCTTTTCCATAATTTTCTTTGGCCTCTTCTACCATCAACGATCATCTGTCAAGTTCCACTTTGTATTTTATTTGGGTGACTCTTAACTAATAATAGTACCCCCTTTCACAGGCGGAAATGATTTCAGACCGTTCATAATTGATTTTTTTTTTAATTTAAAGGTTTCACTTTCTTGTATCTAACTTCTCCTTGTTTTTTGAAATTGAACACATCCAACTTCTACTTTTCTATAACTATCTTTTTAATCTTTGTTGAGACACTCATGTGAGCAGAATCCAAGTCTAGGGTTCGGAAAGTTGATTCATTTTGTACTTTGCAATCACATCCTAGTAAAAACACATGTCGTCTAGCTGATAAATTGATATTTGTCGTATACCCGGTCGACAAAATCGTCACGGAACAGAAGCTCCTGATAGAGGCGTGGATCAGACAAGCGTTCTTGATGCTTAGGCATGTGGGCAAGTACCAGCGCTTGTCTCTATGATCACCACCATGTTCTTACATACAATAATTAATTAATTAATTAATCCCAAAAATTCAACATAAATTTTCATATTTTTCTATAAAAACCAATTTTGTTTACAATCGTTTATCCACTTCTTTCTTCATCATCTTTTAGCATTAAAATTCCTCCGGAGATCACCGGTATATATTTTGTTTTTCTTTTTTTTTACCAAATTTTGTTTATTTCTTTTATGCTATGCTCATTTGAAAATGATTTTATTAATAATTTCCAGAAATTGAGGTCGATTCTATGGAAACACCGTTGCTTTCGTCAAACGATGTCGAGGCTGAAGTTCACAAACCGAAGTTTACGGGTTTGGTTTCTACAATGAAATCAAACTTTTTCACGGATTTGCCTCAAAAGCTTCGATCTCACATCGATCCGGAAGACCCTTTTGACATTGATGTCTCCAAAGCTGTAGGCCTCAAAAGAGGTAAGTATATCAAAGTTTTTTCTTTAAAAGTTCTATGAGATCTCACGAATAATGCTTTTAAAATGCATTTTGAATTTTCGATCTTTAAAGATGAGAAGGACTACTACGAACGACAAATAGCAACACTAAAATCTTTTGAGGAAGTAGAAAGTTTTGTAGCTCGATCAGAAGATTATGTCATAGATGAAAAAATCCTAGAAGAAGATCGAGCTGAGAGAGCTGCACAAGAGATAGCCATGCAAATCTCCAACTGGGCTAACATTTTTTTACTTACTCTCAAGGTATGACTTTCTGTTGAGTAATTTATATTATTATTTTGACAGAGGCTTTCTGTTGAGTTATTTTATACAATTATTTGAGTGATTTTTTATGTCCATAAATGTTTTTATAATATGTAGACATATGCTACTATAAAGAGTGGATCGATAGCAATTGCAGCATCGACACTTGACTCTTTGCTTGATCTAATGGCGGGTGGAATACTTTGGTTCACACATATATCAATGAAGAACATTAATATTTACAAATATCCCATTGGAAAGCTTAGGGTGCAACCAGTTGGAATCATCATTTTCGCAGCGGTTATGGCCACTCTTGGTATATAAACTTTACACATCTCAAAACTATAAATTATAGTGTCTTGATGAAAATTAATTCTAAGTTAACCATATGCATTTGTGTAGGGTTTCAAGTGCTGCTTGTAGCAGCTGAAAAATTGATTACAAATGAACCTCCAAAAACAATGAGTCATGACCAATTGATATGGTTATATTCAATCATGCTAACGGCAACCGCTATTAAACTCTTATTGTGGATCTACTGCAGAAGTTCGAGAAATCACATTGTCCGTGCATATGCAAAGGTATATATATATATATATATATATATATATTAATGTGCATATATTTGTATAAATTCATGTAAAAATGGATGATTTTTTTTATATAGGATCATTACTTTGATGTGGTGACAAACGTTCTTGGATTGGTTGCGGCTGTTCTTGGGAATGCTTACTATTGGTGGATAGATCCGTCTGGTGCAATTGTGTTAGCCATATACACTATTGTCAATTGGTCTGGAACCGTTATGGAAAATGCTGGTAACAGTTGTAATTAGTGTTGTTTATAATCAATAATCATATAACATCAGTTGAATTTTCACTATCATTTTAATTCTTGTGTATTATTTAGTTTCATTGATAGGACAAGCAGCTCCTCCAGAAGTACTGCAGAAGTTAACATACTTAGTATTGCGACAAGGCGCAGATGACATCAAACGTGTTGATACTGTTCGTGCCTATACATTTGGTGTTCTTTACTTTGTCGAGGTCAGTCTATATATATCTTAATATTACAATCATATAGTTAGAAATCAATTTCTAATTGCATCATAAATATATGATTTGGATAATTCATAGCTAAGTATACATGCTGTTATATATGTGTATAATGTGGTGGCAGGTGGATATAGAGCTTCCAGAAGATTTGCCATTGAAAGAAGCTCATGCAATAGGCGAATCATTGCAAATAAAGCTAGAAGAACTTCCAGAAGTGGAAAGAGCTTTTGTTCATCTTGATTTCGAGTGTAGTCACAAGCCTGAACACTCCGTTTTGTCTACCATTCCAAACGATTTATGAGAATTATGTATATATTTATATATGTATTCTTGCTTGTTGTATGATCTTGTTTTTAATGTTTTTGTACTTTCTGACATCTGCAGTTCGAGTTCTTTGGTACTGAATTTTTTTTGTTTGAATAAACTAGTGGTTCGTTGGATAGTAGACATTTTACATTTGTTTTTTTTAGACTCATAAAACATTTTACGTGCGTAAAATGACATTTTATTTAGTTGGGACACATGCTAACTTACGTTTTTGTTATATTTTCCCCATACATCACTATATTTGAAACATATCCTTCTATATATGTCATACTGTTTCAAACTTAAACATAGGCCATCTTGATTTTTCTGTGAAATAATTTTGAAACTTTTTAGGATTTTGCATTTTCAGTTCATAAAGTAATTTTTAAAAATTATTAAAATGTTTATATCATGTATTTTTTATATGAAAATGCAATGTAACATGTAAATCATGTCATCATTTTAAACACGTTTCCAATCTTGAAATATAACGGTAAATTGTCTCTGAGGCTAGTTAGTTTCTGTTAGAGATATGCGCTTGGTTAAATACAAGCAGCATACTGATTCTATGTGAAAGAAAAGATTCAGTAAATTGGAACTTTGTTAACTCTTTGAAAGACGTTAGTTAAACTTACTTGAATATTACGTTCTTGTAATTTTGCAAATCACTTTGATCAATACAAAAAAGTGATAAAAAAAATATATCAAGAAACTAACACGCGACTGTTACAAGTCTTTGTTTTCTCATGTTTTTGTATTTGAAGTACTCCTAAGCTCCTTCACTGTCAGAGAAGTTACACAGACACGCACACACACATAGAGCTATCAATTGAGTAGTATTATTTTTGGCGATTATAATGATAAGTTTGGATTATGTTTTGTTTGATTTAGATGCATCTCAGAACTCATGAGTTATTGTCTTGTTCATGTGGACACTAACACCTTGTAGAGTTCCAGTGATGCTCTTGCATTGAAATCACCATATGTAAACAAAACAAAAAAAATGCACCAAACTTTTTCAGACAAGGTTTTACACGACATAGTCAAAATCATATCTTTTCTACACTCCCTGTCTGAAACCAAAGAGCCCCCAAAAGTACAGAGATAATATTATTCTTGCAGCCATTAAATAGTAACAATGGCCTCCTTCCAAACTGATTCATCATAGAAGATTATCATTATCACCATCATCATCATCAGAATCATCACCCCATTGAAGAAGAATCCGTGATAACATACTTAAAACCAGACAGCAAATTTCAAACCTTCTATATGATCATTAGCCCTCCATGAGAGGCTTCTTCTTATGTACATCAACTTTTGCAAATAACTCCTTTGTTGCTTTGTTCCGGTTTACTCTTCTTTCCAGATTCGACCGGTTACCCTCAACTTGAGTTCTTGCCTATCACCCCCAGAGAAGTAGAGCGCAAGGTTTCTTGGGATAATGAGACCGTCTTGACTGTCCCTGACTTTCCTGTGACTGTCACGGATGCTTCTAGGGATCCCTTGCCATGTTAGTTTACGTCCATGAGCTCCTACTTCCAGGCTGTAACTGAACTTCTTTGCCTCGTTTTCATCTCCCATGAAACGAAGAAACGCCATGTACACTGGTGCCATCCCTAGCTGGAAAGCCTCAAAGTGTAAACAGAACTGCCTCCCAAAACAGTTGAACACCTGGAAACAAATATATATTTTTTTTAATAAATATATAAATTAGGACTTAAAGCTTTAAATTTTTTATTCTGAATCTCAATTTATAGCTATAATTTTAAGAGAAAACTTAAAACATGTATATGAAATTATTAGCATTTTTATATATATAGCTGATTTCTTTTTTAAACAGAGCATAGAATAATTTGAGACGACACTGTTGTAAGCATCCATGGAGCAAGAAGAAGAAAACATAATGTAACAAGAAAAACTATTACCGTAAGCATCCATGTAGCATTTTCAACTTCATGTGGATTTGATTTCACATAACGGTGGTTGAAAGTGCAGCCATCATGCATATCGACTTTATGATCATCTTTAAGATGAACAACTAGTGTGGAGATATCACCTGTAACCAAACACTCAGAGCCAGCATAAGGGCAGCCGTAAGGCCTAAACCTGCAATGCTGCTCGTGCTTAAGCTTGCTGTAGTAAGGGAAAATGTCATGACACCCCAGATTTTGGTACCGGCACGGAACTTCCAAGGACTCTGCAACTTTCTCGAGCGCTAAGCATCTTATGTTACCAAGCTCGTAGCGACATGTAGGGCACGTGTTCTGCACTCTGGCTTTGCAGTTTGAACATAACGTGTGACCATTTGGACACTGTAGAGTTAAACAACGTTAAGAGATATGAAATTTGCAAATTACAAAATCTTTAAAAAGAGGTGTAGTGTTTGTTTTCAACAGGGAGAGAGAAAGAAGTGAGAAACCTGATGAATTGGAGGGTACATTAGGTTTGTACACACTGGACATTCAAGAAGCTCGTAGACACCATTGTTGGAATGCATCCCATGTTTTGCAACTCCTGCACTACCTGACTTCGCAGGTTTGCTGTTGTTACTATTATTGACTTCCACTTTCGTCGTTTTGACCTCATAATCCATCCCTGTGGAGTTAGATTCAAGGACTTCCTTCAAAGCACTGCCTCCAGGAGCCATGGTTGAGTTCTATACGCTTTTTTTCCTCAGTTGTAACTAAATGATTTACGCCTTTTTGATCTAGTTGTTATGATACTGCAAGAGGAAAAAAAAATGAGTTTCACAATCCCTCAAACTGCAAGAAACATACAATGGAGCTAACTAAGGGGGAGGATAGACACTTAGTTTCAGTTGATGGAAGTCTTTTTCACTTTATTTGTAAGTAACAATTCAAAAGTAAATAGACAATTATAGCAAAACATTAAATACACTTTCAGATAGAGATACAAAAGCAATAGGCTTCAAGCTATGAAAAAGCTTAGACCTTTTGCAGATTCCAAGGACTTCAACAGTTAACCATCAAACATCAATAGAAAAATTTTAAGATTTTTAAAAAGAAATAAAGAATACTTTTCAATTTAACTAGACAGGGAAATATAACAATGGATCTAATAACTAGAACAATCTAACAAAAAAGATCATGGTTTCAAATTTTACAATTAACAAAAAAGAGAATTATTTAGACAACATTATCTTTTCATTGATCAATACACGATTCAAAGACAACTAAATAAAGAAATGGTTTTCCCGAAAAAAAGAAGAAGATTTTCTTGACATTTCTAGATATATATTTTCCCAGCTAGATTCTTCAAGACGATGCATAATGATAATTACCATAAATCATTGACCCAAGAATCCGACCCGAAAACCCAATTCCGGAGTTTGGTGATTCTCGATCTTTATTCCCAATTTCAAAAAAAAGGGAGAGAGAAAAAAAAAACAAATTCAAAAGGAGAGAAAGTTTATTTATACCAGACTTGGAGATCGCGTGTTTTGTTTGATTCAGATTCAAACCAAAGACGAGAACTCGACGGATTACTCAGAAAGGTATTAATATGGTGTGTCTCTGTTCGGTGTTCGGAGGAGGAGGCGGAGGAGGACGATGGTTGTGTCCTGTCTTGTTTTATATTCGGTGAGAGGCATTAATATGGTGTGTCTCTGTTTTTGTCTTTATTCCACTTTTAAAAACACCGAATCACAATTCACGAAGGTGGTCTGGTTCCTTTTTTTAAGAAATGTATTAATCTTTCTTAATTCCAATTATTTATAGCATTCATTACATGTTCTACTATCTTCCTAATTATTACTTCTGTTTAATTTTTTTTCTGTACAAATTACATATATTCGTAATTTTGTCATATATTTCATTTTTACAAATTCTAACAAAACAAACAAAAGGAACAACATTTTATCATTTAACAACACTTTGACTTTAGTAGGTAAATGACTTTGAAACGAGAAAATTACAAAAGTAGTGACAAACGATCTAATAACCATTTTTAAAAAATAATAATAGTCTTTATTAGCTCTTAGTTCGTGCATCGCTTAACGAGAGTCCGACAGAGACGCTCGTTTCCCGCACATACCATTTTCATTTTCTTTCATTTTTGTGATTTTTATATCCTCCAGCGTTGAAGTAATTTTCTTTCACGATAATCAGACATGTCTTGATTTTTGTAGAACTCGTCAAATTATAGTCAAGTAAACAGACCATTATATAAGTTCCAAGGTGCAATACTTTAAAAAACAATTATAAATCTTGACAGCCTGATAATAGTTTGAAATGTCCCTTTTGTGGAATTTAACTATGGATTCGGGTTCAGTAAGAACACAATTCCTGAAAAATATTTAAAATAACACCCCTATTCCAAATATTACGTATCAATACAACAAACCAACAAGAAACAAAAGAAAAACACAGTTACAATCTTCTTCTTCACCATCATCTTCCAAAGACTGAAAGCCTTTTCTTCATTTTTTTCTTTTGTTTCAAGTAAACCTCCTTCTCCTAGGCGGGGGAGAATCAGCACTGTCTACATCAGAAACCCTCGACCCATTCTCATTCCTTCTCCTAGAAGAAGACGTCGAAAGAGTAACCATTGAATCAATCTCAACTGCAGTATCCACCTGACTCTCAGAGTTCATCACAGCTGCAATGCTCGAGAAAGAGTCTCTATCATCAACCACAACAGGAGCATGATGATGGTTCAGCTCCTGGTGCTGGTTCCTCCCCAATGGATGAGTCCTAAAATACGCGTCAACAAGCCTCTCAGCAGAGCTCAACGCAGAGGTGATATTCGAGATCCTTGCGACTCGGTGCGACTGTAACTGTCTCCTGATCAACAGAGGATGGAATCTCGTGCTGGTGGTTTCTCCTTCAAGATGATCAGGAGCAACGCTCGGGTTCAGATCAACATCCTCTGGTGCTGCACTAGCCTGGCTCTGCTCTGTTCTAACTCCCCTAGAAGTCATCAACCGGTTAAGAATCAAATTAGCTCGATCGTTTACTCTTTCTGATGCTGCATCAGGGACAAGGTTCGAGTCCCTATCGAACCTGCTCTGTATACGTCTAATCATCTCTTCCATCGGTATCGTAAAAGGCGACCTTTGAATGGCACTCCTCAAACTCTCTATGCGCCTCGCGTGAGGTCTCATAGGGATCTTGGGGTCTAAACACTCTTCAACAAGTTTTCTTTTAGGGTTCCCACGCCCGTAGATCGGCGTCACGGTTTTGGAAGTCACCTCTCCTTTGCAGACGGGACACTCCTTTGCTTCAGAGATGTTTAGCCACTGGAACAGACAAGGCCAGCAGTAAAGATGGCCGCAGCAGGTGAGAACCGGCTCCTTTGAAACGTCTAAACATATATTACAATCGAAGAAGTTACCGTCATTGCCACTACTGCTTTTCTCCACATCAGCTTTCTCCTCTGGCACACCGTCCCCAATGGCTCCCTCGCCGTTCTCACACATTTTCAGATCCTCGTTGCCTCTCTCACTACCCTCACCAGTCTGCAAAGTTGCAGAACTGCCAATCAACTGGCTCAAATCTATAGTCATGGTTTCGGAGAGAACCGGGATGATGGGGAGATTAAGCTGTGTGAACCTCGTCCTATGCCGGGTTCTGATCCTCGTCACAGCGTCCGAGGAGGATCTCTCAGATGGTGGTGGCTCATTATTAGTCCAATAATTCACAGTTTCATTTAGCGCAAGCTGGAGATCTGAGGACTCAGGACCAGGGCCTAGGTTCAAATCCAGGTTCATCGTGTCGGATAACTCTTCACCCATCAAATAACTAAAAAGCAAAAAAGGCTCTTGCGTTCACTTTGTGGTAGTAAACAAAGTCTACTCTGTTAGATCTTTTGTTATCCTGCATGGAAGAGAAAGAAATAACCCAATCATATAAGCTTTTTTAGCCCGTTCACAAGTTGTTTAGATAAAACTCGGAGAAAGTAACAATCAATCTAGCACTCTTTGTAGGCAGGTAGGCACACAGTGTTTTCAATCTTAAGTAGTAACTAAGAAACACCAAATAAAAGTAAAGCATTACACAACGTTTAGGAGAGTAGATTCTCTCCGACAATCATGTAATCAAGACTAAAATCACAATTTTGAAAGGGATATGATTTTTTTTCTCATATTATTTGCCTTGATTATATGATTGTGTAAGCATTAAAGAAAGACAAAACAAGAACATACAATGGTTTGATATTTTGTGTTCACCTAATATAACAAGAACACAAAGTGTAAGCCTGGCTTAAACCTAGGAAGAAGATGTTGATAAAGTTCTGTGTTGTTTAATGATCACGTAGGATGTACATATATATATACTTGTTACAATGATATCACACAACTCACAAGATCTGTATCAATCCGATATCTACTCAAGATTATCTCCACAACACATATCTCATCGATACTAACTTACTCCACAAGTAATCGTATCTCCAAACCACAACCGGTAATACTCTTAACCACATAACCATTCGCTAACACAAAGTCCACACTTTTGAAAGCTACAAGTGAATTAACAATGGAAGAAGCAAAAAGTTTCGACCTTTATAATTGGAAAAGATAATTGACTCAATCCTGAATTCAAAATCCAAACAAAAGGAAAAAACAGATGAAGAGAGATATGTACCGTGGAAGAAAGCAATCTACAGGCGTGAGAGAGAGAGCTGGTTAATTCTCAGATTCGCTTAATGACACGAAGAGACGATGAAGAAAAAGGACATAGATGGCAAGAGACGAGCCATTGCTTCATTACTGAGCAAACCCTAGATCAATTTGGGGATACCATGAATCGTGGAACCCTAATTCTCGAATCCTACCCTGAGAAATCCGCAACCTTCTAAGAATCAAAGACCCCAGATTGAACTCTCGATCCAGCAACAATCAGCTCAGAAAAATCTTAACCACACAAACAAAATCTGGAGCTGGGAAGGAGAAGAATGAATCAGCTAGAACACGTTGATCAATCAATCAATGAATCAGCTAGAAAACCAAAGCTTAAGGCTTTTTCAGCTGAAAACGCCATGGAAGATTCGCTCTTTGTTAACTTTAGGATTACAAACGTCCAATCAAATTGGGCTAACGAACCGAAACCTCTAAAGCAGCAGAGAGAGAGAAAGAGGAGGAGGAGGGAGAGGAATCTGGTACGCTCCGGTTTATGGTAAAGGACTGTGTTAAAGTTCCACGCGATGATCACGATCTTTTGTGATCTGACGGCTAGGGAATTATGAGAATCATTTTAAGTTTCTTTTTAATTTTAATTATGGCATGGACCGAACTGATTTCTACAAATGGATACCAAATTCCATTACGTGTCCTTCGTTTTTGGTGTGGAAACACTTGTTTAGATGCTAACCTTTTTTACGTAAAGTTTTTTACTTTATTAAATTTTGCATTAAAAATAATTAGTTTTAACTATGCTAAGTGTTCTCAAGGCCATTGACTCTGTTAAGCTTACCAGGCTCATTGACTCTTACTATGTTTCCGGTGGTAAATAGAAACTACCACCTGGAATGTAGTCTGCTTGAGGTATTACTCTAAGCTAACGCTTATTAATGCATTCAAAACCAGAGGTGATAGATAAACCAACCCTATTCGTTCATGCCAAACGTTTTGCATAACGGTTGATATATCATATATGCCACAATGCATAGCTTCAATTTTTCCTTATCATACCAACTTGTTATCAGTTCAAGAAACACATACCATAATCGACTTGGTAGAGTCGCTGTGATTATCTGGATGCCACTTTGATGCACAAAATAGGTATCTGAAGGAAAAAGAGTTGCGGGAGATTATATAACAAGATCAATGTAAAATATATAGTTTATAATTGACTTACGCATTGTTACATCTTCAAAGTTTTAAAGGACATCATGACTCAGAGCAGATCAAGTGTCTGTTTATGAGACTTTGTTTTTGTTTAAACTTTAAAGGCAAAAAAAAACAGGGCCTCACAGAGAAGCACTTGGTCTGAGCCTCGTAGAGAGACACACTTGGTATGAGTCTGTTTATGAGATTATGTTGACGATTGTTTTTTTTTTATTTGCTAAAATTTGGTATGTTGAAGATTATTGTCAACCTTTCTCTTTTTCTTCTTCTTGATCTAATCGTTGTTCCAAATCCCAAGATTACAACTAAGCAGAGTTTAGGGATAATAATAACTACATCTACTTTTGTACCTAAATGATGCATTTTTGTGTGTATTCAAAAATTATTAAAAAATTATTAAATGTATTTTTTAACTATTTTAAAAACTTATAGCTAATAGTAGTATTTAAATAACTGTTTTTTCTTAGAAAAATATAATTTATCATTATTAACTACTAAAAAATTGCATAGAATGTATCAAACATCCCCTATATATTATTTTAGGAGCATTATAAATAAATAACCTTTAGTTGATGTGTGATTTACATCACTGTCATTTCCTACGTGTCATCTTCACAAGCATTCTCACAACTCTTTTTAAAAAACCGTTTGTCAGTTAGACTTATTACAACATGTGCCATTGTTCATTATAATATAAAATGAGTCCGATTTATGTCTCCCCCGAATATTTAAACGGTTCTATCACACGAAATAAATTACTATCATTCGGTTTACTCAATGTTGACAAAAAAAATCATTCGGTTTACTCAATAATTTATTAACTGTGATTTGAATGTTGTCTATTATATGGTTTCATACGTATGAAAAAACAAACAACTTCTGACTAAAATAAAAATCATTACAAATTTAGTGGCCTTACAAATCATTCGACATTCTACTTATTAAATCAAATAGATTTCAGACTTCCATTTATATGGTTCCCTGAATATATAATTATACAATTTTGCACTAGGTTGACATGTGGTTTTGTAAAATCATTATAAAACATACCACTACAATAATAATATCAATTGCATCACTTTAGTGATATATAACTATAATGTTTCAAATAAAAGACATTACTAACACGGTTCAAAATTTCATGCATTACCTTTATGATGTATTAAGAATATTCAGAATGAATATAGCCAACCAAATTCGAAGCGATGATATGAAAATCTGTATGGCAATAAATATAACGTACCAATCAAAGACAAATGATTTGTGATTGGTAAAACAATTATTTATAATTAGTTTATATTATTTTTATGTTACGATCTTGGTAAATAAGTCACAATTTAAAAGCCTAATTATATTCATTTTTATTAATTGCATTAATGTCCGTTCATTATTAAGGAGATGATTATGGTTAGCAGTCTTTGGACCATAGTGTGATTGTTTTATACAAGGAAATTAGCTGATGGATTCAATAGTTGCAAATCAATTTATTATCGACCATATGCCATTTTAAATGTTTTGTTCATATAAAAGGAAGGTATGATATCGTGTCTAGCTAATTTAGGTTAGTCTTCTCGCCCAAGTTAAAAAAAATAATATGCAGTCAATGGCATTTAATCACATCGATATTATAAACTCATATTTCTGTAGTCCTACACGGTTTCCCTTTTTAGTATAAAAATTCTACTGATCATTATATTATAATATATCATTATAATTTTAGAAGCAGCAGAAATAAAAATGCTACTAATCATTTTTAGTATAAAAATGCTACTGATCATTTCCAATTTTATATTAACGTTATTAAAAGTTTATTTTTAAAAATAAAGTATACTTAAAATATGATTTTTGGAACATTTAATTATTTTGATAATCATAACTATGGGTCAATAATCTGCTCCGGCATTAAATTCCTTAATTTTTGATTAATATGGATTCGATTATGGCCACTCTCCTATTAATTACTTGATTGGTGTATATAAGGAAGTTATATTATGGATTCAAAATTATTGAATCAATATGCTTTATTCGTTTTCTTTAATTTTGATATTAAAAAGGAAATCTCATTATATGTCTATCAAATTAAAGATAATTTTAGAACATAATCACCAGTTATTTGCTATTAAATATGAAATATTGATTGTGTTTCATTTGTCCTACAAGGGTTTGACTTCTTAATCTTTATATAAATATTTATTTTACAATCTATCAAGCAAGCTCATCGCTGGTTTTAGCTCCGTGTCTGAGTTGAAATCTTTCAAAACAATGTGGAAGGTGAAGGTGAATTTTATTTTTCTATTACCAATGTTTTTTTAATATTTTAATCATACTTTTATTATGAAGAAAATAAATATGTGTCATATGTTTTGTTTTATCTTAAATTCATAATAAATGGACTGAAGTGATTGCATACTATTATATATTTTTAACATAAAATAAATTTAATTGACACATAACTAATTACACAAATTTTTTTCAAAGGAAAATTTATCTTATATTATATATACATGCACACTTCTGTTTGATATATATATATTCGGCCGTTCGAATATTTATGCTTATAACTTTAACTTTTTTAATATTTATAGATTGAAAATGAAAATTTATTTTTGTTATTCACCCTGCGCAGGACGCAGGTTATCACCTAGTATACAATACTTTTTAAACATAACTTTACTAGGTGTTTTGTCCGCACTTGCGGGCTTAATAATTTTTTAAGTTAATAGATAAATTATTTCAGACTTTTGATACATTTAATAATTAACTAAATATTATTTTTTTATAAACAACAAAAAAATATTTTAGTTAAAAGCGACGTACAATAAACTTGATAATATTCACATATACATACAACTATATAAAATATTATTCTTTATAACCAACAAAAAAAATTATTTTAATAAAAAGCTACGTAAAATAAACTTGAAAATATTTGCATATACATAAAACTATATACAAGTATTTATATTTATTTTTAAATTACTTTGATATATAATATTTTTGATCACATAATATATAAAATTTTAGATACTGATGATAATCAAATTAATGAAATTCTTTTTTAATTTTAATTATATATAAACAAATCTTATATATTTATTTATTAAAGTTAATGAAGACCTTAAACGCTCTAACTTTTAATATGAGAGAAAAAAAATTCGCAAATAATAGTATAATAAATTAAGTGTTATTTTCAGTTATATAAAATTAATAATTTTACTTAATTAATTTAGTATGTTTTCTGTTTTTTATTCTTATTAAAAGATAGTTTTAGATAACAACACAATATATGTATAAATTATCTTCTTATTATAATATTTATATATATAACGTTTCAGATAATTCCTATTGCTACTATTATTAATTTTTATCATTTATCTAATTAAAATAGTTGAATTTCGTTTTTTATTTGTAAATATTATATATGTATAAATTATCTTTTTATTATAATAGTATATATATAACGTTTCAGATAATTCCTATTGCTACTATTATTAATTTTTATCATTTATCTAATTAAAAAAATTGAATTTCGTTTTTTATTTTGTAAATATTTTTTATAAATTATTCATTAAAGATATTATCGATATTAACCAGTCTAACTTTTAACGTGAGAGCTCGATTGCGAAAAATCACTTCGCATATAGATCTTAAAATATTTATCTTTGTTTACAGGTGGAGTAATTAATTATTATTTTATTCATTAAAAAAATCTAAATAAACATTGGAAAAAACTACTTCAAATTTTTAATTCTCTCTGACTAAACGTGATTAGCCTCGTCTGATTACACGAGAGGAGAAGACAAACAGTAAACAAAAGACTACTCCTCTGTCTTTAGCTCTCTCTCTCTCGTCCTCTTCTTCATCCTTCCTCAGATTTCTACACACAAACCAATCTTTGACCTTTTTCTTCTTCTCCAATGGCGATGTCACAACACTGTTCCGTCTCCGCCACCTCCGCGGTTCGATTGAGCTTCTCATCCTCCGCATCACCACCGTTGCCGACAAGGGTTTCTCTCAATCTTCACCCGGAGAAGAAGGTTCAGAGTCATTCCCGGAGAATGATAAGCAGAGCTATGGTACAAGAGGCAGCTCAAGGGATCCCTTCAGTTTACGCCAGAGAAATGGAGCGTCTCTCCGCTAAAGAATCGCTTATTCTCGCCGTAAAGTCTCCACCTTTCTCCCTCTTTCGATCTTCGTTTTCAATATCTTGAATTGAAAGTTGCATCCTTTGTTAGTAATTGGATTCATATAGGTTGCGTTTTGTTACTCTGTTTCAAGAATCAGAAGCATTAAAGCTGTTTTTGATTACTCTCTGTTCGAGTTTCTCAAACCGTTTTAGATTTACAGTTCAATGATGCTGGTGGGTTTGAGGCATTGGTTACAGGGAAGATCACTGACCTGCAAAAGATTGATGTGAATGAGAGGATAACTACATTAGAGCGGCTTAACCCAACTCCTAGACCAACCACGTAGGTGCTTCTATTATCAGTTTCAGGTCTTAAGTTTTAAAGGGCAAAGACATGAACTGGTTTTTAATGTCTTTTTAGGTCTCCTTACCTTGAAGGAAGATGGAGTTTCGAGTGGTTTGGATCCAATACTCCTGGTTCACTTGCTGCTCGTGTTATATTCGAGTCAGTCTTTTTACAACTATGAATCTTGCTCATAGATAAGCACATCAACACTAAGTTTATATTTAACTGTTCGGAACTGTGGCAGGAGGTTTCCTTCGTCATTTGTGAGTCTATCAAGTATGGACATTGTCATTAAAGATGCTAGCACAAGGGCCACCGCCAACGTTAAGCTGCTAAACATGGTATATCTATACAGACGTTGAGTAATAGAACAACCGTTTGTTGTCAAGGCAGGCTTTGAGTAAAGTATTTGTGTATAAGCAGACTCATACGAAAAAAAAAAGTTATATGTCAATGCAGATAGAAAACAAAGTCATCTTGACGTCGAAATTGACAGTAGAAGGGCCTTTAAGGATGAAGGAAGAGTATTTAGAGGGAATGCTAGAGTCGCCAACTGTTATTGAAGAAGCAGTACCAGAACAGCTAAGAGGTTTACTTGGTCAAGCTACCACTACGTTGCAACAGCTTCCTGAACCTGTTAAGGATACTCTATCCAATGGTCTAAGGATTCCACTTGGTAAGCCATATAATAAGCCACATTTTGACGTTTGCCCTCCTCACATGTAGCATTGTAACCATGCTGTTGTTGGCTTTCAGGTGGATCTTACCAGAGATTCTTCATGATATCTTATCTAGACGACGAGATTCTTGTGAGTTCGTGAATTTTTATGTCCTTACAAGTTAAAAAAAAAATGCTTGCAGAGAAGCTTGCTTAACATGAAACGTTTTTTGTTGTTGTTGTACAGATTGTAAGAGATACTTTAGGTGTGCCTGAAGTTCTAACGAGGGTTGAAACATCGTCTTCATCGAGCGTTGTAGAGAATCTTGAATACAACAGTTAAAAAGAACAGGTCCTTATGTTCCTGTGTTTATGTCTGTAAATGTCAAACAAACTGAATACAACTTACTATATCTCTCCGGACACAGAGATGTTGTTTCACTATCCATTATTTAACACTTTGAGAAACGAAATTAAAGGTTACATGTCCTCCTTCATTTCTAAGAGATAAATATTTTACATTTTTTATGCAATTTATACAAGTTGATTATGGTAAATGGTAAGTAAATATATATATTCAACTACTATTAACTCTTATGGAAAATTATAAAATCACAGAATAACACATATGTAATCAATTTTAATATGTTTTTAATGTGTAAAACATAAATAAATGCATAATTTAGAAACAGAGGGAGTGGTGTCTTTAAGACTATGAACAAATCATAAGACATCAAGGGAGAAACTAAAAGGAGTGTAAGCTCTACATAAAATCAATTAATTGTACTAAAAAAATACAAATAAAAATTATTTCCACAAAACCCTAATAAAGAACATAAAGCACACCACTTTAACAGAAACAAATACTCTTTTGTTCAAGAGACAAGAGTTAGAATTGGTGATGAGAATCTGAGAAAAATGATCCACCATGTAAATGCGAGGAAGAAGACGAGTTAGAAGAAGCAGAAGCGTCCATGGAGTACAAGGGCAAATAGGGAAGTTCACCAAGTTCTTGGATAAACCCTCCAAAATCTCCTAAACCATTCAAGAACCCTCCTGAGCTCTCACCGCAGTTATTACCACCGTTCCAAGTCATCGTCATCTCTTCAATCTCTGAGTTTGAGCAGAACCCTTGATCATCACAACGCTGGACTTCTCTTAGTTTCTCCATGTTGATCATGTCTTGGACTTGACGATGAGTACCTCTGCTTCTTGGCTTTGTCCTTGAAACGCCATGTTCTTCTGGTTTGCCTGTGAGGCTTTGGACGAGCTCCCGGAAGTTGGCAACGTCGGTCTTGATGATCTCAGGTGCAAATATGTGAATTATACGGATCTTTGGCTTTGGTTTTGTTATTGAGTATGATTGTTTGTGCATCGCTAAGGTTGATGATGAGCTTCTTCTTTTCTTGAAGATGGTGGCTTCCATTTTTTGAAGGTATTAGGGTTGATTGTAAAAGGGAGAAAGATGGAGTTGGTGAATATGATAGTAAGTGGAGATATGTCAAGGTTATATAGGAGGAAGAAGGAAATGATTAGGAAGAACAAAAAAAACGATATTTTAAACCATTGCTCTTCTTTATAAATGCTTTTATATGTGGAAAGTCTATATATGAACTAGACATATGTAAATATTTAACTGGGAACTTTGTTAATCTTTTTTATAACTTGCCACCATGTAAATTCAAAAGAAACTAGCTGGATTAACAAAACTCAAAAGAAGCTAGTTGGATTAACTAATTACATAAGTAATGCCTCAATGCAAGACATGAAATATCTTTAAGCGCATTGGTCTTCTCCCTCACTAATCAAATTATCATGTTGCAGTTTCTTTAATATCTTATTTTTATAATTTACGTAATATCGAAATATTTATGTTATGTGTCTGTTTGTGCTTGTGTATAATAGATAAATGCAGGTGGTACTACTACTAGTTAATGCACTAAATTAATATACAAGTAGGAATGTAGGATTTCACAAACTTGGACCCATGTCAGGCACACAAACTCAACAAACTTATGATTGCTTTTTTTCCCCAAGTAATATTGCTTATATTAATTACCTTGTTTAGTTGATGGCAGAGATCCATTTATTCGTAGACTGAACTAGACTTTTATTTTACATCAGTTTCATGTCTGACCTAAATTACCAACCAAGAAAAAAAAAAGGAATTGTCGCAAAAGAAAACTGCGTTGTTGTAGGCTTGTAGCAATCAAATAATTGATAGTTCTTTTTAAAAAAAAATTGATAGTTCATATACTAGCTAGGTATATACTAGATAGAGAGTACTCATTGTAGTATATACAAATTTATATCCTGATTCACATGAGTATACACTAAAGATGACTTTAGAACAAAAGAAAATATGTTGATAAGCAATGGAGACAATAATTTAGAAAAGTTGGAGATAATAATAAAGTGGAATGTGAAGACATGGAGATGGCATGACTCTTCGGTGACTCTCACTTACCTTTTACCTTTAGTTGTCTCACGTCCTTCTACTAATAATGCACGAGGCAGTTTCACTTCCTTACGTCTGTTTATTTTCACCTGTTCATCTTTCCATTATTCTTTATCAAATTTCAAATACAAATACAAATAAAGCAAAATTAACATGTACAATTTATTTAGCAGACAACCAGAACGTAAAGCCGTAAAGGCGTAATCCGCTCCTACTTTCATGTATATGTTTTTGGATGACCAATCCAACATGTACACTTAATATATTATGCATACATTATCTAAATCAAATCGACTATACAACAAGCTCATTACTTAATTATATTAGTGACCATCCACGAATTAGAAAAGAATATACCGATATGCATAAGTCATTATTTTATTAATATCCATTTGCTTGCTAAATGACAACTTTACAAGAAAGTAAATTAATGAAGACACCTAGCGTTATTAATATTAACAACAGTTATATATATGCTAAACCTAAGATACAGTTAAAAACACCATATTATATTAATATTAACAAACAAAAATAATTAGAGAGGTATTCGTGGGTCGATCGACATCTTTATAGAAACATATTAAACCCCTTTTTTAAAACCTTAAATAATCCCCTAGGTTTTTGTTGCACGATCTTTTTTTTTTTTTTTTTTTTTTTTTTGATGACCCAGGTCTCCGGTTCGCTAATTGGACGACCGACTATCCACCCGAAGGCGGTCCTGGACGCTGCGCCCCGCATGTTAAATTTGCGCAGTGGCCGGGGTTCGAAGCTGGGTGGCGGGTGCCTCAGCCGAGGTTCCTTTACCACCAGGCTACGAAACCCGGTTATGTTTACTTTGCGTCAGAATATGTTTTGGAACTAAACTAACATTATTGTTTTCTAATGACTAAAGCTATGACCTATATATCTTACTACAAGGAAATATAGTCAATGCCTTTGAATGATTCGACGATAACTACTGGATATAATGAAAAACAACCGTTGGATGTAGCGTGAAGATATTATATAGCAGCTAGTTAGTAAAGAAGAGAGTACATATATAACAGGTACAATAAAAAGAGAGGGAGAACTGAAACTTTGCAGAAAGGATTTGCTGATTTGGTTCAAACTTTGTTGTGTACAAATGTGTACGCGAGAGAGACTCAGAGTCGAACACACGAGTCTTGTGCACTCTTTTTGGATTCGGACCACATGCATGCTACTAAGCCACTGTATGTTAGACACGTGTCCAGACTCAAGCCGTATAGATGGTGGTCCTCACTCGTATTTGTTTGACGTGGTTCGCAGTTCTAATCTTATTGTACATCTGGCCATAGCTGGAATGTGGGTGGACCCCCGACAGAATTTTAGTCTTAAAATTTGTCAACAAACATAGTTTATTCATATGATTTAATCCAATAATGGGATAATCTCTAGTGTGATTATAACGTATGATAACCTTGAAAAATGTTTGTTTGTAAATAAGTAGTTTTGCTACAGAAACATAATTTCATCCTTGCGAGTTCTTATAAAGTTTGACAGATCTATAAATAAAAAAAAGTTGATTACACTAAGGAACACTTTTTGTGTTTCTTTTACAATGAGAGACACTACGCACTTTTTAGTGGGACCTACGTAATTTTTTGACAATTTTACCCTTAATGAAAAAGACGAAAATTTTGTGAACATGTAAAAATATATGAATATTTGTGGACATATATATATATATAAATGCTTTAGATTGTGGACAGAACAAGTTGTGAACAAACAAATTTAACGTACATATTATATCTACATCTATAAATGATATTGATTAAATAGTATGAGTGATATTGTTTGAACCAATGAATTGTTGATATATAAATTGTGGATGGATTAGTCGTGGATATCATACATCAACAAACAAAAACAAAGTACATTAATAAAGCAACAATTTGAGACAGACATTCATTATATTTGAACAACAAAAACCAACGAAACAAGAAGCATAACAAAAAAGATACATATTTTACATCACCTCTTAACATAATCAATAAGGGTGGAATACATGTATACAATCAACAACACAGAAGCAAAACATTGGATGTGGACGGCTCACCTGCAACCACTTCATCAAGCAATACATCATTAGAAGCCACCCACTAGTCACCATATATCTATTCAACCATTCACGCTCCAGTTATCCACACACCACCTATCCCCGCAACTCTTATCCACACGCTATCCGTCCACATCTTTTGCAGATCTGGATTTTGAAATCGGACTTTACAAATCTGGATTTTGAAATCTGACTTTACAGATCTGGACTTTGAAATTCCCAACAACATTAAAAACCAACAAAACAGAAACGAAAACTGATTAAAAGAATTTTGAAATCAAACTCATAACAATAAAAGGATCCCAACTTTTCCAACAAGAAAAGGTATAGATGGGGAAAGAGAAATAGTTTACTGGAAAAAGGTGGAGAATATAGCCAGGAGGTGGAGCCAAGAGACAAGAACGCCGATGACTTCACGAACAGAGGTTTCAAATTTGTCGCCTCTCGAAACCCATTTCGCCAATCCTCCACCATTAGTCTCTCAATTTGTTTAATATCTCCTTCAAATCACCATTACATAAAGATTTGTATCTGTCGGAATTTTCTCTTCCTCAAATCTCAATAAAATGAAAAAAAAATGTTTTGGAAAGAAGTTTGAGAATGATGAAGAAAGGAGAGAAGGAGATCTGTTTAAGTATGATGTCATTGACAACAATTCATTTAGGTTGATGTCAATTAAGAATAATGTTCTTGATTTATTTTAGAGAACGACATATGTGTCTAAATTTTTTTAAAAAAAACAAGAAAATGTAATTTTTAAGTTGAAAGAATGATATAATGAACAAACAACACTAAAAATGTGCCTCACAAATAGAAAATGTCTTTGATTGTAAATTCAAAGTTATAAATTGTGTTAGAGAGTAAAAAATTCAATAAAAAATGAAATAATTAGTATACTATAATCCAATTAAGCTTGAGAGGCTTCTAATAATGATGTCCAAAATATACTATACTTTATACCACAACTGATATGTTTAACTGGGTTGTCCACGCTTTCAGAATTTGTTATATATGCTTATACTGATATACATCTTTTTGGTATAGGATTACCGATATTCAAAAAGGGGGGGTGGATAAAGGATGTTGTTGGTTGACAAATGCAGATTCAGATATGTTTTTCTCTAGTGAAGACTTAAGTTCTGGGCCCGTTTCTTGTTTTTCTTTCAAATATTAGTTATATAAAGAAAGGCCCAATTTAGGTTCATTGAAACAAAAGCCTAAACAGAGCTTTGTCCACCTTCCATTTTAATCCCTCACCACCTTATCTCTTCACCTTGCAACTTCCACATAATTACAGCACACACCAGTAAACACTAACCGTTATTCGTTACTTAACACAAGGGTAAAACCGTAAAAAAGACTCACCTTCTGTCACCTCCTCTCCATCCTCTATCTCTCACAGAAGATAACATTTACAAAAAAATTAAAATCTTTAAACAAAAAATAAAGAAACTTTACAATTCGATTACTAAGTCATTAGATCACTGCACTCTCTCTCCGTAAGCAATCAAGATGAAGGCGTCGATGAAGTTTCGCGAGGAGAAGAACCCTCTGTTCCGCGCCAAGATCCCTCTAAGCATCCTAGGCCTCCCTTTCCAATCCGGAATCGTCGCCGGTGAATCCAAAGAGCTCAGCCTCAACCTCGCCACCTTCTTCGAATCAGGCCCATCTCTCAAGCTCGCGTACCGGCCCAACGACACCCACAGCCCATTCTCCCTCGTCGTCAAAACCGGAACCGGACCCTTCGGTTCCCCGATCTCCACCTCCATGCTCATGAGCGCCGAGTTCAACCTCCTCGGCAACAACAAGACCCCGACCTTCATGCTCCACTTCAAGCCTCGATTCGGCGACTTCTCGATCAAAAAGTCGCATTCTTCCTCCGGATTCGACGGAGCTCTGATCAGATCGGAGGAGGATTCGTCGATCGAGGTTGTGGATTCGCCGGGATTGAGGAAAGTCACCGTCTTGCCGTCGACGTCCGCCGGAGATATCGCCGGGTTGATTTCCGGCGTGGAGGTAGCGGCGAGGACGTCGCTGCCGGTGAGGGGACGCGCGGTGGTGAATTTCAGGTGGGGGGTTAGGGTTCCGACGGAGATCAGGCGGGATTTCGATCCGACGGCTGAGATTTCGCTGAGGAGGTTTCCGTTTCTGGTGATGGATAAGATTGGGATCGAACACGTGGACGGGTCGGGTTGTAGAGAGATGAAGTCAAAGAGCGATGATCCGGGTAAAGTTTCGGGTCAGAGGACGAGTGATGATGTGTGTTTGGTCTTGGAGGAGCTTCGGTCGGAGAATAGGCAGTTGAAGAGAGCTGTTGAAGATCTTAGGGGAGTGATGGTATCGAACGTACGGCCGTTCTCTCAGGCGACGGTGGATTACGGGTCGTATTCGAAGTACCGTGAAGCCGAGAGGAGCAACCACAACAACAATAACAACAACGGCAATGGTAGACCGAGAGGTGATAGGTGGAGTAATGAGAGAACGACGTCGGATTACGGAGGGAAGAAGAGCAAGGAAGAGGGTGACGTGGCTGAGGAGTTGAAGAAAGCCTTGAAAGGAGCTGCTTGAAATGGTATTTGGTAACTCTGCCATGGAAGCTTTATTCGTCTTCTTGAATTAGCTATGGTTTTTGTGTATTATATATGCGTTTAAGTTAATGCTGCGTTGAAAGAACATCTTTATAACATTTCAATGGAAGTGCTAGAAGCTTACTTTGAGATTATGTTTTTAACACGAAGTTACTTGGTTTGGATCGGTTCAATATGTTAGCAGTTTACTGTGAGGTTGATTGTCTGATAAGTCCCAAGTATGGTTGAGCCAAAAAGGATTATATAAGTAGATTTGCTAAGTCTCTAGAATCTAAAAAAGCTATCTGAAAGCAATTGATCAATCACTATAATTGTTAGCTAAGATGTCTACGAGGAGCTATTAGTCCTATGTTTAGTTAACTCTTTGTGGTGGTAATTGAGAAGAACTCTCAACAAATTCCTAACATGAGATGAAATCTTAGATGTTTAGCTGTATGATGAATCCATGAATGTTTTGGTAATGATTGCATGTAAGTTTGGTTAAACAAAAAAAAAGGAACCAAGCATCAAGCATGTATCATTTGCTGCCTAGTTATGTGATAATCTGAAGGATTGATTATTGCAAGATGGTCCAAGGTTCTTTGCACGTTTTTGAATAGTTTGACAGAGACACAAACCCTCTGTGGAAGAGGGAAGCTTCCGAGAAGTAGATGAGCTATCTTCTGTAGGATCAAGCAAATGGTAATAAGGCAACCACTTAAAAAAGAAGTTACAATCATCATGTTTAACACTTTAACACTGACCGTTTCTACCATAACTCCAGCAACAACAAAAAAGAAGGTTCTCAGTGATTGTACAAGTACTAAAGATCTCAATCATTCAAGTGCACAAGAGAAGCTTTTGGTGATACTCATCACTGTCCTGCACCCAATCCTGAAGGAGTTTCAAAGTCTGGCTTCTCTCCATGTCCCCATTTAATATCTTCAACCGGAATCTGCAATGAATCATTTTGAGATCAAAACCTTAGCATATGAAAAGGAGATGCCAACAGTTATATGCCATTACCTCCCTAACATCCATCCAGCTCGACTCTTCTTTCAACCACATCACGTTCGGGTCCACAGTCACCAGGCGATGCGTTCCCTAGCAAAAGTAAAACTTCTCAGCACATGAACAAACGCATAGATATAGAGTGAACACAAAGGGAAAGGGTTTTGTGACATTACATCTTTTGCGTTAAACGCTTTGATCTCCAAGACTTCGAACTCATGCTCCTCAGGCATTCTTACACAGACCCTTCTTCCAATTAGAGCCACCGGATTAACTCTGCCCCAGCTTGAGCAATAAGGTGTGGTAGCAACATGAGTCGGAAACAGAGTTGGTTTCTTTGGCTGCAAGTAAACAGAGGATTATTGAAAGTTTGAAACTTTGTTACGTAGAAAAGCCAAACCAAAAGCTCTGCTTTACAGGTGGTCTTATGGTCAGTGGCGGCTTCTTCGTTTCCTTCACTTCTGAATCAACCCTGAGGGAAACAAAAAAAGAACGGTTAAAATCATCGAAAGTTAAACCCTTTACGATCATAGTGTATACCTTTGTTGATGGGCAATGAGATTCTTCTGAATGTTATCCTCAATAGAGACGCGAGTTTCTTGTGTAATACTCCACTCGTTCGTCAGCTTCTCTATGATCTGAGTCCTCCTCTGAAGCAACACACCAAACCCTAATGAGATATCAGAGAAGCAAAACACAAAAATGAGATGAAGTGAGAATGTGTGTTTACGTTTCCTGTTCTCAAGGTTTCAGCTTTGAATGCAAGAAGAACAGAGTAAAAGGCTCTTCTTTTGAGTTTGTTGAGTTTCTTTATCTTGGACTCTTCTGCGAATTGATCAATCATGACTTCATCGTCCCTGCTGTCTTTGGGAGATTCGGATTCGAGCTCTGGGTTTGTCTCTTTGTGAGGAACAGGAAGCGACTTTTCAGCCATTGGATCCTCTGCATATCACAGCAAGAACAGAATCAAGATCACGTTGGTGTTCAACAAGTATAAGAAACTCATTTCTCTAGTCATTCGTTTCAATCAATGGCATATGAATCACTCGCGAAACCCTAAAGAGATTGCGATTCACAATAAGTCGATTAGTGAGGAGTTTCTGAGCAAACGTACCTTCGAGAGGATCTATCATGCGTTGATCTTTGTGATCTGCCATTGAAGAGAGTGAGAGAGAGAGAGAACAAGCGATAAGAACAGAGGAAGCTTCGAGTGATCTCTGGCGCAAGAATGTGTTGCAGAGGTGAATGGGAGAAGAGGGATAAGCGAGATGTGTATATGACTTGTTGAAGAAGGTAAGGTTTTGTGTAGTGAACAAACTGTTTCCGGTTTACTTGGACGAATCACTTATTTTCAGTCAAGAAACAAGATGATTTATTAAAATTGAGAAAATAAATTGTTTGGCATAAATTTAGTGGAGCCAGTTGATAGAATTGACTTCTTCTCTTAATTTGTTACTAACAAAAATTTAGTCCAATAATTTTTTTTTCTTGGATAAAATTTACTTGATTCCATTGAATATTTTCTTAGCCCCGTAAAATTTAATTTGGATATCTATCGATATCATCAATATCTTGATCACCGTATACACCAGACGGTCTTGTCTTTGGCAGAAGGAAGGAAAGATAGATAATTATGAAAACCTTAGAGATGAATGATAATAAGCTTCTCGTTGATAGAAAAATAAGTTACGTCAGATCAAACTAGCTTAACATATTACAACACGATTATTAGCTAACAAGATAAAAGTTAAAATCTATGTGTTGACCCTCTTACAATATAATTCGCAAACCACTTTCTAACGTTTCTTGAGATCTCCTGTAAGATTCGACCTTCTCGAGCTTGAACTTCTCGTGGCAATTAGCGATGAACATATCTGCCAAATGATCAATATCATTGTTATCATCTTCCACTTCCCCATCATCTCTGATCTCTTCTGAATCTTCTACCTTATTCTTGTGCTCGAGCCACTCGAGGTAACGAGAGAGATGAGGCTCTTCATCTTGTCTCTCACAATTGATGTCAGAAACAGAAAGAAGTAAAGGCTGAGGGACAGGAACAACATCAGGTGAACACCAGTTGTAATGAAACCTGAACGATCCGAAAAAGATCTCGCGTTGATTCTTTGAAGCCTGTCTTGGATTAAACATCGTGAGCTTTCGTTTCTTGTTGTTGTGTTTAAAGATCTTTACAAAGATTGATTTGGCTCTAGAGACAGCTCTAAGGAAACGGTAAAGAGGGTGCGCGCGCAGATTTTGAATTGGTGTTTTAAGTTTCATGGATGGTGATAAAGTAGAAGATGATGGATATGATGATTTGAGCTGCATGACTTAAAAGATTCAAGAGAGAAACTGAAATCTTAGAAACGCCAAAGAATTTATAAGAACTTTTTATTGCTTTAGAAACATTTGAACACCAGAGCTCTCAATGTTTCCATTAGATATTATGGAACATGAAATATATATATAGTGAAGGAAAGACAATAATTCTTATACATGTGAGATATAGAAACACAGAACTCATTTAAATAGAAACTTATTTTTCCTATTCTATATTTTCCTTTTTGTGTTATCTTTAACATATTAAAGACTTATTAATATGCTAATTTCTCTCGACAACTTCACAAGATCACTTTTGTGTTCAATACAAGAAAATCACTCTCTAATCACTTGTTTCCATCATTGCAAAGGAATCACTCAAATACCTTCGAAATGTTACACAGGTCGTGAGGCGTCTCTGAGCAGACGTGGTTGTACCTTCGAGAAGATCTAAGGTTGATTTTTGTGATCTGCAATTGAAGAGAGGGAGAGAGAGAGAGAGAGAGAGAGAGAGAGAGAGAGAGAGAACAGTTGAAAGAACAAAGGAAGCTTCGAGCGATCTCTGGGCGCAAGAATGTGTTGCAGTCAGAGGTGAAGGAGAGAGAAGCAAATATGACTTGGGGAAGAAGGTAGGTTTGAATAGTGTAACAAACTTTTCCGGTTTACTTGAACAAGTCACTTATTTTCAGGCGTTGATTTTGTTTTGACTTTTGAGTCAAGAAAAAAGATGATTAGTTTTTTTTTTCAAACACAGAGTCACAGATGATTAGTTAAAATTGGGAAATAATTTTGACATAAATTAAGTGGATGCAGTTGACAGAATTGACTTGTTCTCTTTGTTTTTAACAAAAAATTAGTCCAATAATTTATTTATTGTTAGACAAAATATACTTGATTCCATTAAATCTTTTTAGTCCATTAAATTTTTTTTTTTACCCAACACATTACCCATTTGCATTTTTCTAGTTTATATATATCCGTTGATGTAATCGCATCGTATTCATATACTCCGTATTAATTATGGGTCTCGAGTATGCTACAAAGTCATAAACTTCAAATGTCAACGAAACAATATCTGGGATTTGGAAAAGTGATTCAAAAATCAATTTGACTAAAATTCTAAATTGGTGTTATTCTAAAATTTTTAAAAACAATATCTGGTGAAATCTCCGTTACGTTTTTTTCTAAAAAATGTTGATAGATTTTATTAACAGTAAATATTACACTATTCATATTAAGCAATATTTAATGCGAACATTTGTACGTAGTTCTAATTACTAGTACATCCTCGTTTAATCAATCTCTTAAAAGTTTCTCAAGATTGAGCATAATAGCGTACTCCTAATTGGCAAGTTGGACGCAGTTTGCCAAACACTAATCAAAACTCACAACTTAACTAAATGTGCCCAACTAGATGGACAGCAATTGTTATTTGTCTTATTACGCCATCATGTTTCACTGGCAACCCCAAAAGTTTCACTTGTCACACATTACCCCCAAAACTTTCAAGATACACTTCCACCACCTTTAATTTGGCAATATTATCAAATCGAACTAGCTAAGATTTCACAGCATGATTATCAACTAACGATACAAAAATCAAAATATACGTTTCAGATCTGATAATTCACAAACTCCTTTCTAACATTTCTTGAAATCTCCTATAAGATTCCACTTTCTCAAGCAAGAACTTCTCATGACAATTAGCGATGAACCTATCTGCCAAAAGATCAATATCTTTATCATTATCCACTTCTCCAACATCTCTAATATCTTCCAAATCCTCAACCTTCTCGTGTTCCAGCCACTCGGGGTAGCCAGAGAGCTGAGACTCATCATCTTCTTCACCATTGATGTCAGAGACAGAAAAAGGGAAAGGCTGAGGGACGGGAACAACACTAGAAGAACACCAGTTGTAATGCAACCTGAACGATCCGAAGAATATCTTGCGTTGATTCCTGGAAGCCTTTCTTGGATAAAACATCGTGAGCTTCCGTTTGTTGTTTTTGTGTTTAGAGATCTCTAGAAAGATTGATTTGGCTCTAGAGACAGCTCTAAGGAAACGGTAGAGAGGGTGTGCGAGGAGATTTTGGATTAGGATTTTGAGTTTCATGGACGGTGATGAAGAAGATGATGATTTGAGCTGCATGACTCAAAGACTCAAGAGAGAGAGAGAGGGGGAGAGAGAGACTCTTTCTTTCTTTCTCACACTTATTCAGTGTTTTTTTCCTCTATGCATTAAAGTGAACAACACTTGCGGGAATTTATAGAAGATTTTCCTTACTTTTCTGCCACTCATTTCCTTTGTTATTTTCTGAATAAAGCTTTTGCCCTAGTATGCGGTTTTGTAATTTGGTATTCTCCAAAAATTATTGTCCTGTTAATTAAATTGTCTATTTTCTATTTTCTTGTAACACGAATGTAAATTAAATTTTTCCTCTAAATTAAAGTGGATTTGTTGTTTCCTAATTCTTAGCGAGAAAATGTTGTTATAGCCATTAAAAATATTTAAATAAGAAAGTATCTTCATAAGTTAATATATAGGTGTGATTTGTGTTAAGATACCGATTAGGATAGAGACGCAAAATAAATTGTGAGCCACATACACATAATCTTTAGAGATACAATCATACAACGTAGATTGGTCTGCCTTCTTTGTATTTTATTGCATCAAAATTAGAAACCAATATAATTTTTGTGGTTTAACTTATATTAAATCGATTTTATGTAAGCTTACTTTGTCTTAGAGAAGACAAGTTATGTATATGTGTCGCCCAACCCAAGAAGTAGAGTGAACCACGACGTAGATTGGTCTGCCTTCTTTGTATTTTATTGCATAAAAACCAATATATTTTTTGGTTTACTTCTGAGTTGATTTTCCATAAGTTCTTTTTTTTGAAAGCAAGTAAATAACTGATGTATATATGTGGCGCAACACAAGAAGTAGAGTGAGCTACAAAAGGGTTTGTCTGAGGACTACATTTTTCTACTCCCAATTAGGTATCGGGAAGAGATCAAACTAATTAAAACGTTGCGTACTCCGTTCCTAAAAAATAGTAGTTTAGAGAATTTTTTTGTTTTTAAAAGATAGTTTTTTATATTTTCAATGCAAATTTTGTCACCTAATAATGAATAATTGTGAATTTCAAAAATATTGATTGCATCTTATAAAATTTTATTGGTTTAAAAATATAAAAAATATAAAATTACAGAAAATTATGCATTTATAACTAAGTTTTAATGTGTTTTATTAAAAAAAATGAAAATTCTAAAACTACCATTTAAGAACAGATAGAATATTTATTTGTCGTTATATTAATATTGTTTTGTAATCTCAGATTCCCACCACTTCATGTCTCGCGTCTGTTAATTTGGTATAATTAACTACAGACGCAGACAACTATAGAGTAAAATATAACTTTATAAATGTTAAATGTTGAATAAAACCGATACCCCACCCTACAACTTCTACTAAACTCTAGTAGTTTATACACTCTTCTTAACTTCAATCCAGTTCCCACATTTCCCAAACTTAGATCGGATCAATAACAAGAATTTATTATATTACAATATATAACACTACCATTTTTAACTAATTTGGAATTAGTTAATTAATTACTGATTAATTAACTTTATTGTCTAGTGTTCATTTGGATCTACGAAGGGATTAAATATAGGCAATTGGATCCATGCAAATTAGGCCTAAAGGTCCTTGTCGTCATGGAATCTTGGACCAGTTGCAGGAATTTTTAGTGGTTCATAAGCTAAACAAATCCCAATAAGCACATATCTTCTGCGTACACAATCATGTATCTTAGTAATCACATATATTGATATAGTCTTCACACACATATATATAAATACTATAGTAGTTTTGGTAACACGCAATTTTTTTATCCTTGTTTGTAAATATGATGTCTTACTGATAAGGTTATACGAGAAACTATAAGACTCTATTTCTCTATTTTGAATTAACTTTTAAATATATACATCATTTGCTTGTGGATGATATAAATAAGTTCTTTTTTAACTGATTTTTGATATAAATAAGATTGACTGATATTCATTTTACAGATAGCCGCGAACGGCGCTCAAGGCTTAAGCCTCGCTGAAAAACCTCAAAGACCGAGGATATAGAAAACGAATCACACTATTTATTATACTAATAAATAAGTATAATAAATCCAATATGGTGATCTGGTCTGAAGTTAGTCTTGTAAGAGATATATGATAAACTAGTTCTGTAGACTTGTAAATGGAATAACGAATTAGACAAGAAATCAAGGTGGCTGATTTCTAGTTGAATCGCCACCTGAATCCCTGGAACTCTTGTCCTTCTTACAAGAAGAGACGGAGCAACATACACATGCAGAGCACATATACTTTGTAACTTTAGTTTTCCGTAATGAATCTAAATTAAAACTTCCTGACCATAGAAATGAAATACAAGTTCGTTGTTGTATCTGTTTATCAATTTGGATAAGTTGTTGATTAGAGTCATATGTATATGGTTGCTGGTATATATCTATAGCACTAATGCTTACTAATTGTTTAAGACTATTTTGCGCGTCTCTTATTATGACTCGGCCAGGAAAAGTAACCGTCGTGCAAATTTACACGTAAAACTGCGATGTTCCTTTCGTAGACGAACTTAGCTCTTTGAATTCGAAGTTAAAAGGTCCCTCAATTTTACACACTGGAAATAAATAAAACTTGGGATACTATGTCTTTAACCATAGTATATTATCACTCGCTAGATCCTACATGCATGTATGTTATCGCTGAATCTTGTATCCATGCATGCATTAGCTAACCAGTAACCGTAGCTTACTTTTTTTTGGTATAAAACCATAGCTTACTTTGATTTGAATACCTTCATTAATTTTTTTTTTATATACCACAATTTCAGTCTTCAGAATATGAGTTTAGAGTAATTAAAGGCTGGGTAATATTTCGTTTCTTGGTGATTGAGAAGTAGGAAAAAAAAGCAGAGAGTGGAGAAGAAGGAAACGTATGAAAGAGGTGCGATCAAAGTGCATCAGCAAGGCGTGTGGAGAATCCATGGATGACACAGAAGATGAAAGAGTTGGTATCTCTCTTTTATATAACCACTCTGCAACTACTCCTTCCATCAGTTTTATTTCTCTCTTCCTTCTACCTTTTGTTAATTAGGTAGGCTCCCTGCACTCAAAGTTGTAAACGTGAAGCTTTTGTCCATTAAAGGTGTGTAACGTAAGAAGTTGAAATGTTTGAGCTTAATGGGGTTAGAGGAATCAAACTGATAGAGAGAGTTGGTTATCAGAAATTCACTTGAAAGAGAGTTTGTCAAGTCACATAAGAAATCGAAATAAAGGTGATCATCGTCATTGTACATCTTTAATCCATTACATCATCTCCTCCAAAATTTCAATCATTTTTACATGTTCTCCATCATCTATTGAACTGACTAGATTTAGGCCATCATGAACACATGCACTCTCTCTCTCTCTACTCTCTGCTGATCTCTCTTTTATGAAGACGCTCAATTAACAAAAATACTAAAATAGCTTTTACTTGTATTCAATCAACAAAAATAGCTTTTTACTTGTATTCAATTAACAAAAGATAAATAATCATGTAAAAGTATGGTTTTTAAACGAATATACCTGATTTATGATTATAAATAAATATTACGACAAATTTAACTCAGGGTAAAAACTGTTTTTTGATCATTGTTAAAAAAATAAAAATCCATCAGGCTCTTTTCTTCTAGGAAGATTTGGATTGGACTCAGAGGAATGCGTATCCATTAAAAACCAGCTGACAGCTATCTTTACGACATGAGTGGGCTGATATTTAGTCATTTACATAAGTGGCCTCTTTGGATACGCGTTTAGATGGGCCTAAGCCCACTAGAGAAATATCTGTTTTCAAAATCTTTGAACGACGCGGTTCACGCGGCTTGTTAGCTGTCTTAAGGACTCTTGTGTGAGTCTTGTCCAACCAGCAAACGAGTAGAATGTGAAAACACGCGCCTAGTGTAGCGCGTGGGAGAAAGCCGTATCCATCTTCAACGGGGCTTAAGATCCATTTTGAGTCAGTGATAACTGGTGGAAGTGAGAGGAAAGCGTCATTCTTACGTTTTATAGCTTCACAGAGAGAGAGAAGAAAAAAAACAAAAGGGAAAAACTCTTTTGAAAGCAATCCTCTTTTTCTATATTTCAACGACACTTTCAAGTTTCAACCAACACTTGTTGTTCTTTCTTTTGCTTCTCTCTTCTCTTTAGATCTCTTTCTCTAAAGTCTTATCCTTATGGATTTTGATTTGATATCTTCTGTTTAAGTTGTTTGGTTGCAGAAACTTGTGAGTGGATCAGATGAAACCCTAACAAAGATTAGAAAAGTTAAACTCTGTATAGGTTTTGTCTCATTCTGAGAAATGGGTTCACAGGTGAGTCTCTGTCTTTTTGTTCTTGGTGGTAGTGTATATCCTCTATTGACTGTTGTGGATAAGTTTAAAGAGATTTGGAAGGAAACTAAAGCTTGTTGTTTATCTTTGGACTGTCCATGCAACTAGTTTCAGCAGAAGATAATCGATTGAGCTTTGCTTGTTGCTTAGTTAGTCTGAGGTTATACTACTAAATTGAAAAGTATAGGTTTTGAAAGAGAGATCAAATTGACTGAAGTCTTGCTTTGAAATTACTTTAGCTTCCTTCAAAACAGTTTTTTTTTTTTTTGAGTATGTGTTTGAATTTTAATTTGGTTTCATTGTGTTGTTGTTCTCTTTTTCAGAGCTAGGATACTGCAGATAACTGAAATGAATTGAAAAGAAACAACCTTTTTCACTTGGAGGGTTCTTGTCTAGTTGCTTTTGGTTTGGTAGAGAACTGGAATTTAGTAGTAATGAGAAGAGGTAGAGGGAAAAGAAAGAGGCAGAATGCTACTGCTAGAGAAGATGGTGAGGAAGAAGAAAAGATTCCAGCTTACAGGAGAAGAGGGAGGCCACAGAAGCCGGTGAAAGATGAAACCGAAGGAGAAGAAGAGGAGATTGTGGAGAAGGATGACGATACAAATGGTTCAGTAACAAGTAAAGAAGATGTGACAGAGAATGGAAGGAAGAGAAAGAAACCAGTAGAAGAGTCTAAAGAGAGCAATGTAACAGAAGAAGAGAATGTGTTAGGATCGAAATCAAGCACTGATGATTCAGTGAAGTCATCGTTTTCTACAGGGTTTAGACAAATTGGGAGTAGGAGGAAGAACAAACCAAGACGAGCTGCTGAAGCTGTTGTTGAATGTAATGGTGTTTGAAAATGATGTTCTTACAGACTAGCCTTTTGTTTTGTTTTTTGTTGACTTGAATCACTTTTGTTGTTAGGACTTTGATGCAGTTGCGTTTTAGCTTCATACATGGATGGGATCAGATTTTTCAGTTCTTCGGAACAGTGCACTTTGCCTGAGTTTTCATGGTGTTTTAGCCTAAATTTTCTTTATGACTCTATGTAAGAAGTTATGTCTAGAAACACAAATTTTTTTAAAGATATCAAAAATATAAATTAAAAATACTTCAATCATTCATAAAAAAATACAAAATATGATTAATCGAATAAGTTTAACAAAAGCTAAATTAACATACAGTGTAAGTATAAAGATATCTTGTACTTTGAAACATTTTTAAAACATCATTTAAACAACGAGGAAGTACCATTTTGCAGATCAAAAGAAAAGAACTGGATTGTGTACTACATAAAGCAAAAACACAAAAGGAACAGAATCCAACTTATACACACACAACCCTATGAAAAAATGAAAGTACACAAATTATGATGGTTACATTGACCATGAATCGAATTCTCCATCTCTCAAATAATTTTGTTTAATTTATCAAGAAAGATATAGATACACTGTGTGAAAAGAACCAAATCTAGACTGCAAAAAGAAAAAAAAAATGTAACAGCAAATATACTTTAGAAAAATAAAAATAAAAATAAAATATAAGCAGAACTCAATTTTTGAGTTCAATTATAACCTATTAGTTCCCTTGAAGAGTCACATCCTTTGTTGAGTCCCAACACTCTCTGTCTCTCTGCCCATAGTTTTCTATTCTTTCTACTTTAGACTTTAGTATATGTATAATACTACTAATAAACTATTACTATTGTTTCTGTTGCTCTTTAATTAGTAGTAATAATATATGTTTAGGTATGCAACAAAAAAAAGAAGCAAACTAAGACCATCCATTTATAGGTTTGTGGTCAGTTCATAACATAGACTATACATTCCTGGTTTTATGAAAACTATATCTTATTTTTTGTTAAAAGTAAAAAAAAAATACTACTATTACTTATTTAGTTATGGGATAAAAGTAGGTAGATTATACATGGGGGAGTTTATGTTCCCTGGTCTCATTTAAGGATATCATTATGAAAAAGATATTATAATCTCTGTTGTGTGTTTTATAAAATCTCATTACAAAACGCGCCAACATAACCACAACGCAAAACGCTATAATCAGTAGCTGTCGTGGCCTAGTAACAATCACTCTTGATTGTCTCCTCTTTTGTCAGCTTCTCTCTCTTCATTTAAAAGATAGCAACAACTAAATTAAGCAAAACCACATTTTTTGTTCCTTTCTTCTTCTCCCTCCTTTCTATTTCTAGGACTCAGTACTTGTACTTACAATGAGCTTAACCATTTCTTTTCTGTCTGAGCAAAAAGGAACCAAGAACCATTAACCATTGAGTTACAAATGGGTTCTGGCCAGAACCGGACTGAGACGGTTGGTTCATTCTCCACAGAATCATCTTCACTTACTGGTGGACTCAGGTTTGGTCAGAAGATATACTTCGAAGATGGATCCGGATCGGGGTTAAGCAAGAACCGGGGTCATAAGTCTACTACACCAGCTCGGTGCCAGGTGGAAGGTTGTAGAGTGGATCTAAGCAATGCAAAAAGATATTACTCAAGACACAAAGTTTGTTGCATTCACTCTAAATCATCTAAAGTCATTGTCTCTGGTCTTCTTCAAAGATTCTGCCAACAATGTAGCAGGTCTTTTGCATCTTTTTTTTTTTTTTTTACTATTTTGAGTTTTTCTTTTGTTTTGTTTGCTTTTGGCTCTTAACGTCTTTGAAGAGTCTTATTACAAAACTTTACAGCTAGTTATTAAGTGATCTTGTCTCTGAAGAGATAAAAATAAAATGAATTATTATTTTTATGTTGCTTTTCATTGAAGCTTCTTCTCTCTTTAGGTTTCATCAGCTTTCAGAGTTTGACTTGGAGAAAAGAAGTTGTAGAAGAAGACTCGCTTGTCATAACGAAAGAAGAAGAAAGCCTCAAGCAACAACAGACACTCTTTTGGCTTCTGGTTACTCTAGAATAGCTCCATCTCCTTACGGTTAGATCAGCTTTTTTACAAATAGCTTAACTCTCTTTTCAGCTCCATGTGCCTTATAGAAAAGCAAGTTCTTGATTGGTGACAGGAAGCGTTTTGGGAGATCCTACTACGTGGTCAACCGCAAGGGATAGCCATCAACTGATGAATGTTTTCTCACAGCGAAGCTCAGGGTTTAGTATAACATACCCAGAGACGGTGAACAATAATAGCACAGACTCAAGCTGTGCTCTCTCTCTTCTGTCAAACTCAAACACAATCCAGCAGCAGCAGCAACAACAACAACAACTTCAGACGTCAACCAATGCTTCCTTGAGGGTTACAATGGCTCGGTCACCGCCTGTTTCAGTACATAGCCAGTACTTGAACCAAACCTGGGAGTTCATGTCAGGCGAAAAGAGCAATTCGCCTTGTGTGTCCCCTGTTTTGGGACTGAGGAAAATCTCTGAGCCAGATGACCTCCAGTTCCTGATGACCAATGGCACCGTGATGGGTGGATTCGAGTTGAACTTACAGCAGCAGGTCCTGAGGCAATACCTGGAACCAGATATCTCAAGAGCTTTTGACTCTTCTGCTCAACATTTTACTTGGCCTCTTTGAGTCTTTCTCGTTTTTGCTGTACCAAGAGCCTTACCTGTAGAAGGTTGCTACTAAGACTTAATAGTCTCAAGATCTTATCAAATTATATATGCTCTATGCTCTACTTAAAACGAGACAATAAAGCCAGATAATGGCCTTGAATCTGGATATTATTTTAATAGGGGTTCTTTGGCTCTTGATTTTAAGTCATTTGTTTTTAGTTGTGCTCTGTTTTGTTCACAATCAGCAGAAAGAACGCACGTTTACTTAGTTTGAGAAACAGATTGAAACATCATCATTAATATATGGTTAACAGAATCGGAGTTTCACATCCTTTCTCACCCTACTAGTACTATCTTTGAAAGCATGAGATATGGCTATTAGCAAGTCCTTACAATTCTTTAGTGAGTGTCTCTTAACTTAACTGCTTATGCAACTGCAAACAGTATCGTACTTCTATTTCTTGCTTCCTGTTCAGTCACGTGACAAGAAGCTTCTCCAAAGATGAATTGTGTTCGTGTGCTTCCAATTCCACAGCATTGTGACTTATCTGGTGATCATCTTCATTTACACCATGGGGGTATTGGAAAGAAGAGCGTCACTCGTTTCATACTGATTCACAAATTTTAGAAACTTTTGTCAGCATATACTTAAAGGAACTCAATACGTAGCACATTGACCGAAGAAGGCTTGGACTCAATTTACCTGGAATCCGCAGAAAGGGCAATACTAATGTTCAACTCTCAGTTCCATTAATATCTCTTGTAAATCCTGCAACCAGTAAAGCTAAAAATTGTTACTCTGAAGAACAATGCTGACTCTCAACTTCTCAACTGCTAGCCAAGAACTAGAGAACGTACCCTTTCAGTGATATCCTCCTCTTCTTCCTCAAGCTTACCATCATCATCATCATCTATAACAACTTCCACGTTCTCAAGCTGATCAAGAGACGCCACTGAGACTTAAAAGCCTATCCCCAAACTCCTCCAACATTTCCTCAACCTTCCTCTTTCTCATTCACCGCCTCAACCTACTCTCTTCTTCTTCTTCTTCTCTCGATCTTGGAATCTCCATAGTGACTGGCTCAACCTTACCAGACCCTTCTTTACCAAGAGCTGATCCTGGCTTGTTGCACAACAAAAAAGCTGATCCTGGCTTGTAAACAATTTGCTTCAGTAGCTTAAACTCCAGTGTCTGCTCATCCTCTTCTATTTGTTTCCTCTCTCTCTCTCCAATCTTCTGTTTGGTTCAAAGGTTACAGCTTTCTTCTGAGGTTCCTGAAAAAGCTATCATCTTTCAACCCACAAAGTTATCTTAGAAAAGGTGAAGACTTTGTCATCTTCAGGTTTCTCGTCGACTCTGCCATTGCCGACGGACCTACGACATCGACGCATTGTAAATGGGCCTTTTTAGACCCAATATCATTAGTTAAGTATATAGATACGTATAAGTATAATTTTGGCCAGAT
Source organism: Hirschfeldia incana (assembly GCA_026261945.1). NCBI lineage: Eukaryota > Viridiplantae > Streptophyta > Magnoliopsida > Brassicales > Brassicaceae > Hirschfeldia > Hirschfeldia incana. Next base: position 459,706 of record JABCMI010000120.1, read on the forward strand.
AAACAAACTAAAAGTTGTTTTGAGCTGATAAAAGAACAAAAGATATGTTCGCACAACCTCGTGCTAGTTTTTGTATACAAATATTGGACTTTACTTTGGTGGGTTGAGCCAAGCCCGTGCAATAGTGCAACGCATGGGCGACTCGTGAAAGTCCAGACAGCAAGCTATTTTGGTGGACGTTCTCCCTCAAAAAATAGAGTTAATATCGAGCGGACTGATGGTTCACATATCAGATATTAAACTGATAAGAACAGATACTACACTTGATCTTAGCCAAAAGGCCGAGAAATGTATGAATTGAACGAAAGGCTCAGCTTCCTTTTTATAATACGTCTCATGCGTTCCATGCTTGCTTCGTAACCGATGTGGGACTTTGAAAGTGTATGACAAAACAAAAGACTCTCTTTGTTTCACCACGCTTAACCGAGAATAGCATTAAACCTAGAGCCAAACAACCCAACAAGAAGTCTTCTTCTTTTTCTGATCAACAAGTCTTCTCCTTCCTTACCTTGACAGATCGAAAGAAAAACAAACCAACTTTCTCAGAATTTTTATTCTGTTGGTCTTCACCGTTCCTCTGGAGTTTGTTTTTAATCAGTCGAAGATTTTAAAATATGGCTCTGTTGGTTGTAGGATTGATTATTCTGAGAATTCTTGTTTGCATGGAATTCAAACTAGTGCCCCCAAGAGCTTAAGGCCGAGACAAGAATATCAAAAAAGGTTTGCTTTATATGTTATTACAATTCAAGGAAAGCCATCATGCTCTGTCTCAAAGATGAGATTTTGAGAAAGAGAGGTCAAAAACGAGGGATTGAAATGTCAAAAAAGGAACAAAGATTAAACATAACCAAAGCAGAATGAAAAGAAAATAATAATCTAAAGGAGTGTTCTGTGCAGATAACTACAAATCAGGCTGGTTTCTCTTCTTTCTTCTTTTTTTTTTTTGGGTTTCTTCACTAGCAATTTGCCAAAATGATTGATAGAGCTCTACAGGAACGACACATCTCCCACTTGATTTTATTCTTCATTTGTTAGTCACCTTGTAGGCAGTAAAGTTGCCTTATATTTCCACTTGCTGTCATATTCACACCAGCAACATAGAGACAGTCAAAAACCATGATGCAGATAAACTTTTGAGTAGGGAGTGATTACCATATAGCCAGTCTTTGAAATACACATGGAGTGCGCTTGATAGCTCCTTTTTTCGGTTTTCTTCTAAAGGCGTTTCTCTTAGCGATCGTTTTGTTTCATCCAAGTTCTTAAGCTGGTGGAATAAAAAAAACAGAGGAGTTAAAGGAGATGCGAACAAGCGCTTCATTTATTACTAAAGAAAAACAAGAGTAACAACATACGTTTCTCTGCTGAGCTGACATGTAAGCATCTGGCAATGGAAATGGATTGTCTTTCGTTGAACCAACCTCCTCGCCACTAAACCAGTTTGGGATCTTCATCATAGCCATCGATACACCACAAGATTAAACATGTGAGTAGATGATTCATGAACAGCATTCACCAGTAACAAAAATTAGGCAAACTAACGAAAATAGAGTGTACCAAAAAGTTAATGAACTGGTCAGGGTCTACACAGGCAGCTGATTCAGCCTGTGCATCAGCAACACCGGCAAGATGTGACAGTGAGTCATGTGGATCTACTGCGCCCAGTGCCAATGGTTTGTCCCATTTGTTTATAGTTGGCTCGATCCCTACCTCACTCATGTGCTCCTCCAAATGTGAGTAATGTGTATTATATGGAGCGACCTGGAAAAAAGCAAAAAGATTTTTAAGAAGCCTGTAATTACTATAACCACTAGATAGATTTCAGAGAGTGTTTGTGTTATCATTACTAAAAGGAAGTCCTCCCAAGCAAACATCAGACTAAAGAGGTATTTCTTAACCTAGATAATCATCACCACCTCGAGATGTTTTCCATCAAACTCGGTTCACATGTCCAGAAGAGCATATTTAACCAAACTAAGCTACTAAGAAGTCTATCCTCTTCAGTGATTTATCATAAAGATATAGGAATCAATCCTCGATCTTAGAGAGAGGGGCTTCACCTGCAGTTTGTGGTTATCACCAACAATTAGTGGTCGCTGATTGACTCCTAAGAAGAATACACATTCACGGCAATTGGCGATGCACACTCGTTTGGCAGCTGCAATCACATGAACCCTCTCACAGTGCTCAACTCTTAATGCCTGCAAAAAGAAATCAGAAAATAAATTTGCTGCATCTTTTAGTAAATGTCGGTAGATATTATAACCTGTTACATGCTACCTTTTATAACAACTGTGTCCGTACCTTGCCAACAGCTCTCAGGACTATAGTAGTATCAGAACATCCATACACAGTTGCATATCTCAAAGGCGCTAAAAGATAAATAACAGAATCATGGCAATTGACCACCTGCAGAATACACAGAACATGACATGAGTGCACATCGAGACCACATGACGCATGTCCTTTGGAGCAGGAAATAATCCAGCTATATTAAAACACAAGTCATATGTTCACAGCGAACCTTCACAGATCTACCCCTAAGATCGAAGGCCTGTTTAACAAGTGAGGTCTTGGAGACTCCTTCGATTAAACACGGGCCTCTATCACTAGGTGTAACCTTGTTCGGAGTAGCACAAGCATCTGACATCGCATCATCTTGGTCAGAGGTATTAGAAGGCCTGTTTTCTTTCCCAGAAATTCTCTCAGTAATGCTTTCTAAAGCAGAAGCTATGTTTTGCAGAAGCCAGTCATGCACTTGGGAAGCAGGGACTGGAACAGCGGGCATATCCGGATCAGAATTTGCAAAAAATAGAGTAGCTTGGCTCAGTGGAGATACATCAGATCCCTTATCGCCAAACTGAACAAGAAAACCCAAGTGCTCAAAAGATTCCATAGAGATAACCTGAAGCATGTTAAACAAGCAAGAAAAATTAACATTTTGAACAATCATGAAATTCACATCTAGCTTTGAGACTTGTGTTCTCTTTCAACCCATCAAAAGTTCTTATCCCAACCTAAATGTAATTTTCATGCTCTGTAGAAACGGTGACTCTTCTCGACAAAGATAAAGAAAGACTAGCACATACCAACGATTCTTCTTCTCCTTCCACAGGCTCTCCAAGAAGAGAAATGATGTTTCCTAAATGTTTTTGCAGATATGACAACTGATGAGCTTCATCATCTGCTTGCGATGGCATAAACTGACGGCTGTTGCTGCGAACAAGCTGCAGAATGATTAAAAAATATAACTAACACGTTAGACCATGTGATGAAAAAGAATAGCATATCGAAGTACAAAGACTATTGAAACACTGACAAGACTTCAAATAGATGAATGTATCTAAAAGACACAATAGACCAGCCCTACCATAGATAAAAGTGGAGACTATAAGTCAAAATACAAAAAACACATATCGCATTATCACGAAATAAACCACGTGGAAGGACCAACCAAATAATGTACAGCGGATAAGAAATAGAACTGAAACCACATAACACAGCAAGCAGAGGAAAATGTTAAATTTCAGCCACCAGACTAGCCATTGCCCAGAGTCATCAGAGAAAAGGGTACTGGCAATTACGAGATGATAAAAATTTAACCAGGATGCAACCGTACATACTACTACTTAAAGCATGTGTTTCAAAACACCCAAGCATTTGATCGAAGTATCAAGTATCTCATACTCCAGCAACATTAATATTAGCATTCTTAGTTAATCTAGCTTCAATTGCATTGGTTCTACAGCAATTCCTCCACCACAAAATGACTAACTCTTTCACCGTACTCAAAGCAATAAGACAATATGCATAAAGAATCCGAGAACCTTCCCCATCGAGGATTACTACGAACATACATCTAAAACAATACATCCACCATCAATTCAAAGAACCGCCCAAGCTTCCACCTTTGCTTAATTCTAAGTCTCAGGAACATCAAACTTTTAACTTGCATTGCAAAAATATAGTTGCATCAAGTGCAAAATGGAAAGAAAATGATCCTCTAATCCTGTTAATGGAGCTACCACGTTCTATTTCAACATTAGAGATCATACACACTGAGATCATCAAAAGTAAGAAACTTTGCCTGAATTGGAGACAACGCAGACAAGTACCCATCAAAAGCAGACGTAGACGGCCACACATCAGCCACCGCCGCAGAGTCCTTATGCGTCCTCGGCGTCAGCTTCTTATACGACTGAATATACAAAAACAAAACCAGATCCCTCAAATCAGCTCCCACGGAATCAACCTCCTCCAGTTTAGCCCCAACCAGAGGATCGCCCTCGGAATGGAGCACCGAGCCGAGAGTCTCGAGGACGAGACGCGCGTGGTCGCCGGAGATCTGGAGAGCCTCGGCGATCGCGGCTGATCCGACGCGGCGGTTGTTATTCGAGGCGGCGGCATCGGCTAGCTTCTGCTTGATTGGAGCTAGGGTTTGGATCGGGTCGGCGAATGCGAGTTTCTGGATCGGGAGGAGTCTGTGTTCGAAAGGGACGCGTCTCGGGTGGATTGTTGGAGTCGGATTCGGGTTTGGTTCGGGCGCTGAAGGGGGTTGTGATTGGTCGGTGAGTTTTTGTTCGTCGGTCATGATTCGTCGTGGAGTTGCAGATCTTTCTTTGGGTCATGAAGCATGATGATTGATTGCATTGAATGGGGAAGAAGAAGAGAGACTGTTAGAGTGTGTGCACGTGTATGGTATTAATCTACGTCTTGTTTTTACGGTCGTTGGATTTACGAGTTGATTAGCCTTTGATTCGAGGTATGACACATCGGACGAGAGATGATGATAACAATTTCGCATTTCGCATTTCGCATTTAATTTTAGTTTCTTTGTTAGGCTATTCATAATTGCAATAAGATAAGGACTACTCTAAGATAAGTTAGGTGATTAAAGTTGTCAAAAAGTAAATGTGATAATCATAATTTATAAACGTATGGTTTACTAGAATTATGTTGATAACCCAGGTTATATTGTATCTTCTCGATGTTAAAAGATAAAACTACTGGAGGTGTATGGTAAAGAAAAAAGCAGAGGTTTCCAGAGACCATGTCATAAAAAAAACATATATAACTGCCATCGTTTTTTCTTTGGAACACAATGGCAAAAAAAAAACTTGAATCTGTGAACTTTTTCCTCTTTTTTAATTAAGAAAATTAATGTTTTGAAGACATTTTGGGAAAGTGAACACAGTCAGCTTTGGGAGTATTTGGCTATACCATATTTAATCAGCTGGATTGAGTTATCATGAAGTGCTCGAGATAGATAATTAACTTTTGTATATATATATATAAATAGTATTCAAGGCCACGAACGGTACCCATTTCAATTGCAATGAACGTCTGACATGGTTGCAGACCAAGGTTCCATGGCTCGTTATAGTCGTTACGATAGAGCAATAATGTTTTGACAATTTGTTACAAAAGTTTTAACACACTCACACACATCAATAAATAATTGTATATACTCTTAAAAGGGCTTTATCTAATCAGATTTATCTCTTGTTACACATCAAACTATTATCAGTTCTGGTTGTGATCGTAGTCGGTGGTGATAAACGGTAAATCTACGAAGAAGGTCAACAAATATGAGCGCAGCATGGGCGACACGTGGTGTTTGCATGCATCAAATACCAAGTTCTTTCTTTTTGACCTTTACATATTTTATCGTGTAACCAAACTAGTACCACATATACTTTTGATTAAATTATGTCCGAATACTTGGAGAAGAAGCATTCACTTATCGGTCGCACACATCATAAAGGTAGAACGAAGAAAAAGTAAAAGACGGCCTCGTTGCAAATAAAGGCACCGCGTATTAGGCACCCAGGAAACGTATCGATTAAGATGAGTTACATGGTAAAGAAAACCTAGGTTGCATGGAATCGGAAACATATACGCAGAAACAAAACTTTTCGAAACGTAAAAACGTGATTTTTTAATTTTTTTGCTTAGAACGTTTTAATAACGTCTATAAATATATAAACATATATATACAATTTATTAATATGTGAATTCAATTTTATTATATTTAGTATATCTAAGAATACAAACAAATAAATAAATAAACGTTATATATAATCATACAAAAAAATAAAAATAATCATCATTAAACATCAAATTCATATAAAAATTCAAAATAATAAAAATCCAATACTTAAATATTAAATAATTTGATGAAAGATAAAAATCATAACTGCAAATCAAATATCAATAACATCATCTTTAACATTGTTGTACCACTTCCAACTCAGATTCATCAAAAAAACTTTAAACTCAAGTTTCTATTAATGTCATCTAGTGAAACAAATTGATCACCTCCAACATCTCAGATATGATTGATACCATATTGTATGCAAGAGTTTGATTAGATAAAAGATGAAGATTGTAAATACCAAATTTTATGCTTATGCTCTTCCAATTAGTTTGTTTTTTAACTTATTAAAACAATAAAGTTATCCTTATATTTATTAATTATTTGTAAATTCTAAAATAAAAAGAGTTTTTTACGTGTTTGCAAAACATAATTGTCAGTTCCCAAAATATGAATGCAAGTTTCCATCAAGTTTTTAAACTGAAATTTTTAAGGAATGAATTTCAAATGAGTTTCACGAGTTTTCGAAAGATTCCGATTCCGAAACGTTTCTGAAACGTGAAACAAACCTTCAACCAAATTTCCATGCAACATAGAAGAAAACAGTAAAGTAAAAACAGAATATCAAGAACGAACAATAGTCAGTAGTTACAAAACACAAGCTACGTAAATTATAACAAATGTCTACTATCTACGCACAACATACTTATAATAGGTGGATATAGCGGAGAAATAGAGACATAGATATAGATGTATTGTCCGTATATACGGTATACCAATATGGATGCATATAACTTTTTTTTTTGAGCAACGGATGCATATAGCTTGGGTTTGTAAACTACTTACCTTTTAGTGTAATGTAGCTGTTAGAAAAAGAGGGTCGTATATTTATAAAAACAACAACAGCAAGTTTTTTTGGCTTAAAACAACAACACCAACTCCGAATGTGTGTGGTTATTTTCCCTTTTCCAGCTATACCTGATCACGTAAAATACCTAACTAGACGGGCTCGTTTACGTGTTTAAACTTATTGATCCATCTTCAGGCGCCGGGATAATAGAATACATGACGACCGAACATATCTTTGACATTTAGTTGTCTAGCTAGAGAGACATACTATCATCATTTACTAGAAAATCCGAATGTTTTTATATTTTGAACTAACCTGATACAACTTGACTTACACCTTGTTCTCAAAAAAACAAAACTTGAATTGCACCTGTTGCTTCTTCTTCATGTGTCTAAAGGCATCATGATGTTTCTTTTTGTAAGATAATACCGACCATAAAGGAATATCATTTACAAAAACACAAGCACATGTCCTACATAAACGCATGTATATTGGAACTATGGAAAAAAAACAAGTAGACAAGAAAAACATTTTGTAACTCTTTTTATTCACGACTATAATGTACATTGCAACCTTTTTGTGTTGTAAGAAGTAACGATGCGACTTATCTTAAACTATTAAAGGAGAAATACAAAATGAAATCTATCTTTAAAGTTGCACAAATATTACATTCATATGCCACAGCTCTAAACTACGTACTTTTAATTTTTTTTTTCTTTAAAAAAAAATCGTATTGGCTTTACTTCATTTTTTTTCTAAAATTCGTATTTGGCTTAATAACTCATACATCTAATATATTGAAAATCATATTAGGCTTTGCTTCCTTCTTTTTTCTAAAATTTCGTATTGGTTTAATAACTCATACAAAAAGAATCAAATAATTAAATATATATAGTTTAGAATAAATAATCGAAAACAATCAGTAAATTATTAGATAAAGAGAAACCTTCTCATGCCATGATCTTCACAACAATCATTACATCTATCTTCTGTAATTCTTTTACTGAAAAAATCAAAAGGCGTCTAAGTAATGATCCTTTGAATATGAAATTATGGTTGCGTCTTAACTTTGGAGATACCAATGTTATAGGGGGAAAAAAGAAAGTAGAAAGACACGATATCGTCGTTATTCTATTTGTTTCCCAGAAGAAATAAAAAAAAACACGGGCTTTGCTTTCTATTTGAAGTCCTATACTAATATTTGGATTACAAAATAAAACTCATGGCCAATAAGGTCCAATCAATTTATATAATTATACTTTGTTAATATAATTACTATATATATATATCTGTAATATATTTCTTGACTTACTTTTTCTATTGGTTTTATAGTTTCTATCTGTTTTTTAATGTTATATAAACAAAATAAATATATTACATTTTCCAGTTTGTTGATATAAGTAATTTTAGCTATTTCTTTTTAACACAATATTTTTATTTTTAATTTTCATTTTTTTATTTAATTTTACTATTAAACCTGCAATACATGCTCTAATTTTATACACTTTATGTTTAGTTTAGCAAACAAAAGAAAATAAAATACAATATAAGAACAATAAACCCTAATTATTTAAAAATTACAATAAACCGAATAAATATGATACATTAATGTCATACCGCATGAAAATATGAAACAATTACATGAATCTTTTAAAAATTAAAAAAATATTATAATTACATCGAATGTACATCCGCAAGGATCAAAAGCTAGTAATACATAAATCCTCTTTCTAAGCATAATAATATACATTTTTCTAGGGGAATTGCTATATAGTCAAAATACGTTTTTGTCAAACATAAACTTTATTTTTTGACAATTGAGAAGATCAGACCGGATTCTTTCTTTATATTAAGGATTACCTGTTGGTAATATCTTACGACACTGGCGTCAACATTTTTTCATTGATATCAAACGAGAAGCACAATGAAACTAATTTCTTGTGCTAAATCATTAATCCAATCTACGGTTGATAAGACATACACTTTTAGAGATGAATGTATCAAGTAATGATCCAATTCACTTAAACCCCATAGGCTCTGTACACACAAGTTAACATTATGCTAGTATGTATAAGGTGAATAGAGTCAGGGCCAGCCAGCAAAGCGAAGTACAACTTTTGAATTGTTTACTATATAGAATGCAGAAACATCGAGGAATCCGAGGACTTGTGCTTCTTCTTCTATCACTTAAAAAAAATCATGTCTTCTGTAACAATCCGATCAAATAAAATTGCATTATACAAATACACACACTATTTCACATCAAGGATTCCGTTCAGAAAAAAAACAAAACAACGTTAAAATAACTATTTTATCACGGAGAACCGTTGTCTTCACACGTGTGGGATTCAAAACGGAAGAGGCATGTCTTGCGTGATCTTCCATGGACCCCACCCATATATGTTTAGTGCCATGTGTGTCCCTCTCTCTATACTGTATTTCTTTTTTCATTTTTTTTGTATAGTCATCACTTATCAGACCCTAACCGAGTAATTAAAGAAAAAAGAGCGTAGAAACTGTAGAAAAAGCAAAGGAAAGAAGAAGACAACAGAACAAGAAGAAGAGACCAATAAAACTCTCTCTCCCCCTCTCCCTTCCTCTTCAATGTTTTTTCTCTCTCTCTCTCTAGAAATTTCCTTTTCCCAGTAATGCATACCCTCTGCTTTTACTAGTCTTATCTCCACTTTTCCTTCTATTTATTAGGGGTTTTGATTAAAACGAGGACGAACTGGTAAGAAGAGAGAAGACATGACTCTCCTTACTCATTAAGGACAGAGATTTTCTCACCTTGCTTAGAGCTGTTCTTTGAAGATCCAAGGTGTGCATACTCAGATCTAAACCTCTATCACTATTTATCATCGTCGCATAACTGCTTTTATCACTATGGATTTTGCATTATAGCGTTTGAGATGTGTCCGGCTTTGTTTTCTCCAACTTCGCATGCCTCTCTCAGCTTTCTCTTTGTCGTTTTCTGTTTTTGGTATCTCTCATTGTATCGAGTTTTTAAGAAAATAATATTTTGTAACAAAATCGATTTGAGATTTTCAAAATCTGTGGAAAAAGGGTTTTTGGGTTTTTGATTCACGATTTTTTTTTTGTACGGTTAGATTCTGCCTCGGAGATACTAACAAGGTCGTTTATGATCTACAAAATGCGATGCCATATTCGAGTATCTTCAATTTAATTAATTTATTATTTCTCTGCATTTTTGCTCACTTTACTCTTTCTCTGTGTTTTTGTTTCAGATCTAGTGTTTGAAATACCAACAACAATCTCTGTAAGTACAACCAATCTTTGTTACTATTTTTACCTTAGTGAATGTGAATTTTTACTAACCCTTTCTCATTTCCTGAAACTTTGTGTAGCAGTGTCGTTCTCTAGCAAAACATGATGCAGAGACCACCACCGGAAGACTTCTCCCTAAAGGAGACCCGGCCCCACCTCGGCGGGGGCAAAGTCACCGGAGACAAACTCACCAGCACCTACGACCTCGTCGAGCAGATGCAGTACCTCTACGTCCGCGTCGTCAAAGCCAAGGAGCTCCCGGGAAAAGACCTAACCGGAAGCTGCGACCCTTACGTCGAGGTCAAGCTAGGCAACTACAAAGGCACCACGCGTCACTTCGAGAAGAAGTCAAACCCGGAGTGGAACCAGGTCTTCGCCTTCTCCAAAGACAGGATTCAAGCCTCCTTCCTCGAAGCTAGTGTCAAAGACAAGGACCTTGTCAAAGACGATTTGATCGGTCGTGTCGTGTTTGATTTGAACGAGGTGCCTAAGAGAGTTCCTCCCGACAGTCCTTTAGCTCCTCAGTGGTATAGGCTCGAGGGGACTAAGGGGGAGAAAGTCAGAGGAGAGCTTATGCTTGCGGTTTGGTTTGGGACTCAAGCTGATGAAGCCTTCCCTGAAGCTTGGCATTCAGACGCTGCTACCGTGAGTGGAACCGACGCGCTTGCTAACATACGTTCTAAGGTTTACCTCTCTCCCAAGCTATGGTACGTGAGGGTGAATGTTATCGAGGCGCAGGATCTGATACCGAGCGATAAAGGGAGGTACCCTGAGGTTTACGTGAAGGCTGTAGTGGGAAACCAAGCGTTGAGGACGAGAGTGTCTCAAAGCAGGACGATTAACCCTATGTGGAATGAGGATCTGATGTTTGTAGCGGCTGAGCCTTTCGAGGAGCCGTTGATTTTGAGCGTGGAAGATAGAGTTGCTCCGAATAAAGATGAGGTTCTTGGGAGATGTGCGATTCCGTTGCAGCATTTGGATAGGAGGTTTGATCATAGACCTGTGAACAGCAGGTGGTTTAACTTGGAGAAGCATATTATGGTGGATGGGGAGAAGAAGGAGATTAAGTTTGCGAGTAGGATTCATATGAGGATATGTTTGGAAGGTGGGTATCATGTTCTTGATGAGTCTACTCATTACAGCAGTGATCTTAGGCCTACGGCTAAGCAGCTGTGGAAGCCTAACATCGGTGTGTTGGAGCTCGGGATACTTAATGCCACTGGTCTGATGCCTATGAAGGCTAAAGAGGGGAGGGGGACGACGGATGCGTACTGTGTTGCGAAGTATGGTCAGAAGTGGATTCGGACTAGGACCATCATTGATAGCTTTACGCCGAGGTGGAACGAGCAGTACACTTGGGAGGTGTTTGATCCGTGTACTGTTGTTACCGTTGGGGTTTTTGATAACTGTCATCTCCATGGAGGTGGTGAGAAGAACGGTGGAGGAGGGAAAGATTCGAGAATCGGGAAGGTGAGGATCAGGCTCTCTACTCTGGAGACTGACCGTGTCTACACGCATTCGTATCCTCTCCTGGTGCTGCATCCCAACGGGGTCAAGAAGATGGGAGAGATTCATTTGGCTGTGAGGTTCACTTGCTCGTCCTTGCTCAACATGATGTATATGTACTCGGTTCCTCTCTTGCCTAAGATGCATTATATACATCCTTTGACGGTTAGCCAGCTTGATAACTTGAGGCACCAAGCGACTCAGATTGTTTCGATGAGGCTGACACGAGCAGAGCCGCCGCTGAGGAAGGAGGTGGTTGAGTACATGCTTGACGTTGGCTCTCACATGTGGAGCATGAGGAGAAGCAAAGCGAATTTTTCAGGATCATGGGTGTTTTGAGTGGGTTGATAGCTGTTGGGAAGTGGTTTGAACAGATCTGTAACTGGAAGAATCCAATCACCACGGTCTTGATCCATCTCTTGTTCATCATCCTTGTTGTCTACCCTGAGCTGATCTTGCCTACCATCTTCCTTTACCTCTTCCTTATTGGTATCTGGTACTACCGTTGGAGACCGAGGCATCCTCCTCACATGGACACGCGTCTCTCTCACGCTGACTCGGCTCATCCCGACGAGCTGGATGAGGAGTTTGATACTTTTCCTACTTCAAGACCGTCTGATATCGTCAGGATGAGGTATGATAGGTTGAGGAGTATTGCAGGGAGGATTCAGACGGTGGTTGGTGATCTTGCCACTCAAGGAGAGAGGCTTCAGTCTTTGCTGAGCTGGCGTGATCCTCGTGCGACGGCGCTGTTTGTTCTGTTCTGTTTGATTGCTGCTGTTGTTCTCTATGTGACGCCGTTTCAGGTTGTGGCGCTTTTGGTTGGGATCTATGTTCTGAGACATCCGAGGTTTAGGTACAGGCTGCCGTCAGTTCCTCTCAATTTCTTCAGGAGGCTTCCTGCAAGGACTGATTGCATGCTCTGAGCTCAACGAATCGTCCCTTTCGGACTTGTTAGTTTGCTTCTTGTTTAAAAAAAAAGTCATGATGACTCCTTTGCTTGATGATGATTATGTTGTCGTTTGGTTTTTAAACATTAGACTTTTGTTTCAAATTAGTAAATTAGAATCTGTGTGGATTTGATGTTCTTTGTTCTGGTTAGTTAGTCCTCTATGTTATTTCTATGTTCACATTCCATAGTCACAAGTTTGGTTGCAGACAAAGTAGTTAACAAGTTTCATTGACATATCGTCTTAAGCAGAATAAGAAAGAACATGCACCAGATAAAACCATCATGGGTATACGTTAACATAATGTTAGCTATGTATACAAACAACGGGCTGACAACATTATGTCAACATCATATAGCCTATGGGTCACTGTCGCAGCCATTTGTACATTGGCATACGATTAGTAAGAGTCACTTAAGCCAAAAAGTTCATTATAGTTCACAAACCATTAGATGGTTCAAAATACTGGCTTAAATTGTTTTTCTTCCTTTGATTTGATAAATTACTTTTGATCATATATACCATTCCTTCATTTTTACCAACCAAATTGTCCTCGAGCATGATGCTTTATTCTGCTCCCACCACCTACAAGTAGGAGGGAAATAATTGAAGGGAGGTTCATGGGTTCAGAATTGGTGATATGGGCCACGTGATAAATGGGAAGAGAGAGAGAATCTTTAGGTAGCTTTATTGGGTTTCATTCATATATACTCGCGTAGGTTTCACGCTATCCATTGACTTTTTCTTTACGCCTTTTCTTCTTTTTATTATTATTTTTACTCAAAAAATAATTATCGACGGTCAATTCATTAAAGAGGAGCAAAAGGACTGGTTAAAAAAAAAAAAGAGGAGCAAAAGGACGAGAAGGACACTGATTCGCCGCGAAATCTGGACCGTACGTTGCTCCGATCACGCTTTACTAAAGGGGGCAAATCCGTAACTTCACCTTTTCCTCTATATCCCCCAATCCCTCTCGTCTTCTTCGAGTTATATAGAGCGATAGAGAGAGCATTAGATTTGAGTTACAGAGAGAGACCGAGACAGGGAGTGAGAAGCTGAGATTGTTGAGAGAGATAAACAGAGATGGCAAGTGGAATCGCTCGTGGTCGTTTGGCTGAGGAGAGGAAGTCGTGGAGGAAGAATCATCCTCATGTTCGTATTTTTTTCTTCTCCAATTTCAAATTTTGATCCTTGGGCATGTGTTCATGGTTATCTAATTGAGATTTTTGATGGTGAAATTAGGGTTTTGTGGCGAAGCCGGAGACTGGGCCTGATGGGTCAGTGAATCTAATGGTGTGGCATTGCACTATTCCTGGTAAAGCCGGTGTAAGTGTATTCACAACTATGAAACTAGGGTTTAGCATTTTATCTTATACCTCTGTTTATGTGCGTGATTGATATCATTTTCTGATGTTTTATGTATTCAAAGTCTCAAGCTTTCACAAATTTGGGGATTCATGTTTGTTATCTGATATATGATTTATTAATTCGCTTAGGGTTCATCAGTTTATTCTTATACCCCTGCTTATGTGCGTTAGCTAATTGTGAAATTAGGGTTTATGAATTTTCTTGTGGGGGTTGTTTATCATTTGCTTTTGTCTTCAAAGTTCGAACCTTTCAATGGTAAGGGATTCATGTTTGAATTTTCTTATATGCTTTTATTCTTTTGCTTACTTGCTTACGTATATAACTTTGGAAGAGTATATTTTGTGACTCTGCTTAGTGGGAAGAATATCTTTGCTTGTGATGTTATGAATTGGTTCATAAATAGAAATGTGTTCTTGGAGATATTTTCAGAATTAGAACTCTGATGTGTACGTTACTTAGCTTTTCGTCCTGGTTTATTGCTAACAAGAGTTTTTAATACATTGTAATTGCTAAGTGCTAACTGATTGAATAATGGATTTTTAGAAAGAGTAGCTCTGTCCTCTCCACTGTTTATCTTCACCTGTGATGTTGCGGATTGTTGCTTTAAATTCTTGGTCTTGAAAATGACATTGACTATGAACTCTGCAGTCTAATCTTAATTTGTGGATTTTTTTTTTAATATCTGGAACATGGTTTGTTAATAAAACTAGTTGTTGTTATGATTCTCGAACCTCTTGTTCATATGGAATTTACTTTGACACTACAGACTGATTGGGAAGGTGGATTCTTTCCATTAACAATGCACTTCAGCGAGGACTATCCGAGCAAGCCTCCCAAATGCAAATTCCCGCAAGGCTTTTTCCACCCTAACGTCTACCCATCAGGGACTGTCTGTCTCTCCATCCTTAACGAGGATTCCGTAAGTCTTTTTACTGCTTCTTTCTGTGCATTTCTCATCGATCTTCACCTTCCTCAAATCTGTGTGGTTGGTTATGTTGATTAGGGATGGAGACCAGCTATAACAGTGAAGCAGATTCTTGTGGGTATTCAGGATTTACTTGACACCCCTAATCCCGCTGACCCTGCACAGACTGATGGTTATCATCTCTTCATCCAGGTACAGCTCTCAGCAAACAACGCTTACGATGGCATAGTTTCTGAAACATTGAAACTAAAGTGATTTGAAATATGCAGGATGCAGTTGAGTACAAGAAAAGGGTTAAGCTTCAGTCCAAGCAGTATCCTCCCATTGTCTAAAAAAACATCAGAAGGGAACACCAAAACTGATGACAAACCTCTGAATCTTTTGTGGTCTTTTGTGATTGTGTTTAAATGTAATCGGGTGATTAAAAAAAAACTCCTCATTTTGGCACCTTGAGACACTACTAGAATCCCTTTTATTTCCAGAAAACAAAATTTATCTTTTTCTCTGTTAACTGTTAATATTCTTGTTGCTACTACTGTACTGATTCAGTTGGGGTCTGCTTCTGTTTTATACACATTACCTATGTTCTCTGTTCCAATGTGTTGTTTTCCATGTTCTCTTTGGTTGGAAATGAAGAATATATGTATCTGATATAACTTGAAACTATATCTCTCTATTGCAAGTCAGATCTCTTGTGTTTTTTTCATCAAAAGCTAATCTCCTCTCCTTGTTCTTCTACAGGGATAAATGTCTAAAAGTGACGACATCAAACATAATTGTGCTAACTATCAGAAACTAAATGTTTCTTTTTAGTCTAACTCAATCTAATTTAATCATTGAACACTGCAATTTTAATAGCGCCTCTTAAAATAGCTAATTTGGGCCAAATTATATTGGGCTCGATTCTTGTTTAACATACGAAACCCATTCTATGCAGTCCTGTGACATTTCGTCGGGGAATCATAAGATACGATGTGTATTTCTCAAAGTTCAATTATTTAGCTGATGTAAAATGGTTAACTCTCCATTGTATCTAACATAAAATTATAATTTTTTTAGTGTGGAATAATACTAATACATTCCTAATTTTACATGTAGCAATGTTTTCCGACTATATATTTAACTGAAAAAAGTGTGTCGTGTTAGAAACCTTTTTTCTAAAACTGTCAAAGCACTGCAGTCAGTGTACCGTTTATGGTACAAACACAAAGGGATCTGGCAACCAATGAATAAGCTGGGCCCATCTAGATGTCTCGTTTTCACAGCCCATTTATACCCAAGCCGTGCAGTGAGACCCACCATTCGGGAAAGGGGGATTATCCCGAGCCTCTAGGGTATCTTTCTTTATGTGGGCCCAAACTTATCACAAGTCGATTTTGAGTCCTTATCTTAGGGACCTACATTGTTTGGTCCTTGTCCTTGGACCCATCGTATGTTCCGGTCGATATCAGCGTAGGTTGTTAATATTGAAATTTTCTTCTAGTTATTATTTTAAAAACTTGTCCTTGCATAATACGTTCTAACTTCTAATCGACTACTGCGCATTTTATCATCAAATTGTTTTAGTTGAAAGGAGGTTAGGCTCGTTGGAAAAAAAAAATATATAAGAAGGTTTTGTGGTCCCAAAACCATCATCTACTAATACTTTGAAACATTACCTAGAATATTTTTTCTATTTAACGCATTAAAACCAATTCATGCGCTTAACCACTAGTCTATATCAACAAATTATTAACAAATGATGCTACCTTTTTAAAAAAAAATTTCTAGTTGACTAGGTGAAAATATGTTATACGTTATGAAAAAGTCTAATACAAACACTAAATTACTTTTTTTTTGTCACTGACACTAAATTACTAAGAACAAAGAAAACCAGCATTAAGGTTATTAGTTGTTACAGCTACATGATAATTACTCTTTCCGTTGATTAATTGTCGTTGTTGTAGAAGAAATTTTTTGTTTCAAAATAAGTGTCATTTTATGATTTTAATGCAAAATGTATTAACATATTTTCTGTTTGTTTTTTATTTGTTGAAATATGGTTAAATGTATATGTAATGATGTTCTAATTTTGAAAATGTACAAATTTAAATATATATTTTTTTTTAATTTTTGTGCATGAATCCAAAATGACAACTAAAGTAACACTGATGGAGTATAATTTTGTGAATCAATACTATTAATTTTCCAGTATGCCCCATTAATAATAGTTGGGTCCAATTTAAAAAACATACATCAGTAATGAAGCATTATATAACTGCTTATATCCATATCAATATAACTGCTCCTTAACCAAAAAATACGGCTACAAGGAACAACCACTTCCATAACCCATTTATAAGATTTTTATTGGTTTCGTTGATATCCTTCCCGTTTACCCGCCCTTTGAACACATAAAACAAACCACTTGCATAACCACTAATGTCTTAAATATAAACAACTCTAATTTTTCACAAAACCAAATATATCAATTTCGATTAATATAATTTCAAGTTTTTAGGTATAATTTCAGGTTTCGGTAAATTTTAGATTTCCAAAAAATATAATTTGGGTGTTCGGGTAAAATTTGAGATACCTTTGGGTTTTCGGATCTGATTTTGGGTTAGTTTCAGATATATTTTCTCCAGGTATTTTTAAGATTTGCAGGTACTTTTCGAGTTTTCAAATTCAGTTTGGATATGCCAGGTCTTTTTCAGGTCCTATATACCCAAATCAATCTGAATCCGAAATAAAACTGAAATTACGAGTGTTTTATGGATATTAAAATTATATACCTGAACCGACAAGAGTTCGACAAGATCCGGGCCGAGCAGACCTGAAAAACTATAGATATCTAAATGGATCTAAATTTTCAGGAGCCGAAGGATGCAGATCCAATAAAACCCGATCCGAAGACCCGATGCCTAAGCCTAATCTGAATAGGTAAATATGATTGCAAAAAATGGATTTATAATTATAAAGAAACTAGTGTATGCCGGCCAACTTTAAATTACTATTATTTCTACAGTAAATCAAATACATTTTGATTAAGATTTATACACATATATGACTACAAAAAAAATATGATTAAGAAAAAAACACAAGTATTACAATTAAATATCTAGAAAGAGTTAAACAAGAAATATACATGTCCTTTTGAAAGGGCGGATCAGAATCTAGATTCTGAAGACCTGAATGTTCTCAAATATTAAAAAAATAGTTTCATTTAAAATAAAAAATCATATAAACTTTTTAAAATACACAAAAGCAGATTTTATCAATACATAACGGGTCTATGACAAAAAAACAATAGTTTAAAAATATTTAACTTTTTATTTAAATTAAAATATTAAAAATAAAATCACTGTGAAATAATTCACAAGTTTAACAGCAGGTTAATAAAAAAAATCATAATACGAGTCAGAATTATTTGGAGTCTTCAAAATTTTGGTCATATTTAAAATAACAAAAATAATTCATACAATAATTTTAGATAAATTTCATAAAATTCTTAACAAAATATAATTTATCAAGGATAAAAATATTCATGACATAAAATTAATTTTTTCAATAAAAAATATATCTGCCCTCTGAAGGGCGGGTCAAATTCTGAAATTGTCTTTTATCATATTTGTTACAGATGAAGAGAAAAAATATGGAAAAAGGTTACAAAGAAGCTTCACATAAAGAACATCATTTTGGTAATATCTCAACAAAGAAAGCAAATCAAACTTCACAATATCAAGATTGAATGGAAATTAATAAAGAGAACAAAGATAAAAGAAAGAGTAACCTGTTTACAAACTCCAAACAAAGTGAATTGGATTATATGCATTTTCTTTTAAACCATAACAAAAACTCGACCACCTACACAGATTTACGAACTGGTAATAGAGTTTTGTATCCAACTTTTGAAGATGCTTATAATGCTTTTTTTTTTGAACTACTATTTTTTCTTTAGGGTTTTTTTTTTATTTCTTTGTAAGTTTTCGTCTAATAATAATTTCATTTCAATGTTCAAAATAAGAAGCCTAATCATTTTGAGAAAACAAAATACACAAGTAAAATTAGAAATAAAAATAAAGATTTGCCTAAAACACACATATCTGATACAAAATATATATATAATAACAAAAAAACATACGTTTAGAAATGCAATTTCAAAAAAACATACAAAACAAAACATATACCCGTCCTCTTAGGACGGGTCAAAATCTAGTTGGCTTTTAAACTTTAATAAAATATAAGATGTTGCAGAAGCTGGTCGTATGAATTACCAACTTACGATTGATACTAGATCTATTGAGTACGTTATGAGGCAGGAACAATATCGATATGTTTCAATAGGCACCACCAGTCACCACACTATACTTATCAGTATCTCAAATTCCATGTGAAGCAACTTTATGACTTTGAGATTGAGGTTGAGGTTTTTATGTTGCAATCCATTAATTTCATCTTTTCGATTAGACATAACCTAGAAAGCGTCTTTGCAATTAAATGATCAAGTTAATGCTGGAAAAGTTAATCTTGGGTACACATTAATGCATATGAAAGTAGTGTTTCAATCTTAAAGGAAAAATAAAGTAATAAAATAAAAGTTCTTAATTAAAAGGTACAGACTACACAGTCTACTCTAGTGAAGAGAAAATCAGCCGAGTCCAACGAAATTATCGTGTCAACAATGATTTAATCTGCATCACTCCTTACAATATAACATATCATAGTAGCAGTATCGTTTGTCGTGCAATACATCCTACGTGTTTAAACGTAATACCGTACAACAATTATATATACTTTTTTCTTAAAATGAATTTTATAGATATCTCCTTCGTTAACAGTTTTTTTGTTAAATAATCTTCTTAACAGAAATAAACCGGGAAACTCCCAAGGAAATCGAAAAAGGATCAGAGATTCAGCGTCAGACAAAAGCAAACATAAAACTTCCTCAGACATTTGGTTTGGGAGCTGAAGTGCGTCCATGATGTTCACTTATGATGCGCTTAATTACCAAAAATGTGTATGAAAGAAAATTATATACTTACTTTACTTTTTTTCTTTGAAAAAATTATATACTTTCTTGACTTATCGAAACGATGTCATTCTTACAATCTTGCTAATTTTACAATTTTGAAATGAAGTTGACAAAATTGATGAAAAATATCTAAAATTGTTCATCGTCATGAAATATGATGCATTTGATAACACTTTACTACAGACAAACGTGAAGTTTTTGCCTTTCCTCGTAACAAAACATCTGGTTCGGATGGTTATTTCTTTGAACCCAAAACGAGTTGAAGCAGATAAGCTGGCAGACTTCAGGCCTCTTTAATTGTGAAATGTCTTTTTTTATCATAATCGGATTTCATCGTGAAATGTCATCTACAAAACTGTCTCTAAAATTCTAGTTCGCAGGCTGCAGAAAGTTACACCCAAGACGGTCTCAAATTTCAATGGGCGTTTATTAGAGATAGGTTTTGCAAAACAATGTCTTGCAATGTAATTATGTAAACTAGAGCTTAACCTGCACACCCGTGCAGATATTTATTTATTATTTATAAAATAAATATTTATTTTATATAAGTGGTAATATATATATATATATTTTAAAATTATTCTATTAAATAATTGTTTAATATCAGATTTTTAAACACAATAATTTTTTAATTTATATTGAATAATTATATTTTGTCTTGCAAATAATCAGTTCTATCATCCATATTTTTTTAAATATGATTATTTCGTCATCACTAATGTAATTATAATAATAGATTATAATAATATTTTTTAGATACTATTTTAAGTATGGTGCTATATATTGAATTTATATTGAACTATTATTTATCTGAAAGTATACATAAAATATATATATATGCAATATATATATATATATATATATATATGCAAATTTATAATTTATTTATATATTTTAGAAATGATCCTTTTATGTTTCTTTTTTACTTATTTTTAATAAATCATGGAAAATGTGACTATATAATTTTTTGAAACAATAGTATGTTATAAATTTAGTAAATGGATATCAAAACCATTTTAGAGGACTTTATGTTTGTTTAGTCATGTTTATTAATTGTTTTTTATCATCTTATTAATTAGTTAATAATAATAATTAAAATTAATATATCTAAATCGGTTATGTCATATTTTATGGTTTTTTGCTTAATCAATATATCATTAATTGTTTTTTCATGTATATTAGTTAATTATTTAAATTTTAGGTTTTTAATTAATGAGTTTAAAAATCGATTTGTTTAAGTATGTTTTATAAGTTTGTATTTGAAAAACATAATAAATACTAAAAGTTAGGATTAGGTAGTTTGCCATTTGCATTAAATTGTAATTAATTAGTTATTTTAGTTTAGGATCTAGTTAGGAAATATTTCTTCTGTTTTTTATTAAGTGTCACTTTAACTGATTTTTCTTGTTTTTTAAAGAGTGTCATTCTACAATACTATTACAATTTATACAATCTTTCAGCTCAAAATTAATTACAAAATGCACCGATCTTATAAATAAAACTTTTTATCTAAAATACTATTGATTAAATGTGTTATATTAATGAAAACATAAATGCATTTTAATGAATTTTTTAATATGTGTGAAAAGTGTTTAAGTAACACTCTTTCGAAAACATAGGAAGTAATTAATTAAATTAAGAAAATACAAATAATAATTATATTAGATTAGATTTATTAATTAATATAGTGGCATTTGATTGTAAATATGTGCAAGTCTAAGAGTTACTTTTATTTTGTGTTTCCATTTTAATAGATTAGATGGTCCAAATTAAGTTTTGACAGATCAAGTATTTCGAAGCGAGGTCTTCCCAAAATGGACTTAAGAAACACTTTTGATTTGGTAGAATATACGATGAACGAACGACAATAATAGTAAATAAACAATTCAAATTACAACGTGGTATGACTTCTTTGCCTGAAAAAC
This sequence comes from Hirschfeldia incana, assembly GCA_026261945.1. Taxonomy (NCBI): domain Eukaryota; kingdom Viridiplantae; phylum Streptophyta; class Magnoliopsida; order Brassicales; family Brassicaceae; genus Hirschfeldia; species Hirschfeldia incana. The sequence continues at coordinate 481,620 of JABCMI010000120.1, forward strand.
ATGCTAAGGTTCCAACAAAATTTCTACTAATATATATATATATTTTTGAAACTGGCTTTAATTTCTATTAATATATGCATGCTCTAAAAGTTAACCATACAAACAAATGGACGTATCTTTTTTCTTTTGAAACTTCTGTTTGGTTAACATTAAATGTTTTCACAACCATGGCTGAACTAATTAACTGTCATATTGTTTTCACAAGCATATTTATTTTGTATTTTAATCTCTTGTTTACTTACAAGTTTGATCATAGAACAAAGTTTAATCGTATAATATATTAAAATATAGTATCGAAATTAGTAAAAAATAATTAAAATAATGTTGATTTTATTTTCTCAGCCATTTGAACAAAACTCATAAGAGATATTATCCACCTAATAAGGTGAGTAGCCAAATTAAATAAATTATGCACAAAACCGGAACATTTTGTTTATACAAAGAAAATGTACGTGGATCCCATGCATGTCAGGTTTATAACAGCTGTCGAATAATATTTCTATGTCATACCATACATCAAAATTAAAATGTATCTGTATTCGAATAATAAAAGACTTTTTTCATTAAAACACAAAAAGAAAATCCATTTAAATATGGGAAGAGTCGAATCCCCACACCGCTCCACTCCACTCCGAAGAGAGCCTTAATGGGCCACAGTCACGTTGTTAGCACGCGGGTCCAGGCCCACTTATTAACTAATGATCCATTGTTCTTAAACATGCTTTGTTTATTCATCGCTCAAACTTTTCCTCTGTTTTCCACTTGTCACAATTACTCCCCCAAAACCTTTGCAGTTTATCATGTCGCCCACATCCATCATTTTAAATTCATCACAGTCTCAACGTGCTATGTTGAAGGTTTCTAATCATGGTATCATGATATATGATTGAGGTCATATTGATATGTAATTATAAGCTGTGCATATGTCTATGACTTATCACGTTTCGTAAAACATGCATTTTTCTAACTTCTTCAAACTTCCTGATCAATTACCGCCTAATTTAGCTTGTTGATAAACACTTAAGCATATTTCACATTCAGTCTGACATAATATCTTCAATATATACAGATTTCATGTGAATAATGTGAATGTTTATAAATAAGTATTTCACACGTACGTATTGTGGTTGGTTGAAGAATTGGCTGTGAACTCTACAAATCAATTTCTCAACTCCAAAGAAGCAATGGACGTTGGGAGAGTAAGTAACGTTGCCAAACTGGACATGCCAAAAACGATTGTATGTATGTATGTACCTCCTCTCTTTGATTGAGACTTTACTACGACACCAAACCTTACACACCAAAAGGTGATCAGATCAATTTAGAAGATCTTATGATATGATACTAAGAACAAAATACCAAACGATCTTAACATTTATACAAAAAAATAATACTTAAAAGGTTTTTAGAACATTTTTTTCTGAAAGATAAGATTATTCGAAATTATTTGCTTTTTATATTCCTTTTCATTACGAAGCCCGCAATATCAATGCAGCTAAGTGATCAAACAGTAGACGATAATAAGACCGTTCTATTACCAGTTTTACTGTGGCTATATATGCTAAAAAGCATATACACAGCTTATTACTGTAAAATTACTGGTATCAGCTGTAAGATCTGTAGACAGCACCATTTAAGTTTAGAGCACTCAAACCAGAGCAATCAAGCTTAATCTTTCTTTTTAAGTTCACAGCACTTTGTAAAAAAATCACAGCACTTCTTTAAAATCATGTTATTATTATTGCTGTAAAGACACAAGTATCTACAGCCAAAATCCAGTGACTTTTAAGAATTAAAAATCTAAAGCTGTAGCAAAAAAAATGACAGCTATAATTCTACAGCCAAGAAATGAAATCACAGCTCTTACCAATCATACCCTCCCTATTTTACATTGCGAATGAAATAGTAGTAACATTTTTGTTCACACCGAAATCCGTGAAAAGTCAAAAGCTGATATAACCCCCCCCCATTTATGGCATTAACCGGTGATATAATAATATACGACGCATTTATTGATTTTATATTTCAAACTTATAATATACTAGTATAGGTCAGAGAAAGCATGCTGGTCCTGCGGTGGGAAGAATAAATCAAATCAACCAATGGGATTAAATTTGTGCCGTTATTTGGTACGCCTGTAAATTATTAGGATTCAAAAACTATATTTTTAATTATGTATTAGAAAAGAAATATCTAAAATAATAATTAAAACAATTTGATCCAAAGCAGCAAGAATTTCTTTTCAAAATAACATTAATATGACTCTTAAAAAATCATGCTAATAAAAAAATTAAAATAATCAGTGAAAAATAAAAATCATAAGACAAAGCCCAAAAGGCCCAACTAATATCCATGGGAATCCTCCAGCAAAACAATCGTATTTAAAAAAACCGTACCGTACAATAACCGAAATAGGTTTCTCTCTCACTCTCTCTCTTGTTTATTTAACAGAACAGCTTAACGTTGCTTTCGTCCTACTCAAAATTGGGCTAATGGAGTAAAAGCTTTCCTTCTTCTTTTTTTCTCTCAGACAAGACAGAGAAAGAAAAGAGTCTCTCTTACACAACAGCAACAACAATACTGTAACATCCCGGGTTTGTGGTACATGGAAAAGTTTAAATGAATTGATTTGGCTACCTATATCACCAAAGTTGACTTACCTTTTCCGGAGCACATCCTGAAAGAACTCCAGAGTTAAGCGTGCTTGAGCTGGAGTAGTGGAAGGATGGGTGACCTATCGGGAAGTGATTTGCGATAGCGTGCGAGTGAGGCCAAAGCACGGGAAAAGGTCGGGTGGTGATTGCAGGGTCAGTAAACAATGATTTGGAGCCTTGGAAAATTAACGGACCGACCGTCGGACAGGGGTGGGGCCCACGAGCCCGATAGAGGGATGGGTGACTCACCGGTAGGGGCGGTCGGGGCGTTATAAGTGGTATCAGAGCTGGTTAGCTACCTCAGTTCTGACCTGAGGGGCGTCTTGAGACCTGTCGTGGGGCGCAACGAAGGCGTTGCGTTCTTTGAGAGGGGGTGAATTGTAACATCCCGGGTTTGTGGTACATGGAAAGGTTTAAATGAATTGATTTGGCTACCTATATCACCAAAGTTGACTTACCTTTTCCGGAGCACATCCTGAAAGAACTCCAGAGTTAAGCGTGCTTGAGCTGGAGTAGTGGAAGGATGGGTGACCTATCGGGAAGTGATTTGCGATAGCGTGCGAGTGAGGCCAAAGCACGGGAAAAGGTCGGGTGGTGATTGCAGGGTCAGTAAACAATGATTTGGAGCCTTGAAAAATTAACGGACTGACCGTCGGACAGGGGTGGGGCCCACGAGCCCGATAGAGGGATGGGTGACTCACCGGTATGGGCGGTTTATAAATACCTTCTTCTGGAAGTTCTGTAAGAGAGAAAGAAGCAATTTCAGTTCAGACTCTTTTGACCGCCATTGATTCACCTTCTTCCCGTCAATCCTCTCTCTCTCCTTGGAGTATTGTTTTAGGGTTTCTTTCCTGAGATTCTGAGATTCCACGGCGAACGAACGGAAACTCTCTAAATTTGGTTTCAGACATCGGCGTGTTGTTTATGGATCTGTCTGGAGGATTTGGAGCTAGATCCGGCGGCGGTGCGCCGTTCCGGGAAGAAACAGCTCTCGAATCGCTTCATCTCGGCGGCGGCGACGAGTTTCGGCAAATGGTACCTTCCGAGAACGCCGGTGGGTTCACGGCGCTGCTTGAGCTTCCGTCTACACAAGCCGTGGAGCTTCTCCACTCGTCTTCTTCTTCTTCTTCTCAAGCGACGCTTCACTCTCTCGGGGCATTGACATTTCCTTCTAACACAATCCTCATGGAGCGAGCAGCTCGTTTCTCAGTCATCGCCACCGAGCAGCAGAATCAAAACGGGAATGTCTCCGGCGAGACTCCGACAACGAGCTCCGTACCTTCTAATGAACACATTAAGACAGAGCCTGCTGAGACAGAGACTTCTGATCAAGCGGCGGTGGAGAAGCAGAGCAATCGATGTGGTGGCAAGAGGAAAGATTTCGACAAGAAGGTGAGAGAGAGAGAGAGACACACACAAAAGTTAGTTTCTTTACATTCTGTTCCAGCCCACTGATTCGTGTCCGTAACATGTCTTAGGTGAAAAGCTCGACGAAGAAGAAGAGTAAAAGCTCTGAAGAGAACGAGAAGCTGCCGTATGTTCATGTTAGAGCTCGCCGTGGTCAAGCAACAGATAGTCATAGCTTAGCTGAACGAGTAACTTTTGCATCTCTTTCTTTTTCATCTTAATCAGTAAATTAATCACTATTCTTTTTGGGATTATAGGCAAGAAGGGAGAAGATTAATGCAAGAATGAAGCTGCTACAAGAACTGGTCCCAGGCTGTGATAAGGTCTGTCTCTCTCAGATGTTAATCAGATACGCTAATTAATCATTACCCCTTCATTTGTGTGACATAATATTTTCTTAATAGATTTACTCAAAAAGTAAAGAATATTTTTATAGTTTTCATGATTTAGTTAAAGGTCTTAATCATTCTTCTTTTTTTAGTTCTCACCAAAAAAGTGGATTTGGTTAATTGCTTTTTAATGAAGAAATGTGGTTTCTGGTGTGATAAAGTGGTCAGTTAGGTGATTATGTAATGCGGCTAATGCCTTAAACATCTCAAAGGGTACAGATCTAGCTTTAAGGTTAAACTATTCACACGGACGTGAGTGGAGAAGGTGGCTGTGGGTTTTTTTTTTTCCTCTTCTTAAAATGTGTTCATTGAGCTTCATGTAATAGAGAATGACCTTAGGAAGTGGGGATGCTAGCTGTAATGTGCCATTAAGGTTTTGGGTTTAGGGGACAGATTTTGGTGGAAAGATGAAGATCAAAGGGTGTGTTATGGATGGGGTCCATCTAGTTGCAAGCTTTCTATGGAAGGTGAGGAAGGGGTAGTATCGTCTCTAACACGTTAGGTATCTATCAAGGAAAAAAAAAAAGAAAAGACAATGACTTTTAGAAGGACGATCAAAGCAAGTGATTCTTTACAAAAATATGATACTGATTCTGAGTCCCACATACCTAATTAGTTGGAAACATGGATGTGACACTCTCCCTAGACAACTAATTTAATCAATTTATCCCTTGTGTTAGAAGTTAGCAGCAATTATTGGTGAGATGGATGAAGATTTTTTGGCTTTTATTGGTGAGCTGTGCGGAGTACTTGATTGATTGTTTCATGAACCACTAGAGTACTGATTACTTTTGAAAGTGGCAAAGTTTGATTGTGATTGGTGATGCCATTTGTGTTTAGCTTTGGATTAAAGAATCATCATTTGTGTTTAGCTTGAGATTAAAGAATCATCTTCTTGGTGTTTCTTTAACAGTGTATTTAGAATCTTGCTGTCTTAACAAAGAGGTAGCTGCTTTGTAAGGAATGTACCTAATATGAATCTTAAGCTCATCAGAAAGTCTTTGACCTGCAGATTCAAGGTACCGCGTTGGTGCTGGATGAAATCATTAACCATGTCCAGTCTTTACAACGTCAAGTTGAGGTGAGAGTTTCCGTGGTCCAGTTTTGTTATTTGTACCTATATATATATATATATATATTGTACAATAGCTTTGAAAAGATACATCAAAAGGTCAACTCAAAACAGTTTTGAAAATGAATATGTGTGTATCACAATCTCATCAAAGTTTAACTTGTTTTCTTTTTCCACAGATGCTATCAATGAGACTTGCTTCGGTAAACCCTAGGATCGATTTCAATCTCGACACTATATTGGGTTCAGAAGTAAGTGTCTTCTTATCTCAAGTCATACTTAGAGGTCTTTTGAATACACTTGTGTTTCTTATTTGAGTAAGCCATATGAAACTATACCTCTTTGAGTAGCGTCTAGTTTGTATCACAAAAGGAGAAAACATTTGGGTATTTATTGATACAAACATTAACTTAGACCAATTTAGAACAAGGCGTAGGAAGATTGGGAACTCAGAGAAAGTAAATACACAACACACACACACATTTACACACACCGTGCAAATTTACTGTACACGCAAACAGCTTAAGTCTGTCAAAACTTGGGCCACCTCTGTCTGTAAACCTTTCTGTGTCTTCTGTGACTTATGTCTTTGTATACATTAATGTTTGTGGGTCTCTTCCAAAGATCTTGTTGTTTCAAACTTTTTCTTTATTTTCACCTATCTAACCTCACCTGTGGATTCTATCTACAATACGAGACTTTAATTTTTCTCACCAATAATCTATTGGACCAAAGTTCATAAATGCTTGTACATAGCAATAAATAGCCAGGGGTCCCTCTCATTAAGCCTTGTTCATGTAGGATAGTAATAACACAGCAACAATAGTTGACTTCTTTTGACTAGATCAAGATCTCTAATTCTCTATGAATGAATGAATGATCCCTGAGCTGATATATTTTCCTGGTTTGGCTTCCTTTTTTATTTCTTTCACAGAACGGTTCTTTAATGGATGGAAGTTTCAACAGTACAGCAATGCAGCTTGCTTGGCCTCATCAAGTGATGGAGACAGAACAGTCCTATCATCACCGGCAACTGCAACAACCACCACCACAACAATGGCCTTTCGATGGCTTGAACCAGCCGGTTTGGGGAAGAGAAGAGAATCAAGATAATGGCAATGACCACAACAGTTTGATGATTGGTTCTGCTAGTTTGCACCCAAACCAAGTCAAAATGGAGTTGTAAGTTTGGGGGAACACAGTAGATTATGAATGTGTAAATATGTCGTATAAGCTTGTCTCTTCATATATATTATAATTATATAAGAATTTGATATCTGTCAAGAAGGTATTAGTCATTTGATTCGAAGGACAACTGGTATATGATAATTTCTTACTTTTACCAGATTTTCACAATCTATATACTAATAAAGTTGGATTATCTGCCCTCTCAAGCATCCACATCATCATTCACGTGGGGGGGGGGGGGGGGGGGGGTTTACTGCCACGTGGCCTTTGTATCCGCTTCTAGAAAGCAAGTTCATTCGAAGCTTCGCTTCCCTTCTCTTCTCTTTAGACGATGAAAGAAAATTTCAGTAACTGTGCATTTATGTAATGTATCACACTCTCTAGCAATTAATCGAGCTCTACGTCTTCCAAAATAACAAGTGGAAACTCTCTTATAAAGTTGCAAGCTCCCAGCGCTGCGAAATTGAGAAGAATGATCTTTGCTAATAAGCAACTTCAACAATGGTGTATTCATTCATCCTGCTTGCCGATTAAAAGCTGGCGGCGGTTCAAACACAGCCGACGTCTGTTTGTTGGGATTCGTGGAGGCTCAGAGTGTGAAGAATCAATCAGATCCATGGCTAACAAGACATCAAAATCAACGACGGCGACGGAACCCTCCGTCGTTTGTGACAGGATAACTCACAATCCTTTTCACCGTTATCTTAGTTTTCCTTTTCATCGATATCTTTGGTTTTTCCTTTTCTATTAGAAGTTCATCTTTCCTTTTTCTACAATAGTTTAACCGTCTTTGATTTACTATATATGTAGCCTTAGGGCAATGCTTTAAACACACAATATCAATAAACGTTTTCTTAAAACCTATTACTTCATTCTCAAGCAACCAAAGTTCTATCAAGAGCTTTATATCCGAATTCAGCCTTTCGAGTTGATCCTTCTAATCTCTGTGATCATCTCCTACGTCTGTCTTCACCCGTTCTTCGGATCCACAGTAGGATTCCTAGTTTGGGACTTATCTATCCGGACTTCCCGTCTCATCGTTCTTCCACGACGTTCCTCCTGGACTGGGAAAGGCGAAGATCATCTCCATGCTAATCCTTTTACGGAAACCTCTCCCGATTGATCAGGGCCGTCTAACAGCACGTGTAAGTGGTGCGGTCGAACAGGGTCCGAATCAAAATATAAAAAATTTTAGATGAGAACAGGACCCGAACCAAATATAATACGATAATATTGCATTGTTAAATATACTTTTAATATTTTTTTGAACAAGGTCCATAAATAATTTGAGACGGCGCTGCGATTGATATAGAGATGTTATTCTTCAACAAACAAGTAATGATTCTATTTACCATTCCTATATTTCCCTATTTAAGAATAAAAAACCCTGACTATTTGCATTCACATAGGGCACTCTGATTACAAGGCTTCATCTCCCCTTATCGTGTAGCAAAATACGAAGTCGTACTGCTATTGACGCCAAATATGAAATGTTGTAGTATTTGGGAGTGTTAAGTGAGAGTTTCCTGTGAGGATGTTTATGTCATCTGTTAAAACCCCCCAAACAAATAAATCTTAGCAATTAAAAGCTGTGGGCATCTGTGTATACTTTTTTTTGTCTTAACTATTCCCAGCAGTACTGCTATATATTTCTTAAATGTCCTCTTGAATTCTAACTTGGTACCTTGTAATGCACAGCATTACAAGTTTGTCAATAGAACTACTGAAGTCGAACCAACTCCAGAAGATACAAAAATGGACTAAGGAAAGGAAGAAACTGCAGAAGTAACTTCAGGTACATTGTGTCTTCTTCTTTCTATTTGTTTTTTTTTTAGTATTTTGGAAAGATTACAATTTAATATGTTATCATGTGTTCTACCGCAGACTAAAGAGTTCCAATATTCTAGCTAACGGTATTGAAGAAAAATGATATTACTTCTTTGGAGGTAGACTATATGCAGTTTTGGTATTCATTTTATATGTAACTCCCAATCATTACCATCGACCATAACTCTAGCTTGATGTTCTTCGGGTCGGGTCAAAGATATTAAATGGTCCTAGACTGAAAGGATTCAAGTTGAGCTTTTTGTAACTGGAGCCTATTTTAATATTCATCTAATGTTGACCACGAGCAATTCATAAGCGGCATCTTGTATACAGTCGTATTTGTTTCTTTCATCGTTTGTTTTCGGTAAAGTGAATTATAGCTTGAGCAGAAGCAAATATTCTTTCTTTATATTTGGTATGAAATCAAAAAACTAAAAACCGAAACATAGCCTGCTAGCATGTTTGATAGATTCAGTAGTTTTAACTCTTCATGGTGTTTTTTCTTAAACAGGGAACTGCTGCAGAAAATTGTTCCAAACGGAAGATGATCTTCCAAAAAGATTTTTCAGGTTTTATTTGTTTTTGTCCCTTTTTAGATTGTTAGATCGGTGATTTATTTTTCCAGGATGAGATTGAAAAGGAAGTGAATGAGAATCCAAACGCTAATGAAAAATACTCTCGCTGATTGGTTAAATTTGCAAACACCACCATTATTTGTTACATCCATCATCCTATCTTTCTCTTGATAGATACAACGTTTTTCTTGTGTGTGTGTGTGCTCAGGTTGTTTTAAAGCCCATCAGTGTTAAAAAAAACACTACAAAACAAGTTTAGCGAGTTCAATGCTGGAGGACCAACCACCATTTAAGTTGCCGTCTCCACCGTCGCATCCGCTATACCGAAATGACTAACTTTGTTTTAAATAACTGTTAGTGTTCATCCCATGCCAATAAGGATGTCCTGGTTCCGCAAGTCACCAACAACCAAGGCGTTAGCAAATGTGTAGGAGGTGATATCTGCTTAGGCTGTTAACCAAATGTGTCTGTAAAGAGTCTCCAACTTGTACTGCTGCCTATGTCTACTTTGGTATATTTCTCATATGATCTCCAACTTATGGCTCTCTTATTTTTAAATGCTACACGGCACCAACTTCAACTTTGACATGTATGCTCTTTTCTGGTTAACCAAATTAATAAGATAGTAAACAGTCACTATCAGTATCATGTAATTAACAATTAGAATAAATTAAAAAAGATAATAGATTAATAGTAGTATTAAGTAAAAGAAAAATGGTTGATACTACTATGAGATCTTTATTTAATACAACTGCACTAGAATGTATGTAATTTTCAGTCTTCGCCGGTATTAGCCAACTCCGTTCGTGACAACCCCCGACATCAACCTCTTGGCGGACCATCTATTTGTATCACTGACAAACTATCACAACTTAGCTACCCAAATACATTTCCAGCAGAAACGTTAAAAACATGACATTAATGTTGGAAAGCCAACAATAAAGCCAATGTACTAAGCTCATGTGTTACTTAGAGCAACATTATTGAAAGTTCTTTGTTAGGATCCTTTAAAAAAAATATTTGTATGTATATATGTAATAAGAATCCAAGACCAAGGACCCCCAATAATCTTCCTCTTAACAACACTCACAACAAATATGCCACAGTAATGTATTTTCCCAACAACATAAAAAGATGCGACCAATCAATTTGCCATTCAATTTGTGTATATTCCAAATAAAAGGAATTATATATTCCAAATAAAACCCACCACAAAATTTATATTTTATGCTCCAGCTATTAGCCATTCAATTTATGTATTCAAACAATATAAACATTATTCGGCTGCTTTGAAATATTTTACTCACCTCGCGCATGAAAATAAAAAAGCAAATCCCATATAAACAAAATAGACATCCAATTGATAAAATTCATAGCTGATCCTCAACATCGTTGAGACTTCCACAATAACGGCTCCACAACTCTAACAAATAGCTACAACATCAGACAATTTATATACAGGGGCGGCAATAACATTTTTTTCCATCTGAATCATTAAGAGTTGTTATAATTTAGTTAGGTCAAATCAAAATGGCTTACTATTGTAATATTAAAAAACCTCTGAATATTCAATCAACAATTTTTATACTTACCAAACGTCCACCCGTAAACTCACAAAATCAAAAATTATATTTCCTTGCAAATTTGTTTAAAAACACTCTAACAAATACCAGACAGTCTACTGCACAATTAACAAACGTTCATAGTCGGATTAGTGTTGACTGTGGCACTGTTGATACTATTTGTAAAGATTTTTTTGTGTTCTTTTGTTGTCGATGTTTTTTGCCAATTTAAGGTTAATTTGTTTTTTTTTGTTTTCATTTGGTGGTTAAAGCGAGTTTGTAGTTTTTTGGTGGGAACTATTCTCTATCGAAATATTTTTTACCTGTTTATGAAACTTTTCTGAAATTACATATTTTGTTTACTAGATCATAATATGAATTGCAATTTTTTTTAAGAAAAAAAAATATACGACCCCGGCACGTAGCGCCGGAATACCACTAATCTATTAATAATAGGAATCCCAATTAATTCGAAAGAGTTTGTGTTTTTATAGGTCTCTCGGATCTTGTGAAAAGTTGCGATTGTTCGCTAAACAGTTGTGTCTCTTCTTTACGAAAAGACACGACTACTTAAATGGTTGTGTCTCTTCATCGTTAAAAGTTGCAACTGTTTAAATTGAAAGGGTGTGTGTTTTCTTATGTAGCTTAAATGTTGCGAAAAATTGCGACTGTTCGTTAAAAAGTTGCGTCTCTTCTTTATGAAAAGATGCGACTAGCTTAAATGTTGTGAAAAATTGCGACTGTTCGTTAAAAAGTTGCGTCTCTTCTTTACGAAAAGATGCGACTACTTAAATTGTTTTTTATGTAGCTTAAATGTTGTGAAAAATTGCGATTGTTCATTAAAAAGTTGCGTCTCTTCTTTATGAAAAGATGCGAGTAGCTTTAATGTTGTGAAAAATTGCGACTGTTCGTTAAAAAGTTGCGTCTCTTCTTTATGAAAATCTCTTCATCGTTAAAAGTTGCAACTGTTTAAATTGAAAGGGTGTGTGTTTTTTATGTAGCTTAAATGTTGCGAAAAATTGCGACTGTTCGTTAAAAAGTTGCGTTTCTTCTTTATGAAAAGATGCGACTAGCTTAAATGTTGTGAAAAATTGCGACTGTTCGTTAAAAAGTTGCGTCTCTTCTTTACGAAAAGATGCGACTACTTAAATTGTTTTTTATGTAGCTTAAATGTTGTGAAAATTTGCGATTGTTCGTTAAAAAAGTTGCGTCTCTTCTTTATGAAAAGATGCGAGTAGCTTTAATGTTGTGAAAAATTGCGACTGTTCGTTAAAAAGTTGCGTCTCTTCTTTATGAAAAGATGCGACTACTTAAATTGAAAATATGTGACTTTTCAAAGAGAGCTTTTCAAAATATATAAATAGTCTATGTTTATACACTTCTGACACTAAAATTTTTCGCTACTCTAATTGTTAGTAAAATGGTGAAAAAAATAGTTCTACGAAGTTACTTGGTTACAAATTTTTTGAAGATGTTCAAATGAAAGGTTGTGTCTCTTCTTCGATAAAAGTTGCAGCTGTTTAAATTGAAACGGTGTGTGTTTTTATAGGTAGTTTAAATCTTGTGAACAGTTGCGATTGTTCGTTAAAAAGTTGTGACTCTTCTTTATGAAAAGATGCAATTAAGTAAAAGGTTGTGTCTCTTCTTTGGTAAAAATTGCAACTGTTTAAATTGAAAAAATGTGACTTTTCAAAGAGAGCTTTTCAAAATCTATAAATAGTCTATGTTTTTATTTTTCTGAAAGTAAAATTTTCGCTAACCTAATTGATAGTAAAATGGTAAAAAAATAGTTCTATGAAGTTAGTTAGTTACAAATTTTTAGAAGAAGTTCAAATGAAACGTTGTCAGCAAAAAATATTAGGAAGAGTTCTACGAGTACAGATAGAATTCTAGAGTATTTATATCTCAATACAACCTCGAATTCAAAATACTATTTAAATGTCCAATAAAAGCATTTAATGATTTCAAAAGGTAAATATTTATATAAATTTAGCTGGTTTAATTTAATTCTAGTGCTAGTTTAATATAATAAGGTTAGTGTTTTTATAAGAACTTTCCTGAAAATTCAAAGTAATATTATAAATAAAATGTTGTTATACCAAAATCTCTTTCTTAATTTGTAAGCATGTGATTTTTTGAAATTTTTTATAGGAGATACAGCTAGGAAGAAGAAAATGATTTGTTTAAAATATAAGATTGTGTATATGATTTGTTTAAAAATGTTAAGAAATAAGATCTCTTAAAATTAACAGGTAATCATGATTTTAACCACATAAGTCTTACATAGTTGCAAATAAATCATGAATATTCGAACTATCGTTATAATTTACTTAAAAAATTTAGTAAATAATTACATTGAAATGTGTTTACTTTTTAATTATTTTAAAATATTCAGTTTTCAAGATTTCTACATAACTTAAGTAAACGGATAATAAGACATATATTTTATTTAGTATTGGCATATTTGTAGTTTTGTTATAACTAACCCGTAAACAAAATATAGATTTTTAGTATTATCAATAAAAGAAGACAGTTCATACAAGATAATTTTATACCATATGTACTATCTTAAAAGTAATGATATAAAATGTGACATATTATTTTTACAAAACGAGTTCCCGTGCGATATCGCACGGGTTCCTTACCTAGTATATAATAATACTATAACATGTCTGTGCTAGTGCTCAGTTAGTAGATTATGTTCTCATTTTAATTTGGTGAAAATCTTCAAATTCATTCCATGAAAGACAGATCAAATAATTTATATATATTCTTATTGGCTAATTTTACATAGCAATAACAAAGGTAAAATTACCTTTTCTTTAATGCACACGTAACTGTAGTCCGAGGCTGAGACCACCCAATATGTAAAATTGCAGTTTGAAGAATGTAAAATCAATAAAAGACATCATATATATATATATATATTTTATTAAAGGAGCAAAGTCGATATGGTATAAGAAACAATAATACCTAAACCGATGTAATAGATAAAGGAGAGATTCAACTTTAAATACATACACAATAGCCGGAACAACCACTAGTTCTTGTAGAAAGCTTTAACAGAAACCTGAAATAAAATCCATTCACATATATTTCTAAGCAATGGAACTCTCGATGCTCAAATCAAATTAATTCTTTGTATGAAGACATCTCAGAGTGCAGTCACGAGTTCCTAATATGTTCTAGGTGGTGATTTTCACAATGAATCAAATCCTTATCCTTGTCCAAGGATTTTGGAATCACATTGTTCATCCACAAAGGTCAATTGTATCCCCAAATCCAGTAGATGAAGTCTTGTAGTTACCGTAAGCTGTGATAGTCTTGTTTGCTTCTACGACTTGAGAAAAGTGATGTATGTCTTCAATCCAACGACAAGATGATCTCGATTTCTTCCTCAAGCTAAGTTTCGACAAATCAACTACATTAGATAAAATATAAATAGTAAAGTCTCACTTTTATAGTATTTCAATTCATGCAAGTATGTGATAAGGGGTGTTATTATAGGGTATGTAACAAAGTCTGTGACAAAAATAATTTGTTTGGCTGACTCCTCAAGCAGGCTTCATAAGCTGAAATGATTTAGCAACTACAATCTTCAGCATAATTTTCAGAATTGTTCATTTTAAATGTTTCCAACAATTTTTCATGATTATGTTCTGGTCATCTATGTTGTATCATGTGAAATGCTTCTCTTCCCTCTTTTCTTCTGTTCTTGTAGGAAGTTCAATGCTTGTGCATTGTTTTGGTGAGTGGTTAGATTGCTTTGAGCATTGAATTTCTCTGGAACAATACTGGATGAAATTGTTGAAAGGTATCTCCTTCTCCTCTTAAATCCTCCTATCAAAACGCTTCCTTGATCTAGAGTTTCTCGGTCCCTCTGCTCCTGATTCTTCTTCAACAACTACGGTTCTTTTGGCTTCCTAAAGTGTCTGTTTAGTTAGATGTTTTTCAAGATATTCCTTGTCTAATTTCTCTGTGGCATCCTCATGTTGTGTACCGGTCTGTTCTTCAAGATGTTCTTCAAGATTTTCCAGTTATCCACTTGTTATACCATCAACATCAAGATCACCAAGAAAGTTCCCTAAGTTTTCATCATCACTTCCATCGTTGTTGCATTCTGGCATTGACTGGTATGTTTTGTTAACACACAAGTAAGAGAAACAAGATCCGAGAAAGCCATAAATTATTAGAGAATTCTGTTGCAATGTACCTTCCTGAAGATGTATGAGTTGATCTTTCTGATTCTCAAAGTTTTCATTTTTCTTATCACTATCATCATCTGTTTGAGAAGCGGCAAAATCAAATGCTTCGGCTACAGACCACTGTTCTCTGCCATCATCAAACCAGCCATCTCTAAATTCACCATCCATTTCCGCAGAAGAAAAGCCTTCAGTTTCTTCTTCAGGCTTCTAAGACGAGTATACATCATCACCATGTCTTTGACTTAGGTGATTTGTTGGAACCAGGAAGATTGTTTCCAGCCATTGCTGTCTTCGCTAACGTTGGATCCTCTACATCAAAAGGAAGAATAGAATCAAGATCACAGTTTGGTGTTCAAAGTACAAGAAACTTAACTCTCCAGTCACTCGTTTCAATCAATGGTAATAAGAAGAAGAAATGCAGAGAAATCCTCTTGTAGCTAATCCTACTTGGAAGCCTTAAGGTACTGGATATTGCGATGGAGATGTTACAAGGTAACTGGAGTTTCTGAAAAACATTACAATCAAGACCACAACAAACTTACTCTTCGATCAATCAAGCATTCTTTTTCATTCAAGAAAAGCAGAGGAATCAAGCCTAAGTTACTTGCGATCTAAACAGACGTACCGGCATTACTTTCTGCGAACTCGGAATCATCCAGCTTTGTCTTTCACTTAGATACTTCATTAGAAACAGGAATCTTCTCAGCGATTGATGTCTTCGGTGGATCTTCTGCATCAAGAGGATAACAGAATCAAGATCACAAATCGGTGTAAGATTACTACTCCAAATCAGTCGTTTCTCAAAGAAGAATCTGAAACCTAACTAACTTTTCCTAATCGAAATCCCTAAACTACTCGGGAAGTACGATCGCAGTGTTATGTAAGAAGTCTGATTCTGATTCGATAGAGCGACAAAGAAGTTTCTGAACACAGGTACCCTTCGGGAGGTTCTGTAAACTGATCATTGTGATTCGCCAATAAAGACAGGGAGGAAAGCTTCCAAAAATGTCTGGCGCAAGAATGTGTTGCAGAGGTGAACGAGAGAGAGAGAGAGCGGGGAGATTTTGAAGAAAAAGACTTGTGGACGAAGGTAATGAATGATTGTGTAACAAACTCACCGGTTTACTTTTGCTGACTGGACTCGATTCCTACTCTTCTTTACTCATGTGATTTTCAAATTCAAAATAAATGGTTTTTCTTTGCTAAAAAAATGAGATTTTGAAGGACCAAATTGTAAATAGTTTCATATGTGAGTGATTATGCAAACCAAAAATCAAGAAAATCTACTAATAACCGACATTTGATATTTTACTTAAACGAACATGATTTAGTTCAATTGGACACAAAACTTTGTATTTATTACAAATTTGACCAATAAAGTTTACAACATTTGTTTTATGTCCATCTCTCAACCCTTTTTTTCTTTTGCCATTTCCAGCATCTTTGCAACATCATCTCACGTTTCTCCTAACAAGATCCTTACAGCCACCAATAACTTCGATCACACTTGTTTCATCGCCTTCGAGGGGCTTCATACGTGGTGGGTGGTACAGAGGCATCATCGAAAACAGAATTTAAATGAGGTACCTTGCGGATAAAGGTGTCATGGGAGAGGTTTACAATGATTTTATCTTGTCTGCTCGTATGAGCAACCACGCCAACTTTCTCAAACTACTAGGATGCTTTATGATGTGATTGATCCGTGCTATAAAAATATGGAGAAAGACATGACAAGTGGTCAATGATTTAATGTGGAAGCATGTGTTGCACTTGATCCCAGATGATGTGAGAAGATAGATGAATACATACCGAAGATGATTGACGTTGCTAAAGAGCTCAAGCGGATTCAGACATCCACTACAAGAAAACAGGCCATTTACTAGGACGGGTTTCCTCGTTATTTCCTAGTAAAAGGGCATTTACTAGGAATTTACGAGGAAACCCGTTTCGTCGAAAGGCGTTCATCGTAAAGCCTATTTTCCTCGTAATGTCCTAGCTTCCTTACGAGGAAACATTTCCTCGTAAACGCGTGGATAAGTTTTCCTCGTAAAGTCCACGTAAGATTTCCTCGTAAGCTCATAGTAAAACCTTTCCTCGTAATTTCGTAGTAAGTCTATTACGAGGACCTTTCTAGGATTTTACTTCGAAAGATTTACGAGGAAATTGCTTGGAAATGTTTTTTTCTTTTAAAAAAATATTTATAAATTAAAAATTATATATATATTAAAAAAATTAGAAAAACCAAATTAAAAATAACAATTTAAATAATTAAATAATTATAAATTTAAAATTAAAAATTCATAATTTAAAATTAAAAATTCATAATTTAAAATTTAAAATTCATAATATACAAATTTAAAACTAAAACTGATGCTGCTCATGAAATTGTTGGACGAAGTCGTCGTCTCCAGTGTTGGATGCCGGCTGCGACTGAGATGGTGGAAGGGCTCCGCTTTCCCGTCTCTGACGCAACAACTCCGCCACTTGCGGGTTCCCGACCGCCACAGCGTCGAGGATCTCGGTGAGCGAACTCACATGACCTTGCGTCACCTGCAGCTCCGACCGCAGCTGATCGTTGGCCTCGACTTGTTGGTGAACATGAGATGATGTCGCTGCGGGGACATCGTTCACCGAGCCAATCCCGATAATACGGCCTTTTTTCCTAGGGACGACCTGCAAAAAAAATATTAATAAAGTAAGGAAAATTTAAATAAATAATAAAAATTAATATATTAAAACAAATTATTTACCTCCTCGTAAATCTTATCCACTTCAAGAGTGGATAATACGACCGGAGCCCCAGTCTGCTGAGTCAGCTGGGTCTGGCGTTCCTCAACCCGGGCAGCAACCTCCTGGAAGATCCGCTCGGAAGCAGGATCTACAAACTGCCCACTCTTTTTCCGGTGGGTCCGCTCGTAAAGGTCTTTAAGAGATGGAAGAATTCCAGTCTCTTTAGCCTAATTTTTTTTTTTAAATTAAACATTAATTAATGTAGAATATTAGAATATTCAAATAAAGTAAAAAGTTACAAAAATACCATGTCGAGACGAACTCCCCCGTGAGGTTTTCGGCCCGTGGTGTGAAGAATCTTCGTGTTGCCATGCTCGTCTAAGGTCATGCGGTTCTCGGAGTTTTTGTTGGAGGTTCTGATCGACTCCGGCAACGCCCAATAGGCGATGAGGCCATCCCACACCGTGGTTGTGAGGCAATCGGGTTTCCCGCGCTCGTAACCGTCCACCTGATTTAAAAATAATTACAATTAAAGTAGTCAATAATATATATATTTTTAAAAGTATACATATATTATAATTTATAAATTTATACCTGATAGTCGCCCTTCCAGTTGTAGACCGTGTCGCACAATCGGGCTTTTGCCTTGGCCTCGAACTCTGACTTCACCAGCTGGTGAATCCCAATAGACCAACGATATTTTTGCTGCAACCAGAAAAAATAAAAGACGGATTACTTCAATATATTTCAAAATTTAAATGATTAAAAATATATAAATTAAGTGGATTTACTAAACTTACAGCGAACGATTTGAACCACGTCTTTTTGGTGTGGCTCGGCGTCATCTTCCAGTTTGGGGCTGCATCGGGAAAGTATCCCTTGATACAGTCCGTGACGCTAGCTGCGACACAATTGTCAAGACCAAACCTGGAAAGACAGAAAAATAAATCATTAATTAGAGCATACCATAATAAAAAAAGTTTTAAATTTAAAACGTACCATAAGATGTTTTGGCCGTTCCGTCGGATCGGATCTAACTCTGGCAGTCCTTCTCTGCCTGGAAGGGCCAAAATGTCCTCCACCGTGTACACCGCGAATGGTGCGGTCGACGGCACCTGCAAATCAGGATGAATCCCGACCGGTGGAGGAGGAGGTGGAGGAGGATGAGATGGCTGCTGAGTCTCGGCAACTCCTGCAGATGAACTCCCAGGAGCTGACGAAGACGAGCCGGACCCGAATAGATCCGCATAATGTATCCCACGCTCTTGACCATCAAGAGACCTCCTGAACTGAGCAGCAGCAACTTTGTTCTTTCTAACCATCTACATTTAAAAAAAAACAGAAAACATTAATTCATTCTCGTATAATGTTTTAAAACAGTTAAACTAAGCTAATCTAAATTTCCTAAACAAACGACATAATTTAAATTCCCTAATCTAACCACCTAATCTAACCACCTAATCTAAATTCCCTAATCTAATCACCTAACTAGAGACTAGAGACTACCTTAAGAGAAAATAGAGAGGAAGTTACTATGAGTGACAATCCGGATCTGTCGCGTTTATATAAGGAAAAGGTTTCCTCGTAAGTTCGTAGAACAGTACTAGGAACTTACGAGGAAATTGCTATGCCCGTGTTTCTATTTACGAGGAAATTACGAGGAAAGTGTCCGTTTTTCCTCGTAAGGTCCTCGTAAAAGCTGTACTAGGAAATTGCTATGCCCGTGTTTTCGATTACTAGGGTTTTACGAGGAAATTGCTTTACGAGGAAATTGCTATGCCCGTGTTTTCGATTACTAGGGCTTTACGAGGAAAGTGTTTGTAAATCCCTAAACCCCAAACCCCAAACCCCAAACCACAACTTCCATAACTTATAGCCTCTTCTACAACTAAAATCCTAATTAACCTCTTCTACACCTAAATCTCAAATTCATTTTTTGTGATTAAACAAACTTATAAAACATACATAATTGAAATTGGTTTTTGTGATTAAACAAACTTATAAAACATACATAATTCATTCGGATACATTCTCATAATCCGTAGAAACATCATCATTTTCGACAAACTCGTATTCACGATTATGCGGATCAATGAGTAGGATGTCATCAATTTCTGCTAGGACCTTACGAGGAAACTGCTAGTAATAATTTTCAAAACTAAATTTTCCCTAAACTAACCATCTATAATATTCTAAATTCCCTAAACTCTAACCTTAAACCTAAACCCTAAACCCTAAACCTAAACCAACAACCATAACTTATACCTATACATCTTCCTAAATCCCAAATCACAAATTTAAAAAAAAAAACTAATAGAAGTATACAGTCATCAGAACGGTTTTTATCAACCCCACATAGCTTTCCTCGAACTATCTACTTCAAGAAAAGTTGAGGAAAAGCTATGCTGAGTTGATAACAAACTATTCTGTTGACGGTGAACTCCTTTCAGTTACGAATTGAGTATTTTCTATTTGTTTGGTGTGTTTCAAATGAATTACATGTGGTGGTATTTATAGAGATTTGAGAATTTACTAGGAAATTGCTAGGAAAAATAGGTACAAAATTTAAATTGGATATTTACTATCAAGTTCCTCTTAATTTGGTAGTAAGAAAACAGTTCCTCCTAATTTCCTAGTAAGCTAGTACTAGGACTTTACGAGGAAATATTTTACTAAGGCTTTACGAGGAAAGTGACTATTTCCTCGTAATGGCCACGTTACTGTACTACGACCTTACGAGGAAACGTATTTCTCGTAAATTTACGAGGAACTTACGAGGAAATCTGGTTTCCTCGTAAACTGGAAGTGAACTCGTAGTAATTTTACGAGGAATAATTTTCCTAGTAAAGTTTCCTAGTAAATGCTTAGTTTTCTTGTAGTGATCACGTTAGAGATCCTCTCTGTTCTTGGACTGTAAAGCTAAGTTCTGAAAATTCATACATGCATAAAATAGATTGTCACAGGAAACACCAGAATGAACGGGAGATTAATTAATCTGTTACATAACCGTAGTTGTAACGCTAAAGCTCTGTTTTTACCTTCTGTATCCTTAGTGTTTATAACCTTCGATGAAGTTTCATATGCTTATTTCATGCGAAGTTATCCTTCTGATTTGCAAACTTCAGAAGGAAATTATTGTCTTGATAGTTCAATAACTGAGGATCTCTAACAGAAACTTTTTAGTCTGAGAATTATCTCAATCTTGAATCTTAATTTCCTTGTTCACTTTACTATACTTGAACCATCTTCCAGCATCTCAGGCTTTAGGTTTTAGCATCTAGTGATTATTCTATTATTATTCTATTCGCTCAATCTGCTTGAGTTCTTTAGCTAGTTGGATCATTTTCAGTCTTTCTTCATCTCTCTACTCGCAGCATCTCATAGCAATTGTAACACACTCTTCATGTCTCTACGTATAATGACTTTAACCCCTGTACGTATAGACTAGCTAGTTCTTGTTATGGAAAATTCTAACCTTCGTTTTGTTGTTATGGAAGCCTCAAGGATCTTCATGACCATATCTTAAGAGTCTGTCTTGTAGGAAATCATATAAGTAATTTTTAGGAAGTAACACACTAGAATCATGTTAATTTCATTTCCAAGCATACACTGCCAAATCTTCATGATTTGACCTTAGACGCAACTGAAAAAGTTGGCATTAATTTGTTTGAATATTTGTTAGCACCCTATGAACATTGCTCTGTTATTGTTGTTGCTAGCTGCATTATGATGGTATTTATTTTAAATTGATTGCATCTAGTTCCAATAAATCATCATTTTCATTATGTCGGTATTACTACTCATTTTAAGTGACTTTTATAGAAGCAAAAGTTATTTTCTTGTTGTATTCTAATATATTATTCTCTTGTCCTTGCCAAACTCTCTTGACTTGTCTACAAACTTCTAAACTCAAATGATAAATTCTTATGAAACCCCTTAAATAGACAAGCATCCGAACTTCTGCTTCTACCTTCAAAAGAGAATGATTTTCACATATCTTTTTGTGGATCTAAGAACATGAAAATCCGAATCCAAATCACAATCACTGTTTAAGAGTAAGTGGAAGGCAAATAATATCTGAAAGGACGAAAGTGAAAGGACAATACGGTCATCATTGCTTCGACTACGTAAAGCAAACGAGTACAATGTGACCGACAATGCTCGGTAAACGAACTGAACCACCGACAAAACTTTCCGGTTAACATGTAACGGCATCACTCACAACGACCACGATCTTCACGGTCCGTAATGTTATTAAATGCCTCTCATTTAAATCATGTACTCACATGCAACCCACGAGCCAAAAAAAAAATAGAGAAAGTTGCTTTTACGGTTTCTAGATAAAGAAAGCTCTTTTGAGAAACAAAACAGGTGTATTGGTAATCCCCAAGTGAAGTAGTTTTTTTTTTCTTGTTCTTGTGTTGTATTCTTCTTCTGTGTCTACTCTTACTCGTGAGTCTGGGTAAAATTTCTATATTTTTTTATGTTTCCTCTGTTTCGATATTATTGCTTCTCTCTGAATCTGAAACATGAGTATACTTCTTTGAAAGGTTAATCATAATCAAAATCATTCTTGTGATCATTCACTAGATACAAAACGAATGCACTCGTTTCTATAAACAACTAGGAACTTGTGAGAATCTATTTGATTGCTTGACTTTTTTAGTACTACTATATAAATCTTTTTTCATGAGTTAATAATGTCGTTTTCCTTTTTAGGTTTCCTCTGTTTCGATATCATGCACTATACTTTATTCTTGTTCCTCTCTGAAACTGAAACATGATTAGACTTCTTTGAAGGGTTGATCAAATCCATATTTACCAAAATCATTCTTGTGATCGATCATTCACTGGATACAAAGTGAATGCACTCATTTCTATAAGCAACTAGGAACTTGTGAGAATCTATTTGATTGCTTACCTTTTTTAGTACTATTATATTTTTCCTTTTCATGTGCTAATAATGTCGTTTACCTTTTAAATCCTAAATTGCCTTGGGAATATACACAACTGATTGTTTTGTCATTTTCCTCTGTTTCTTTTCAGACTCTTTAACTCGGAAGTTGTTAAGTAACTGCTGAATTTGACTGCACAGGAGAAAAAGTTGAAGAGAGTTTTGTGATATGATGAAGGGAAGAACATCTAACACTGTGCCGGCGAATCGGTCTACAAAGAATGGTAGAAGAGATCAAAAGTCACTGAAGAAGAACGGTGCCAAAAGATCTTCAGAGCAAGAAAGACTCAAGCCTTTGGAAGCTAAGGAAGAATCTAAGGCCACTGAAGCAGAAATTGTTACAACTGCACAAGCAAATGATGGTGCAGTGAATGGGTCTTCAGAGAGTCATCAAGAGTCCGAGTCTAGTGAAGTCGCAGAGAAACAAGAGAGTGTGAATGGCTCGGTGAAGGATGTTGATGATGATAAGAGAGCCGATCATTTGGTAGAAGAAGTTCAAGAAGATGCGTCAGATAATGGCATTAGTAGTGGAAGTGAGAAGGAAGCAAGTGAGGATGAAGAAGCGATGAAACAAAAGGCTGAGAGTTTGGAGACAAGAATTGAGAAACTTGAAGCAGAGCTAAGAGAAGTTGCAGCTCTCGAGATTTCTCTGTATTCAGTTGTACCAGACCCTCCAGCTCAGCTCACAAGCTTCACACTCCTGCTAGAAGAATTTCAAGACTCTATATCCATGCTTGTAAACATTGGAGTCAAGAAAAGCAAGCAACTGTCGCTAGAAACACAGTCTCTGGTCTCATTTTAGCTGCTAAATCTTGCGGAAATGATGTTTCAAGGTAACAAAAAGCACAACTTAACACCATGAATCTTGTACCTTTCAGGATCTTGATTTCCTCCTTATGTTTCAGATTGACATTCTGGTTATCAAACATAGTTACTCTGAGAGAGATCACTTCACATGCGTTTGGGAGTGAACATACTGGTTCAGAGAAGCTGAAAATTACTAAGAAGTCAAATGGTTTCAAGCTAGACTGGCATGAAACAGAAACCTTCACCGAAGCATTAGAGAAAGTTGAGTCTTGGATTTTCTCTAGAATAGTTGAATCTGTTTGGTGGCAGGTGAAGTATATCTCATTCACTGAAATTTTGAGACAAATGTTTTCATTTTCAGGTATCTGAAACTTGTTCTTGTCCTCTCTTGTCTTACAGGTCTTCACTCCTCGCATGCAATCCCCCAAAAATGGCGGTGAAACGAATGAGAAACTAATAGGATATCAAGAGAAAGGAAGCTTTTCAATTAGCCTATGGAAAAATGCTTTCAAAGTTGCACTATCACGGCTCTGTCCTATGAGAGGAGCAGGACATGAGTGTGGTTGCTTACCTATCTTGTTTAAAATGGTACTCAGATTCTACATTTTCAGAGTCCAAGGAAGTAACTTAAACTAGCTATTGTAATCTTTTGTTTGTCTTTAAACAGGTAATGGAGAAGTGTATAGCTAGAGTTGACGTAGCCATGTTCAACGCTATACTACGTGAATCAGAACACCAGATTCCCACGGATCCTGTCTCTGATCCTATTCTTGATTCCAAAGTTTTGCCTATAACTGCTGGAGACTTAAGCTTTGGATCCGGGGCACAGCTTAAAAACGCGGTACAACGTCAAGAAACATGAATCATATCATTCACTTCACATGAGTATGTTTCTTGAATGTTATAATCTTTCACTTGTAGATTGGCTACTGGTCTAGATGCCTCGCTGAAGGCTCTGTAGAAGAAGACGAGAAATACTTCAGTTTGTTAAACGAACTTAGCGATCTACTTATGCTCCCTAAAGACATGCTTATGGACTTATCCATTAGAGAAGAGGTTTTTGCTTTGATATCTATATGAATCTCAAGTTCTTGATCAACCTATTGACTTTTTTTCTTTGACTGAATCAAAGGTATGTCCATCGATCAGTCTTCCACTGATCAAAAGAATACTCTGCAACTTTACACCTGATGAGTTCTGTCCTGATCATGTCCCTGGAGCTGTCTTAGAAGAACTTAACACCGAGGCAAACAGAATTCAAATCCTTCTTTCTTACTCTGTGCTCTTAGACACTCACTATAATCTTTGTTGTTTGTTTGGTTTTCATCAGAGCATTTCGGATCAGAAGTTATCAGGAGTTACCTTCCCTTATGCAGCTTCACCTGTTACATACATTCCTCCATCATCAACCAATGTAGCAGAGAAAATTTCAGTGGTAGGAGGAGATATCTCTAGAATGTCGAGGAACGCGTCTGTTATACAAAGAAAGGGATACACTAGCGATGAGGAGCTTGATGAACTGAATTCTCCTCTTACGTTTGTTATTGACAAAGTGTCTGTATCACTAAGTTCGGGACACAATGGGAAGGTGACGCAGCAAGATGAGAAAGTATGTGAAGTTGTAGCGAATGTAAGATATGAGCTTCTTAAGGAAGTGTGGTCTATGTGAGTGATCTGAAGCCAAACATGTTCGGACTTTGGTGAAGCTCTTGTTACTACTGAAACAACCAAGTCTTGTCGAAGTTGTTATATGTAGCTGTAAGGATTTTAATGAATATGTGGTTAGTGAAAACTGTAGTTAGTGTCTTAAGAGGCGATAAAACTCTTTTTAACAAGTCTCACAAGAGACACCAATAAGCAGTATAGATGGAAAACTATTGGAGAGTGAACAAAATATTTTGTATAAAGTTTCCATTTTCTTCTTCTCGGTTTTGTGACTAATTGCAACAGTTTAACATTTTTATTTGTAGTCTAGAACGTCACCGTTTGCCTTTGCTTATGCCTTACGATACTACAGAAGGATACTTCTGACGTCCCACATCGGTAAGATAGAGATGCATTGGTTATAAGCTTTGCACTATAAAATAGAAGCCGAGCTTTGTTGCAAATCATACCTTTCTCGGCCTTTTGGCTAAGATCAAGTGTAGTATCTGTTCTTATCAGTTTAATATTTGATATGTGGGTCATTGGCCCGCTTGATATTAACTTTATTTTTTGAGGGAGAGAGTCCATAAAGATAGCTTGCTATCTAGATTTTCAAGAGTCGTCCAGGCGTTGCACTACTGCATAGGGCTGGCTCAACCCGCTAAACAAAGTTCAACTCTTAACCAATACCTTTTGTCAATTGGTGTGTGGAAGTATGACAGAGATTGACAAAACCAATTAAGCTTTGTAAAAGTTGTATCTTGACCCTTGAGAAGGCAGTATCATTCCCAAATTCAAATTCAAAACAGCATCCTAACAGTTTGAGGAAGTTCTTGTGACCACTTCCCATTGATGAGACCGCTCTGTCGGGACATATCTGTTCTAACGTTATAGATGTGTATAAATTTTCTTACGGATCTTTTGGTTAGGACATGCGGGTTTTTTGAGCACTCCTCTATTTTGTAGTACATAAACACTCCAAGAGACCAAGAGAAACATGTGAATGCTCTCGCTGAAGTTGTTGGTGGACTTTGATTAGATGATTTGGTTAGCAGGTAAAGTTTTGATTGGAATTGATTTTCCATTTCAAAACTTGATGGGATTTTATAAGATGACCTGTACTTATGGAACAATAGCCGTTGATTTTCTTCTTCTTTGTCTTGTTCATCAAGCAATCCATCTTCTGATTGCAGTACAAAAAAAATGCTTGTCTGGAGATAATTTCTTTCGGAGGGGAAAGTGTTGTCGGAACACAAGTTGAGTCAAAAGCAAAAATAATTGAAAATATAAAATTCGATATTCTTTCAAGATATGTTGATTATTATATTTCCAGCAACACTTTCCCTTTGGAACCATCCTCATCTTTATTTCCCTAAGTCAAGAAAAGGAAACTGTAAGATTGTCTCTCTCACCCACAACGGCGATGAAATTCTTGAAAAAATTCTGGAGAAGGAAGAAGGAGAAGGGCAGGGCGAGAATGTGTTTCCTCAAAAACGGAAGCATGTTTCTTGAGAAACTCATAGCGGACTGTAACGGCATGTCAAACCCTATCAGAATGTTCTCTTCCGATCAAATCTCCAAGGCCACCAATCACTTCGATCCCAATTTTTCTCTCCCTGGTATTCCATCACCCTTACGCTGGTACAAGGGAGTCATCGAAGGCAGATCTTGCTTGATCAAGAGATGTACAAGCCAATTGGTTGGAGAAGAAGAAAGTGCTTACAACGATATTGTGTTATCTGCTCGGGTAAGTAATCACATTGGTTTCCTCAAACTCATTGGTTCTTGTCTCGAATTTCCTCTTCCGGTGTTGGTATTTGAAGACTTAGAATATACATCTGTGAACAATCGAGGAAGTGTTGGCAGCTTGGAGACGCCAGTGTTGCCGTGGAATGTACGTTTGAAGATTGCCAAAGATGTTGCGGTTGCTATAACTTATCTTCACACTGCTTTCCCTAGAATCATTGTCCACAGAGATATAAAGGCAACTAATGTCTTGTTGGATAAGAATGGGAGGGCTAAGCTCACTGGTTTTTCGCTTGCAGTTACTCTCCCTGAGGGTAAGACGTGGATTAAAGATAGGTTGGCTGGAACTTTCGGATACGTAGATCCTATTTATGGCAGGACGGAAATAGTGACGGAATACTCAGATGTGTACAGTTTTGGAATCTTTATGCTGGTTCTTCTGATGGGAAGACTAGCATATAGGCATGATACCATGCTTCAAAATATGTGAAGGATCTGCGAGAGAGAGGAGAACCTGTTGAGTTTGGGAGCGATTCTAACGACATGAGGCCTGGTCAAATGAAAATGTTTCTCGACCTGGCACTAAGATGCTGCGAGGAGAGAAATGAAGACAGGCCAAAGATGATCTTGGTTGCAAAACAGATTAAGCTTATAGAGAGATCACTAGATTGTTAAATAACTTCAAATTCCGAGGATGGTCAGATATAAGATTTGAAATTATGCTCATACTTTGGTTGTGTATTGCTGGTTTTCTTACCTTTTATATAGCATATGATTTTTACAATTAAAACTTCCATTTTGGTTAAGAAGGAGTTTGTGCTACAAAAATAAAGATTAATTAAGAAAGAGTTTAGAGGGTAAAATTAAATCTATCTTTAGGTTCTAAAAGTAGGCAGAAACATGTGAGATTGTTCTTGCTTTCAGAAACCTGGAGATCGAATATGCAGTTATGTAATAGACTTGATTTTTTTCCTCTTGTCTGAGATAAGCCTTTCACCTAGTCAAAGATACATGTTCGTAAATATGATTAGGTTCTTCAGGAGACTCAGTAACCAACAAACAGATTCCAAACCTTTGACAAGTCCCTTCGTTGAATTTTCCAACCATTGACTTATGGATCCATATTTCTTTATAATTAACATTTGAGGTGACTCATCACCAGTCCTATCGGCAGAACTATTTGATAAATTTACTAAAGAAGTAATCAATGGTCCTTTTAAGAGCGTATCTGCATAGACTGCAATCTGAGGCATATTTAACCAATCACTGTTCTCTCTCTCTCTCTCGACTATATCTGTAGAGATTGAAATCTGAGAGGTTTCATCTTTCGGCCATGAGATGCTGGAAAAGAAAGAAGGAGAAGGAGAAGGATACAGAGAAGGAGGCGGGGAGAAATTGTTTCCTCAAAAATGGAAGCACGTTTCTTCAACAACTCATCGCGGACTGTAACGGCATATCAAACCCTATCCGTATGTTCTCTTCCGATCAAATGTTCAAGGCCACAAATAACTTCGATCCCACGTGTTCTTTCCTTGTTGATTCATCAGGGTCCATCTGGTACGAGGGCGTCATCAACGGCAGATCTTACTCGATCAAGAGATTTACAGGCCAAGCGGTCGGTGGAGAAGGAGAGAGAACTTCTTACAACGATATTGTGTTATCTGCTCGGGTAAGCAATCACGTTGGTTTCTTCAAACTCATTGGTTGCTGTCTCGAATTTCCTCTTCCGGTGATGGTATTTGAAGACCTAGAATATAGAGCTTTAAACGTTCGAGGAAGTCTTGGTTCGGAGGACGCACCGGTGTTGCCTTGGAGTCTACGTTTGAAAATTGCCAAGGAGGTTGCGGTTGCTACAACTTATCTTCACACTGCTTTCCCTAGAATCATTATACACAGAGATATCAAGCCGACGAATGTTTTCTTGGATAAGAATGGGACTGCTAAGCTCACAGATTTCTCGCTTGCCGTTACACTCCCTGAGGGTAAGTCGTGGAGTGAAGAAGATGGGGTGATAGGAACTTACTCTTACGCAGATCCTATTTATTGCTCCACTGGAAAATTGACAGAATATTCAGATGTGTACAGTTTTGGAATCTTTATGTTGGTTCTTCTTATGGGAAGAGAACCACTTTCTGTTGCATCAAGTGGTGTTCTTTGTAATATTCTTGAACATGTTAAGGATCTGCAGGAGAGAGGAGAACCTGTTGAGTTTGGGGGAGATTCTAACGACATGAGGCCTGGTCAAATGAAAATGTTTCTCGACCTGGCATTAAGATGCTGTGAGGAGAGGAATGAAGACAGGCCAAAGATGATCTTGGTTGCAAAAGAGATTAAGCTTATAGAACAAGCATCATTTGAGGATGATCAGATTTAAGATTTGAGATTGTGCCCATTCCTTGTATGTTTGTGTATATTGTGTATTGCTGTCACATTTCTAACCATTAATATTTGTGGAAGATTTAATTTTTGAGTAAAACTTTCATTCTGATTAAGAAAGAGTTTTGCTGTTGTGTATTGCTGTACATACATCTATCTTTTGGTTCTAAAAGCAAGCAGAACATCTGAGATGGTTTTCAGTTACAGACAAGCTTTGATGTTGAAGTACTGACTCCAGGTGCAAAAGATTGAGTTTCAAACTTGTTGACCGAAAAGCAGACTCCAGGATCACATGTAAGATCAAAGATAGGTCTTACATGATGAAGATGTACCCTGAGGATAAAGTCACAAGAGATGGAGATGGTATTTGAGCTGTTTACAACTACATTGTCACATCTGCTCGTGATACCAAACAGGGTTTTATAAGTAAATATGAATACATTCGACAGAGGCTAGAAATTCCATGAACACTACTTCAGTAATGAAAATTTATATCACCAAATACATAGCTTGATATCTTGTACTCTGTTTTACCTCTTGTGCTCAATTATTCAATACGTATGAACTTTTCATGAAGTTTCCAAACTTGAAAATGTTTATTCCCTAGAGAAGCCATCATTTTAATAGATTTCCTTACTGATATTAATAATAAACATTTTAGTGAATGGCCCACAGTTCGTTCTGTGGACCCATTCTGTAGTGATGAGGGTGAGTTAGGTGATGAGTCCCTGTCAAGAAGAGTCCCTTCTTCACTTCTTAAAAGCAGATACGGTACTTTGTTGTCTGCTTAAGGTTGACTCTTAAAGATCACCTTTGAAGTTTTTCTTGTCTTTGGAGGAAAAATTGTGAACATATTTTCCCGGAAAAACTATTATTTGACAAATGGAATCGATGGTGAAGAAGTTGAAGAAGAGTCTATGATTGGGATCATCTGTGGAAAGCAAGGAAAAAGACATGCATGCAGGAAGAAAAGTGGTTGATGGAGAACGGGAGCACCTTCTTAGAAAAACTTATCGCTGATTGTAATGGTATATCCTTCATGAGATACTCCGAGCATATTGTTACAGGAGGCGGAGTTGGAGAGGCATACAATGACATTGTCTTGTCTGCTCGGATGAGCAACCACAGCAACTTTCTCAATCTATTCGGATGCTGTTTCATTTTAGTTTTCCGGTCTTTGTGTTTGAATATGCAGAACATGGAATTCTTAATGAGAAAGGACGTATTATGGTTAACGGGGAGGAAGCTATGCTGCCATGGAGTCTAAGGTTGAAGATTGTGAAGGAGGTTGCAAATGCTGTGACTTATCTTCACATGGCGTTCCCTAAGATCATCATACATAGACACATCAAGCCAACCAATATTTTCTTGGACAAGAACTGGACCGCAAAGTTGTCTGATTTCTCGCTCTCCATAACACTCCCTGAGGGAAAATTAAGAGCAGAAGTTGAAAGGGTTCTAGGCACATATTGGTACAGCGATCCATTGTATTTTAGCACGGGTTTTGTGACGGAATATACTGATGTGTACAGCTTTGGAATCTGTTTGTTGGTTTCTCTCACTGGCAGACCAGCTTGCGACTATGCTAGATCTGATGGGTACTACAAGTATATTGCTGGCTATGTGAAAGGCTTATATGATATGGGAAAGCTCGAGGAACTGATAGATCCGGTAATAATGAAAGACATCACAAGTGGTCAAAGACTGCAGGTTGAAGGGTGTGTGGTGCTCGCTTTGAGCTGCTGCGAGGAGATAGATGAAGACAGACCAAAGATGATCCAAGTAGCAAAGGAACTCAAGCGGATTGAGGCATCACTGAAAGATCCTTCCTAGAGATCCCTCTACTTTGGACTACTCAGTAGTACTGTCTTCTACCTTTATGCTCAGTTTGCGCTTAGCTTGCAAGTTTATGCTCATGTGTATTGTTAATCTTTTGTGTCACGTACTCTGAATAATATGTTTGCACAATATATTTTCCAGACCAAGTTATGTACTTATAATGTGTGTATATAAAAAAATTTGAGATTTTTAATGCATTTTCTTGTTTAATAAAAAATAGATAGCAAAGGTAGGAGGGATGACTCTCTGATACAAAGAAAAGGATACACGAGCGACGAGGAGCTTGATAAACTGGAATGTCCTCTTACATTGTTATTAACAAACTGTCTGTATCACTAAGTTTTGGTCTTTTGGACACAATGGGAAGGTGAAGCATCAAGATGAGCAAGTAGGTGAAGTGTTAGCGAATGTAAGATATGAGCTTCTTAGGGAAGGGTGGTCTATGTGACTGATATGAAGCCATAACATATCGAGATTTTTAGTGAAACTCTTGTTGCTTCTGAAAAAAACTAAGTCTATTCCAAGTTATTATTAAATATACTCGTAGAGAAGACTGTATTTTGAGAAAGAATGAACTCAAAATTTGAAAATTTCAGACTGTTTTGTATGAACTCAATGGAACCAGCGTGAGTTTCCTGAACAACCAAGTTCATTCGTTTCTGCGTTTGAAGAACTTTTGTGAAGTTTCCATCGTTCTTCTAGGTTTGTAAAGCTTCTGTGACTAATGGGAAAGAAGAACCGACAGTTGGAAAATAATCTGTAGAGACTAGAGAGGCATTGGTCATAAGAAGATAGAAAAAGGATATTCTAAGAGTCCCACATCGTAAGACAGAGAGTTTTTAGTTATAAACTTCACACTATAAAAAACAAGCCGAGCTTAACCTCCAAATCATACCTTTCTCGGCCTTTTGGCTAAGATCAAGTGTAGTATCTGTTCTTATCAGTTTAATATCTGATATGTGGGCCATTGGCCTGCTTGATATTAACTTTATTTTTTAAAGGAGAAGGTTCGCTAAGATAGCTTGCTATCTGGACCTTCACGAGTCGCCTATGCGTTGCACTACAGCACGGGCCTGGCTCAACCCGCCAAAACAGTTCAAATTTTAACTAGTTCCTCTTGCCAGATGCTATTCTGCTGTGTGGAAGTGAAACATACAGGCAGCCCACTTGATTCCTCTTGCCAGATGCTATTCTTTTTCTGGTTGTAGTTCTTGAGAAGCCGGCGTGGAGCTAAGAAACCGCTATAGCTTTCTGCTTTGCCATCTTGATTCACATTCCCAATCCTCACGAAAACATTCCCAAACTTGGAATGTTGTAATGTACAAGTTCAGCGTACTCACAAAACTACACTGGATATTTCCAAACTAAAGACAGCATCCTTACAATTGGAGGACATTCTTGTGACCACTCACCATTTATTGAAACCGCTCTGTCATAAGATCTTTTATGATGTATCAAATGTGAATAAATTCTTTATGGCTCTTCTGATTAGGACATGCCACTTTTCGAGCATACCTCTGTATTGTACTGTACATAAACACTCCAAGAGAAACATGTGATTGCTGAAGTTTGTTGGTGGATTATATGATTAGATGATTTGGTTAGCGATTCATAGAGATTTGGTTATATAAACACTCCAAGAGAAACAAGAGAAACTTCTGATTTTTTTCTTTTCTTTTTCTTGTTTATCAAGCGATTCATATTAACAACATGAGTACAATAAATAGAAACTTAACTGGATGATGTCGGAACACAAGTTGAATCAAAAGTAACAATTATTGAAATATAAAATACTATAGATATTAGGTGAACAGAACGTATGTCTATTATTTCCGACAACACTTGCCCTTTGAACAGTCTCATAAAAAAAGGAAACTGTAAGATCCTCTCTCTCTCACTCAGAACGGCGAGATGGAATTCTGGAGAAGGAAGAAGGAGAAGAGCAAGGCGAGAAAGTTGTTTCTAAAAAATGGAAGCATGTTTCTTGAGCAACTCATAGCCGACTGTAACGGCGTATCAAACCCTATCAGAATGTTCTCTTCCGATCAAATCTCCAAGGCCACCAATCACTTCGGTCCCAAGTATTCTCTCCCTGACCTTCAATATAAATATTCATATTCTGGCTTCACCTGGTACAAGGGAGTCATCGATGGCAGATCTTACCTGATCAAAAGATTTACAGGCCCATTGCGTGAACAAGAAGAGCATGCCTACAACGACATTGTGTTATCTGCTCGGGTAAGTAATCACATTGGTTTCCTCAGACTCATTGGTTGCTGTCTTGAATTTCCTCATCCCTTGCTGCTATTTGAAGACCTAGAATATAGATCTCTGAACCATGGAGGAAGCGTTGGTTTCGAGGCCGCATCAGATGTGTTGCCTTGGAATGTAAGATTGAAGATTGCCAATGAGGTTGCGACTGCTATAACTTATCTTCACACTGCTTTCCCTAGAACCATTATACACAGAGAAATATGCGCAACAAGTGTTTTCTTGGATAAAAATGGGACGGCTAAGCTCACTAACCTCGCGCTTGCTGTAACACTCCCTGAGGGTAAATCGTGGGTTGAAGAGCGGGTGATGGGAATCCTAGCACACGCAGATCCTATGTATGCCTCGACGGCCAAACTGACAGAATATGTAGATGTTTACTGTTTTGGAATCTTTATGTTGGTTCTTCTTCTGGGACGAGCGGAACTTTTGGAGCGATCAGATGGGAGCTTTGATTTTAGGAGTGGTATTCTTGAACATGTGAAGGATTTGAAGGAGAGAGGAGTACATGTTGAGTTCGGCCGGGGTGATTCCAGCGACATGAGGCATGGTGGTCAGATGAAAATGTTTCTCGATCTGGCGCTGAGATGCTGCGAGAAGAGGAATGAAGACAGGCCAAAGATGATATCGGTTGCAAAACAGATTAAGCTCATTGAACAAGCATCACCACATTCAGAGATGCTAGAAAATGCATGGGGATGAAGATGCTCAGATTTAAGATTTGAGCTTATGCTCATACCTAGTAAGGTTGTGCATTGCTGGCCCATTTCTCACCTTCAATGGTATGTACGATTTAATTTTTCGAGTAAAACTATCATTTTGATTAAGAAAGAGTTCTGAAAGATGTCAGAACATGTGAGATGGTTCTCTTTTTCTGAAAAGCTTGATGTTGAACTACTTAATAAGTAATGATCTTAGGTTAGCACTGATTAGATCCGAAAGCGGGAAGCATAGTTTTGAAAACTTGCTTAAAAATGATTCTTGTTGATATTGTTTATCAGGATTACGCTTTAAAGCTGAAACCACATGAAAGTGTGGTGCTGATGATAGGCTCAAGAAGGTTTATTATCGAAAGAGAAGAGGGAAGGAAGTAATGGGTGAGGAAGCTTGAGTAGGAAGGAAGAGAGAAGCTTCGGATTGGTGGAGAAGGTTTGCAGTTACAACGGATAGTTGAGTAGAAGAGTATAAATAAGAGTCTGTTATCTCTCAGTAGTTTTCATGCTTTGATCTTGTTTGTAACGGACGCTATGAGTTTTTACTTCACAGTCGATATGAGAGTGGTGACTTGTATTGCTCGCTATGAGAGTATAGTGCATTTCACAATCAAAGCTGTATTCCTTTTCATTCATTAATAAACGGAAGTTACAAGTGATTCTCAGTGTTCAGATAACCAAACTCTATCAGTTGATCATTCAGACTCCATATGCAAAAGGGGGAATTTCAAAACTTGTTGACTGAACGAAATTGACCTTTTAGGCCTCGTAGACTATTTGAATGAAGAGACAACTTTGATTACCAAATTACCATTAACATTTTTAAGACTGCAAAAACATTTTCTTTACTGGTTCCCGAGGAAACAGAGGCTTTGGACAACGGTAACACACTTCTCAAAAGAGCTCATTGCTGGATGCAATGGTATAAAAGTTCTACACGGAACTTTTCTTCTGATCAGTTCCTCAAGGCCATAAATGGCTATGTCATGAGTGACCTTTACTGCCCCCTGATTCACAGGTAAGGTCAAAGATATGTCTTAGTCTGAAGCAAACTATCTTTTCCCAGACTTACATGATCAAGATGTTTCCTGAGGAGATGGATATGGAATTGGATCTGTTACCAACGACATAGTCACATCACATCTATTCTCATGTTTAGAATTAATCTCAGATCAGTCTTTCCGTTTGGAGTAAGCGTCAACCAGATCTGGCACTTTAATTGCATTTCCTTTCTACATATCATAGATGCATACAGACATTTAGACGTATAAATAGCTAGGTATAGAAGATATGCAGGAAAAAACAAATGTGTAATAAAACCTTAGGTCGAATATGTAGT
Organism: Hirschfeldia incana; assembly: GCA_026261945.1. NCBI lineage: Eukaryota > Viridiplantae > Streptophyta > Magnoliopsida > Brassicales > Brassicaceae > Hirschfeldia > Hirschfeldia incana. The sequence goes on from JABCMI010000120.1 coordinate 516,918, forward strand.
TATGTAAAACACTAACTGAGTAATTTGTTTTCTAGATGCACAAATCTGAGTTTAGGACATAAATTATTTTCACAATTGGATTTTGTTTTTTCCTGTAGTCCAAGAACAGAGAGGATATACTGGAAGGATCTCTCGTTGATGTTATGTTATAATCCGTTGTAAATTCTTTAGTTACTTGAATCATCTCTAGTCTGTCTTGTAAAGGAAAAGGAGAAGGAGGATGAGAAGGAGGCGAGGAGAAAGTGTTTCCTCAAAAATGGAAGCATGTTTCTTCAGCAACTCATCGCGGACTGTAACGGCATGTCAAACCCTATACGAATGTTCTCTTCTGATCAAATCTCCAAAGCCACAAACCACTTTGATCTGATAGAGGATTTCAAGTGATCTCCTCTATGATCCAAAACAATGCTTCGATTGAAACACAGAATTGGTAGTTCCACTTATAGAAATTCGTGAATAAGAAGAATTTCTCCAGTAATGAACTCAAGAATTATAGAGAGTTTAGATGTTAAGAAGATACAACAACAACATTTTCTGAATAATCCTCGTAGAACTCCTCCACTGATCTCTTATACTCTGTTTTCACAACTGTTGTAACAAACTTCTCCTCCTTCACTAGCTAGTAAACACTGTCCCGTTGGACGTTGACTTCAACTACCTTCTCCTCTTATTTACAAACTAACACGTGTCCTCTACTCCATCTCTTAATTCCCGTATCATGATCCCAAGTGTTCTCTCCCTAATACTTCATATTTTGATATGAAGCCAAACATGTTGAGATTTTGGTGAAGCTCCTGTTACATCTGAAAGCAAACTATCTTTTTCAATTTATTATATGTAGCTGTAAGGATATTAATGAATATATCCTCTTAGAGAAAACTGTATTCAGCGTCTGAAGAGGCGATAAACTCTTTTAAAAACAATCTCAAACACAAACTCAGGCCGATAAACTTAACGGGACCAGCGTGAGTTTCCTGAACAACCAAGTTCAGCCGTTTCTGCTTTTGAATAATTTTGTGAAGTTTCCATGTTCTTCTAGGTTTGTGAAGCTTCTGTGACCAATGGGAAAGAACCGACAGTTAATATGTAAAGACTAGAGAGGCATCTATATATATAAAATCATGTTTACTCTCTCCTTAGAGAGACAGCGCAACAATTCGTTTAATCTCATCGTGACATGTGTCCAAACCGTACGAAACTCAGTGTTTCATTTAAACAAGCGACGTGATGGGCTTTTCTGGCTGCGTGTTGGGCTCTGATTATTATCGATCTATCTAGCCCGATGTCATTCGAATCGCTCTCTAACTCTAATTCTCTATCGACGATTTGAAGAATCTCAGAACTCTGCGACGGCGATGCATGCCGCCTGGGATTCTTCTCTGCGTGTGAAACGGAAGGAGTTATGATTTCGTCTTAATTTCAATCAATTTAGACGCCCACTACAGTCTCTTCAGTGCACCATTCGTCGTTCGGAGGCGGTGTGAGATCTGTATAAATATGTGAGTCCTTCTCCTATCGAACTCATCATCTATTTCTATCTCTATCAATATACTGATTTGTGTTGTTATGCCTAATTCGAGAGTTTTTAAGATTTGTGTTTGATCATTTTCACATTGTTTACTCACAGAGTCATGTCGCTGCAACACTGAATGCAAAAGTCAAAGAAAATGGTGAAGCATCCCCAAAGCCGCCTCATCCGGACCTAAAGTATTTGGATCATATACTCACTGTTCCAAAAAGAGAGCTGTTTGTGGAGCTTGATAATGACCAAGAATAGCTATATGGTCCGTTGGGTGTCAAGTTAAAAAAGGCAAGAACGTGGTATATGAATTTGAGTTTCTTTGTGATCTTTCATTGATTGTTATTGTTTATGAAAAGATCAATGCAAAATTTAAAAACTTTTTCTCTTTCTGCAGTAATCTGTTTAAATGCATTGTTGTTTGATATACTCTGTGTTCAGATATTCCAAAAGAAACGTGTTTTGATGTGTGTGTGATCTCAGAGTCTTTGAACGTGGCTGATTATATTCTCTACGCAAGGTCAAAACGGAAGTCACTCTGGACCAAGTCCTGTGCCACCACTGATTGCATATTATTGTGACTGGGAAATTGAACCCGCTGAGCTGGATTTCCCTCATGGTGCCATGATCGTAAGGGTTTGTATATTCTTCTGAAGGTAAGTTTTGATCTTAACTATTGATAGTTATTAGTACAGTATCATCCTGTTTAGTTCAATGCAACATAGTTTGTGTATTGGGTTTCATTTTGGCTAATTTGGAAGTTGGTCACATTTTCTTTCAGCATTCGTTTGGTGAGATTGTGAAAGCTTATTGGAGAAGAACACCAATAGCAGTGAAACGTATTCTTCCATCTGGCTCAGATAATTGATCGGTTATGTAACCTCTCTCTTTTGATATTCTCTCCTAGAATTCCTGTGTTTCACAAGTTCCATACTTACAGTGATGCAGTCAGCGTCCACCAAATCCCAGATTTCCTTGCGGGGTAATGGTGGCTCTGGTAATGATATGCCAGGAATAAACAAACTCCCAACCAAGATCAGTGTCGGTGTTGATGAAAATGAGAAGGAAGCATTTGCTGAAACAACCACTGGTGTGACAAAAACTGTCTGCCTTTAATGTCTTCCACAGCAGCTAAAAAGCAACGCATAGGATAGTTGGAAAAGTATGCAGCTTAAATCCACAGATTGCAAATAGTATATTTTCAAAATTTTGTATTGTATTTCTTTAATGTAATGAAATACCAAAACTCTGCAAGAACATAAAGTTTTTGAAGACTCTTTTGGTCCTCACTTATATCCCTTTTCCCACTAAAAGTTTGTTAATACATATTACCTTATGACGCAAGTAAGATTGGTAAGGTCTCTCACCATTATGAAGGCCTTTACCATCTTGGATCCCCTGGATGTGTTTATACAAAGTATCAAAAATACTCTTTCTTCGATTAAGGCCTCAGGTAAAAGAAGAAAAATGATAGGCCCAGGAGTTTAAAAAACATAAGGAGAAGAAAAATATATGGATAATATTTCGTACAAGGAGAAACACATGATGTGCTAAACAATAATTTGTTTAAAAAAGTCTTTATTATTTTGGATGATATAGTTTATTTGGTAATTTAAAAAAAAATGTAAATCTTTAAATAATTATATTGTAGGTTAAAAGTTGAATAAAAAACGATAGTTAAAGTTTAATTTCCGCATAATTTAAAATAATGGATTTCAAAGAAAATGTGCAATATTCAAAAAAAAATTATATTAGAAAAACTATTACATACTGAATCTCAGCTGTAGTACCGAAACATTATTACTAAAAATATTTATTAAAAATAACAGTATGATCTTATATTTCTTTTCAGTATTTGTTTGTCAATAATATTATTTTATATAATGGCTTGAAATGCTTCACAAATTAATATTTTTATTATAACTTCCCGCCCGTAGGGCGGGCCGACCCTAGTTGGTAATAATGATAAGATAGAAAAAAAAGAAAAAGGATATTTATAAAGTCCCACATCGTAAGACAGAGAGTCACTAGTCATAAACTTCACACTATAAAAAGAAAGCTGAGCCTATCATCCTATTCATACCTTTCTCGGCCTTTTGGCTAAGATCAAGTGTAGTATCTGTTCTTATCAGTTTAATATCTGATATGTGGGCCATCGGCCTGCTCGATATTAGCTCTATTTCTTGAGGGAGAAGACCAAATAAGATAGCTTGCTATCTAGGTTTTCACGAGTTGTCCATGCGTTGCACTACTGCACGGACCTGGCTTAACCCGCCAAACACAGTTCAAATCTTAACCAGTTTAGCTTGCCAAATGCCTGCTATGTGGAAGTGATACACAGACAACCGACTTAGCTTTGCAGTTCCAATTTGAATCCAAGAAATTGTTAGAAGGTTGTAGATTTTGAGAAGACGGTGTGGAGCTAAGAAAACCGCTATAGCTGTCTCTTTTGCCATCTTAATTCACATTAACTTGGAACTAAGATTCTCAAACTAAAGACAACATCCTTACAATTTGGGGAAGTTCTTGTGACCACTCACCATTTGTTGAAACCGCTCTGTCATCCCATCTTTATAATGTATCAAATGTGTATAAATTCCTTATGGCTCTTTTGATTTGGGAAAGAACCGACAGTTAATATGTAAAGACTAGAGAGGCATTGGTAATAATGATAAGATAGAAAAAAAAGAAAAAGGATATTTATAAAGTCCCACATCGTAAGACAGAGAGTCACTAGTCATAAACTTCACACTATAAAAAGAAAGCTGAGCCTATCGTCCTATTCATACCTTTCTCGGCCTTTTGGCTAAGATCAAGTGTAGTATCTGTTCTTATCAGTTTAATATCTGATATGTGGGCCATCGGCTCGATATTAGCTCTATTTCTTGAGGGAGAAGACTAAATAAAATAGCTTGCTATCTAGGTTTTCACGAGTTGTCCATGCGTTGCACTACTGCACGGACCTGGCTTAACCCGCCAAACACAGTTCAAATCTTAACCAGTTTAGCTTGCCAAATGCCTGCTATGTGGAAGTGATAGACAGACAACCGACTTAGCTTTGCAGTTCCAATTTGAATCCAAGAAATTGTTAGAAGGTTGTAGATTTTGAGAAGACGGTGTGGAGCTAAGAAAACCGCTATAGCTGTCTCTTTTGCCATCTTAATTCACATTAACTTGGAACTAAGATTCTCAAACTAAAGACAACATCCTTACAGTTTGGGGAAGTTCTTGTGACCACTCACCATTTATTGAAACCGCTCTGTCATCAGATCTTTATTATGTATCATGTGTATAAATTCCTTATGGCTCTTTTGATTTGGACATGCCGGTTTTCGAGCATACCTCTGTTTTGTACTTAAACTCCAAGAGAAACATGTGATTGTTGAAGTTTTTTTGCTGGATTATGATTAGATGATTTGGTTAGCAGAGAAAAAATTGATTTGTCATTGCAAAGCTCGATGAGATCTTCTAAGAGGACATCCTTGTTCTCTTGAAACGATCTTAGCTGTTGATTTTCTTCTGAGTTCTTCTTGCTTTTCTTGTTGATCAAGCAACTAATCTTATTATCAGCAACATGAGTGCCAATAACTGATGTCAGAACACAGTTGAGTCAAAAGGGAAAATAGTTGCATATAAAATATAAGTTTATTATTTCTGCAACACTTTCCCTTTGAAGCATCCTCGTCCTTATTTTTCTCATCAAGAAAAATCACTCACAACGACGATGGAATTTTGGAGAAGGAAGAAGGAGAAGGGCAAGGCGAAAAAGTGTTCCCTTAAGAACGGAAGCATGTTTTTTCAGAAGCTCGTAGCCGACTGTAATGGCATGTCAAACCCTATCAAGATGTTTACATCCGATCAAATCAACAAGGCCACGAATCACTTCGATCCCAATTGTTCTCTCCCTGAGCTTTCATCCAAATATTCATATTTGTGGAACACTTTGTACAAGGGCGTCATCGATGGCAGATCTTACGTGATCAAGAGATTTACAAAGAAGGCAGGGGTCGAAGGAGAAGAGAGAGCTTACAACGATTTTGTGTTATCTGTTCGGGTAAGTAATCACACTTGTTTCCTCAAACTCATTGGTTCTTGTCTCGAGTTTCCTCTTCCTGTGCTGGTATTTGAAGACCTAGAATATGCATCTTTGAACATTCGAGGAAGTGTTGGTTCGGAGGACGCACCGGTGTTGCCTTGGAATGTAAGGTTGAAGATTGCCAAGGAGGTTGCGACTGCTATAACTTATCTTCACACTGCTTTCCCTAGAATCATTATCCACAGAAATATCAAGCCGACAAATGTTTTCTTGGATAAGAATGGGACTGCTAAGCTCACTTCTTTCTCGCTTGCTGTGACACTCCCTGAGGGTAGGACGTGGATTGAAGATGCAGTGGTGGGAACTTACGGATACGGAGATCCTATTTATTTCACGACGGGCATACTGACAGAATATTCAGATGTGTTCAGTTTTGGGATCCTTATGTTGATTCTTTTGCTGGGAAGACCATTACGTTCCGACGGATCAGATGGACACTTCTATAGCAATATTCTTGATTTTGTGAAGGATCTGCGAGAGAGAGGAGAACCTGTTGAATTCGGAGGTGGTTCTAACGACATGAGTCCTGGTCAGATGAACATGTTTCTCGACCTGGCACTTAGATGCTGCGAGAAGAGGAACGAAGACAGGCCAAAGATTATCTTGGTGGCAAAAGAGATTAAGCTTATAGAACAAGCATCACTCTAGGATAGTCAGATTTAAGATTTGAGTTTCTGCTCATACCTAGTTCAGTTGGGTAGTGTATTGTGTATTTCTGTCCCATTCCTGACCCTATTTTGTAAGATTTAGAGATAGATACTCTGTTCCGAACTTTACACAAGTTCTGTTACATTTGCTTGGACTATATGTAGCTACGTAAAAATCCTTGTATGACATTGTACTAGGTGATACCGCACCTTGTGCGCTGTGAAATACCTAAAATAATGACATGTTTGTAATTTAAAAAAATTCTGTATTTTTAATTTTCTTTGCTATGTATAAGAATATGTTTATTTTAGAGTAGATATGAGCGGGGTTTTGTTTAATATTTTAATTTAATAAAAACATAAAAAAATAAACTATTTTATTACAATTGTTTTTTTTATGTTGTGTAAACTTTTTATTCTAGTTTTATAATTGTTTTTGCATATGTTGTGTGAGATTTATTTTATAGTTAAAAAACAATTGTTACACATAAATTTAAGTTAATAAATTTTATAATCACAGTTCATAGATGGTATGCTATAAAATTTGTACTTAGATTAGAAAAAAAACTATACACTTTCTTATGAAAAACAAATTGATAGCCAAATAGCGCCAATCGATTCAATGCCATCATTCTTATATAATATTTTAATATTTAATTGAATAATTTTTAAAAAATTTCTTATGTTAGAATTTGTTTAAAAATGAACACATTCTATTTTATAAATCTTCTTTTTTATTTACAATTTTGAAATAAAAATACTAATAAATACTCTTTTACCTTTTTATTTAGGATGTAGAAAAAAAATTATTTGTATATAAACTCTTACAATTTATCTTCTCTTTAGAATTTCAAAAAAAAATGCTATCAAATAATTATTTCTAGTTAGTAATAAATAATTTTAAAATTTCTATTTTTACAATTTGTATCAATACTAATTTTACACTTCTTTCATTAACTATATAATTTTTAGTATCATGTTAATCATCATATTCTCTCTTAAAATACTATCAAATAATTTTTTTACAATTCTCTTTTGGTTATTACTTAAGAATATGACACAAATCTCTTTTGATTAAGATTTTTTTGAAAGAAAAAAAACTATCAGATATTCTTTTACAGTTTTTAAGATTTTTGAAAAAGAAATTAGTATTACATATTTTTCTAGGATTAAGAAAAATAAAATGACTATCAAATAATTATTTCCAGTTAATATTACATATTTTAAAAAGTTCTCATTTTCAAGATTAGGCTTTTTCAATATCAGTAATACTTTTACAAATTTTATTGTTTATTAAAAAATTTAGTATCATATTTATCATTAATTTTTCAAAGTAAAAATTATTTTTGAGTAAACTTTTAAAATTCTCTCTGGCCAGGATTTAAAAAAAAGAAAAAAAATATTATTTGGTAAAGATTAAAAAAATATTTTATAAATCTATTTTTATTTATGATTTTAGGGAAAATTTATTTTCAAATTTAAAAATCTAACATTTAAATTTACAATTTTAAAAATTGTAATTATAATATATGAGATTTTGCTTATAAATAAAACCTCCGATAAAGTATATAAATGAAAGTTACTAATTATTAACCATGCCACTGATGTTCTCTCAGTCAATCTTATATGAAATTTATGATATGAAACTTTGTAGTTTTTATTGCAATCTTGCATATTAAAATTGCAGATTTCAATAATGGCTTCTTCGCGTAATCCATCCTCAAACTTTTCATTAAGAGAATGATGCACACAACTTTAAATTGTGTTTTACTATATAACAGACAAATTATATATTTAATAATAAAACTATATAATATTTCTTTTTTATTTTAAAATTATTTACCTTCTCATCGAGTAAGAGAAAATTCATTCCTATAAGCTCATTGTTCTTATTTAAATTTCTTGCTTTTCACTTTCTAGTAAGAATAAGTACGGTACAACGGTAAGGATGTTTTTTTGTTCAACTGATCTAGTGTTAAATAACTTGCTGAAGTTATCGTTTCTTGATAATTCATGATAACAAAATAAATTGCAGTTTTAGTTAAAAATTATAATTAGGAAAAACACACATAAAAAATCATAATAGCAATATTATGAAACAAAAAGTAATGATAATTATCATCATTATGTATTAGCAACGGTAAGGAAAGAGTACAAATAATTAACGTGGCGATAACGATTTGTCGATCTAATTAATGTAGGCAACATGATAATATGGACAAAACAAACCAAAATCACTTCTATGAACAAAAGAAGATATATAGCATCACCTTATATTTTTCTTGAATCAAGAATTATGTTTGCTGATCAAATATGAGATGATATATATTTTTTTTGGAGCAATATGAGATGGTATATATATATATATATCGATGAAGAAAAGAAACGCGGCAAAGAAGATATAAAGCATCACCTTATATTTTTCTTGAATCAAGAATTATGTTTGGTGATCAATTATGAGATGGTTTACTTATATATATATATATATATATATATATATATATGTGTGTGTGTGTGTGTGTGTGTGTGAATAATCATAGTTCCTCTTGGTTATGTTTTTAAAAAAAAGTAAAATTAACATTAAAAAATATTTATCCTTTTTATTTCTTTAAGGTTATCTTTTTCATGATTTTAAGAAAGGAAAATTATTGTTAAATAAATTATTTTTACAAAAATAAATTAGTTTTACAAATTGATTTCGGTATAGGTTTTGTTAAAAATAAAGTTACTATTACCTTTTTAATAAATCGTTTTATCTTGTGAATTTTATTTAGGTTTATAAAGGAAAATTAACATTAAACATTCTTTAACATTTTTTCTGAGTTATATTTTTAAAAGTATAATTACAATTTTTTTAATAAAATTATATTTTCTTTATTATGAGAGTTGGAAAATAGAAAAATTAGTGTTAAATATTGTATAAATATAATTTAGTATATAAGATTTGTATAAAATGAAAGTTACTATTTAAAAAAAAATTACATTTTTGTAAGAAGATTATCTTTTCTTTATTATGAAAGGAGGAAAATAGGAAAATCAATGTTAAACATTGCACAAATTTATTTTGGTATATAGGTTCAGTAAAAAAGGATAATTACTATTTTTAAAAAAATCTTTTTAATTAATTTGGCTTCTTATTTTAACATATGTCGCAATCTAAAATATATATCTTCCTTGTGTGGCGCTCGTGTTAATTAGTAATTTTAAAAACTAAGCTTTATATAATAAGATATTTGACGGTAGTACTTGTTTAAAAAACTGAGTTTGGTATTTTGTCTACCTCGTCGTAATTGATTGTACGTAATACAATTTTACATTCAATTTTATTCGGCTCATTTTATAAATTCTGAAAACATATGCAAAGCCTAAGACAAATTCAAATTGGTTGAACTAAAAACATATCCTTTTTTTCAAAACTTCAATGGAGAAAATCAAAATTATTTTATATCGGCAAAGCAAAGAAAAAAAGGGAAGTAGGTTTTGGAAACAAATTTGTTCAAATTATTCTGTAACATTATGTATACAGATATGTAAATTTGCAGGAATCATCTCTTTTTTTTTTCTAATCTTCCTCTCCATAAAAATAATCACGTTTTTCTTTTTATTACATTAAATGACCAAACATTTAGCAACTTCAATTTCTGAGGAGGTCAGATATAAGGTTTGTGATTATGCTCCTCATTCTTGTGTATTTTGTATTGCTGGACTTCTTGTAGTATTTGATTTTCTAATAATACTTCATTTTGATAGCTCATAAATCTTTCTGACGTTCTGAAAGCAGACAGAACCTATGGAGTACGTAAAGCTAATCACAGTGAAACCTCTATAAATTAATAATGTTGGGACTACAACAAAATTATATTTTTTTATTAATTTATAGAGATATTAATTTATCGAGATACTAATTGAACAAAAAATTCAATTTGAAACTATGAAATTATATTAGTTTATAGAAATTTTTAGTGTATATTAATTTATCGAGTATTCATTTATAGAGGTTCTACAGTATATTCACCTCCTGAAGATGCCATGAGTTCCTACATCAAAAAGCCCCCGATTTTTTGGAAACTAATATTTTTGTATGCAGAGAACTGACCTCCCAACTTGTAGACAAGATAAGTTTTTATTTTTTTGAAACACAAGCTTACTTTCACTCATACTTAATCTTCTGCAATACAATAAAAAGAGGGAATTATCCATCCTCTTTGGTAGTAAACATACACTAGAACATATAAATAAATTAAGCAGGATAGGTCTTCAATCGAAGATGACAGCGAATTCAAAACGATATCTGAATGCGTCGAAAAAGCTTTCACGACAAAGTCGTACAGAAGAAAAATAGTCACATGTGACGTAAAGGTCCAGAACTCATCAACGAGAACCACTGAAGTGATTTCGATTGCATCTTCAGGTCCCGTGGAGACCGCTACACAAGAATACAAACCGATGAGGAAACTGAAGCAGACACTCGGCATTGTTGCCAAGGAAACATCTCTTTCCATGGAAAAAGAATATGGTGACGAGATTTTCTCTCCAAAGGAGGAAGAAACTCGAAATAGAACTGATCCCGATGAACCCGTCGGTAAAGGCTTCACACAAGTAGAATACAATATCATTTGCACAAAAAGGAGTCCGGTGAATCCACCAGAAAACCTTAGCATCCTATGCAAAACCTCACTCAAATAATCTCAGCTCACTAACTTAAGCTCTAACAGCTCTCGGTACAAATCGGAAGCCTTGGTCAACAGTGGAATCCCACTTACACATGGCTGAAGAGTACCAAGATCCAAAAGAGAGGAGAGCGGTTGCAATATGGAGCGACAACCGAGCACTAGGAGCGGCGGAGGCTGTATGGATGGCGGACGGATTGGTCGGAGAGACATAGATCTGGAGAAGCTGCGGCACGGATGAGGAGCACAGGGTTTGAAGTTGACAAGCACGGCGGAGCGGTGGGTAACCCCCCCCCCCCCCCCAGAAAGTCACGAAGTCGGTGGTCAAGACTCTGAAATGGAAGCACGAACCTCCTCTTCTCACGGAAAGAGACAGTCTCAAGAGGGACTCGTCGTCGCGAGGACCACCGAAGAAGGAGACGTCGAAGGATAGCGCAATAGAACGAGTAGATGATGGTGAGGAACAAGAGCTGAACAAGAGATCCCGACGCTGGCAGCCAAAGGCCTCACCGGCGTCGAGGAAGAGGGTGGTTGACGGCGCCTCGAAACCCGAGAGAGAAATTAGGGCGAACTATGGAAAATATTGTATGTAGACAAGGTAAGTAATCCATTATCTTGAAGCTTCAAAGATTTTGCAGATCAAGAAGTAGATCACAAATGTTGTAGCAAAAAAGAAAGCAAAACTTACATTGTAATAATGACACTACAATGTATTTGATTTTGTAATAATATTAACGACAATTAGAAATGTTCTGTTTCTGATGCATTTCATGCAAGTCAGACACTTCAAATACAGAATAACACTTTCATTTAACAGGAAATGCGTTAAGAATCCTAAATAAGTTGTGATACCAATATATATCTCTCAAGTATTATAATGCAAGAATATACACATAACTAAAAAAATAGAAGAACTTTATAAGCAGCCATATGTGAATCTGAGCCTCCCTCAGAGTCTGAGTTCCATACTTTAGCTTCTAAAGGAAATGAGTTTCAAATATGGCTTCATAATCCAAAAACAGAGGATATCTAAATGATATCAGATATATTTCTCTATCTTCTTGAGTTCTTTAGCAATGTCTATCATGTGAAGCTCGTCTTCTCCTGGTCTAAATCTTACACATCTAAAAGCAAGCTCAATGAATGCTTCCATTTGCATTCTTACATCCTCAGGGATGTTGACGCTTACGCTATCCAACAGCGACGGATCTACCAGTCCACTCAACAAACCTTTATCCAGCAACTTGCCAACATAGACAGGCAATACAGGAAGATAGACAGCAACTTCCGAAGTATATTCAGACTTCCCTGTCAGAAGGATAAGCATGATGATCCCAAGGCTATATATGTCTACGTTCTCTGTAACCAAACCTGTGTTGAGATACTCCGGCTCTATATAGCTTGATGTCCTGCAAACCATGTCGCTTACGCTTGATTCTCCTTCTGGAATCAGTACACTGAGACTGAAAGAAGAGAGCTTAGCAGTCAAATTCTCATCCAAGAAGATATTTGCAAGCTTTAAATCTCTGTGTATTATAGTTCTTGGGAACTCGGTATGAAGATAGGTCACAGCTTCTGCAATCTCCTTAGCAATCCTCAACCTTGCGTTCCAAGGAAACGGTCTTGTGGCTCCATCTCTTGCACATTTTATACAGTTTAGAGCTCCGTTCTCCGGGTATTCACACACGAGAACGGGATGTTGAAACTCTAGACAGCATCCCAGGATCTTGAGAACGTTCTTATGGCTACTCATCAGAGATGAGACGGTGATGTCACGGTAGAAGTTGTCAGCGTCGAAAAGGGAACAGTCTTGGTATTTCTTGATCAACACGGGTCTGTTTTGGATCGTGCCTTTGTACCATACGAATCTGTCTTCGGAGATTATAGAGTTCCAGTCGAAGTTGTTTGTTGCTAGAAGTATTTGGTGGGAAGAAAATGTAGGGATGGGGTTGTATATACCTCCTGAAGATGCAATGAGTTCCTCCAACAACAAGCTCCCATTCTTCTGGAAATGAATCTCCTCTTCTTTTTTCTTCTTCTTCCGCTTGAACAAACACAACATCTCTAACTCTATACACAGAATATGAGGTTGAAGATCGTCTTGCTAAGGAACGGAGACGCAAGAAAGAAAGAGATAGAGAGAGACAAGAACAAGCCAAGTCAACTTTGGTCGGCTGTGGTTCAGTAGGACTTCTCATCAAGTCAACTAAATATACTGGGCGTTTGGTTTTCGGTTCGGTTCTTTTGATTTTCAATTTTTCAGTTATAGAGAAACTAGGTGTTTCGCCCGCATATGCAGGAGTAAGTATATGCGGGCGTAAGTATTTTATAATTACTTATTAATAAATCAATTACTAATAAATATATAATGATAAATTATTATTTATATTATCATTTGAAAATTCTTTTTAATTATATTTTTTATTTAAAATTCTTATATATGTTATATTCATTATTAATAAATAATTTTTTAAAATTACTTAATATTATCTTTTCAGTTATATGAAATTATTCATTTTACTTACTTAATATTTAGTTTTGTATTTTCTGTTTTTAATTTTAACTTTTATTTAAAAATATTTTTCAGATAACAACACAATATATATATATATATATATATCTATATATATATATTATTATTTTTTGGTTTAACATATAGTTTTAGATTTGGATAATTTTTATTATTATTAATTATTTTTAATTATATTTTATTTAAAATTCTTATATATATTATCTTCATTATTAATAAATAAAATTTAAAAATTACTTAATATTATCTTTTCAGTTATATGAAATTAATCATTTTACTTACTTAATATTTAGTTATGTATTTTCTGTTTTTAATTTTAACTTTAATTTAAAAATATTTTCAGATAACAACACAATATATATATATATATAATTATTTTTTTAACATATATTTTTAGATTTGGATAATTTTTATTATTATTAATTCTAATCACTTATCTTATTAATTAATTTTAAATTCGTTTTTTATATATTAGTCAATTTATAAATTTATTCAGTAAGAGTATCATCGACTTTTTAACTTTTTATTAAAAATATTTATCAAATAACAACAAAATATATAAGAATTTTTTTTTGTTTTAACATATAGTTTCTAGATTTGGATAATTCTTATTATTATTAACTCTAATGATTTATTTAATTAAATAAATTTAAATTCGTTTATATATATTAGCTAATTTATAAATCTATTCATTAAGGATACTATCGATATTAACCACTCTAACTTTTAACGTGAGAGCTCCGTTGCGAAAAATCACTTCGCAAATAATAGTATAGATAGATAGGAGCAGTTCGGTTACCTATAAAATTCAGTTCGGGTCCGGTTGTTCTTTTCTGTTTAGGGTCAATTCATGTAATAATTATAAGAACTGAATCATATCCGAAAAACATTGTGGTTCCAATTCGGTTATGGTTCGGTTCCAGTTTTTCGGTTAATTATGGATAATTGGGGTAAACAACATTTTTTGGGGAATTTTTTCGATAAAAATAAGGTAAATCAGATAAATTTTAATATTTTGAATAAAAAATATTCGGATAATTCAATTCTTTAGGATAATTTAGATAATTTAAAATATTTTAGATAAAAAAAATATTCGAGTATTTCGATTTTTTTTGGATAGTTTGGTGTATAAGAAGTAAAAATACTAAATATAATTAAAAATTTTAGGTTTATAAATTTTATTTTTGATATTCGGGTATCCATTCAATTCTCGGTTCGGTACCGGTTTGGTTTCAGTTTTTCGGTTATAGAAATATAGGAACTGTTCGGTTATCTTTCAATTTGGTTTAGTTTCAGATTCGGTTTTTCAGTTTAATTCGGTTCGGTTTTTTGGTTTTATGCCGAGTCCTAAAATATACTCTTAATATTTGACGCAAAATCTCTTTTAGTTAGGCCTTGTTTGGATTAGGAGACCCATTTACCACAACCAATCATTGGTTGTTTCTTCTCTTTGTAGGAAAATTTTATCCAATAAAGTCTAACCATCATATCCCTTATATATTAAAACAGAAGTATTGTCATTTAATGTTTTCATACAATATTGGACACGTGTTGTCTTTATAGAGCTTCTCACACAATTTAAAATTTTGCAAGACAATTAGTTTCCTATTTTGGCAAACCACACACGAACACGCTGTAGCATTTAGCCATACCATTGACGTGATACGAAGCGAATTGTGTCCATAAAAACCAATGGTGCATAAAAATTATTTGTATATTGTCAAGAAAAAAAAAATTCAAGTTGTTGTTTAACGAATGTAAAGCAGAGAAGATGCAACCCATGGCATTGCTAAAAGGAGATGATGATGCAGCGCAAAATCGTTACAGAAAGAGCTATCATGGTAAAAGCATACGGCGTTCTTAGTCAAATGCTAAGGCGTTCCTTATGCTTTGGCATAGAGAAGACGCTAACCATAGCAAGTTGTTGTGTATACAATTAATTGTAAACTGTTAAGAAAAAATACAAGTTGGTGTTTAATGAATGTAGATGGTGCGGCAAAGAAAATTCGATAAATCAATCCTTCTCGCATCGGAGTTCTTAGTCTACTGCCAAGACGTTCTTTATGCAGTTGATATCGTTTTAACTATGTCAAAGAAAGAGCTATCATGGTAAAAGTACACGACACGCACGATAAGGGTTTTTAGTACTCTCCCACATTGGCAAGCAGCCTATAGAAGATAAACTAACGTTGTTGTGTATATATTTCTTAAAATACTAATCGAGAAAACAGTAAGAAGTCTTTTAAAGACAGTTTCACAAGCATGTAAGAACTGAGAATTGTTTTTCTACAGCAGACGGAGAAGACAGTGTTTGTGTCTTAGCGAATTAACGTTACTCAATTTCTTTTGTATTATATATTGTTGTTCCTTACTTAATTGTTTGTTCATGCACATAAGTTTTTGTCAGAATAGTTGTAGATCAAAATTATATTGTTATGGTTAATAATATTAAACCAACATCAAGAAATTATACCGTTTATTCCAATTAAACCAACCGTCTGCGTGTAGCTTTGGATAGTATTTAATTGTCTTGAGTGATTGGAAAGGTTAATTAATGATACTAAATGGCATAAATTTGTCATATTTAGGATAGGAAAATATATTTATGGAAGACCGATTGTCAAGGTAAAAATATATGTCGGAACATAATGTGTGATTGTTAAAAATCCATTGAACTTGGGTTTAATACATTACTAGATTCTGATCCGCCCTATCAAGGGCGGGTATTTCTTTTGTTGTTTTCTCAATATAAAAATTGATAATTTTCGTTTAAATTATATAAATTGTGACATGATCAAATTTCAATTATACGGGTTTGTTATAGTGTGTACAGTATGACGAAATTTAAAATGCGTCACATAACCGTTTTATGTTTGTAAATAAGTTCGAAACTTGATCATGTCATAATTTATATAATCATGCTTACAACAAACCTACTATTCAGCCCCAAAAAAACTGAGAGACTCATTAATTAAAATCATAAAGTGGACATCATCATTTTAGTAAATTGTTGTACGAAATCAAGTCCATTTAAATGTTGAAATATGCGCACAAAACCGAAAGATAATAATGTCATTAATGATTTTTTAGTTAGTCATCTCACTAAGGACATTTTTGGAAAATTTTAACATTTCATTAAGGGAAATTTTTAAAAAGTGCTGGTACTATTTTTATCATTTTATCTACAACTGGATCATAAGTATTTTGTTTTGTTTAAAAAGTGCGGATATATGAATTTATGAGTATTTCTAAAAATTTAACATAAGTCATATGATTTGATTATATATAATAAGAAATTTTATAGTGCATGCAGTATGATTTTTTTTACAATGTCATACACAACCGTTTTATGTTTCTAAATAAGTTAAAAAATTGTTGTATCTGAAATTTGTAGTTGAGTAAGATTTTATTTTTAACAATTATATTTTCCATAAAATATTTCAAAACATATAAAGTGGCACAATTGCTTTAGTATTCTAATAAATTCGTAAAATCATTTAGTTACAAAATCAATATGTAATATTACATTTTTAAATTATAACAGATTTTAATTTATTGATATTATCAAAAACGTTTATGGACTATGAAATGAATTATATATAAATAGAACTCATTTAAATGTAATATATGCCCAAAAACCAAAAGACATGGATGCCATTAATGAATTTTGTTACTTAGTTATATCATTAAGGGTAATTTTGGAAGAATTGTAATTTTCATTAAGGATATAAATTAGGAATGTTCATGTTTTAATAGTATTGACTAGATCATGACCCGCCTGGTCGGGCAGGTTTATTGTTTGCTTCACAAAATTTTAATCAATGATGTAAATTATTTTAAATTATATAGTTTTGAGTTGTGTATAATACTTTGTTTTAGTGACTGATTTTATTTGATTGGAACTACATGTATTCAAAGTTTTCTGAAGGTAGAATATAAACATAAACGTGTTGACGGTGAAAAAGCTGGTGATGATGGTCGGTGACGGTGAAAAAGCTGGTGAAAGAGAATCCATTAGTTTTGAAGAATCGACATGATCGTTAAAGAAAATAGAACTACATTTCTCAATACATTGTCTTTGAGGCTTGAGATGTTCGTAAGTGGAATGATGAACACGAAGACTACTATTTATGGACATATTTTAGTGGGATTAAATAAATTAGGTATAATAAATACAAAATATCGCGATTGAGTTATAATATCGATTTTAGGTATAGTAGAATAAACTTGGAGAAGTGGTTTTCCATATTTGATTGTGTCCGAGATTTTTAAATTTTCATATACGATTGTAACAGATATTTTATAGTAGAATAATCAACTTGGAGAAAAGGTTTTTCTATTTTCGATTTTTTGGTATCTATAAATTGATCTCGATTTTATTGAAACCATAATATTATATAATAGAATAAACTTGGAAAAGGGGTTTTCCATATTTGATTATGACCGAGATTTTTAAATCTCCATTTTTGATATTTGATTGTAACAAAGATTTAGGAATATAAAACTCAACTTGGGTAAAAAGTTTTTCTTTACTACGATATTTTTGTTACTATAAACTGATATTTTTGTTATTCAAATAAGAATATACAGAAATATATTCAATTTAATGTATATTCAAAGACAACCTTATATTGTTTATTACAAATGTAGGGATATAAAATATTTAGGAGTGTGTGATAATGTGAGGTATTATTAGACAGTGTCGTTGCTAACATATAATGAAAATAGAAATATATGTTTTGTTTAATAAATGTCTAATGTATAACATATAATAAGATAGATTGATGTATAATTATAATGTAAAACTTATAATAAGATAGATAGATGTATAATTATAATGTAAAACTTATAATAAGATATATGTTGCGATGGATCAAATTATAATATGATATATTGATCAAATTATAATTATATATGTATATATATATGTTACAATGTTACAATTGGTCAAATTATAATAAGACAAAAAATATAAATAAGATATATAGTGAGTTAAATTGTAGACGAGTGTAATATGTCATATTATAATTATATATATATATATATATGTTAAAATGTTGGGTTCGGTCAAATTATAATAAGATAATAAGATATAGATAAGATATATAGTGGGTCAAATTGTAGACGGGTGTAAATGTTTCGATGGGTGAAATGAAATAATGTTAGGCTATTAATAATAATGTCTCGATGTAAATGTCTCGATGGGTCAAATTAGGAAATGTTTAAGTGAAAGGTTAGGCTATTAATAATAAATTTAGGCTATTAATAATAATGTGATGTCCCACTTAAAAATCCACCTAGAAACAATTGTAATGTTTCTGTTTTAATAAGATAGATAATAATGAAATTCAGCAGGTCTAAGTGTAGATTTATTAAGGTTATTGTTTCTATATTTTTTTTTTGTAATTGTTTATGTATACAATTTAACAGTCATTAGTTAAGAAAAAATAATTTATAATGAATAATTGTATTTTATATTTAATTAATTTTAATTTAAAATTTTAATCTTTTATTTGTTATATGAACAAACATTTTTTTTCAATATTAATTAACTTTATATATATATATATATATTGATGAAACACTTATTAAAAAATTTACACACACATAAATATACACTTTGTCTTTGATAGTTTAGACCTTTGATTTCTAGGGTTCGTTGTATCGTCATCCTCTGCTCTCATAAACCGATCATGGAGTATCTGGAAGTTTATGTGAGACGATTATCCACGGTGAATCTCTGCAATGAGCTGTTGTTCGTGTCGTGTTCATTCATCTGAAATCTCATGGTGGTATGTGAGTTTTGTGTGTCTTTGTGATATTGCATTGATTGTTATTGTATATGAAAAGATCAATGAAAAATTTAAAAACTTTCATCTCTTTCTGAAAGAATCTGTTTAAATGCGTTGTTGTTTGATGTACTTTGTGTTCAGAGATTCCAAGAGACAATTGATGTATGTGTCGATCTCTTAGTCTTTGAACGTGGCTGATTACATTCTCTACGCATGGTCAAGATGGAAGTCACTTTGAATCAAGGCATGTGTCACCACCAAGTCCAAAGAAATTTGACTGGGAAATTAAACCTGCTGAGCTGGATTTCCCTGATGGCGCCATGAACAGAAAAGGTTTGTATATGCTTGTGAAGGAAATTTTGATCCTAATTATTGATAGTTATAAGTATAGTATCATCCTGTTTAGGTCAATGCAACATAGTTTGTGTAATGGGTTTCGTTTAGGCTAATTAGGATGTTGGTCACATTTTCTGTCAGCACTCCTTCGGTGAGATTGTGAATGCTAATTGGAGAAGAACACAAATAGCATTGAAACGTATTCTTCCATATCTCTCAGGTGATTGACTGGTTATGTAAGCTGTAATCTCTATCTTTTGATGGTCTCTGCTAAGATTCTTGTGTTTCACAAGTTTCATACTTGCAGTGATTTAGTCAGCGTCTACCAATCCCATATTTCGTTTTGGAAATAAGCTACTCACTACGTACTTACAATGCAGCCTTCTTTGCCACACATGGAGATGACAATGTGTTTGTTTGTGATTACATGATGGCAATGGTGGCTCTGGTAATGATATGCCAGGAGTAAACACACTCCCAACCAAGATCAGTGTCAGTGTTGATGGAAATGAGAAGGAACCATTTACTGAAATAACCACTGGTGGTCCGTCCGACAAAAACTCTCCGTCTCTACCGTCTTCCACAGCAGCTAAGAAGCTACGCATAGCATAGCTGGAAGAGCATGAAGCTTAAAACCACATCTGCTGTGTACTATTTTCTTTACAGCCACATCTGATGTGTACTATTTTCTTTAAAATATCAGACAATCATATTCGACTTTTCTTATCATATTTGCAGTGAATCCTCATGTTTGCGTGTTTAACTCAAAATAACAATAATAATAATAATTACAAATCTAAAATATTAAGCCGTACAATAATTTTGTATAAACCAATAAATGAAAGAGATGTTAGGATTTTTTTTCTCTGAAAAAGATTTTTTCAAAAAATTGTTACAGAAATAATACTGCACCTGATATGTTGTGCCTAATGTGTCCACATGGTTGGTTGCTACTGGAGTCAGACATAATCATGGATGTTAAATCTATGGAATTTATTATTTAGATTCAACTTTAACCTTTTTCTTTCCTTTGAACTATAAAGACAATCATATTTAAATTTCCTTCAAATATTTTCCACTAATCGACGAGCCCTCATTTAGCGTATGACATTTTCTAATTGCTGGGCCAACTAATAAATATTCTTAAGCATGTATGTAGCTTAAAAACTTGGTTGCTGCTTTCTGTTTCATACTGGCTATAAAGCCAGTCATATGTTCCTAATCATTTATTGTCAACAAATTAACTAACCATCCCATATGCATCGCATGCTATTAAATTGTCGGTAACAATTACAAGTATAATTACAGATGTTTTCTACTAATGTTACCAGTATTTTTCAACCAAATCAACTTCACAATCTATCGAATTCACTGACACCCAGATGAATTCCTCCTCCATTTGTCCAACGGAAATCACTTCTCGCAAACAAAATATCTAGATGTTAATATTTCTTTTGTTGTTTTCTCAATATAAAAATTGATAATTTTTCGTTTAAATTATATAAATTGTGACATGATCAAATTTCAATTATACGGGTTTGTTATAGTGTGTACAGTATGACGAAATTTAAAATGCGTCACATAACCGTTTTATGTTTGTAAATAAGTTCGAAACTTGATCATGTCATAATTTATATAATCATGCTTACAACAAACCTACTATTCAGCCCCAAAAAAACTGAGAGACTCATTAATTAAAATCATAAAGTGGACATCATCATTTTAGTAAATTGTTGTACGAAATCAAGTCCATTTAAATGTTGAAATATGCGCACAAAACCGAAAGATAATAATGTCATTAATGATTTTTTAGTTAGTCATCTCACTAAGGACATTTTTGGAAAATTTTAACATTTCATTAAGAGAAATTTTTAAAAAGTGCTGGTACTATTTTTATCATTTTATCTACAACTGGATCATAAGTATTTTGTTTTGCTTAAAAAGTGCGGATATATGAATTTATGAGTATTTCTAAAAATTAAACATAAGTCATATGATTTGATTATATATAATAAGAAATTTTATAGTGCATGCAGTATGATTTTTTTTTACAATGTCATACACAACCGTTTTATGTTTCTAAATAAGTTAAAAAATTGTTGTATCTGAAATTTGTAGTTGAGTAAGATTTTATTTTTAACAATTATATTTTCCATAAAATATTTCAAAACATATAAAGTGGCACAATTGTTTTAGTATTGTAATAAATTCGTAAAATCATTTAGTTACAAAATCAATATGTAATATTACATTTTTAAATTATAACAGATTTTAATTTATTGATATTATCAAAAACGTTTATGGACTATGAAATGAATTATATATAAATAGAACTCATTTAAATGTAATATATGCCCAAAAACCAAAAGACATGGATGCCATTAATGAATTTTGTTACTTAGTTATATCATTAAGGGTAATTTGGAAGAATTGTAATTTTCATTAAGGATATAAATCAGGAATGTTTATGTTTTAATAGTATTGACTAGATCATGACCCGCCCGGTCGGGCAGGTTTATTGTTTGCTTCACAAAATTTTAATCAATGATGTAAATTATTTTAAATTATATAGTTTTGAGTTGTGTATAATACTTTGTTTTAGTGACTGATTTTATTTGATTGGAACTACATGTATTCAAAGTTTTCTGAAGGTAGAATATAAAAATAAACGTGTTGACGGTGAAAAAGCTGGTGATGATGGTCGGTGACGGTGAAAAAGCTGGTGAAAGAGAATCCATTAGTTTTGAAGAATCGACATGATCGTTAAAGAAAATAGAACTACATTTCTCAATACATTGTCTTTGAGGCTTGAGATGTTCGTAAGTGGAATGATGAACACGAAGACTACTATTTATGGACATATTTTAGTGGGATTAAATAAATTAGGTATAATAAATACAAAATATCGCGATTGAGTTATAATATCGATTTTAGGTATAGTAGAATAAACTTGGAGAAGTGGTTTTCCATATTTGATTGTGTCCGAGATTTTTAAATTTCCATATACGATTGTAACAGATATTTTATAGTAGAATAATCAACTTGGAAAAAAGGTTTTTCTATTTTCGATTTTTTGGTATCTATAAATTGATCTCGATTTTATTGAAACCATAATATTATATAATAGAATAAACTTGGAGAAGAGGTTTTCCATATTTGATTATGACCAAGATTTTTAAATCTCCAGTTTTGATATTTGATTGTAACAAAGGTTTAGGAATATAAAACTCAACTTGGGTAAAAAGTTTTTCTTTACTACGATATTTTTGTTACTATAAACTGATATTTTTGTTATTCAAATAAGAATATACAGAAATATATTCAATTTAATGTATATTCAAAGACAACCTTATATTGTTTATTACAAATGTAGGGATATAAAATATTTAGGAGTGTGTGATAATGTGAGGTATTATTAGACAGTGTCGTTGCTAACATATAATGAAAATAGAAATATATGTTTTGTTTAATAAATGTCTAATGTATAACATATAATAAGATAGATTGATGTATAATTATAATGTAAAACTTATAATAAGATAGATAGATGTATAATTATAATGTAAAACTTATAATAAGATATATGTTGCGATGGATCAAATTATAATATGATATATTGATCAAATTATAATTATATATGTATATATATATGTTACAATGTTACAATTGGTCAAATTATAATAAGACAAAAAATATAAATAAGATATATAGTGAGTTAAATTGTAGACGAGTGTAATATGTCATATTATAATTATATATATATATATATGTTAAAATGTTGGGTTCGGTCAAATTATAATAAGATAATAAGATATAGATAAGATATATAGTGGGTCAAATTGTAGACGGGTGTAAATGTTTCGATGGGTGAAATGAAATAATGTTAGGCTATTAATAATAATGTCTCGATGTAAATGTCTCGATGGGTCAAATTAGGAAATGTTTAAGTGAAAGGTTAGGCTATTAATAATAAATTTAGGCTATTAATAATAATGTGATGTCCCACTTAAAAATCCACCTAGAAACAATTGTAATGTTTCTGTTTTAATAAGATAGATAATAATGAAATTCAGCAGGTCTAAGTGTAGATTTATTAAGGTTATTGTTTCTATATTTTTTTTTTGTAATTGTTTATGTATACAATTTAACAGTCATTAGTTAAGAAAAAATAATTTATAATGAATAATTGTATTTTATATTTAATTAATTTTAATTTAAAATTTTAATCTTTTATTTGTTATATGAACAAACATTTTTTTTCAATATTAATTAACTTTATATATATATATATATTGATGAAACACTTATTAAAAAATTTACACACACATAAATATACACTTTGTCTTTGATAGTTTAGACCTTTGATTTCTAGGGTTCGTTGTATCGTCATCCTCTGCTCTCATAAACCGATCATGGAGTATCTGGAAGTTTATGTGAGACGATTATCCACGGTGAATCTCTGCAATGAGCTGTTGTTCGTGTCGTGTTCATTCATCTGAAATCTCATGGTGGTATGTGAGTTTTGTGTGTCTTTGTGATATTGCATTGATTGTTATTGTATATGAAAAGATCAATGAAAAATTTAAAAACTTTCATCTCTTTCTGAAAGAATCTGTTTAAATGCGTTGTTGTTTGATGTACTTTGTGTTCAGAGATTCCAAGAGACAATTGATGTATGTGTCGATCTCTTAGTCTTTGAACGTGGCTGATTACATTCTCTACGCATGGTCAAGATGGAAGTCACTTTGAATCAAGGCATGTGTCACCACCAAGTCCAAAGAAATTTGACTGGGAAATTAAACCTGCTGAGCTGGATTTCCCTGATGGCGCCATGAACAGAAAAGGTTTGTATATGCTTGTGAAGGAAATTTTGATCCTAATTATTGATAGTTATAAGTATAGTATCATCCTGTTTAGGTCAATGCAACATAGTTTGTGTAATGGGTTTCGTTTAGGCTAATTAGGATGTTGGTCACATTTTCTGTCAGCACTCCTTCGGTGAGATTGTGAATGCTAATTGGAGAAGAACACAAATAGCATTGAAACGTATTCTTCCATATCTCTCAGGTGATTGACTGGTTATGTAAGCTGTAATCTCTATCTTTTGATGGTCTCTGCTAAGATTCTTGTGTTTCACAAGTTTCATACTTGCAGTGATTTAGTCAGCGTCTACCAATCCCATATTTCGTTTTGGAAATAAGCTACTCACTACGTACTTACAATGCAGCCTTCTTTGCCACACATGGAGATGACAATGTGTTTGTTTGTGATTACATGATGGCAATGGTGGCTCTGGTAATGATATGCCAGGAGTAAACACACTCCCAACCAAGATCAGTGTCAGTGTTGATGGAAATGAGAAGGAACCATTTACTGAAATAACCACTGGTGGTCCGTCCGACAAAAACTCTCCGTCTCTACCGTCTTCCACAGCAGCTAAGAAGCTACGCATAGCATAGCTGGAAGAGCATGAAGCTTAAAACCACATCTGCTGTGTACTATTTTCTTTACAGCCACATCTGATGTGTACTATTTTCTTTAAAATATCAGACAATCATATTCGACTTTTCTTATCATATTTGCAGTGAATCCTCATGTTTGCGTGTTTAACTCAAAATAACAATAATAATAATAATTACAAATCTAAAATATTAAGCCGTACAATAATTTTGTATAAACCAATAAATGAAAGAGATGTTAGGATTTTTTTTCTCTGAAAAAGATTTTTTCAAAAAATTGTTACAGAAATAATACTGCACCTGATATGTTGTGCCTAATGTGTCCACATGGTTGGTTGCTACTGGAGTCAGACATAATCATGGATGTTAAATCTATGGAATTTATTATTTAGATTCAACTTTAACCTTTTTCTTTCCTTTGAACTATAAAGACAATCATATTTAAATTTCCTTCAAATATTTTCCACTAATCGACGAGCCCTCATTTAGCGTATGACATTTTCTAATTGCTGGGCCAACTAATAAATATTCTTAAGCATGTATGTAGCTTAAAAACTTGGTTGCTGCTTTCTGTTTCATACTGGCTATAAAGCCAGTCATATGTTCCTAATCATTTATTGTCAACAAATTAACTAACCATCCCATATGCATCGCATGCTATTAAATTGTCGGTAACAATTACAAGTATAATTACAGATGTTTTCTACTAATGTTACCAGTATTTTTCAACCAAATCAACTTCACAATCTATCGAATTCACTGACACCCAGATGAATTCCTCCTCCATTTGTCCAACGGAAATCACTTCTCGCAAACAAAATATCTAGATGTTAATATTTCTTTTGTTGTTTTCTCAATATAAAAATTGATAATTTTTCGTTTAAATTATATAAATTGTGACATGATCAAATTTCAATTATACGGGTTTGTTATAGTGTGTACAGTATGACGAAATTTAAAATGCGTCACATAACCGTTTTATGTTTGTAAATAAGTTCGAAACTTGATCATGTCATAATTTATATAATCATGCTTACAACAAACCTACTATTCAGCCCCAAAAAAACTGAGAGACTCATTAATTAAAATCATAAAGTGGACATCATCATTTTAGTAAATTGTTGTACGAAATCAAGTCCATTTAAATGTTGAAATATGCGCACAAAACCGAAAGATAATAATGTCATTAATGATTTTTTAGTTAGTCATCTCACTAAGGACATTTTTGGAAAATTTTAACATTTCATTAAGAGAAATTTTTAAAAAGTGCTGGTACTATTTTTATCATTTTATCTACAACTGGATCATAAGTATTTTGTTTTGCTTAAAAAGTGCGGATA
This sequence comes from Hirschfeldia incana, assembly GCA_026261945.1. Classification (NCBI taxonomy): domain Eukaryota; kingdom Viridiplantae; phylum Streptophyta; class Magnoliopsida; order Brassicales; family Brassicaceae; genus Hirschfeldia; species Hirschfeldia incana. Next base: position 543,307 of record JABCMI010000120.1, read on the forward strand.
TATGAATTTATGAGTATTTCTAAAAATTAAACATAAGTCATATGATTTGATTATATATAATAAGAAATTTTATAGTGCATGCAGTATGATTTTTTTTTTTACAATGTCATACACAACCGTTTTATGTTTCTAAATAAGTTAAAAAATTGTTGTATCTGAAATTTGTAGTTGAGTAAGATTTTATTTTTAACAATTATATTTTCCATAAAATATTTCAAAACATATAAAGTGGCACAATTGTTTTAGTATTGTAATAAATTCGTAAAATCATTTAGTTACAAAATCAATATGTAATATTACATTTTTAAATTATAACAGATTTTAATTTATTGATATTATCAAAAACGTTTATGGACTATGAAATGAATTATATATAAATAGAACTCATTTAAATGTAATATATGCCCAAAAACCAAAAGACATGGATGCCATTAATGAATTTTGTTACTTAGTTATATCATTAAGGGTAATTTGGAAGAATTGTAATTTTCATTAAGGATATAAATCAGGAATGTTTATGTTTTAATAGTATTGACTAGATCATGACCCGCCCGGTCGGGCAGGTTTATTGTTTGCTTCACAAAATTTTAATCAATGATGTAAATTATTTTAAATTATATAGTTTTGAGTTGTGTATAATACTTTGTTTTAGTGACTGATTTTATTTGATTGGAACTACATGTATTCAAAGTTTTCTGAAGGTAGAATATAAAAATAAACGTGTTGACGGTGAAAAAGCTGGTGATGATGGTCGGTGACGGTGAAAAAGCTGGTGAAAGAGAATCCATTAGTTTTGAAGAATCGACATGATCGTTAAAGAAAATAGAACTACATTTCTCAATACATTGTCTTTGAGGCTTGAGATGTTCGTAAGTGGAATGATGAACACGAAGACTACTATTTATGGACATATTTTAGTGGGATTAAATAAATTAGGTATAATAAATACAAAATATCGCGATTGAGTTATAATATCGATTTTAGGTATAGTAGAATAAACTTGGAGAAGTGGTTTTCCATATTTGATTGTGTCCGAGATTTTTAAATTTCCATATACGATTGTAACAGATATTTTATAGTAGAATAATCAACTTGGAAAAAAGGTTTTTCTATTTTCGATTTTTTGGTATCTATAAATTGATCTCGATTTTATTGAAACCATAATATTATATAATAGAATAAACTTGGAGAAGAGGTTTTCCATATTTGATTATGACCAAGATTTTTAAATCTCCAGTTTTGATATTTGATTGTAACAAAGGTTTAGGAATATAAAACTCAACTTGGGTAAAAAGTTTTTCTTTACTACAATATTTTTGTTACTATAAACTGATATTTTTGTTATTCAAATAAGAATATACAGAAATATATTCAATTTAATGTATATTCAAAGACAACCTTATATTGTTTATTACAAATGTAGGGATATAAAATATTTAGGAGTGTGTGATAATGTGAGGTATTATTAGACAGTGTCGTTGCTAACATATAATGAAAATAGAAATATATGTTTTGTTTAATAAATGTCTAATTTGTAACATATAATAAGATAGATAGATGTATAATTATAATGTAAAACTTATAATAAGATATATGTTGCGATGGATCAAATTATAATATGATATATTGATCAAATTATAATTATATATGTATATATATGTTACAATGTTACAATTGGTCAATTTATAATAAGACAATAAGATATAAATAAGATATATAGTGAGTTAAATTGTAGACGAGTGTAATATGTCATATTATAATTATATATATATATATATATATATATATATATATATATATATATATATATATATATATATATATATGTTAAAATGTTGGGCTCGGTCAAATTATAATAAGATAATAAGATATAAATAAGATATATAGTGGGTCAAATTGTAGACGGGTGTAAATGTTTCGATCGGTGAAATGAAATAAGGTTAGGCTATTAATAATAATGTCTCGATGTAAATGTCTCGATGGGTCAAATTAGGAAATGTTTAAGTAAAAGGTTAGGCTACTAATAATAAAGTTAGGCTATTAATAATAATGTGATGTCCAACTTAAAAATCCACCTAGAAAAAATTGAAATGTTTATGTTTTAATAAGATAGATAAGAATGAAATTCAGCTAGTCTAAGTGTAGATTTATTAAGGTTATTGTTTCTATATTTTTTTTGTAATTGTTTATGTATACAATTTAACAGTCATTAGTTAAGAAAAAATAATTTATAATGAATAATTGTATTTTATATTTAATTAATTTTAATTTAAAATTTTAATCTTTTATTTGTTATATGAACAAACATTTTTTTTCAATATTAATTAACTTTATATATATATATATATTGATGAAACACTTATTAAAAAATTTACACACACATAAATATACACTTTGTCTTTGATAGTTTAGACCTTTGATTTCTAGGGTTCGTTGTATCGTCATCCTCTGCTCTCATAAACCGATCATGGAGTATCTGGAAGTTTATGTGAGACGATTATCCACGGTGAATCTCTGCAATGAGCTGTTGTTCGTGTCGTGTTCATTCATCTGAAATCTCATGGTGGTATGTGAGTTTTGTGTGTCTTTGTGATATTGCATTGATTGTTATTGTATATGAAAAGATCAATGAAAAATTTAAAAACTTTCATCTCTTTCTGAAAGAATCTGTTTAAATGCGTTGTTGTTTGATGTACTTTGTGTTCAGAGATTCCAAGAGACAATTGATGTATGTGTCGATCTCTTAGTCTTTGAACGTGGCTGATTACATTCTCTACGCATGGTCAAGATGGAAGTCACTTTGAATCAAGGCATGTGTCACCACCAAGTCCAAAGAAATTTGACTGGGAAATTAAACCTGCTGAGCTGGATTTCCCTGATGGCGCCATGAACAGAAAAGGTTTGTATATGCTTGTGAAGGAAATTTTGATCCTAATTATTGATAGTTATAAGTATAGTATCATCCTGTTTAGGTCAATGCAACATAGTTTGTGTAATGGATTTCGTTTAGGCTAATTAGGATGTTGGTCACATTTTCTGTCAGCACTCCTTCGGTGAGATTGTGAATGCTAATTGGAGAAGAACACAAATAGCATTGAAACGTATTCTTCCATATCTCTCAGGTGATTGACTGGTTATGTAAGCTGTAATCTCTATCTTTTGATGGTCTCTGCTAAGATTCTTGTGTTTCACAAGCAGAGCCGGCCTTTGATAGAAGCGGAAGAAGCACAGGCTTCCAGCCGTTGCGTTTATAAATAAAATTCGGCCACAATTTGTCAGGATTCTCATTTGGCGTAGCGGTAGATTTTTGTGTGCGGAGCTTGTTTTTCAGTAACCTGGGTTCGAAACTTTTACATAACATTTTACTTTCATATTTTTTTTTAAAACCGGCCAATTTAAAAAAGTTGCTTCCAGCCTTACAATTCGTAGGACCGGCTCTGTTCACAAGTTTCATACTTGCAGTGATTTAGTCAGCGTCTACCAATCCCATATTTCGTTTTGGAAATAAGCTACTCACTACGTACTTACAATGCAGCCTTCTTTGCCACACATGGAGATGACAATGTGTTTGTTTGTGATTACATGATGGCAATGGTGGCTCTGGTAATGATATGCCAGGAGTAAACACACTCCCAACCAAGATCAGTGTCAGTGTTGATGGAAATGAGAAGGAACCATTTACTGAAATAACCACTGGTGGTCCGTCCGACAAAAACTCTCCGTCTCTACCGTCTTCCACAGCAGCTAAGAAGCTACGCATAGCATAGCTGGAAGAGCATGAAGCTTAAAACCACATCTGCTGTGTACTATTTTCTTTACAGCCACATCTGATGTGTACTATTTTCTTTAAAATATCAGACAATCATATTCGACTTTTCTTATCATATTTGCAGTGAATCCTCATGTTTGCGTGTTTAACTCAAAATAACAATAATAATAATAATTACAAATCTAAAATATTAAGCCGTACAATAATTTTGTATAAACCAATAAATGAAAGAGATGTTAGGATTTTTTTTCTCTGAAAAAGATTTTTTCAAAAAATTGTTACAGAAATAATACTGCACCTGATATGTTGTGCCTAATGTGTCCACATGGTTGGTTGCTACTGGAGTCAGACATAATCATGGATGTTAAATCTATGGAATTTATTATTTAGATTCAACTTTAACCTTTTTCTTTCCTTTGAACTATAAAGACAATCATATTTAAATTTCCTTCAAATATTTTCCACTAATCGACGAGCCCTCATTTAGCGTATGACATTTTCTAATTGCTGGGCCAACTAATAAATATTCTTAAGCATGTATGTAGCTTAAAAACTTGGTTGCTGCTTTCTGTTTCATACTGGCTATAAAGCCAGTCATATGTTCCTAATCATTATTGTCAACAAATTAACTAACCATCCCATATGCATCGCATGCTATTAAATTGTCGGTAACAATTACAAGTATAATTACAGATGTTTTCTACTAATGTTACCAGTATTTTTCAACCAAATCAACTTCACAATCTATCGAATTCACTGACACCCAGATGAATTTCTCCTCCATTTGTCCAACGGAAATCACTTCTCGCAAACAAAATATCTAGATGTTAATATATAATAAATCAATGAGGTCAATGTTAAAAATAATTTTCAAAAAATATATTTTTGTAAATACATTAAATTGGTTCCAAGGCTAAAACAAGTATATGTTTATAAGTATTGTGAACAAAAAAATGTTATTGTATTGAATTAAATGTAAATTTTTAAAAATACTAAAATAAAAATCTCAACTATAATTTTAATACTGATATGAAACTTAATATATATATATATATATATATATATATTCAACAAAAGACATTATGTAAAATAAAACAGAATAAAATTAGATAACTTATACAAAAACAAAAAGATTAAAATATATATACCGATAAAATGAAAATAGAATACAAAAATTTATCAATCATATTATAACATTTAGTCGATCCCAAAAAAGTTACTTTGAGTTTTGTTTTACGACAAATAAGAAAATTACAAAATAACATTCCATACATTATTAAAATAAATTCATTTAAACCAAAACAAATGTTAAGAGAAAATATAATGAAACAAATTTCCACGCGATAACCCCATTATTCATAGACCATTGAATTATATATTAATTATATGAATTATGATTTCATCCTCATAAAGACCATAATGTATGCCAAAACGATCTAAATATAAAGAACTAAAGAAAACACAAATATCTATTAGAAACACAGACTTATAATGCCAGAGAATTATAATTTATATATATATATATATATATATATATATATATATATATATATATATATATATATATATATATATATATTGATACATTACATGTAGGACGGACTTTCCTTAATCCTATTATATTAGATTGCTCTACGATAGAATAATGTAGGTTATTATTATTTGGGTAATTCTCTCAAATAGCACATTTTTAAGTTTTTGTCACAAAATAACACTCAAAAAATTAAAATGACCAAAATAGCACATTTTTGTTTTGAAAATTTTAATATTTATTTTTTATTTTTAAATATTTAGATATGTTTCCAAAGCCACACTCCTTAACTCTAAACTCTAAGTCTTAGATTAATTAACCCAAAGGTTATAAATGCATATTTACCCTTCAATAAAACCTATTTTGGTCATTTTCCTCATTGTGATGCTATTTTTGTGATAAAAATTTGGTTTGATGCTATTTTGGTCTTTTTCTCTTATTATTTTTATTCAATGCAAAAATATTATTAAAATGACAATATGATTTCTTAATTCTAGTTACTTTTGTTTGTTTATAACATTGTTTTCAATCTATAATTTTTTTAATAATGCTTCACAAAATTAACATAACTTCATACTCCCTCTGTTTCTATTTGTTAGTAGTTTTAGCAAAAAATATTTGTTTCACAATATAGATAGTTTACATATTTCAATGCATCTTTTTCATTTATAGGATATTGTGTAACCAATGAATTAATGTTATGTTTTTTATAAATGGTTGAATTAATTAATTAATTGATACTTTTTAAACAATAATAACTTTCTAAATATTTAAGCTTTTAGGCAAAACTACTTACAATTAAAAACAGAGGGATTATAAAATAGTTTTTTTATATTGTGTGTGTTCATTTACTTACAAGTATTTCCTTTTTCTTCTTGGTTTTACTTGTAATTTTTAAATAGCCGTTGTAAGAATCGAAGATTAATCTTACAAGATCATTACATTCCTAGAGGATAAAGTTAGTTCTGGCTTAGTAAACAATCTTTGCCTACCACGCACGAATGGGAAGAGCCAAAAACGGGTTTGCGAGGCGTTGGCCAGCCTAAACATGGGCTTTAAAGTGTATGATGTGAAGGAAGTGTGGTCCGTGTTAGCAGTTTAGTAGGTGAAAGAGCTTCGGAGGTGTTAAATGTTAGCATTTAGCCATTGGTTGATAATCCAAAATTAATTTATCAATCACTACTTTTCCAGTAAATTTAAGTACTTTTCTGTTTACATCTACATCTTTGTTCTTGGTGATATCAAATGCTAAAAAAAGTTAGATGTTTCGCTGTTTCGCTGTTTCGCATCAAATGCTAATATCATATTTTTGGAGTTTTATTTTCGATATAAGCTTTAACATGCACCCAAATTTAATCCTATCAGGAGGGAGACCAGATTCAAAACCCGTGATACCATCCACATATCAAAAATTTGAAAATAACAAAAAAATGAAAAAGAGAAAGTTTATTCTTGAATTACTTTCTCAGTTTTATTAGTTGACAAGTGAGATGGAAATAAGTAGGAAATGAAAAGGATCACACAAATGGTATTATTACATAATGAAGAAATAGCTTAGTGCATGTAGTAGCTGAAGAGGGACACAAGGGAAGCCCCAACCAAAGAGCCAAGAGCCGGGAGAGCAACCGAGGCGGCGGAAGCGGGTCCAGGTGCAGGAGCTCCGGCTTCCTCAACAGCCATGACGGCGGTCATGGAGGCAGCAGCGAAAAGCACACCACAGGCGATCTTCTTCATCTCCATTGTTGAGACCTGAAAGGCTTAATTTTTACTTCTTTTTATTAAGTTTTTATGGGTTTTGAAGTTCTTGCAGGTCTGAGGAAAATGGATGGTGTTGATGGGGGATTTATATCTATGTAACTTGTGTTATAATTAGTAAAATCAGGAATTTTCTAAAACGATAGTCAAAGTTAACTAATTAAACGATGAATATGGCTATAATCACGTCAAGAATAGTTGCAATATGTGGCTTAGATCCATTCTTTCATTTCTATTGATATTTTCTTGCGACCTTAACATGAGTTACAATTTTGGCAAAGAAAACTGAAATTTTTAATTGTTTTTATTGTTTTTGATCAAAAGAAGATTTTTTATTGTTACATAAGTTAATCTAATGCAAAAAAATTATGCAACGTTAATCGATTAATCTTGTAAAAATTTGAGTTTAATTAGGCAAATTCTGTCACCAAAATAGCGAAATGTAGCTATTAGATATATAGTTACAATTCTGATTAATTTGGATTGTATTTTTGACTATTTGTATATATTTTTCAAGTATCTTGAACAATTTAAAAGTATTTTATATATTTTGGATTTTTTAATAAACATTATATCTAAAAGTAATTAATATATTTATGTATATAAATTTGTTTCGGGTACATTCGGGTATCCAGAATATTTCGGTTCCAATCAGTTTCGGTTTCGAATTTTTAAATACCAAAATTTTAAATTCGTTTAGATATTTAATCAATTTCGATTCGGATTCGGGGTTATTTTTTCGGATCAGATTTAGTTCAATTCTTCGACAGGATTTTTTACCCAGCTCTAGTTTCATGACTGGAATAGACAAGACACGTGTTACGCACGTTGCGTTAGTGCTATCTAGAGATGGCAATGGACCGCGGGCCTGTCCCGTAAAGGCTTGATGCAGGACGGGATTGGGACTCCATTTGATGAGCCCGCAAAATTGCGGGCCTCGCGGAACGGGCTCAAAACGGGACGGGACAAATGCGGGACTGGATCAAAACGGGACGGGCAGAATGCGGAACGGGCTCAACCTGCGGGATTTTAAAGACCCACAACCATAAGTCTTTATTTCTGCGTACTTTTGTTTTCAGTACTATAAATTGTTTTATTACTGTGTGAGATTTTGTTCGTTAAATTGATGAGTTTTGTTTTCAGTATTGTCTATTGGTGTTTTTTTTTCTTAAAAAAAAATTGGTTACAATGATGTTGTTAAAGAGTTATTACTTGTTCAAGAGCTATTGTTTGTTTTTCAAAACGACTCGAATTGAGCGTTTTAATTACTACAGAATCTTGTCTCTACACTCTAAATTCAACAACTTGGTTGAAGAAGAAGAAGAAACTATTAGTATTAAGTTAATGTTGCTATGCAGAGACGTTGTTTTACAAAGAATCAAACAAATAGTATACTTGAAATAGTTGAATTTCACAGCTCAAATGGTTCTCACTTACTTCAACACTATTAAACCGACGAGTGATCACATTAGATGTTGTTGCGATCGATGTTGTTGAGCTCTCTTCAACTCCCTAACACAACTCTTTTACTTTAACATTCATGAAGGAAGTTAAAGAAGGCGTCCCGCGGGACGGCCCGCGAAGGCTTATAAATTTATGCGGTACGGAATTGGACAGCCATTCGAAAGACCGCAGTCCGTGCGGGACAGACCCGCCGTGACCCGCAAGACGACGAACCCGCTGTGGTACGGGACGGGACGGGACGGGAGAGCCCAATTGCCATCTCTAGTGCTATCGTAAGATCAATACCTGGAGAGTCAAAAGATGTTACTTGAAAGTAGTCATAAGCCCATTTCGACTTGGGCCATTGTTGAAAATTTCCCTATATATTTTTGTCTCTATAAATTTTTGTGGTGCTTTTTTGCATAATTAATCTGTTTTTTAATACTGAATAACCAACCAATTACATCATATAATCTTTAATTAAATATGATGATCAACTATTTGCAATATATGTAATAGTGATGAATAATTCCATGAATATTGATTTCACATGAAACTCTTTTCGAAACATTCGGATCAGCACACGATTCTGCATATGTAATATCTTTAATGGATAAGTTTTTTCTATGACCGCAACGAACGGTTTCTGTCTGAATCTTCAATAGGCTTTGCATCTTGTAACCTGCACATAATTGCATTATCTGAGATTCGAACTCCAGATCTGAATATAATACTTTACTTTCTCTCACAGACTTTTATGTCAGATTGATTGAAATAATAAAACAGACCATTTAACGTAAAATTATGTAAATTGTCAGTTTTATTTGCTGCAAAATAACTTTGAATAATTATATTTGATATGTAAGTATAGTGTATGCTAAGGCTTTGGGCCACTTATTTTTGACCAAAATTTTGCATTAATGAAAAATTTACAACAGGAAAAATAAAATAAGAACAACTCTTGAAATTTTATAGATAAACTAAGAGGATACGAAATAGTGAGAGGAAAATGATACTCAAAGGATACAACACAACTATCTTACAACATTAACTTTTGCATAATGGAATTTTGTCATAGTTTGGATTCTAGCAAAACAGATCTTATAACGTTAGCTTTGCAGGAAAAATATTGCAAATCTCTTTGAATAATTTTACCAAAAAAAAATCTCTTTGAATAATGAAATTTGATATGTGTCTATGTCAAAGCCTTTTAACCATAAAAGTGATAAGAATTACCCGCATCTCCATTTTTCATAAGGGAAGTTGCTAAAAAAAGTTCACGAGAAACACTAACGAAATTGTTTTCGAAATTAGAATTATGTACCTCGGAATAATATTGTTAAAGTGATCGACAAAGATATATTTCAGTGCCTTTGATATAAATTTGAAATATTAATAAACGAAAAAGTTAATTAATCTGAGACACAACAATATCAAATTTATCATGGGTATATATTTCTTCAAAGTAGATCAACATTCATCATAAACAAACATGTTGCAAGCAATATTTTTAAACTCGAACCGAACCGATGGTCGGACCAGGTTCAACCGCGAACCGGACACAAATCCGGATTGGATTAATGCCAAACCCAACTAAAATTGAACCGGTTAAAAAATCCATACTGAACCGTTAGAAACCCTGGAACCGGTGACCCAACGAACCGATCAAACACTGATTCTTAAATAAACAATTTTTTTTATAAAATAATAAAATTTTAATTTTTAAAAATAAAATAGGATTTCAGATTACATAAAGAGAAGGAGAACTTGATTTTTTTTGAATTAGAAGATAAACCTTCTTGAAGAATATCATTAAGATGACGAAGAACTAAACCATGGTATAATTTTTTATTTTATTTCAAAATATAAATTTTAAAATTTAAATTAATGTGTTTATAATTTTTTTAAGGTGAAAGATTTAGAATGATAAAAACCTGAATAATAAAGTTTAAATGTATTTTTTTTCTTTTTGATTTTGTATTTGAACTATTAAATTGTTTAATTATTTTCATTACATTTTCAGATTGTTAGTTTTTTTTAATTTTTTTTGTATTATGGTTATTAAAATAGTATTAAATTTATTTTAATCCATCAAACTTGGTTATAACACGATCAAACCTGGTCAAACCATAAATAACCTATGACCCAAAATATTTTCGGTTCGTTAACCGGTCCAGTTTTAAAAACACTGGTTGCAAGTTACTCCAACATAAAAGAGTAGTGAATTGAATTGCTTGCTTTTTGACACACATACAAGATAATCACCAACATGACACGTGAATGTAATTAAAGTGTTGCAAAAAAAAAAAGTGTTGCATGCATCCGGAAAACACGATCAATGCTGGAACTAAATTATTATAGGGTTTTGACTTTAGAGATGGAATGTTAAGAAGATCGACATACGCCTCAAATTGATTGCTTCCCCTTTGGATGGTAATTCTTGCAAGTATGGGGTTCCTCACAATTCATAAACCCATCCCTCTGTTATTTTCTTTCACATTAGTCCCATCGCAAACGTACACTTTTATATATTTCCAATATATTGCCAATGCATTTCAAAATATATATATATATATATATATATATTTCCAAGACCAGAATTCACAGAAAAATTATATATATATTTCCAAGACCAGAATTCACAGAAAAACTAATAGTATTCATCACCACATCATATATCTAGATAAATGGTACCTACATTTCCTTATAACTAATTATGATGTGAAAAATTTCATTGTAGCCAACCACATGTGCTACCTCTTTCAAAATGTAAATAATTGTTTAATTATAAAAAAAAACAAAATGAAATACAAGCATATTGATGTATTGAGTAATGGAATACTAGCTGATAATAACAAACAAAAGTATCCTTAAAAGGGGGAAATTTATCTTCCGTATATTTTTTTTTTAAATCTCAACGTGGCCCAATTCACGTGGTACTAATTAACACACACATATAATACTTTTCCTTGTCTTTTTGCGCAGTGATCCTTACAATGCTGAAAATATGTATTACATTAACCGACGTGTTACAAAAAAATACCTGACCACTGGCTGGCTCTCTCTCCTTTTTCATAACAGTAAGCAATTCATCTTTAAATTTTGGTTGGTTTCCGAAAGCAATCGAACAAAAAGAAAATAAAGGAGGTATGGGAAAGGGAGTTAAAGACACATTTCACATAAAGCACATTGTTGCAGACAAAAAGAGAGGGTTGAAAATAAAAGACAAAAAGATAAAAAAAAATAAACAAGAAATTGAAAAGAAAAAGAGGAAAACTAATCAAGGCATAGAGTCCACTGTTCATGAAAGAAAGATTACCTGAATGAAAATGCCTTCACTGACGATATACATATGTTATGTGGTCCTTTTGTTGTCGATGTCAAAGCAAGAACACAGTACTACTATTGAAAAATTATGTGGTTCTTAAGGGTATGATTGATAAATTTGGCACAACTGATTGGAATAAAATCTAAACAAATTTTATTAGTGGAAGATAAATGATTAAGAAAAAGTGAATTTGGATTAAACTTTAAGGGAAAATTTGAAGATATACACTCTAATAATAATAAAATTTGAAAACTACACTTTCATTTTTTTTAAATACACTTATATAAACAGAAGTTTCATAATTGTCCTTTCTTAATCTTTCTCTATTTCTAATATATTATTTTAAAAAATAACTTAAAAAAATCATGAGAATGGATAAGAATATCTGCACAATATCTTTTTTTATTTATATCAGTAATATCTGCATAATATTTTTTAATAGTATCTTAAATTATTTATTATTTTGAAAAAGGAAGAAAAGAAAAAATTAAATTAACGTGTCGTCTCTAGTCTTCTCTCTTTTCTCTCGTTTCTTCTCCTTCATTTCTGATTTTTGTTCCTTTCACAGATTCTTCCTCTCATCTCATTAAGAGAAGTTGTTAATTCATAAATAAAATAACAGTTTCAAATTATGATTTTATTTTATGCTTACAACAGTTCTGTATAAACTTCATGATAATTTCAAAACAAATCATAATTCACATATTTATTTTTATTATTATAAAATTTAAATAATAAAATAACATATTTATTTCAACAGACATATTTATCTTAAACAAATTAATTTTAATGATATCATTTTTAGGGATTTTTATTAAATACAAATTTAGTTTGGAATTAAATCTTAATTATTGAAATATCTTGGGTAACAAGGTCAATTCATAATTAAGGAAATGTATTTTTCAAAAAATAAAATAAAAAATGCATTTATCAAATTTTAAATCATAAATAGGGTATTTTGCAAATTATCCCTAAACTTTAATTCCATAGGAAAAAAGAACATTTTACGCCAGAAATCTACAAAAAGACAAAAGAAATTACTCTTCCACCAAATCATATATTTTTATTCTGATCGGTTTAATTCCAAAATAAATCAACTTAAAACATCTTTTACTCTTATATTTTACGCTAAAAAGAATATCTAGTCATACTCTTAAGTTGACCAATCTCCAAAAATAATCCACTTGATGAAATTGATTTTAGTTATCCAATCGAGCAAAAAACTTAAAGTGTGACAGATTTGTTAGGTTTATGTTATGATATTTAGATCAAAACAAAATATTTATATTCCGTCCGGCTATATGTGCATTATATCGAGTCTAAGCATACAAACTATTATTGGATGTAACTCGATTACCAATTTTTAGAATAAAAATGTATGAAATGACTTATTCTTAGTGATTCCAATTTTTTTTACTATTTGAATGGAATAAAACTAAATTTCATTTCAATGATTTCTTTTGGAATAGATGGAAAAATGGAACATAGTTATAAGATATTCATAATTAAAAATGTTTATGAATGAAGTGGAACGAGGTGGAATGTAATTCCATATATATATTATCCATAACTTCCATTATTGTGTTCATTTGCATTCTATTTTTTTCTTTTTTTGAACCTTATTTTTAAAATTATTTTCATCCATAACATTCATATACTTGGTTTCCAGTCAGTGCCGTCCCTAGTCTTTTGGTGGCCTAAAGCAATTTTAAAACTGTGGCCTTTCTAATTTTTCATGCAATATTTTTTCATTTAATATCTAGTTATTTTAACTTAATTAGATATTGTTGTTTCTGTAAATTTTTTATTTTCACAAAAATGATAGAAAAAACTAAAGAAACAACATATACATAAAAAATTATTATAATGATATTTTTGAAAAATAAAATGGCAATATTTTTATTATAATGAAGTTAGAAGAAAACAATTTTGTAAATAAAATTAAAGGGATATATAAATATCATAAAGATAGAACATGAAATATGAAACAAGTAAGATTCAAAGAAAAAAAAACTTCCATAAAGGCAATACCAAGAATTTGAAAATGAAGTTATACAAGTCTTTTATTCATTGATCCAACAAACACGTCTTACATATTATATTTGATGATTATGAAAATTATGATGTGGCCCTTAAAATAAAGTATTTAAATGTGGTCTGAACCTTATGCTTCTCTCGCCTTATGATCGGGACGGGTCTGCTTCCAGTTACAACATGGTGGCGAATTTGCCATAATAATTTGAGGATAGATAGATTATTTTCGAGTTGGTTACCTATTAGGACACATTATGTCTTTTGTTTACACTTGGGGGCACATTTTGCTTGGTAGACACTTTATTGAGTGTGGAGAAAGGAGAAAGACCATGCTGTCCCCGTCTTAATGATCGCTTGGTTTTGTGTTCGGTTGAGTAACCGGTTTGATAGCATTGGTTTGTTGATTTCGTTGAGAGAAGATGGGTAAAGCAGAATCATTCTGCCGTAGGATTAAAGATGTACTATTGTATCCAAGGGTCAATTTTGAACATAGCTTCTATGACTGATAATGATGTGCATTAAATTCATCCGGCGCTGCTTTGAAAACAGAGAAGCTCTGCTGTGTTGGTGAAGAGGGAGCAAACTAGGGTAAATTTTTTTTTTTTCCGTTTTGCAAAAAAATTCAGACGCTAATGGCTACATTTTATCCTCTTATGGTTTGCTGTTAAAAAATTTGTTTTGTGCAGGCGCCATGGAGGAGCAGTGCTTGGTGATGTGCGGTGAGTGGGTGTGTGGAAATGGTGAAAGGTGGGATTTTGTGGTCGACAAACGGCAGATGGCACGTCTTGTACCGGTTGCGGAAGGCATTACGCTGAGAGAGCTTCGTGCTAGTGTTTTGAAAGAGTTTGGTAGAGAAGAGAAGCTTTGGGAACCGGTTCTCAGCTACTGGCCGCCGAGTAGTATGGAGCTAGCGACGGGGATCCGAACACCTCCTGTCCAAATCACAAGTGATGGAGCAATCAAGTACTTTGTGCAGCATTTTCGTGTTAAAGGGGCAATGAATCTATTTGTGATGTTTGATGAGAAGCTCCCCACGTTTAATGTGAGCCCAGATGTAGACGACTCTGGTATGGGTTTTGTAACCCCTGTTGCTGTTGGACCAAAGCGTTTCGCCAAGGTGGGGTCGGTGTTGACTAGCTGTAGCAAGCCTCCATCAGCTGCTTCTAAGTCAAAAGCTTGTGACTTTGGTGATGTGGAGTTCATGAGAGATGTGGAGAGAGTGGAGTGTGAGATGAGAAGCGGAGGAAAGAGTGACTCTTATTTGGTTGGTAGCAGCGATCTTGGGGCTGGTGTTGGGGGAGGTACTTCTTTTGAGGGTAGTGGTAGTAAGGGTGGAGTCAGTGAAGCATCTAATGGGAAAAAAGGTGACTCCTTTGTGGGTACTGGTGGTGGTGAGAAGCTCAATAGCAGTAGCCATGTGGAGGGAGAAGATGATTTAAGTGATGTGGGGGAGGAGATTCCCAGGGAAGAAGTGAACGAGCTAGACATTCGGCCTAGAGGTTACGACAGTGAGTTTTGGAACCCATTACTAAACAGTGAATTCAAAGGCTCCAATGCTGTGAATGTGGTGTACAATGAAGACGAGATTGTGGATGGTATAACAAGAGGTAAGGGACCTCGTCGTTACACGTGCACAAGTAACGGTGGTTTCGATAATGTAGTTGAGGTTGGTGGTAGCAGCAGTGGCGTTAAACTCAAGAAAGATCAAGACTTCCGTAAGCAAAATCCGTGGGTAAATGGTGTGGATGGACATGCTAACGTCGAGAGGGTTCGCAAGGTGTCCACACGGAAATTAGCTGATGTGGATGATGAGGAGTTTGATATCCCCCCACTGTTTGATGATACAACTTACGCTGCACCAGAGATACCAGACATGGATTTGGATGAGAGGGATGAGAGGATTTATGTTGGGAAGATATTTGGTAACAAACAAGATTGCCAGATATCTTTAGCCATATATGCTATTAAGAACCAGTTCCACTTCAAGCAGACAAGAACAAAAGTTGATTCATTTGTTGTTCAGTGTTCGGATACTCAATGTGATTGGAGGGTAACAGCGCATGAGATTAGAGGAAGTGGTTATTATGAGATAAGAAAAGCTCAGTTGGATCATCGTTGCCCCATTGAGTCAAGACATTGGTACAAGAGCAAAGCGACATCTAAGGTGATTGCAGCGGTTTACAAAAGTAAGTTTTGTCAACCAGGGAAAGGACCAGTACCTTCAGAGTTGCAAAGGCTAGTTTTAGAGGATCTCCGCGTTACAGCGTCATACATGAAGTGCTATCGCGCAGCAGAGAAAGCAGTGATTGACGTTCGTGGATCTGATGAAGACTCTTACTTGAAGCTCCCTGAGTATTTACACATGTTGAAGCTTGCTAATCCGGGGACCGTAGCTGATTTGGAAACTGAGGTGGATGACGATGGAGATGAGCGGTTTCTTTATATGTTTCTTGCCTTTGGGGCGTCCATAGAAGGGTTCAAGAAGCTACGACGTGTGCTGGTCATTGATGGAACACACTTAGGGGGCAAGTACAAAGGCGTGCTATTGACGGCAAGTGGACAAGATGCCAATTTCCAGATTTTTCCTCTAGCTTTTGCTGTTGTGGACAGTGAGGACACGGATGCTTGGACGTGGTTTCTTCAGAAGGTTGAACGAATATTAGCTGATTCTCCTAGTCTGTCTATTATATCTGATCGTGCTACATCAATCTACAATGCTGTTAGATGTGTATATCCATCTGCTCAACATGGCGCTTGCATTGTCCACTTGGAAAGGAATGTCAACTCACGTTACTCAAGCAAGCACTTGGCAAAGATGGTGACTGAGGCTGCAATGGCATACAGGGTTGGGGATTATAGAGATAAGTACGCGAAGGTTAGAGCGACGAACAGTGCGTGCGGAGTATATTTGGGGAAGATAGGAACGGCTCATTGGTCTAGAGCGAACTTTCGTGGTGACCGATATAATATTATGACCTCCAATATAGCTGAGCAGCTTAACAACGCTTTGGTTGAAGGGAGGTCCTCTCCGATAATGGAATTGACTATATTTATTCAACGGATGATGACAAGGTGGTTCTCTGCTAGAAGGAAGAAAGCAGAGAAGCACAGAGGGGTTGTTAGTGTAGAGGTCGATAAAGAGATGACAAAGACGATGGCAACAATGGCTGGTAGCAAAGTGAACTTGGTCTCGAATTGGACTTGTGAAGTGGAGGGAAAGTTTGGAAGAAAGGAGCGTGTGAATCTGTTGGATAAGAGATGTGATTGTAAGTATTTTGATAAGCTGCAGATTCCCTGTGGTCATGCTATGATTGCTGCTGATAGTTTGGGTGTGACGTATGGAACATTGGTTGGTCACTGGTACAAGACTTCTACTTGGAGGGAAACATATAGTGGGATAATTAGTCCAGAGGGTAACCCTAAAGATGTAGATGTTCCTGAAGATGTTAAGGAAATGGTTTTGATGCCCCCTTTGACGTCAAGGCCAGCAGGGCGTCGTAGGAAGAAGAGGATCCCGTCTACTGGTGACTTCCAGGTTAGTATAAGTTGTGATTTCGGTTAATTCCCGTGAAAGCAAAGATTTTAATTGTTGTTTTGAACATGTTTCAGGTGGTTAAGAAGACGAAGCTGATACCTAATAGGTGTACAAGATGTCGTAAGATAGGGCACAACAGGACACGTTGCACCGAACCCATATAGTGGTTAATGTGTGGTGAGAGGAAGAGTGTTTAAGAGTGTTGTTTTTTTTGGGCAGGAAAAAATAGTGTGAAAAGCACACGGTCGGATTTAGTTAAATTTCGTAAGGCAGGAAAACTTGGACATCTTTAAGACATGTGTTTGGGATTATGATTGTATTTTCGTGTTGGTTTGAGACTTTTAATATTGCATTTGGATAATTATGTTTAATTTTTGCTCTTACTTTAGTGTCCACTTCCATGTGTCCGTTGATAAGAATTTGTGTGCGTGGATTGTAATCAAAATGAGTATAGTGAGAATGAGTTGTGGAAGTGGATATGTACATTGTTCAAATGAACATTGAACGCATGTACAGCGAACACAAGAACATTGAACACTAGCGCCGCGAAGAAGTAACAGTTTCAAAAATCAGTGTAGAGAAGCAAGAATTTAAATAAGCAGAAGGATATATTAGCATAAATTATAGTTCTACAAAGCATCTTTGAACTACAAGGGAGTCGATTGTTAATAACTAAAAAAGAGATGCAGTCATCTACTTAGATTAAAATGCTTAAAGAAACTTCCAATACAGGCAGGCGATAGCTCTTACAACGGCGACAGCAGCAGGGAAGTTGTGGTTGAGCTGCGGTGTGTTCACGTTTGAATTTGCAGGAGCATCCACATCACCGGATTGGATCAACATCGTCATCTTTTCATTGAGCTTGGAGATCATTTCTACCTCGAATTGCCGTAGCCAAGTTTTGTGTGATTCCATTTGGTCGTTGACGTTCTTTGAGAGTTTCTTAAAATCGTGTGCGAGATCTAAGACTTTTGCATCGACAATACTAACTTCATCTAGTATTGCTTCGTCTTCCCATTTAAAGGGGTGTGACTCGGATTTCCTCTGTTTAAAGTTAAGAAAAGAAGCTCATTTAACAAGTTCAGAAAAAATGAAAAATGATAGATGATCAGATAATAGAAAAGGTTCGAGGAGCACCTGTAGGGCGATTTCGCAGCGGTAAAATCTCCGGGATGGGTTTTCTTTTGTTTCTGAAGCCCAAATGACGAGTCCTTTTCCACACCAACATCTCTTTGGGATGCCATAGACGGTCCTGCGGGCATCGGATTTGTGGGATGAAACGGTGGAACTTGACATTTTAAGGAAGGAGATCTATAGAGGGGAGAGGCAGAGAAGCTTTGAAGTTATGAAACCCTAATTGAGTCTTCGGTTTGGTTGAAGGAATATATATCCATTTTATCAGTAGTCCAGCAGGCCGGTTTGGTTTAATTTGGTTTGAACCAATTTACCCTATTGGTTGTTAATGAATTTTGATGTATTTTGACAAAACATCCTAGTTAACTACTGACCCAAAGCTGTTAGGGTATGAATTTACCAAAAAAAATGTGATAACCATTCCGAAAATTAGAGTACTAGAGTTTAGAAAAAGTCTGGTCCAACCATTACTTCTACAAAGGAATCAAAGTTCCACCTTTATAAGAAGCCATCACAGTGGCTTTTCCGAACATAGACTGTTAAAGAAAGTTCTAAAGTTTAAAGACAAAAGAAGGAGATGATCAAGGAAAGTTTGGAGCGTGATATGCCGGCATAACGAAGGTTTTGTAGACATCCATGGCGTATTGCTTGCGTAGATCATCAACCGCGCTGTCTGTGAATCCAGACATGTGTGGTGCTGGATCACCGTGGGCGTGGAACTCCATGAACTTGATGCTGATAGGACCACAGTCACCGGAGCGCTTGTTTTTGTAGATGTCATCCATCCTCTGATAATAGAAGGGCTTGAGACCACAGAACTGTGTTTGATGTGGTTTCGCCACCTTCTTCACAAGGTAGGGGAGTGCAGTGAGAACCGGCTCCATGAACGTTGCAACGGTCTTCTCTTTGTACAAGTTGAAGTCGGGGTCCAAGATCTCCACACAGCCCACATCGAGGTTAATAGCAAGGCCAACCCAGTGCCTATCTCCCCATATCATTGGAGTGTATATTGTGGTCACATCCTCCATCCACTTCGCCCCAGGTTTGAGGACCAACTCTGTCAAACGCTTGTCCCATTGGAACAGATCTTTCCTTCTCAAGGGTTTGAACCTCTTCCATATTTCCTGAATGAGGGAAGCCAGATAGGGGGTTGTGAAAGCAAGACCTTCTCGTTGAAGCAGTTCTCTGTGCCTTCCAGCTAGCATGAACATCAGGATCTCCATATGCTACAAAAATATTAGGGCAAAGTTCAATTACTGGATGTGGACGAGGTCAAAGAACAAGCCATATTTCCAAAATAAAAAAAAACACAAGAAGTAACAGATGTAAGTGGATAAAAAATTACAAATGTGGAGATCCATTTCTGCGGCTCTGCTATGTCAAGAACAAATTGGTTTGAGAAGTCATATTTGGATGGAGTGATGTGAAACCTGTAACGTGGTTAAGACTTGAAGGTAAATAAGACGGAGAAAGCCATATCTACAAAAAAGTTTGATTTGAAAAGTAAGATGACCCTTACACTCTTTTGTTTTTATTTAGAGTCTTGTAGAAGAGGTCCCACATTGCTTTGCCGATGATTAAGAGCGGAGGCAGCAGTGAGAAAGCGGGGACTGTAGGGCACTTGAAGAGTTCTGCTGCAAGGTGGCACTCCTCATCTGATGGCTGATGTCTCGGAGTTGGCCTAGCCGGAGAAGAGTCACTTAACTCAACACAGTCCTCCTGTCCACAAGTAAAGCGCAAGCATTCAATATGCTGAACACAGCTACACACAAAATTACTCGATGTTAAACAACGCTCTGTAGGAGTAGAAGTACCTGACTCTGATCGAAATTTAAAATGGGGATGGCGGTCCTTTTCGATGTCGCTGTAGCAGCGAAGGCATTGGCCACCCCGGCGTGTTCAGCGAAGCCGCTGCTCTTTGTTGGAGTGGAATCGGGGGTGATGGGGTTTGTCTGATGCTGGTCATCACGGCGAGTAGAAGTGTCGTATCTAGGATTATTGAGTGAAGAGGGCTCAGGGTGTGGACTGATGGGCTCGAAGATTTGCTGCCCTTGTTGTAGTAGATGGTGATGGGGGGGGGGCTGTTAGGATGAGCAGCAGCGTCGTAGATGTAAGAGCGATATATGACAGGGGGAGACTCGGGAGTGTACAACCATGGAGGTGTGCCAGAAGGGGATCCGGGTAGTGTTGAGTTTGGTAGGGGTATGTTGAGTGTCCCTCCTAGTGAAATAGGAGTAGGTGGTCGCTCTGAGGAATGGACTGGGGTGTTCTGTTTTGGTGATCCGGTTGGAGGGGTTGAGGGGTCGTGGGTGGGGGAATGGTGGACAAGGGGACGGCTCATTGGAGAGGTGTGGTCAGGGGTGGTGTGGAGGGTGGGATTGTGTTCGGGGGATGTGTGGACGGGGGAAGTGTGTGGGGGAGAAGACTGAAACGGGAGTGTAGGAGAGTGTGATGGTACTGAGGTGGTGGTATCTTGTCCAAATCGCTGAGCTGCGTACTGGCTGACGACAGGGGAGTTTGAGATAGGCTGCTCTTCATCCATATCTGCTGGTCCCTGCTGTTGGTCGCGTATACGATTAAATATGAACTATTTTGGTGTATTTGAGGTCGCTAAAATAAGGAAAAAATGTACCGTTGAAACCTCGTTGGGTTGGAGCGTCGGGACAGTCTGGGTTCCTCTGTTTGATAGATGCGCAATTTTTGTAGTAGACCGCTTGCTGTGGCTACGAAACGTCCTTCGTTTGATCATCCGTTGAAGGACCTTGTTCTCTTCTCGTACTTTGGAAAGCTGGGTGGAAACTTGGTTGAACATTTCGAGAACCTGCTCATTTGAGATGCTGGTTGGACTGGCCCGGGTAAAGTAGTTGCTGATCCTCCTCTGTTTACGGGAGGATGACTTGTTTAGAGTCTTCCTGGGCTTGAGAGGTGCTTTACTCTTCGGTGGTGGTTGCTCTTCAGGAGGTACATAAATTAGGATGGGCCTCGACTTGTCACCTCCAGGCCACAAATGCTTCTGGAAAGTGTAGCGGTTCGCTATTAGGTTCTCCATGTAGGTAACCCTCTGATCGGCAACCTTTTCCGACCAAACTCCCCAAGACGGTTCTGATTGGCTTTGAATTGGTATGAGAGATGTAACTGAAAGCTGTTTCATGCAGGGAAAATTTTAGACATGTGTTTTGGGGATTATTTTATAAGAAATTTGAAAAAAAAGTTTAAGATTTTGAGTTCCTTACATTCTCAACCGCTTCAACGCGTAGTATGTCGCGTAATTAATGTTTGAGTGGAGAGGAAGATGAGGTTCTTCAAGTTGACTGATTGAGAGCGTGTCTAAAGGAGCTGGGATGATGGACTGGAGATGTGGAACGGCTTGGAAAGCAAGAAGTTGTAATGCTAGAGGGAACCCCTTGAGCCTGAAAGTCTCTTGCCTCAAAAGACGGACAAGCTCAGCAGCCGGGTCTACAAAGTCCCGCGGAGGTTTCATGCACGTGATGGTCTTGAGGAAAGACTCTCTGCCCCACGGGTGTTGGCAGAAGGCGTCGAGGTTCTGGACCATTTTGACATACTTTAGTGTAGGGCGTGTCTTCTGTTGATGAGCTATGAGTACCCCGTCGACAATCAAAATAAGAGCTAGTTGGAGCTTCTTCCACCCTGGCATCCCTGTGTCGGTCTCAAGCTTGTTGCGAACATCTGCGATGGTGACAATTTTTTTCTTCCCAAAACGCTTGATCCAGTCAGGATCTTTAACGTTGTTGCTCTGGTCTTCTAAATCGGTGTCGTAGTCAGCCGGGAGCTCTCCACATGGTAAGCCAGTAATCGTACCGAACTCTTGAAGACCAAAACGGATGGGGTCGCTACGGAAGACGGTCCAGAGTGTGTGAATATCATCACAAATAAGTTGTCTAGTTAGGAAGGCGTGTATGAGTTTACACGAGACAGGGCATTGACGCGCTGGCAGCTCAAACAACTTTCCGAAACATGAGTCTTTAATGTACTTGAGCTCTTTTGTGTTCTTAAGGACATGCTGTATGAAAGGAAGTATGTCTGGCTTGGAATAGATGTTGAGACGACCGGTGGGGAAGCGGTCTGTTGCAAAAAGCCGGGGTGGGAGACGTTTGTCGGGTTTGTTGTTCCCTAAAACAAGAACACAAAAAAATGAAAAAAAAGTCAATGTGAGAAGGAAGAAGCAATAAGAAGATCAAATAACTAAATTTATAAAACATGTGAACCGATTAAACTTGTGATGAGTTCCAAATGAATTATATCCGTCTTATAAAACATGAGAAAAAATACCTAAACAAAAATTAAATCCGTGAATGTTAGAGGATAATCGACCAGATTCAAAACTCAGATTCAAGAAAAACACACAAAGTTAACAAATAAAAACTCGAGAATCAATCAAAAAAGAGTGGAAATTTCTAAAAAAAAGGTAACTTTGTATATGCGCCGCTGGATAAAACTAGGGTTTCATGTACAAGATTCGGAATAAATGTTTGTGTGGAATTATTTTACCTCGCATGTCTGTAGATGAAGACGCCGCCGACGACACTGATGTTGGAGACACGACTCCGGTGAAATCTAACCGTCTTTCAGATTTACGCCGTCAAGACGGGTGGGATTGTTGGGATGGTAACAGTTACGAACGTGTGATGGGAAATGGTGATATCGGGTGAGATTGAGGAGGTGAAAGAAGCGAGTAAAGAAATAGGGTTTCAGTTCTCCGCCGCATAAAAAGAGAGAGAATCTGGCTCGTGAAAAAACAGAAGAAATGAGAGAGACGGATGGGTAGGGTATTGCGAATGGTTTGATGTGAGACGGTTCAATTGGGTTTAGTTTGAAAGACAGTTCGGTTTGGTTTAGTTTGATAAAAGGGCTTTAGAGTCTTTAAGCCTCTAAAATGTGTCTACCAACTCAAATGTGTTCTAAAGTGTAATATGAAAGTCAAAATGTGCTATACAGAGTAAAAAAATCATTATTTTCTGTACATTGACCAGGAAATATTGTATATAGTTGTATATGTACCCTCCGTTCTGCGAGGATCACACCCTCTAGCTTCAGCGCTTGACATACACTGTGTGTTTGTCAGCTTGCGTAAAGATAATACATATGTATGTGTGTCTAAATTGCCATGTACTGAATTGATATGTATTAAATAACACCCTCTAGCTTCAGCGCTTGAACTGAATTGATATGTTTAAGTAACTGAACTGCTTGCTTTTTGACATACATACATACAGTTTAAATACACTGTGTGTTTGTCAGCTTGCGTAAAGATAAAAAGTGCTTCATGCTATTGTTTTATTGAACTTTTATTTTTCCTTAGGAATATTATTCGCTGATGAAAGAAACCCAATACTACATACAACTTGGAGAATCTACAAGCATGATGATTAAATAGCTTTAACAGGAGTATAAATAAAGTTGATCAAGTAAAGAATATGGACAAAAAAGAACACGTTCGGACAATGATCACAAGCCAACGAGACCAATCTCTAACGATTATGTAAATATATAATCTGTGTACGAGAAAGAAATGGTTTAAGATTATTATCATCATTTCTTTGCCAAATGGATCATATACTATTGCTAAAAGCATCATTCGTTCTTTTTTTTGTCAGCATAAACATCATACGTTCAATACCGTTTGACTAATAATGGAGGCTAAGTGCTAACAGATGTTTAAAAAAAAATCAAGCTGATTTTCGTGTTAATCACTTAATTTTTAAGATGAAATTTAGAAATAGTACGAAAATGTCCCAAGAAATTATATAACGTCGAGTTTTCTAACTACGATCGGATAAAAAAACTTAGCTAGCGTATATTAATGTTCCACCTACATGTAAATAATTATTTTTATAAGTTTCAGGCGAATGAAATCTTTTGAGGATATTTTAAATCTCAATTTCGCACTCTTCACCAATTATTTGGTGTCTGAGGCTGAATTAAAAGGCACATAATAATATATACTAATTACAGATCCTCATTTTGTATTTTTACAAAATAGTATCTACATATTACAGACTCTCTTTTACTTCAGATAAAGTGTATGTAACTGATAGGAACAACCGATGATAAGTTCATCCCAGGTTCTCGATGGAACATTGTCGAAAGCTATATATTGGCCGGCATTGTTGGGTTCCTTTTAGATGGAGGAAACCCAATGGGTTTGGTTGGTGATAACCAAACTTGGTGGTGATGGGCCATTGGTATTAGTCCATGAGATTAGTATTGCGCCTTGAGGTAATTAGGATTAGTGAGACACTATATAAAGTCTCTTAACCTAATTGTTTGGACATGAGAGATTACACAGCAGACATAATACAAGAAAGAAAGAAGAGTACTCAAGAAGATTCTTGACACAAAAGAGAGAAAAGGAGAGAAGAAGTCAGATTTCGTCTGGATTTGTCAAGGCAGGTTTGGAGGGTCAAACGGATCCTGATCGGGCTGATATTTTGTGGGAAGCTTCTTCAGTCAGTGGGTTAAAGGTTCACCGAAGGAATTTGGATTCTAACGGTTGGATCTTCTGTTGTCTGGGTTTTGGTGAAGCTGGTCGTCACAGTTCTTCAGCAGTGCTGTCTTGAGTGTTTGGTAAATCCGACGGTGAGATCTTCTCTGATTGAGCTGAGATTTGGCAGAGGTGTTGTTGACTTGTTCATCTTGGATTTGTACGGTGGGATTAGTCTCTGGTTGCCGGAATCCTTGTGAGCTGAGGTCGTTTGGTTGCTGCCGGTTTTGAAGCTTTGTGTTGCTCTCTTGTTGTTGTTGTTCTTGTGTTGGAGATAGCTCTTTGAAGCTAGTGTCGCTGTTCTGTTCAGGTTGTTGAACAGGGAGGATGTGGTTGTACTCACATACATTTATATAGTGGATTGTTGAGTGGACTACGGTCCCGTGGTTTTTCCTTCTCACATCGAGGAGATTTTCCACGTTAAAATTGCTTGTCTCATTTTGTTATCGCTTATATCATATCCTGCTATCGTCGAAGTATTTTCCTCACAGGTTCTCACAAGGTCAGGGAAAACACGACCGTTGTATTCCGCTGCGCCGTGTTCCGCTCTTATTTCCCCAACAAAGTGGTATCAGAGCTTCTGGTTTTAGAGCTTTGGGTTTGATAACTTCGAGTTATTATTGCTTGTGAGAACGATGGAGAATATGGGCAGGATGATAAGCTTGAATGGTGCTAACTATCATCTATGGAAGGGCAAGATGGAGGATTTGCTCTTTGTTAAAGAATTCCATGTTCCAGTCTTCGAGGAGAAGAAACCTGAGAAGAAGACGGATGAAGAGTGGAAGCTGCAGCATCGCCAAGTGTGTGGGTTGATAAGGCAGTGGGTAGATGATAATGTGTTGCATCACATTGAGACTGAGACGGATGCTCGTTCTTTGTGGAAGAAGCTGGAGCAGTTGTTTGCTAGGAAGACCGGAAACAACAAGATGTACATGATCAAGAAGTTGATTGAGCTGAGGTATCAGGAGGGGACTCCGATGACAGATCACTTGAATGCGTTTCAGGGATTGCTCAACAAGCTGTCTGATATGGGCATCAGGTTTGATGATGAGATTCACGGTCTATGGCTTCTCGGTACTTTACCGGATTCTTGGGAGGTTTTCAGGATGTCTCTTTGTAACTCCGCGTCGGAAGGTGTTATTTCGATGGATTCAGTGAAGAACAGCGTTCTTAATGAGGAAGCAAGAAGGCAGTCGAATGCTAGCAGTTCGCGTTCAGATGTCTTTGTTACTGAGTCAAGGGGGAGAAGTACAAGTAGAGGTCCCAAGAGTGAGAGGAACAGGAGCAAGAGCAAGTCTAATAGATTTGCAAATTTGGAGTGTTATTTCTGTCATAAGAAAGGGCACATGAAGAAGGATTGCTGGAAGTTGAAAAACAAGCAGCAAGGAGGTCAAGAAGAAAAGGTGGATCGGGTGACCGTCACCGAAGATCAGTTTCTCAATCTTCTTGAGGGTGATGCCATTAATGTCGCATGCCAGGACACCAGTTGGGTGATTGATAGTGGAGCCACTACTCATGCTACATCACAGCGGGATTTGTTTTCTACCTATACTACGGGTAATTATGGTTCCGTGAAGATGGGGAATGATGCGATGGCTCAGGTTGCTGGCATTGGTGATATTTGCTTGGAGACTAGTCTTGGTACTAGGCTGGTGCTTAAGGATGTTAAGCATGTTCCCGACATTCGGATGAATTTGATTTCTACGGGAAGACTTGATGATGAGGGTTATTTCAGTTTGCACGGTGGTGGTAAATGGAAGCTCTCTCGTGGTTCTTTGATTGTGGCTCGAGGTGAGAAGTCTTCATCTTTCTATTGGATGCAGGCTAAGGTCTCCAAGGATGCTGTTAATGCGGTGGAGAATGATAATGCCATGGAGCTATGGCATAAGAGACTCGGTCACATGAGTGAGAAGGGAATGGCTGTGTTGTCTAAGAATGAGGTGATTCCAGGAATCTCTGGTTTGCACCTGCAGAAGTGTTCGCATTGCTTTGCGGGAAAACAACACAGGGTATCTTTCAAGTCTTCTGCGTCTTCTAGGAAACCCGAGGTACTGGATTTGGTACACTCAGATGTGTGTGGTCCAATGAAGACAAGATCTCTTGGCGGCGCATCATATTTTGTGACTCTCATTGATGATCATTCAAGGAAGTTGTGGGTATTTCCTATGAGGACGAAGGATCAGGTGTTGGGATATTTCAAGCATTTTGTGGCGTTGGTTGAGAGACAAACGGGGAAGAAGCTGAAGTGTATCCGCAGTGATAATGGTGGAGAGTATCTTGGACCATTTGATGCTTATTGCAAAGAGCATGGAATAAGGCATCAGTTCACGCCACCATATACTCCACAATTGAATGGGTTGGCTGAAAGGATGAACCGGACGATTGTCGAGAGGATGAGATGTTTGATCTCACACTCAGGCTTATCGATGACTTTCTGGGCAGAAGCTTTGAACACAGTGGTTCATGTGCTGAATTTGTCACCAAGTGCTCCATTGGATGGTGATGTTCCAGAGAGGGTTTGGACTGGTAAGGATGTTTCTTACAGTCACTTGAGGGTCTTTGGGTGTAAGGCATTTGTTCATATTCCTAAGACTGATAGATCGAAGCTTGAGATGAAGTCGCGGCAGTGTGTGTTCATCGGTTATGGTCAGGATGAGTTCGGGTACAGATTTTATGATCCCGTTGAGAAGAAGCTCGTAAGGAGCAGAGATGTTGTGTTCATGGAAGATCAAACGATTAAGGACATTGACAAGTCCAAAATTCCAACTCAGATTTATGAAGGTTTGATCGATATAGAGGCTACTCCTTCTACATTAGTCCACGGTGAGGTTGAGGTTGAGGTTCAGGATGATACATCCGGTGCAGATGCTCCCGCACATGAAGATGGCAATGGTGATCATGGTGACGATCATGGTGAGACACCAGCTGCTGAGAACCAACCTACTGTTGTGAGAAGATCCGAGAGGGGTCTTAAACCGTCGACAAGGTATGATCCTAGTGAGTATGTTTTACTTACTGATGGGGGAGAGCCTGAAAGCTATTATGAAGCTTTGGAGGATGAACACAAGGATCTGTGGTTTGGAGCCATGGATGAGGAGATGGATTCTTTTGAAGAGAATCACACTTTTGAGTTGGTGGAATTGCCTAAGGGCAAGAAGGCTTTGCTTAATATGTGGGTGTACAGAATTAAGCATGAAGATGGAAATAAGCCACCCAGATACAGGGCTAGACTGGTTGTGAAAGGCTACAGCCAGAAGAAGGGGATTGATTATGATGAAATCTTTTCTCCTGTTGTGAAGATGTCATCCATTCGGGTTGTTCTTGGATTGGCAGCGAGCCTTGATCTAGAGGTTGAGCAAATGGATGTGAAGACTGCTTTCCTTCATGGTGATTTGGAGGAAGAGATCTACATGGAACAACCGGAAGGCTATTTTAAAGAGGGCAAGGAAAATTTGGTTTGCCGCTTGAAGAAAAGCCTTTATGGATTGAAGCAAGCACCGAGGCAGTGGTACATGAAGTTCAAGTCTGTTATGGGGGAGAATGGTTATGCAGAGACTGATTCAGACCAGTGCGTATTTGTGAAGGTGTTTGGTGAGGATGATTTTATCATCTTGTTGTTGTATGTCGATGATATGTTGATTGTGGGCAGGAACATGGACAAAATCAAGGAGCTAAAAGAGCAGCTCGGGATGTCCTTTGCCATGAAAGATATGGGTCCAGCGAAACAGATTCTCGGTATGAGAATTGTTAGAGACAGAGGTGAGAAGCTGATTCACCTGTCTCAGAAGAAGTACATTGAAAAAGTACTTAAAAGGTTTCACATGGACAAATCTAAAGTGTTGAGTACTCCTCTTGCACCACACTTAAGACTGAGCAGTCAACAGAGTCCGAAGACATATGCGGAGAAGGAAGATATGGAGAAGGTTCCATATGCTTCTGCAGTGGGTAGTTTGATGTATGCCATGGTCTGTACAAGACCGGATTTAGCCTACGCCGTTGGAGTTGTCAGAAGGTTCATCTCCAATCCAGGGAGAGAACATTGGAATGCTGTGAAGTGGATTTTGAGATATCTCAGAGGGACTTCTGATCTGAAGATTACATTTGGGGGTAAGAAGCCTTTGCTGGTCAGTTTCACTGATTCTGACATGTCTGGAGATGTTGATTCTAGCAAGTCTACTTCGGGTTACTTGGTAACATTTGCGGGTGGAGCTGTGGCATGGCAGTCAAGGTTGCAAAAGTGTGTTGCATTATCTACCACTGAGGCAGAGTTCATTACTGCAACTGAAGCTTGTAAAGAGTTGTTGTGGATGAAGAACTTCTGTGAAGAGATCGGTTTCAAGCAAGAAAAGTATGAGTTGCTTTGTGATAGTCAAAGCGCCATTTGTCTCGGGAAGAATTCTACATTTCATTCGAAGTCGAAACACATCCAGAGAAGGTATCATTGGATACGCGATGTGGTTGCTTCTAAGGAAGTGGAACTTGCAAAAGTTCATACGGATGATAATGGAGCTGATATGATGACAAAGTCTTTGCCGAGGGGGAAGCTTGAAGTATGCCGAGGGATAGCCGGAATGGCTGTTTCCTCCACCTAGTCGGAGGGGGAGTTTGTTGGGTTCCTTCTAGATGGAGGAAACCCAATGGGTTTGGTTGGTGATAACCAAACTTGGTGGTGATGGGCCATTGGTATTAGTCCATGAGATTAGTATTGGGCCTTGAGGTAATTAGGGTTAGTGAGACACTATATAAAGTCTCTTAACCTAATTGTTTGGACAGGAGAGATTACACAGCAGACATAATACAAGAAAGAAAGAAGAGTACTCAAGAAGACTCTTGACACAAAAGAGAGAAAAGGAGAGAAGAAGTCAGATTTCGTCTGGATTTGTCAAGGCAGGTTTGGAGGGTCAAACGGATCCTGATCGGGCTGATATTTTGTGGGAAGCTTCTTCAGTCAGTGGGTTAAAGGTTCACCGAAGGAATTTGGATTCTAACGGTTGGATCTTCTGTTGTCTGGGTTTTGGTGAAGCTGGTCGTCACAGTTCTTCAGCAGTGCTGTCTTGAGTGTTTGGTAAATCCGACGGTGAGATCTTCTCTGATTGAGCTGAGATTTGGCAGAGGTGTTGTTGACTTGTTCATCTTGGATTTGTACGGTGGGATTAGTCTCTGGTTGCCGGAATCCTTGTGAGCTGAGGTCGTTTGGTTGCTGTCGGTTTTGAAGCTTTGTGTTGCTCTCTTGTTGTTGTTGTTCTTGTGTTGGAGATAGCTCTTTGAAGCTAGTGTCGCTGTTCTGTTCAGGTTGTTGAACAGGGAGGACGTGGTTGTACTCATATACATTTATATAGTGGATTGTTGAGTGGACTACGGTCCCGTGGTTTTTCCTTCTCACATCGAGGAGGTTTTCCACGTTAAAATTGCTTGTCTCATTTTGTTATCGCTTATATCATATCCTGCTATCGTCGAAGTATTTTCCTCACAGGTTCTCACAAGGTCAGGGGAAACACGACCGTTGTATTCCGCTGCGCCGTGTTCCGCTCTTATTTCCCCAACAGGCATAGCTAAAGGTGGTAAGGGAAGGCCTCATATGCCTAGATTTGATTCTAATATTCATGAGCAATGGAGCCAAGACTGTGCAGACTCTACTAGTCTGTGATAACTGGCAGAAAAGTGAAACAAATCAAGCATAACATCGCAGCTCTGGGCTAAGTGAGACCTGTAAACTGATAATAACCTTTGGGCTAGGTGAACCCTACAATCTGGAGTCAGAGGTGGAAAGCATTTTGGTTATTGTAATGATTGAGCAAAACTATAGCCATAAACATGTCACTGCTAATGTATCAACATCCAAAGTCCAGTCCTCAGGACTACATAATGTTGCATACTGGAAAGAGGGAGGCTTGAGAACAGTTAGCAACTGTAACAATACACTCATGTCCACACAAATCTCTTGCAAAGAAACAAACAAGGCCCTTATGGATGAGTTTGACAAGTAAAGCTCTAGTTGATATTCCAATTCTTGAGTTGGTAAGAAACTAAAATTTTCAAATCAGACCAGGATACAAAACCCAAACTCATAAGTCGAAAGGTTGGGAAGATTGAAACCACCACACCAGATGACTGGAGAGAGAGGTGGGGGATACCGGAACATCGAGGAAGAGTTGAACGTACAATGAAAAATTTTCTTTACTCGTGGTCATGGACAAATAGGGAGCCACACCACTCGTAGAACCAAACGCCATGGCTGAGGCAGGAGACTCCAGATCTACAACTTGAGTCACCATTTGGGAGAGGGGTTGTGGGATTCATCGATGATATTCAAAACCATCAAGACGTCTGATCCACATAGGAAATCACGTCACATTACGATTCACTTCTGAAAACCTATAAAGGGAAAAGGCCAAGCTAAGAGAAGGGGACAATCTTCTCCGTAGCTAAAATATATCTCAATACAGTAATACTCTTTTGTTCTCAGAAATTCTCTGTATCTATTTACTGCTGTTAGTTTTATTATCAACAAAATATTCAGTTTTCACAGTTAAGTAATCTATGTTTTCTCATTTTAGAAAACTCTTTAGAAATATCACTGTAATTTCAAATTTTACTTCTGGGTGAATTTTAGGATTCAACATGTAGAGAAATATTGTACTTAGGGGTGGGCAAAATATCCGTAAAATTTGATTCGATTCGTTATTCGCTTCGATCCGATCCGAAAAATCCGGATATCCGTAACTTTACAAATCGAAGCAAATACTAAAATTCAACATCCGTCAAAAACGAAGCAAATCACAAATATTAAAATTTTGGGGAGCAGATATCCGATCCGATCCGACAATATATAAGTACATGTATATCTTGATTATATACAAAGTTCTATATGTATAAAATTATATAATTATTATTCTAACATATGATTTGACAAATTTTATTCACATTATTACTTATATGAAAGTAATACATAAAAGGAAGAAAAACATTTTATGATAATTATAATTTTTTTTCTTAAGTTTGTGTTATTATAATTGTTAACTAAGTTTAAAATTTTATAAAATAAGTAGATTTACTAAATATTTTATTTTTATCTTATATATCATGTAAAAATATATTATATAAAACAAATCTGCATCGAAATGTTAAGATTATTTGTATTAATCAAAACATATGAGATATCCGTAAGTATTCACAAATATTCGCAAATATCTATTTATTTTCCGGATATTCGTTTTTTCGAATATCTTTATTTCCGAAGCAAAACAAATACAAAAATTAGATATTCATAACATACAAAGCAAATCACAAATACCTTCAAAAACTCGGATATCAGATCCGTGCCCAGGCTTTTGTACTATGTTTTTTTAATAAAATATTGTACTATGTTTATTCCAATGGTATACATTTTAGTAAATATTAAAATATCGAGTTATGTTTGTTTTTTCTACTACGGTATATGTTTTTTTATACAATTATTCTGCAAATAAAAATGACATTAATACTATATTCCTTTTTTGTTTACTCTTGAGGTACCCGTGATAAATCATGAGTCAAAACTCATTTTGGCTCTTTCCCCTTTTCTTTTTGCATGTTGGGGCGGGCCTCCTTACAAAGTTGTCGAAAATCATTAGTCTTCTTAATTCTAAAAAAAACTTAATCTTCTTTATGTACTACTTAGTTTTATTGACGACTTATTCTTGGGTTCACCCCCTAGGGTGAACCTGTAGGTTCACCAACTAATAGGATTGTGTCATTTAAGATTCAATATCTATTAAAAAAGGAAACAAAATATTATCAAATAAAAATTATACTAATCACATAAAAAAAAAACAAAATACTTTCAAAACAAAAATTAAATAAAATTTATACTAATCATAAAAAACAAGACTTTTTAATCTAAAAAAAAATATTTTCAAAATATATTTTAATGCTGCCAACAAACATTAAATCTTAGAATTTTTGATAAATTTTAAATTTTAAAGTTTAAGATTTATCCAAAGGTTTCAGATTTACCCAAGGGTTTAGGGTTTACCCAAGGGTTTAGGGTTTAAGATTAGTATTTAGGGTATAGTTTTTTGTTGAATGTGTTATAAATAGTTTTCTTTAAAAAAAATAAAAGTTTTAGAATTTATCCAAAGGTTTACTAAATGATTTAGGGTTTAACATTTAGAGTTTAGTATTTTTTTGTGGTATTAATTTTTTTTGAAAAGAATATATTTTTTTGCGATTAGTATTATTTTTATTTATTTTTATTTTTTATTTTATTTTTAAAATGTAATTAAATTTGGCAATATTTTGTTTTCTTTTTTAAAAGATGTCAAATTTGAAATAACTAAATCCTATTGGTTGGTGAACCTATAGGGTGAACCTAAGAATAACTCTTTATTGACGATTACCTTAAATCAATACGTATCAAAACGAATACGTTAAAGAAAGATTTTTCTTACCCTGAAAGCCCTTTTTCAAAAGAAGAGTTTTTTCTTACATGACAAAAAAATATAATATAAACTCCGTACGTACGTGTGTATCTATATTACATTTAATGTGGAAGGTAGACATTTGAGCCACGGCAGACCAAGCTGTCTCCTTCAGATCAGCCTTGGAATATGAACAGTAAAGTTGCATAATTAAATTTGAGTTTACCATTGTGAACATTTGCAGTTCTCGACATGATCATAGGAAATTGTAATGAACTTAGTAATATACTTTTCTCAAAACAACAAAGCCCTTTTTCAAAAAAGAAATTCAAAACAACATAAAAAAAGTTAAGTAATATAGCTTCGGGATTATAAAATGCGCAGGATTTAAGGCTTTTATTGAATATTTTTTCAGAAAATGCCTACGTTTAAACAACCAATGTGAAGTCCGATGTTCGGATTCTTGCCGGCAACAGTAACAGTCAAATACGGGAGTATAGATATTACTCGGATTTGAAAATGTCTTTTAGGTATATGCACACTCAGAGAACAATTCAGTTTCGAGATTCGAAAACTTTTAACTAGGAGTACTAATATTTCACTAGTTTCCTTTTAACTAGGAGTACAAATATTTCACTAGTTTCCTTTTAATTGTCATTCTTACATTTGTTTTTCTTGTTTCATAAAAATATCACTTTAAATTTTCAATCCAAATTTAATTACTTTCAACCTAAAATTAATTGTAAAGTACATTGGTCTTAAAAATAATTATATTCATCTCAATTGGTTAGATATACGTAATAGAAATTTAATTACATTTCATTTATTTTCTTAATCTCTGTAAGAAATATCAAAGTAACACTTATTTAGAAATTGAGAGAGTAGTATATAATATATAAGTACATAATATATTTGTAAGAAAATCAGAACTTTAGATAGCAATGTTCTTAAGTACTAAAAGTTAAATTCAAACTTCAAAGTCTTAATTTTCAAATATCCTTTATATTGTTTCAATTTCAAATTTTAATTAAATTTCTTTTAATATTTATATAGTTTTTATTAAAGAATTATCACCCCGCAACCGCAAATGCTAGCATGAATCAACTTTTAAATTTAAGAGGTTTAGAACGGTTTGAAACGGTTTGAAACGATTTAAAGTTTTTTTTTTCTGTGGTTATTGCAAAACATCAACAACAACTATCAACCACAAAATCTGCATTTACGGGTGGTAGTGGAGAAACCGATCATTCCCATCAATATAGGTTTTCTTCCGCGTGTACATTATTAATGTTTTCTAATTATTTTGGGGCATTTTAAATCTATGGAAAAACCTAAACTAACTTTTAATGAGAGGTGTAGCTTATAAATAAATCTTATCTTTGAGTATATAACTATATTTTAAACTATAAATTCATATTCGCGTGATCATATAGTAGCTGTTGTGAAATACCTTTAAATCTAGGTTATTTAGTAACCTAAAATTTGCCTAGTAATAGACCACCAGATTAGAAAATATTCTATCAATCTGAATTTTAAATAGAAATTATTGGTTTAATAATAACCAGCATTATAAATTACATTATTAGAAATGATTAATCATATTATGTATGCACTAAATTACGCTACATGGACACAGATTTAGTGTAACATTTTAGTTTTGGTTCAAATTTATCCAAAAAAAAGATTTGTAACATGGGTGTAACATTGACTGTTAACGAGTTCAAAAAGCAAGGATGTGGGTTTTAGTTGGAGGACTTATGTCATTTGCTTGAGAGTGTGTGTATAGATAGAGAGAGATGGTCAAAAGAAAAAATGAGATGTCAAATCAAATAACAGTGAGTGAGAGAGATGCTCCCAAATCTGCCCAACCCATCACGCCCTTAGGGCTCCACTCTCGTCTCTTTTGTTTTTATCACTCTCATTCACATTATTATCATCATCTCCATGATACATTCTTACATGACTGCATGACTGCATGACTGCATGCACATATATGCATATACAGCACTAAAGAGATATTCACTGTGTACGCATTCCTTTATATTTTTAAAAATATACGCATACCTTTTTGCACAAATGAAAATTAGATTATTATCTACGTGTATATCTACATGCCACAGTCGGGAGAAAATCATGCACATATAAAGAGGTGTCATGTTACTTCAACGAGCAAATATGTCTCTGCACTGAGAAAAAGCAAATAAGATAAAATAATAAAGGCATGTTGAAAATTAAAGATCTTTGCAGGCAGAAAACAAAATTGGATCTTGAATTCTAACATTACCAACAATTTCAACCATATGCTATACGTATAGCACCACTACATCAATTTAAAATAAATGAATTATGATAACGTATAACTTGATGATCATCCTAAGAAAGTTCAGCCTTGATATCATAAATAATGGGAGTTCTTATTATGATGGAGTTCTTAGCGGAATATAAAAAACCGTTTTTTAATTTTTAATTAAATAACTAAGAATCGGCTTTTAGATAGATATTATGAACTGGTTCATAGTTTTTTTAGTTAAATGCTAAAAAACGGGTTTTTATATTCCGCTAATAATCTTACCCTAAGTCATATTCTCTAGTGTCCATTCTCTCATTATTCTCCATTATGTAACTAGACAATTAAGTAGCATTATTTAAGTAATATTATAGAATAATATCAAAGATAACTCCACCAGAAAACAACTATCTTCCAAAAAGTAACAAATATATAATCTATGATATATTTACTTGAATTAAATTCTGGAAATACTCATTATGATCTAGAATATAGTATATCTAGTGAAAATTATTAACATAATGCATGCACGAATATATAGCATCTACTTTTCTGGTATTTTACTATTCTGTAGAACATATAACTTAAACGTTTATGATTTATTTCGTTAGAAACAAAAGTAAACTAACGCAAAATTATATAAGAAAATAGATACCATGAAGACCTCATTAGTTACACATTATCTTGTATAAATTGAAGTAGGAAACTAGAGATACAATTTTAAAAATTTCCAAGTGATATGACGCTTTACTTATATTTATCTATGATCCATTAGATGATACGGCTCTTACTAGAGAAGCCCTACCTCCAGCAAAACTTGGTCCATAGATTTAGGTATTCTTAGGATTAATATATATATATATATATATATATATATATATATACTAATTTACTACGTATTTATATTAATTTATATAAGCTATTTTGACTCATTGATCATTGTCTAATTGTTCTACCTCAGAGGCAGGCTCATCTTCTTCATCAGATCCATCAATAACATAAGCTCCATGGCCATTTCCAAAAGCCTTGATGTGATCTTTCAGAGATCGCTTGTGCTTGAAATCAGATCCACAAATGCAATACCAAAGCTTGCCACAGTTCTTCTCATGTGTTCTCCAGTCCCCTCGGACCGCGAAAGACTTTCCACATTTCCTACACATGAAGGGTTTGATTCCATGCTTCCTCTTGTAATGTGTTTGAAGTGTTCTGAAGTCTTTGAGAGGCTTTGCCCTTGGATGGTCAATGTTGTTGCGACAGCCCGGTGCACAGCAGTAGCAGGGAAGCCTCAGCATTCCAGTTGGTTGCGTTCCCCTTAGAGATTCGGGCCCTTTTCTGTATTGCGATCCATGCCCCCACATATGCATCTGTAAACAAAATCGTGTGTATATGTACGTATCGTATGATATCATGTAGGGTTTGAATAAAATCATATAGTAAAGAAAAAATGTATGATTTTTGAACTTTGGTTGACGAATGAGTTAAGTAGCCATTTAGTAACATGTATCTAATATAAGATGTGATGGTTACTTTAACCAGCGCATATAGATTCAGTAGCATATCAACCTTGAAGCATATATAAGAGATAAGAAAACTTTTATTTAACAAAGATGTTACACAAATGCTGAAATACAAGAAATTATAGAAATACATTTCACAAACTAAAAAGAATCAATAACATGATGTATAAATGCATGCTTGGGGTAAACAAAATAATCAAGGTAGGCTAAAAAGCAAGATGATTAGTTCATGTTCATGATACAAGATCTTATGAAGTTTATGTTCAGAGTAAATGAGGCCTTACATATATAAATGTATGTTAATTGAATACTGAAATTATATGCGAAACAAACAGTATGTGAAATTATATGTGTACTGTTATTTTACACGTTAGACATTAAAGACTCTCATACAAAGTAAGGATGACACACTTGCCAATACTGTAGAGAGAAGCAGTAAAGCCACAGAGACTCTGAAAGTACTAAAGACATAAAGAACATTTACTGTGTTGTTAAATCTCAGTCCCAGTTTTCAGTCTCAAGCCTCTCGGTTCTTTGTAATGCAATGAATTATTCATGCATATAAAACAGTATGTATATACATTTACCGGATTTTTTCCCCCGAGAAAATTAGTGAGCAAACGAATTTTATTTGGTTTTTAACTTTTGGTTTTAGTAGGAAAATGAAGAAATAAAATCGATTTACGGAAAAGAAAACGAATTCTTCAAAACATACGCATACATAAATACACAAAGATATAATATATACTGGTTTTTATTTTAAGAACCTGCATGTTGTTGTATCTGTTGAAGGTTTTGAAGCAAACAGGACAAGAGAACTGCGTAGGGCCAATGAGAATCTGAGAAGGTGTAGGTATCCAATATTGACCCTTGTTGAGACTACTGATTCTACATCCGCCGTTTCCGCCGACTGAATCTTCATCGTCATCTTCTCCTCCTCCGGCTCCTCCGTGATTGTGGTCGTTGTCGAGATCTTTCTTGTCGTTCATGTTCTCATGATGATGAGTGGTCCTGGAGGAAGAGGAGGAAGAAGACATCATGAGCAAAGAGGCCATATCTCGTGTACTAGGGCTTGGAAGGCCTATGCGAAGAGCAACGGTGACGTCATGGTCATCGAGATTATGATCATCTCGATGATGATGATGATGACCGTAGTCAACATCCATGGAGGTTGAAGGTGGTTCTTGAATTAGGTCATGGTGGTTTTGTTGTTTGTTGGCGGGGCTAAGGCTGAGGAGAGGTAGGGCTTCACGGAGAGGAGGGGAAGGAGGAGGAGTTGGTGGTGGACGGTGAAGGTCTCCGGAGTAAGGTGTCAAGAAGAATGGAGGAGGAGAAAGGTTAGTGGATGAATTAAGACAATTGTGAAACGGATTGGGCTTGAACCAGCCTGTGAAGAGATTTGAATAAGGATCAGTCATGGTGAAGAGAGAAGGGAATAGTTTTTACTCTTTTGGCTTGTGGGATTATCTTTATACAAGAAGACACAGGGATGGAGATGACGATGGAGATTGTGATTGTGATGGGATGGGATAGAGAGAGGGAGAGAGAGAGAGAGAGAGAGAGATAAATTATGGAGTGATTTATTTTGTTCGACCTGAAGTGGAATAAATGGATAATGATTTTTTAGTATTTGTTTTATTTCAAATATGGATAATAAAATCCGTTTCACAATATAGGAGTTTTGAATTACTAATTTACCATATTAAAATCATGCAAGTATACAGAATTCACATCTATGGCTTATATGTTTAAACAATGGATTAGCTCCATACAACTAGCTTAAAATATATTTCACATTAAAATAAAATAACTCTATTTAATAGTTTACTCTATAATAGAGTACTAGGTAGTAATCCGCGCCTTGCGCGAGGTTAGATATCTGTGCTACATGTTCAAATTATATATTACGATTGTATATAACATAAGATATGCTTTAAGTTATCGGTAGGTAGTTTAAGGTTTTAGTTCATCTCATTTTTTGTTTACATGTTATATACGTGTTCACAATAGTTTAATATCTGTGCTATATGTTGAAACCACCTATTACCATTGTATATAACATATTGTATATAACATAAGGTATGTCTTAAGTTATCGGTAGGTATGACCAGAGTTTTAGTTCATCTCATTTTTTTTACATGTTATATACCTGTTCACAATAGTTTTTAACCGCTTCGTATAAATTTTAAATTTTTTTCAACTATTTCATAACATGCAATTGATTAGTTAACATTATGT
Source organism: Hirschfeldia incana (assembly GCA_026261945.1). Taxonomy (NCBI): domain Eukaryota; kingdom Viridiplantae; phylum Streptophyta; class Magnoliopsida; order Brassicales; family Brassicaceae; genus Hirschfeldia; species Hirschfeldia incana. Next base: position 582,779 of record JABCMI010000120.1, read on the forward strand.
GTACAATTAAAAAAGACAAATAAATAACCAACTAAAATATAAAAAATATGGAAACATGGAAATATAAGTAGCAAAATAATTCAAACTAAAACAATTAAGGGTCAATCTACCCAATAAAACACATAATTAAAGTAAAAAAAACAATTAAAATTATTAATATATTAAATCGAGGTCTTGACTTCTCTTCAAGGCAAATCAAAATCTCCGGAATGGAATTCTGAAAGAAAATAAAATAGCCATCAATACTATTATCATATACTAATTTAAACCGGAAATTGTTACAAATATTTCAATATCATTATAAACATACATTGATCTGTAATCCTTTATTTGAGAAATCTGAGGATCAAATAAAATATTCGAACAGCCGTCAACAGTTGTTAAATGACTGAAACGATCTATAAAAATTAAGAATTAAGTTATGCAATAGAGAAAATATTATATTGGAAGATTACTAATAAGGATTACTCATACGAACAGTAAGAAAAACCTACCATTATCCCTCACAATTCGCCAGAGCTTTAGGACACAAATGAAAACATTTTCATGTGAAGCAATCCTGCGTTGATATAATTTCTCAGCTACAGAACCATGTGCAACACACCTTATTTGAGTTAAACTGCACTTTGATGTTATTCATGTTAGCGAATATCTTATATTGTAAGTATGAAAAGATAAATTAATATAGCGCATACTCATAGTCTATCATGGAGAAACGAATTCAGATAGGGTTGTTTGGAACATTTAGGTTGCCTTGCATTTCTTGTATATCTTCAATATCACCTACTTCAACCATAGCCCCACATAAGTCTGGGACATAAAAGAAAGTAGTAAAACATTAGCAGAAAAACTATAAGTATGTTCATATAAAAATAATCATAACACTTTCAAGATTCATTTTAAAAAATTGCCATACCAACACAAAACTTGGGATGACATAACGTAGAATATCCATGTAACGCGCACATGAAATAAAGTTACAGTCTGTGACAGGCTGAATTCTTTCGCACAAGGATTCTTGCGTGATATTCATATGGTACTTGCTCTTTGTTGGTCGTATCAATGCTACCTGAGCAGACATCAGTTTAAAATACTTGATCTCAAACCAATCACCTTCTTGTAGGTTTATTCTACACGGGTCATTGTTGACATACCAAGGCAAAAAGTGGCTTCCATAGTTGCACCCTGTCGAAATCATATGTTAATAAGTTTGTGCAAATCAATATATAATAATATACATGGGTGGTGAGTAAGTAAAATACATTTTCATCGCCAACAATTAGGCACCTATTGAGGTGAAGTGCACCAACTGGCGACTCCCATGCTCTGATTATCTTCACACGAATAGGAGGCTGTATTTTCTTGGGAACCAAGGCACCTAAACATGCGTAGGTCAACATAACTAAGCAAAAGATAGAAGACCCGTTATTTGTTACAGAGACATCACTCTCTTAAGTGTCGATGCATTAATATAGTACAAAGGTAAATGAATTGGTATATTTTTACTTGGCATGCAATGTATGTAATAAATTATATGTGGACCTTAGTAGAGAAACACAATATTTCAAACGAAAGTAAATATTGAAAAAAACTTATTCTCTTCCTATTTCGGACCATTACCAACTTTAAATGGATATAGTAATGTTCGATATGATATTGAAGTATATACATATATAACTTGCGTTTCAATATTTCCCTATTAAATATTATGTGCATGTGAATATAGAAACACTAAATCTTATACACTACGACATTCTTACCTATTTGGGACGTGGAAGATATTTTAAACCTTTTTTCCCACAATTTAGATATATTAAGCCATATTAAAGTTATATTACTATAACCGAATACTGAATTAAATTTTACACGAGCCTTGGAGAGGTAGCTAACTATGCGGCTGAGCATAGCCTAAAATATGATTTACCCTTGAAGTTATTGTTCATATATTTTCATTCAACTAATAGGAAACTGACTACTTAAACCACAAACTGACTCCCTTATGCAAAAAATAACAATATCAATTTTATTGTTTATCGGTAATTAGTTTTCGATTATATAGATATGTCAAGAATAATATTCAGTTACTTTAAGGTAAATTAGGACCGTGATGGCATTAGCAAATAATACATAGGTTTAAAAATAATTTGTTTGAAGTAACTATATTTGTATGTAATATGAATACCGCAATGAGAGAAGATATATCAAAAGAGATTCATAAAAAGTTATAATGACATAGAAATAAATCACATGTACGATAAAAGATCAGCAACGAAACTAAATGTTTTCGGCCACTGCAACATTCACGAAGACAATTGCTCGACACATTATGCATATTAAGAGATCCTGATCCTGAAAATTAATTTATTTAAAAACTAAAGGTATAAATAGCGAGTCAAGAACATCTTCATGGAAAGCTATAATCTCGCAAGATTTGAATGAAACATAGTACAAATAAAAGGCTTTTACGCATAAAACGATAATAAACAGGCAAATTTGATTTCCATGTTAATTTGGTGTGTCTTTTCTTTCCATAGGTTTACCCCTGCAAATATATATCGTTGAATGATAACTTCATAAGTATATTAATACAGATAAAAAAGATGTATAAATCCACATACCTTTCACGGAAACCACTTGTTCTCGGACAAAGTTCTCGGATGCAATCTGCAGAATAAAACATTAGTACGCAAGATAGTCAGCTATTTTAAAATTGCATACATTTCGAATGTATAAACACAATATTTAGTAACCATCCTACTCAATAAATAAGTTATAGTTTCAGAAAAAATAAACCAATACTTACTTATACATCTTCCTCTTCAAATAAATTCTGAAAAACTTCCTTGAAAACGACATTCATCGTTGATCTCTGGGGTTTGACATCTTTATCTGTAATTAATATCTTCAAACGTTTCCTGGATTTCACTCAAAACACGGCCACATACAGCTGACCATGTGAGAACACTGGTCTACGTAGAAACAAACCCACTTTCGCTAGTGTTTGACCCTGACTTTTGTTAATTGTCATAGCAAAAGCAACTTTTAAAGGAAATTGTCTACGCCTCATTTTGAATGGAAGCTTAGAATCTGTAGGTGTAATCAACATACGATGTAAGAAGACTCTCTCACCCGCTAATATTCCTGTAATAACTTTGGCTTCGAGAAGATGATCACCAACTTGAGTTATTTGCAACCTTGTACCGTTGCACAATCCTTCGGTAATATCAAGATTCCTTAATAACATAACTGGTGTACCAATTCTCAGGCGTAGCGAATGATTAGGCAACCCTGACGTTTTAATACTATTAAGAAATTCAGGTGTAAATACGGAGTCATCTCTAGATTGCGTATCAGCAGGATCAATACTATCAGAACTCAAATATAATCTCTCCTCCCCTGCATAAGTATTAGGATATTAGCATAAAATTTCTTCGAAGAATAATTTATAAACACACCGAAGAAATCAATATTTAAGAAGAGACAAAGATGATATTACCAGTTAGGTGATTCAGCATGTAGTTATTAATAACATCGACATCTTCGTTAGTTGGACACACTATAGCTCTCTCTCGGAAATATAATGGGTCTTTTGAGTCTTTGAACGTGGTCCCATAAACTTCTGAAACTATAGCCTCGATAGGATCATCACATTCAGTTATCAAAAGATCCTCAGGAATATCTATCATAGTCTCTCCACTCTTTGGTTCATTAATTTTTCCATCTCCTACATCCAATATCCATTTTGAAAATTCCGCAATCTCCTCAGCTTCAATACTATCTTGTTCTGCGAAGAGCCTCATATTTTTGGTTAGCTCCAAGACTTTACAGTATTTTCACAAATACAATCGGTTAAGAAAAACCATAACTATCTCAGCTCGATTTCCCTTAGGTATGACCGGTAGAATTTGTCTGAAATCACCTCCAAAGACTACAACTTTACCACCAAAAGGTATTTCATCTGTAGTATTCATAATATCACAGAGACTACGATCTAAAGCTTCAAAGCAATGTTTACTCATCATAGGTGCTTCGTCCCAAATAATAAGAGAAGCTTTAGAGATTAGTTCTGCCTGATCACTTCCTGGTTGGATCCTGCAGGTGGAGAATTCATCTGGGTTAATTGGAATGCTAAATCTGGAATGAGCAGTTCTTCCACCAGGTAATAATAAAGCTGCAATTCCGCTGGAAGCCACGTTAAGAACAATTTTGCCTCTAGAACGAATCGAAGCGGAAAGAAGATTCCAGATAAAAGTTTTTCCGGTTCCGCCATAACCATATACAAAGTAGACCCCTCCTGATGATGTATTGACAGAGGCCATAATTTCTTCATAAACGTTTCTCTGCTCATCAGTCAATTTCTCTGACAATTCATGGTGTCTTATGCGCAACTCTTCATGCGGGTAATTAAGCTCATCTTGAAGAAGCTGATTGTCAGAGTAATGTTGAGCATTATCATCTGGCTGCGGCATCGTCTACCATCGTTCCAAAGATGTTTTTTTTTTCTTAACAACTTGTCTATCATCAGCAATGTGATATTGTCAATCTGTTCTTCCGACAATAACATATCTGCAAAAAAATTAAATCATTAATGAAGTGATTAGTACATCAAATTCTTACTTATTCTTTTGAAAACAAAAAAAGAAAACGTACTTGGATTGCGCCTTTTTTTTTCGTTCTAGATAAAGAACATCTTCGGATAAAATATCTTTTGTTGATTCCCAAACCAATCTGGGCGTCGATAAGCTTTCGCCTATTAGCATATGTGCAAAAAGATTTCGCACATAGCTTCATGTTGCCCAGAAACTACATTCTTTTAGACCTTCAATATATTCCGTGTCATCATCCAACAAACCACGCTTATAACATGCGTCCTCAAAACTTGGACAAATGATCCCATCTACTGTCTTGATGTCATCATACGACCGTGGACCTTTAATCTTATTAATCAATACCCTCAGATAATAAAGTGCACCAGCACTTGGTGAAACATGGGTCAACCTTCCAATAGCAAAACCTTTTTTGCGTATTTTCCAAAAGGTTGCTTTCGCATCATATATGAATTTTGTTAGAAGATTGGAATACGTGAGAAGTCTAGCTTCTGCATATTTATCGTTGCAATCCAACCAAGCTAGAAACATTGTCTTAGTTGTCTTCGCCCGAGCCATAACCGTGTCAACTGTATCCCCCTGCCTATATATTACCGGTTGATCGCCTTCTAAGTGAAACGTAAGCTTCTCAACAGGAGTTGCACGGTAATGCGTAGGAAATCCAAAAATTCTCCAAGTTGCTTCGCAAGCAGATATATATCTACACATATTAAAAAAAATTGTAAAAAAACTATACATAAACCATGATCAGCTAATAAACAAAATACATATAAAATAACGTTGGAACAGATGACATTTGTAACGATTTACTAAATATACGATAAATAAGAGCGTAAAGCTATGCGATAAATAATGTGACTAACCTTGCATCGAAATTTTTTTTAATTTCATCTACGGTTTCTTCCTCCACACTCGGTTGTGTTGACGTTTTCTCCAGAGCTAACAGTAGCTCCGTTGGCCTCTGTTCCAACTGAATCACTATTACATTTTTTTGTTACTGTTGCAGTAACACAATCATGTCCCTTGTTGATGTACTTGAATAAGTACTTAATAGATCTGGACTGATTACACCACTCTACATTGATATGTGCATTGTATCGAAGAAGTAGCTCTTTGTTATAAGGAACAACAAACCGGCTATCACACTTAATTCTTCTTTTCTCAATGAAAGAACCGTTTTCTCTTCTCCGATATACATGATAGCCTTGTGAGTCAACTGTTGTCTTCTCCACATTCTTCCTAGGAAAAAATTTCGAACACTTCCCATCTAGCATGCACGGAAAATCCTTGTTAACAACACCACACGGGCCATGAACCATAGTATCTATAACAATTTCATACAGTCTTCGTTCTACTTCTTTATCGGGAATCTCTGCTGATATTATGCGATCAATATCCTCAGCACATGGAAATTTGTCTCTAGGATCCATGAATAACAAAATATGTGCATGTGGAAACCCTCTTTTTTGAAACTCGATGGTATAAATAGCTGAAATAAGATACAATTATATAAATTACTAACTTATTTCGAATTCAAAGCCACTCCATATATCAGTATAAATAATACTTTGAGCAATATCAAACTACTCACCAGAAACGGTTCTGCCAAGCATGTGCTTTTTATTTAGATCATCCATCAAGCTATCAAGCTTAATTTTGAATAATCTACAACATAGATCTGGTTTGTCTTCAGCTCTGAGTTTATATTTTGCAAAATATCTTGTCAACTCTGGCCATTTAGGGTTACATGTGTAGGTGATAAATAAATCTGGAAACCCATAATATTTGCTTATCGTCATTGCATCCAAATACATCTGATGCATGTACCGAGGACCACCTCTGAAAGATGAGGGTATGATGATACGGTTTCCTTCAATAGGAAGAGAAGATAAACCATGATTTGCAGCTGCCACAAACTTGCTGAAGTTCAAAGACCTTAGATTTGCCTGATTTTTCCTTATGTACCGAAGCCTGTGACTTTCGATCATGGTGTAAGCATCTACCAAAAACTGCTGAAGTAAACGCCTCGAAAGAAGAAGTACCTGAGAACCAAACTTTCGGATTTGAATACGATATGCGAAAAATTCTCGCATACTAATATTAGGTTTCCTATTTTGGTTGTTTCCTGTAAAACCATGTTTGATGCCCAATCGGAATCCATCTTCGCCATAAGGAAAAATAAGAGGATATTGAAGTGGTAAATAGCAAGGATGCAACTCATTGATCCGTTTTAGCTTTCCTGTACTTTTCTCCAAAATAATATCCCTTTTATCCATATTAAGTCGGAAATCTCCAACAACTAAGCCAGCAACCTCTTTCGAAGTTGGGAGATTGTAAACTCGCCCATCTTTCTGCCTGTTATTGAGTAATACCAAAGCTAATTCTTCACTTTCATCTTCATCATTGAATCTTTGCATGGCATTGCGGAACGTCTTGACATGCACGTTACACTCTCTTAACATATTCATTATAGTTTCCACCAAATCTTCTCTTATTTTACTTCTCTCTGAATCCCCACTGTAATAAATATAATAATTTTAGAAATTTATAAAACATATGTATGTCACCACACATCGATACGTACTAAGCAAATATTTTATATTGTTACCTCAAAGCTGAAATTCTGTTTTGCACCTCATTCTCAGTATCATGGATGTATAACTGAGAGAACTTTGCTTTTTCATTACTCTTCGGTTTCATGCTCCCAATCAAATGATAATTCTCCCCATGTAGTTTAAAAACTCTAGGCCCTTTTCCACGGTTGACCGAATTATCAATCTTTCCTCCAAGTGATGTAAATGAAAACATCATGTTCAGAGGTCTAATATTATCACGGAAGTGTTTACTGATAACATCGTCGTTGGTTAAGAGGGTTTGTAGAAACTCCGGAGGTTCTTTTAAGGTTGGAAGTTTGATTTTTCCCCTCATACAACACATCGTGAAAATAGGTCTTTTACCTCGCCTGTGCTTACATACTCGCTCATTATACCAAAATAGTGCTCCACACAGTGCACATTCGTTTTCTATGTCACCATCATCTTTGTACCCTGTCCAACAACGTCACCATTAAATAAACTCCAAGTTTTATTAAATATACAAATACGTTAAAATTTCTACTTAAGTAAAACACCAATATGTAAAAATGTATATATAATCGAACCATCTGTGAGTACTGTTGATCCCAATGGAGAAGACTTCGTTCTTTTACGTTTTTGCCTTGTATCATACACAATCATTCCGTAAGATGTATCGACATCACTGTTCTGGTCCTCTACTTGTTCCTCAGCAATTTCTGTATCCTCCTCACTGTCTGTTTCTGAATAACAATGATATTCATTTTCGGCATACCTTCTATCTACATCCCAGATGTCGTCACAGCTTTCTAAATATAAGAAACAAAAAATGAATTAGGCTATACAAATTATTTATTACATTGATCTTTGTTTTCTTACTCTCTTTTGTCTTAACTTATAATAAGTGATAATATGAAAGTCAAACTAATTATTTCATACATATTTACATGTCACACTAACCTTCAGAATCTGAGTCAAGTGTAGATTGTAGAGTGTTCCCTGTACCATTCATATCTCTAAGGTTCGCAGGACTGCCATATGTTGATTCTATATCGCTACGTAGACCACCCAAAACACTACTCTGTGTCATCATTGATTGAAGCAGGCTTGTGAAACTGATAGGTTTAACTGGAGGACCGACATATGATTCATTCTGTAACATGTTCTCCACAGACGATGGGGTATAACAATCAGACGCCGAAAACATATTCTGTGTAACCATTGACTGGAGTAAGTTTGTGTAACTTCCTGGACCGGGTTCAAAGGATGAGATCGTTGACTGACATTTGAATGAAAATTTAATATGTTTTCCTCCAATGTATTGCCGACTATATTACTTCCACAAAGCTCACGGGGATAAAAACCAGCATCTAGCAATAATAAACAAATACGATATGAAACGTAAACTAAGTAAAAATTCTGATTTCAATAAATAGAGTTATTACTGGGCGATAGTCTACCTGAGGTATCCACCAGTCTATGGGATGGACAAAATGCTGAAGAAAATGTCTGACACTCTCGGAGTTGCGATTGTGTTACTGCATCATTACTTACTTCATGACATCTTCTCTTCTGGGATAATAAGTTAATACGCTCAAATCTAGCATCCTTTGGCAGTTTAACTTGAGACATAGGATCGTTTGTAATATTGGAGGAATGGTCAGTTGTAGCCGAAGGTATCCTTCTATCCCGCGAAATACTAATCCTTTCCGTCCTTGCATTTCTTTTAGTAACAGCTGTTTGAACCAAATTGCTTCCCTCCAGTACTCTCTGGTCAGTAGTTTGTGTCCGTCCATCTATTTTGTCTGCTCCTCGGTTATTAGTTATGTCACTAAACACTTTCGTGTTGTCTATAACATTAGATGAGTTTGAAAGATATTCCTGGTCATCAACTAATGACCCATCACTGTTATATTTGTCTGATATATAAAAATGTTGTTAGTTTTTATGTGTGTAGGTGTCTATAGAGATTCATATTTCATAACGGTGTACCTTGCTTCTGTCGTTTGGGTAGAGGATTATCGACAAAATTTTCCTTCCCAAGCTTAGGTCTCTTACGATTCATGATCTCTTTCGTATAGACTAATGAAGCACTTACGCGAAAATAAAGTTCCCGTATAATGGTTGCCCTTATATTAGTTAAACCATGTATGACATAAATATATTATTTCTTAGTTGTTCTTAAACATTAATATGTAATTTCCTTTTCAAAAAATTATAATACTTAAAGAAAATTCATATTGATTTAAGTATGGTCAAAATTTATATTTACAATATTTATTTTCCATATAAGATATATAACCCGAACTCTTTTTGGGAAGAAAATTGACAATTTACATGGTGGAATACAGTACATATAAACACGATATTGATATCTTACATAGTATTTTAAAAATATGTCAGCATTAAGTTCTAATTTTTTTTCAAATCCGACTTAGTAAGTTCTGAGGCTTGTAAAATCTACAAAGAAATGTCCATCTACTCTTTATATAAAGGGTCAAAAATATTTTTTAACCAATGTGATATTTAGCTAAATTCAAAGGAATATATTGGAAGGCGTTTATCTCGGTAGTCAACAAAGCTTCTCCTTTGCACAGTTTGTTGATGTAGGATTGTTAAAAGTGATTGTCTTTTATACAAAGTCAGCCTTTATGAATATCAAAAAAAAGAGTATAAAAACATATGGTATACGCATACAATATTTCCGCCTAACAAAGTCTCTTAGGGGATATTTTTTTTGCATGTTTGCAAATATGGTCTCCGTGCAATACAAAAATAAGAACTTTAAGATAAAGTGTGATTATATTAAAGATTTAAACAAACGAAAAAAAAATATTTATTTATAGATCATATAAACTTCACCAGATACCTTTTTAAAAGTAAAAAAGGCAATACATAAGAAGTAACCACAAACTTTAGAAGCTAGAGAAATAAAATCTTGATTTTGACATAACACTTACACCTGAAAAAGGTTTGCTTAAAAATATACACTACTTAAGATTGCTCTTCAATTTATAGGATGACCTGCGAATTCGACAAAGAGGGTAAGTCTTTTGTAGAAGTAACACTGTCCACATACTTCATCCATGTTGTCGCGGTCCCAACATACAGCCAGTGCCTTAAGGTTTACCCAATTTGTATGGTACCGCTGAGTCATCGTAACAGGGATTCCCCTTAGAGAATTCTTCATTCATTCCCAACATCTAGTAGTCTTTTGTAAGTTATTTCGCCATGGTAGTTTATCCAAATACTTCATACCTTTCCAATAGTGACCATGTGCAAGTATTAATAATCCGTAAGCATACGTACCGTTTTTATTTTTCAACGTGGAAGCATAACGTAGATGCCTGAGGCCCATACGTCCTTCCTTGTGGTGGAAGTATTGAAGTAACCCCTCGATGTAGTGGGCCTCGGGGTTGCCTGCTTCTAAGCACTTCTTCTTCAACGGTTCGTGCTCGGCCAACATTAGAAGTGGTCTCGCAGCAAAGAATCGTAGACTGACGGTTCTATAATAGCTTGTGGGATTTGCTTCCGAGTAGTCGTCGTTATCAGAGTCTTCATCGCTTTCATGACCATCGTAATTGTTAGCCGAGTTTTCACTCATTCTTGCGATTGGAATTTTTTCAGGAGAGAACAAAAGTTTTTTTCTCTTTTACTCTGAAACGTTATTGGAACGACATACGTAACGGTTTCAATTCAATGAGGAAGAAGATGAGTTTAAAAATGGGGTTAAAAAATGGAAAATAACGTCGAGATTAGATGTTACTTTCTTTAAAAAGGCTGAGCTAATGTGTTGTCATTTCAATACCTTCTTTATATGTTAAGATTTACAAAAGCTGCATGCCAACATAGTTTTAATATTTGTAATATTCTCATTTTGATATCTCCCCTCTTTCCACAAAATATCGTTACTTTCTATGATATAGTATGCGCACATATGTCTAAATTATGGAAAGTTGTCGCTAACTGATTCTTCCGTGATGTTTTACAAAGCATAGTCAAATATCAATGATAAGGTTTATCAATAATTCACACAAATCGTATATCTCTATATTAAAATACTATAACACATATTGGAACATTCACCAATAATTTTTCGATTATTCAGTAAAGTACTTAAATATATACGCATGAATATATATAATTTTGATAAATAAGAGGCTTCGTATTTAATATAATGTTCCAAAGGAATAAATTAAAGCAAACACAAAAATCAAAATAATATTATGCTAAATCGAAAATCAAACAAAGCCTCTTCACAAATCTCTCACTACCGAATCTCAGCCACTTTTGTCAGACTTCTCTTTCTTGATTCTAACAGTACATGGAGTCCTTGCAACGGAGTTCTGATCAAATGCTTCCTCCAAGTTAACAATAGGCAAGGCTCTTCGTTTTGCAGGGGTGAGATCAATTGGTTCACATTCATGAGATGACTCAGCAGAAAGCAAGAGGGAACCCTTTAAGAAAAACCGAGTATGATAAAAAGTTAATAAACATAGAATGTATACATGGAGCAAGTGAATATAATGAGAAAAGCAATAATAAACCTCTGGTGCGTCAGAGAGAATGGAGTTGTCGCCAGACCAAGTTAAACTGGTAGTCTGCCAAGTTTATAAGAAGAAACATTAGAAAAAGGCAATAGTTTTGACTATAGTAACTTTCAATAATGGGGTAAGTCAGCTATAACAATAAAACTGGATTCAACCAATTTAAATATAATACAATTCCAAACCAAACACTCTAGAAATTACCTTTCCGTCGCCCATTGTATCGAATTCCCTAATTATATCATCGTTGGTGATAATATTAGCAACGTTGTAAGTGTCAAGCTTATAGAGGAAATTTTCTCTTTCAATTCCAACCTTGAACAAATAAGTCTTTCCAACCAAATTGTTAAGAGCAATAGGTATAGCAGACGGTTCCTCAATCTACAAATAATTTAATTCAATGATCAACTATGTTAATAATAAAATTTACATTTCCAAAGATAACATAATTTCTTAATACCTCATCCGCATTAGGTCCAGCAAGTTCAATGCAAGGCTGATGTAGTAACTGAATAGCAAGATAATCAGACATGAGAAACTTTGAATTCCCCGTATTGTCTAGGACAACCAAATGGAGCTTATACCTATGCAAGCGCATATTTTCACATAATTTTCTGATATATTAAGAACTTAAATGGATATATTAAAGTGGGTTGCAAATCTAATAGTACCTTGGTAGAAGTTTGGGATTGTATACTTTGCATTTAGGACAGTAGTAACTGAACATTATGGGAAATTCGTCATCCTCATCGTCAACATAGTCATTAGGCACACTCAAAACCTTCTTCGCACACACTTTGCAACTCAGATAATACCATCCCATATCAGAATCAATGGCGGCAATGGTGCACATCACAATACATTTCTCAACCTTTTGTCACAAAAGAAATTGGTTTTAGTTGGTGAAACAAAATTGTCACAAATATACGTTGAAACAAATATGTACGTCTAAAATAACGAACATGTCAAGATTCAGACAATTGAGCAATTTTTTTCCTTGATGTGTGTACAAAGAAATCATCCTTCACAGAAACAACATAGACAATAGAGAGTGGCTTAGGATCGACAATCGTTAAAATCAATTCGTCTTTTGGTAACCTAATAAGAAAAGAAAGAAGATGTCTTTATCGACGGTTTACATACAGACGGTCTTATTAAATATAGTTCTAGAATAATATCTTACAATGCAAGCAAATCATCAACTGCAGCCATGGGTGGATTAAGTTGCACAACTGAAACATTGTATGCATTACATATGCTGCGCTCTTCTGTTAAAAGAAAGGACAATGCTATTAAATGCAATATTAACAAAATATTTGAAATAATACACATTCTATATATGTAACTATATTAATGTAAAACATAAGTTGTTTAGAACTTGCCTTTCCAAACTTTTATCTTCCCAAATCGAATAACACATATAATAGCATTATCCTTTCTCGTTTGGATGACGTCCATAACATCCGTCGCAAAACGCCCCCACAAAACAGTCTGTAGACGTTCATCACTACACAAAATATTAATAATATTAGTTCGAACTAATAAGAAAGACAATAGAGTTTTTCACAAACAATTGCAAGTAATATTACTCAGCATTTCTTAGTTCCAACGCCATTATGTTTATGTCTTTTCCATCGATATAGACAACTTCAACTGGTGAGACTTTTACAATTTGACCAATGACATCTGAAAAGGCCATAAAATATATGAACATAGTCTTCATCATTAAATAAGAAACAATACACAGTTTAACAAAAACTTCAAACTTTAAAAGACTCACCAACCAAGTAGTCCGAATTTAGTGACCCGTCAAGAATATCACAGTAGTTTGCAGGATCAAAGCCGGATGGCATAACAGAATTATCGCAATTTCTAACACATGTGGTTTCCAGGAAAAAAAATCTTGTATGGATGATTAGTAGTCCTGAAGGAACCACAGGCCTGTCCAACCAAGAAGTTGATAAATATCTTTGAACTACCCTCCGACAGAATCGGATCAAACTGATTTACCAAATCTTTCTTCACAGAAGCATGTATCTTTAATCCCTGTAATATAAACAGTGGTGTAAAACTGATTGTTAGAACATTTAATCAGGAATATTTAGATATTAAAACTTAACAACTAACAGCATGGACAAACAAACCTCAGAGTCCACCAGAACCATCTCAATTGTTAATCCTCCTGCAGCGGAGTACTGCTTCCAATGACGAATGATGTTAACCCTTATCTTCCACATCGTTTTGTATAGTTTTAGATCGGTTACATTGCTGAAGGAAGCCATAACTTTTTTAATCAAAACTCGTAGAAAAAAAAAAGAGAATGTGTAGGTGTGTGGTATTCTCGGTGGAAGTAAGTATCTTTATATAGTTTAGAATTTATGCGCTCGAATATAAGATCGGTGATCTATTGTGATCACTATTAATTATCCTTGTGGAGAAAGGAACGAAAGTTTCTTTTATTCATCGTCCATTAGAAATACAACTTTTACAGAAGTTTTGGAAAGAAATAATTTGCTTACTTTGTCTAATCCCTTAGAATGATTGATCTCGTCATAATCAAATCTAATACATCGTTGTTCATCTGAAACTATATATTCTGTATATATATATATATATATATATATATATATATATATATATGTAATATGTTATTAATGTTTGACCATTGCCCAAGGTTACGAAGATTTGTACGCAACCAATATATCTTTTACCCATAAAGGAATAGTTTACAATCTTGAACCCATAGTACATCCGTTACAATACCCTTGGTTTGAATTAATATGCAAGTAATAGTTCTTTTACGATTTTCGTTGTCAAAGAATAGTAACCAATATTTAAAAAATATCAAGGAAAATATATTTTCTATTCAAATATATTGTATCGACTCTAAATATAGTAGTGTATGGTAAGTGTTATAAATACAATTCTAACGAAACTAAGAAATATATAGAAAGACTACTAAGTGATATTTCTCTCAACCTCTCACTCCAAACCAGGCCTTGCATTATCATATTCTTTTCATAATAACTCCAAAATAAGCGCATGCACCAACCATCTTTTGTCTTATGTTTTTGTAAACATAGGGAAATACCAATTCCAGAATATAACGTCCAAGTTCAAACCCTCTTCCCATAGCGCCTTAATAAAGCTGAACATCTAAAGAAGAGAATGAAATGACAATACATTAAGTTTCAGCATTTAAGTAAAAGTTACAAATTAATTTGAAAAGTTTTTTCACATCGATTTATTGCCTTATTAAACCCATCTTCCTCCTCCTTCCTCCACGATCAAAACACTTCATCGTTACTGTTATAAAAAAAACGTCTCCTATCTCCCAAAGAAAAAACGAATCGCGAGAATGAGTGATAATTCGATTAACAATTACGATGCCTACCACAGCGGTGATTCCTCAGAGAATGACGACTACTCGCAAGCCGATCCCAAAAGTTATTATAGAACTTTGCCTATACGATACTTTGCTGCAAGACCACCTAAAATGTTGACCGACCATGAAAAGTTGAAGGAGATGTGCTTAGAGGCAGATAACCCCGAGGCCCACTACATCGAGGGAATACTTCAATACTTCCACCACAAGGACGAAGGCTTGGGCCTCAGTCATCTACGTTATGCATCGGACCTGAAGAATAAAAACGGTACTTATGCCTTCGGATTGTTAATGCTATTAGAGGGAAACTATAAGAAAGGTATTAAGTTTTTGGATAAACTACCACGGAGATTTAACTTAGAAAGGAGTAATAGATGCTGGGAAAGAATGAAGAACTCTCTTAGTGAAATCCCTGTTGCGATGACGTGGGATACCTATATGAACTGGAAAAACCTTCAGCCACGCAAGATCTGTTGCGATCCAGACAACATGGATGAGGTATGTGGACATTGTTACTACTACAAAAGACTACCACTCTTTGTCCAAATCGCTAACACTAACATATAAAGTGGAGTTTGCTCCTAAGTCGTGTATCTTCTTCTAGCAAACCCTTTGCAGGTTGGTTCAGTTTACACGACATCTATCATTTGTTTCGACATCTATCAAAGTCTGTGGTTCCTTACTATGTCTTTTATTCGTTTGTTAATGTTTGGTCCAATGTATGTTTTAATCATCTTTTAATTATATTATGTATTTTTTGTTTGAAATCACATATTTGATATTCAATAAAATTTAAGCATAAATGAAATATGTTTTTATAAGAAAGATATATAAAGTCACAGTTATCTCACTTTTTCATGTCTGAAAATCGACATACACGGATTTCGTATCAGTTCAAAACAGTCTAAGACTCGTGGATAGAAAAATAACAAACCCACCATACAAAGGTAAAGCAAATTTCTATGTAAATATATATATATATACAATTACAAAAATAATATGGATCCAGTAATTATAAAGTGATAACACCCATACAGCCTCAAAGATTTTTTTTAACGATATAATGTTCAATGAAAGAATCAAACCACTAAAACCTACACTTGTGATATACTTGGTGGCCTAATAGAATAAGGGCGATTTAAATTTGTAACTTCAAAGAAATATGCTCAATTCTATTATGAGTTGTTAATTACTCATCCACATTCTATGGAATTCAAGATCAATATAATCGCAAAAGAGGCTTTTCATTAAATAAAATCATAAAAATAAAAAAACCATAACAAAGTATTGATCCAACACCATAAATAAGCAAAATCCAAAACCATAGAAATCCAAATTTTCTATTAAATAGTATAAAAAGCCTCCTCGGTATTCAATCATCCTCGCAAACAATTCAGCCACTTTTGTCAGTCTTTTCCTTCTTGATGCGAATTGCACTCTGAGTCCTTGTGACGGAATTCTGATCAATTGTTTCCTCCAAGTTAACAATAGGCGGAGATCCTCGCTTAGCTGGGGTCAGGTTGGTGCGTTCACCCGATTCACCCGAATCATCAGAGACATTGAGGGAACCCTGTGAATGCACACAATAAGTTTTTTGACTCTTAGTTACGATAACTATGCACCTCGACGGTATGTAACTTAAAATGGTCATTATTACCTCTGGTGCATCGGAGACATTGCTGGTGTAGCCTGATAAGGTAAGCAATGGTAGCTGCGTATTTTATAAGTAAACACATTAATCAAAAAAGAACTATCAAGCTAGATTTTGTAAAAGACTTATCGTAGTTACTACTCAAATTAACTTTGCATCGACCTTACTATCGAACTCGCCAATTAAATCATCGTTGGTGATAATCTTAGTGACTTTGTAAGTATCATTGTATTAGAGAAAATTTTCTCTTTCAATTCCAACCTTAAACAAATAAGTCTTCCCGACCAAATTCTTTAAAGCAAGAGGAATATCAGTCGGTTCATCAACCTACAAATGGAGTTACACTCAGACTATTAATATGGTAGATAAAAAAACTACATAAAAAGGCTATCCTATTACCTCCTCAACATTGGGACCGGCTAGCTCACTGCAAGGCTTATGAAGTAACTGGAGAGCAAGATTATCGAATAGAAGAAACTTGGAACTCCCCGTACTATCGGCGACAACCAAATGCAACTTGTACCTATAAAGGTATGATAGATCACAACTGAATGAAAGGTTTAATTAACGTTTTACTGTTATAAAGAAGTATATCATAAGATAATACCTTGGCAGAAGTTTAGGACTGTAAACTTTGCATTTAGGACAATAGTAACTGAACATTAGGGAATTTTCGTCATCCTCATCTTCAGCAGAATCGTTAGGAACACTCAAAACCTTCTTGGCACACACTTTGCAACTCAAATAATACCATCCCATATCAGAATCAATGGCGGCAATGGTGCACATCAAAATACACTTCTCAACCTTAACACACAAAAAAAATGTTTTTATATATTCAAAACAAAAAAAATTAAATGCATTGGTTAAAAGAACGAACCTGTGTAGATTCAGACATTTGAGCAATGGTTTTCCTTGGTGTGTGGACAAAGAACTCATCTTTCTCGGAAACGCCAGAGGCAATAGACAACGGCTTAGGATCGCTAATAGCTAAAGCCAATTCGTCATTTGGTAACCTTAAAATACAAAATAATATATGTCTTTAACAGAACATGTAGCATATCGAGTAATTAAATTAAGGGTTAAAGAAAATACTTACAATCTTAAGAAATCATCCACTGCAGCCATGTGTGGATTAAGTTCAACAGCAGAGACATTGTATGCATTGGATATGCTACGCTATTCTGTTAATGTAAAGACAATGTTCAAAGTATAAAGTTGTAAAAAGCTAATTGAAAGAATATACTGACGATATAACTATTAAAAAAAACTTGACAAAGTTACCTTTCCAAACTTTTATCTTCCCAAATCGGATGACACAGATAATAGCCTGGTCCTTTCTCGTTTGGATAGCTTCCATCACTTCCGTTGCAAAACTCTCCCACAAGACAGTCTGTAGACGTTCATCACTACAAAAAATATTATAACTGTTAGATCTTTATATAATTAGATATAAGAATTACATATAGTATTATCAAAAATAATTGATAGTAATATTACTCAGCATTTCTTAGTTCCAAAGCCATTTTGTTTGTGTCTTTCCCATTAACTGAGACAACTTCAATTGGGGAGACTTCAAAAATTTGTCCAATGACATCTGAATAAGGAAATATATGAAGATATCAACATCGTATTATTTATGAAAAGTTGAAGAGCATGATGCTACCAAAAACGAAATATTTAAATTATACTCACCAACCAAGAAGTCCGAATTCAGTGACCCATCAAGAATTTCACGGTAGTTTGCAGGATCAAAACCGGATGTTACGACAGGATACTCGCAATTCCTAACACGTGTGGTTTCGAGAAAAGAGATCTTGTATGGATGGTTAGTAGTTATGTACGAACCAAAAGAATGTCCAACCGAAAAGTTGATCAATATCTTTGAACTACCCTCTGACAGTATCGGATCAAATTGATTAACCAAATATTTCTTGACAGAGGCATGTATCTTCACCCCCTGTAATATATATTGTCAAAAAATATATTTTAGAACATTTATAAGAGAAATATAGTTTTTAAAACATTCAAAAGAATATAGAAAGAAACATTTTGATCCACGACAACCATCTCGATTGTTAATCCTCCTGCAGCGGAGTACTGCTTCCAAAGTTGAATGATCTTAACCCTTATCTTCCACATTGTTTTGAATGGTTTCAGATCGGTGACATTGGTGAAGGAAGCCATAAGTGTTTGAAACACCTGTTTTAGAGCAAAAATATAAGAGAAGATGTATGTTTGTGGTATTCTCGGTGGAACTATAGTCCTTTATATAGTTTATAATGTTTAGTTTAAGATCTTTTGTGATAACTATTAAGTAGCCTTGGGGACAAAGCAAAGAAAGTACCATTTATGTATCGTTCGTTTAAGAAAACAACTTTAACCGCGCAATTTATACGCAAATATTCAAAGATGGTGATATTGATAACTATTAATTAGCCTTGGGGACAAAGCAAAGAAAATACCATTTATGTATCGTTCATTTAGGAAAACAACTTTAACCGCGCAATTTATACGCAAATATTCAAAGTTGGTCATATTGTAAAACAATTGGGAAAATCACAGTCACTAAATTTCCATAGAAATATTCATCTCAAACTAAATATTCTGTACATATTCACATCGAAAATCTTAAGATCATAGAGTTTATTGCAAACAATATATTTACTACCATAAGCATAATAATTTTCAAAATCTTTCACCTATATTACATCCGTCTACAATATCTTGGTCGTAGATCTTGAATTAATATCCAAGTAATGCATTTAAATGAATACTTTAAATGGTGATTGAGCATGTATAAGATCTCAGAACAAAATAAGATCGCATATCGTACTTGTTATATTGTCTTACATAATGAACCTTTCTATAATGATAGTTTTGCTCTTCATATCCAATTTCAATACATTTGTCGAGTTTTACATTATATCTCATTATTGTAAAATATTCTTTACTATATTCATACACATTCTTG
Source organism: Hirschfeldia incana (assembly GCA_026261945.1). NCBI lineage: Eukaryota > Viridiplantae > Streptophyta > Magnoliopsida > Brassicales > Brassicaceae > Hirschfeldia > Hirschfeldia incana. The sequence continues at coordinate 602,516 of JABCMI010000120.1, forward strand.
ATATGGTAAAATTTTCAGTATGCAAATAATCATCAATATATATATATATGCTTATAATAGAATCTTCAATATATCATAATTTTTCATTCTTGAAGTTGTAAAATGTTATGTATGCACATAATCGTTTATAAATATATAGCACGTTAACTATCAAGTATAAAGAAGGAAGAAAATAATGATTAGGATTCATTATCACAGACATTGAAGAATGTTATATGAACAAATCTATCAAACAAACTTTATTTTCACATATATTATGATATGCCTCTTGCGTATGACATGCCTTTTGGTAAAGATAATTCCTATGCCAATCTCATCATTACATCAATACGAACTCGTGCTTAACTAACCAAAAGTAAATCAACCCAAACTATAACTAAAACAATAAGCCAATTATAAGACAAATGCAATAACAAACCAAAATGAAATAAGCATCCAATAATTTGGTTAACATATAATATCATAAGTTTAGTTTAACATTCCAGCCGAAGATAAAGGACATAGCCTAACAAAATGAAAAACCAGAAAATATCCGATAACATACATAACCAAAATGTAAAACCAACAAACGTTATCTTGTAGTAGAAGTTAATAAACAGATGTTATTTAGCCCACATCTGTGGCTCACCCAACTCCTCCCAATTGATCCACGGTACTTTAACATCCGACGCCTTGGCCTCCGCAAGCCTCATTTCCGACTCCAACCTCGATTTCTCTTCCTTCAAGGCTCTGCACTTGAAGAGTTGGTGAATCATTTCGAGTTTCCCTTCTATGCGAGAGACCTCACGCTCATGTTGATGTTTTTTGTACTCTGCATCTTGTTGTCGCTTCATCAAAAGAAGCTTGGTTCGGTAATGCTCGGTCATTTCCTCCTTACCTTTCTTGTACGCCTTTTCCACAGAGTCCCCATAATCTTCAACCATATTTGCCATGCTGGTCTCTTCGGCTGGATGTTAACATTGTAAACAAAAAAAGGGTTACGAATAATCCCAAAAATCTACAATCGGTAACTGTGATTTTCCCAAAATAAATTAGCAAAATCGATATAAGTAAATCAATTTGTATTATATTGAAATCTAAGTTATTATAATAGAAAACATAGATCATCGAACATGTCAAACTTCTGCAATTGCATTCTAACCCTAGAATGATTATTCGGAAGGCTTTTTGAGTATATAAAAGATATGACTTATATTGATTATAATGACATTCTACTAACTAAAATTGATCGATCTACAAACTAATTGAAGTATATACACAAAATAGAAGAAGAAAATCTATAAACGTACTAACCGAAATTGGAGTCTCAAAGGGAGAAAAAGAGATATGATGATGATAAATGAGAGAGGTTGAATGTACAGTAGATCTTCCTAAAACACTTATTTATAATACAATGGAATGCATTCGAAGGGTCGTGTCTTTTGGAAAAAAAAATTATTGTCATTTAAAGTTTATTTAGAAAATCAAATATATTTTTATGGACACGTATTTCATGATAATTTCAAAATGTTTTCTTAATTATTCCGTTCTTTCTATGGGTTTCAAATGAAATAATGGTCGGTTACCAAACTATAGACTTCATGTTACTATATGTTAACTCGGTAACTATTTGCACATCAGTTTTGAATCTCTTATGGGTTCTGTATGATATATTGTCATCAGATATTAAATTTGTTTCGTATTATTACCTTTCTCCTATGATTACCTATTGTTTATGAATATATATAAATGTAAATCCCTAGACTAAATAAGCAGATCTTACGATCGCATTTTGTACGGATGCGAGGATATTAAACCCTAGACTAAATAAGCAGATCTTACGATCCCTAGATTAAATTTGCAATATGTTTTGCTTTACGATGGATATTAAACCATAGTCTTATGTTAACCGATTCGAGAAGGATATGTAAAATATGTAAATATTCCATAAAAAATGTGAGAGTAATAGGGATACATATAAAATATGTATAGATTCCATTTGTGAGAACTTTTTCACCAAGCAAAACATATTGCAAATTCCATAATGAGAAATTGTAAATTTATTACCCCAAGAGGAAGTAAACTTGAGAATTTATTGGAAAGATATATTTTTCCGCAAAATAAAATAATATCTCACTGGAGAAAATCTCAGATAAAAAAAACAAAATATCATTGTAATAAGTTTAGCATATATCATTCTTCGGAAAACTAAGAATGGTCTAAATATAAATAGATATTGTAAACAACAACTTTAATAAAAAAAAATATTAAATCCAAAACTTCAGTAATCGATGTTGGGAACCCTGCAATGACACAAGTTAAAGATGTGAGGAAGAATAAACAATTATAACTAATATATACTACATAGACTTCACTGTACGAAACTCAATCTTTATGCTTACTGTGATCTGAAGAACTGAATCTCAGGGATCTCATTATCGAACAGAATTTCAGAAACACCATTCATGTTTGTCACAAAATTATGACCACCTATAAAAATAATATATCAGCAATGGACAAAAACAAAAATATCAAAATTAGCAAGTTTGGATGCAATTACCTGCTTCTTACTCAAGTCGCCATAACCTTAATACACATACTACAACATCCCTTGTGTTAGAACGCCAAAAGAAGTTTAAAGTATGTGCTAAAGCTCCATATGCAACACACCTAATTTTGGCGAGACTGTTACATGGAACAGTTCGTTCAATATATTTTTCATTTTAAAGAAACTTTATTTATCGGACAAACAACAACAACTATGAGACATAGGAAAAGTTCAAACCCGAGATCTATTAAGAAGAACTCCAACGAATATATCATACGATTGCAGATGTTATCAGTTTGATATGTCTTTGTAGCTATAAGATCTCCTACAGATACCAATGCTCCACATAGATCTACATTAGAAAATATTATATGAGTCTGTAGTACCAATAGTATATAAGTTATAAATATTGCATACTTAACATACCGAGACAGTACATAGGATGATGAAGACCACGCTTGATATCGCGAAAGTTTGCACAGCTTAGAAAATTAGAACCGTTTACTGGTCCCATCTTTCTAAACAAAGTCGATTCATTAAACCGGATTCTGTACTTGTGCTTTGTCGTTCGATACATTTCGAGAGAATACATTATCTCGAAATTGATTATCTCAAACCAGTCACCTTCTTTCAGCTCAATCTCATTAGGTAGACACAAAGCATAGTTTAAGCTTCCTTCAATTGTTACTCCCTGTTTAAAACGGAGTAAAAACTATACTTACTATAAATGTTTAAAAAATATACGACACAATGAATTAAATCTATAAAAAAATTTACACTCTCATCTCCTAGGAGCATGACTGCGTGATGATCTCCTCCAATTCTCGTAGTCCATTTCCTCACTATCTTAACACGAATTGCGGGGAATGGAATGTTATGATTCACCTGACTCAAAGAGATGAAGTTCACCATCGAGCAAACAGAGCAAGACTTCTTTATTATGTGTGGTTTTAGGTTTAAATTTTTGTTCTATGTATATAGTGTATATATATAGTTTACGTCTGAACCCTAATGATATTTACAACTGGATCTAAGAAGATATGGATTGCCTACTAAACGGAAGTTTGTAGATTTAATTCATAAATGCATGTGTATGAATATAGTCTATTCTTCAGCCATAATTCTTTCATTAAATTTACTTTCTCATCTACTGAATATTATCAAAATTTGCACTAAATTAATAATTAGTTAGTAAGGAAATAATTGACGAACACGTCTATTGATAACAAACTTAAGGAAAGAAACGTCTGTCGACATATTGGTTGGACGTCAATTCTTTTAGTTCATTACAGTTAATTAAAGCAGCACTATGCAAATAACCTTACAGCTATCTTATTGACACGGTTTCACTGAGGATCATATTGTATCTGGTCTATAAAAGTCTGTAAAAGCTTCTGTATGTTGTTTGTTGAGAAACTAAATATCAATATACTTTTCATAGAACCCAATACCACTTGTTTAATGATTTGTTAATGCGTACTATATGGACTTCTTTCAGCTGCTTTTTTAAAAAATAGTATGATTGGTGCTATGAACGTTCCAAGGTCGATTATAAAATGGGGGTATTACTGAATGAGATCGGGTTTTATACAACCCGAGAAACAAAATAATTTGAAAATAACAATCGAATACCAGTAAAAGGTATAATATGAATATAGCAGAGTACATCATACGGTGGATAAAATCCTTCATATCTCTTCTTCTAGTATCCACTCTTTAGCTTTTAAATCCCACAGAAAAAAATTCTTCCCCTCACAACACGAATAATCATAAATTTTATTCTCATGAGCTGACTTATTCTTTTCCATCCACACTGGCATCTTCGAAGTAAGTTTATCAGACGGCGCCTCAATAACGTCAAATGTATCAATATTGTTATATTCATACCACTCGCCAGCTTTTGTATTGCTTAATTCAACAATACCGGATGAAACCTTCAGTGAAAAATATCATAAGTCATATTGAGTAGATGTAGCATAGAAAATCCTATATAAAAAAGATAAATAAGAACGTCTAACATTTTCATACAAAACAATTACTGTTTTTTTTCTTGAAGACGACTCAGGCTTCCATGCCCATTTTACCTTATGAGAACAAAATACAGTTAGTGTCAGAAAAAATAACATATTCATACAAAAAGATTACTGTATTACATTGTTTTTAATTGACCACTGATATTTCGACGGAGGCATGTCTGTCGACGGAGACTTTCAATAAAATAAGAAATGTATGCAAGACTAAAATCTTCTTAGCATGGACGCTTAGCTGGTCTTCTAAAAGAACTCATATATATATAGGGGAACATTAAATATTTTGCACCTAAACTAAATATTCTATATCCATATTGGACTACCAATAATATTGGATATATTAAAGCATGACGATCTTCTATAAAGGATATAAGATTTTGTACAAAATATATTATATTTGATCATGGTGATAACAAATTTGTCATTTATATAAATGGAGGGATACGATTATCCCCTATAGAGGAAAAGAATAAGACTGCTTTATTCATAATAAATAGTAGTATTAGGTTTTTTTTAAATGGAAACTATCACTATGAATTATTAAAAGAACATATAAGAGAAATTTATTATTTATTTTCTTCTTCTATATATAAGTATCGTCTAAACCATAAAATTAAATAAAGCTAAATTTCGCCAAAAATACTCAATATTAAAAAAACATTAGGACAATATATGGACCAAAACATAAATTAATATAAAAAACTAAAACGATATCCCAAAAGAAAACAATATAAAGCCAACAATAATTTGTTTTTTCAGTAAGATAATAAAAAAAAAACATCCACCCATTTAGCCTGATACTACGATTATCAATCAACCACTTGGTTCAGTCTTCACTCTCTTGAACGACTCCGATGTTCCAAGGTTATTTTCATTTTCCTGGTTAAAAAACGCCTCTAAACTATCGTTGGGGGATCCACGTCGTTTAGCACATGTCTTGGCAAATGATTTACATTCAAGCGCAAAACTTTCGATTATCTGTTGTGAACCGTGGAACAAACAAAAAATATAAGTTGAAATTATTATGTCATACATTCTTATCAGTTCGTAAATGTATCTATGATATATATTACCTCTGACTGAACCTTCCGATCACCACAAAATGGATAGAAAGTGTTAGAAGCTCCCTAAAATAAATATTTGGTAGTCCAAGAAAGATATGAAAATACAATTTGAAAAATAGTGGGAAGACTATTTGTATGGAGAGAAGGTACCTTAGGATAAAGAGAGACGTCAAAATCGTTCATCATAGATGGGTTGCTAATAATCTTATGGACCTTGTATGTATCATCCTCATACTGATAATTAACTTTGTCTATAATGATCTTAAACAAATATGTATTTCCAACTACATAATTCAGTGCAGTTCGTAAAAAAATCCGGTTCTAGGATCTTCAAAAATGAACATAATTTTACTCCACCGAAAATGTTACAATTGATAAAGATAAGCAGATTAAAAGGTTAAAAAATAAATTAGAGGACATACTTCGTTGGTCTTATGCGTAGTTGGATGAAAGCTTGGTTGTTGGAGCAACTGGAGTGCAACATCGTCTATGACCAAAAGCTTTGTGTGGGAAGTATTATCAAGGACGACGAAATACAATGTGTACCTATAATATATGATAATTTCACTTCAGTAAATGTCCAGTAGATTCTACAATATGTTCACTACAAATCGAAAATCAATATTTTAGTAGTACCTTAGTTTCAGTTTGGGATTGAGAACCTTGCAAACAGTACAATAGATCATACAACGACGATCCAGTTCAAAAGTTCCTCCTAGGGATATGTTATTATACAACATATCAATTTTTGTACCACACATTTTGCAACTCATATAGTACCAACCCATATCGTTATTAATGGCAACTATGGTACACCTTACAAAACACCTCTCCGCCTTTCGAAATAATCAGAAGTAATATTAAAAATACAAAAATAAAGTGTTATTTAGGTTAACAATATATGAAAATAGGATACCTTTCTCGTCTCTAGAATTTCTGCTATGGTTTTCTGCTGCGTATGAACAAAGAATTCTTCTTCATCTGCTATCAAGGATACCATAGACAGAGTCTTTGAGGGGACAATTGCCAAAGGCACTTTTCCCTTTGGTAGCCTACAAAGTAATTCATATGTTTAGAAAGTATAATTAACACTGTAATGCGATTGTAAATAGGGGAAAACTCAAGTTCGAAGTACGGATCAATATAATCTTACAATTTCGCAAACTCATCAACCTCTACGGTACATGGATTAATGGAGATAGCGGACACATTGAACGTATTGCACACGCTTCGATTAGCTGAGAAGAAGAAGACGTTTAGATTATAAAATAACTTATGACATTGAACACTGGTTCAACTGGACCAACTATTAACGTAAACGATTTATGTTACCTTTCCATGCTTTTATCTTGCCAAACTTCAATACACATATTAGAGTATTATCACACATAACTTGAACTGCTTGACTTAAATCAAGTGCAACCTTTCCCCAAATAACCAATGGAAGTCTGACATTCCTGATGTTAAAAAAGCAAAACGCTAAACTGGTAAGCCAGTATCATACACCTAGATCATTACATATTATTAGATTATTATGTCGAATATGCGATTTAATTAAACTCACTCGGCATTTCTGAGCAACAATTCAATTTTTTCTGTGTCCTTCCCATTAAGAGAGACGATCTCAACATGAGTTATCTCCACAACCTGACCAATGATATCTATAACATATGATTAAAAGTCAGTACTATAACATCAAAAATTAACATTAAGTGTATATATATAGCTAATCGACACTCTCCAATAAGATATTCTGGATTCAAACTACCATCTAAGATATCACGAAAATTGACAGGTTTAAAACCAGTCAATCGGTATGGCAACTCCTCACAGTTTCGAACCCGAGTAGAATCATCGAAAGATATCTTATAAGGATGCTGGGTAAATCGATATGACCCACACGATTGGGAAAGTGAAAAATTGGTGAATATCCTCGAGTCACCTTCTTGGATGAACTGGTCGAAGTTAATAACTAACTCACCATTCACAGTTGCATGAATCGAATCACCCTGTGGATATAAAAGTATAAAGTAAACTAAAAATTACTACTCCGAAAGCAATACAGCAAATCGAGTAAGTTATTTGATTTTTTGTAACTATAAATAATCAGTAACTTACATTGGAATCAAGTAGCACCATGTCAATCGAATCAATAAAGTTATGCTGAGAATAACACTTCCAGAGACGGATGATCTTAACCATTATTTTCCAAGATGACTTGGAAGGATTCAAAGCACGAACGCTGTCAAACATAACACCCATTTCTTCTACTCACGCGAAATCAGTTTCTAGGTTTTTTAATTGCAAGATGTAGACGAAGAGGGATGCAAAGTCGGTATTTATATATGTATAATTCCTATACCTTTATAGGAAAACCTAATACAAAATCGTTATTAGGAAAGAATCATTAAATATTTTCCTTGCGGACCAAGCATATCCATTTTTGTGTACATTAATTTAGGATTTACTTTGATCTCAAGAATGCAATTCTCGGTAAGAAATAGTTATGTAGTATATATTTGCACATGGGTTAAAAGGGAAATTTGAAAATTTATTTTATGGAATAACGTGAGGTTGTATTCGAACACGACATTGTATTTAGCACTTATATGTTTGCATGCAAAAAATCCTACGTCAAAAACAACCTCAACAAAATATGTTGCATCCATAACAATCTTTCTCCTCTATGCACTTGACCTAAACGTCTCAAAAAAAACCTTTATATTTTACTAAGTTTTCCTAATTGATATTAAAACCTATCGGATAAACATGGATCTGTCTCCGAAATTTATATGATTTTAAATATTATGAGAAAAAGTTGTTTTAAAAAGTTGAACTAAAGCTCCCATCATATACAGGGGACTTTTCTCATGTGCAAAATAATTTCATATATTTATATTTTTAAATATTTTACTGAGATATAAAATATAGATCATAGATAGTAGATAATATAAATAATACCATAGACCAGTATATATTTCATATCTTACCGACCATAGTTTATTTCTCACCTTGCAAGACAACAACAGAATGAAAAATAAACGGTTTCATATAACATGGCGACTTCAGAAACAAAGAAACAGAGTACCTTACATAGACATATAACTAAAAAACAATTTCAAAGAAACATTGCAGAGAACAACATGGAAAGTACATATCCCTTGGATTATCTATCATCATCAGTAGCAAACTTATAGAACTGGTAGAGCCTCTTGAAGTAGTAACACCCATTGCATACTAAATCCATGCTATCAACAGGATGGCAGTTGGTGCGTGGTTGAAGATTGACCAAGTTTGTGTAGTCATCAGTCGTCCATTCAACATGGATATCACGCAGTGAGTTTTTGATTCTTTCCCAACATAGATTAGATGTTGACATGTCGTGGCGCCATAAGAGTTTATCGAAATACTTTTTACCCTTCCGATAGTGACCTAAAGAAAGAAGTAGCACAGCATAAAGATAGATACCTGTTTCAAAATCACGGATTGAGGATTGTCTCAGATGATGAAGCCCACGACTCCGATCGTCATTGAGAAAATATCGAAATATTCCTTCGATATAATGAGCTTCGGGATTCCCATTAGCCAAGCAGAGTTCCTTTAACTGTTTGTGCTTAGTAACCATCTGGATTGGATCCGCACAAAAAAGTCTCAAACTGATATCTCGGTAATAGCCATTTGGATCCGGGTCTGAGTAATCGTCGTCGATTCTGTTGTCACCGGTGACAGTAAGGTTTTGATTGTCCACAGAATCATCTGAGTCCATGGCTAATATTGTGTTTTTGTTGAATAATATGAAAAAGAGAAGAAGTAGTTGAGTTCGAATCGTCTTTCTTTGTGAATAGCTTTGACTTTGGTTGAGAAAGTTTAGATGTTTAGAGAATCTAACAGCTTTAGGTAGAGATTTTGATAGTCACACACGTTCTCTTATATTGAGAAGAGTGGCTCGATATGAAGAACAATGCAACACCTATGAGAGTTTATTAAAATAAAAAATCCGCAAAACATTTTCACGACTTTGGATTCTTCTCCATGCATGCTTCTTGATAACACAAAGAGAAGACTATTTGTGTCATTGAGTCATCCGCTTTATATCACAAAAAGTTCTGAATCCATCACTAAAAGTAGCAAAATTTTAACTTCATCCGTATTTTAATTGATATAGATGGAAAGTTTCAAATCGGAATGACACATGTGTTGAAAATGGGAAATATATATGCTTTACGAAAATGTACATATTCCTACTGAAAACAAAAACCTTTTTGACATATAATTTGTGGGATATTTACTTAGTTATCGGTCACACAAGATTTATATCATGTTTATACACATGACATAAATGGATGTTTAAATATTATCGGTGATAGACTTATATGAATATATATATGATTTATATATTATGGATTGAGGATTGTCTTTGTTGGATGTATATATGATTTATCCCACCAGTGGTAATTGGGTTATCTAACCTCATGCATCCAAAAAAATCATGTATATTAAAAAAATCATCGAACATGACCTTGACTTCATTACTTACGAATATAAAACTAATACGACGCTAGAAATACTTAAACCAACATGAAACCTAACGAGCTAATTTAAATATAGAGAGAACATGGAGCTTATAGGTTCTTGTGCTCGTCATATAGAGAAGAAAGTTCCACATGTGATCGTCATAGTCTTCCGAGCTATCCTCTGTGAGCTTATAGCTTCATCGTCTATGCAACTTCTCATGCATTCACAGGTCTCTGTGTGCTAATAAGACTATGACGCTAGAGATTCTTAAGCTAACATAAAATCTCTGGCTAAAAGGTCAATAGAGAGAACATGGACAGAGAAAACGATCAATTGATGAAAGTTCCGCTTCTGCTCCTCGTAGTCTTCCGATGGATCCTCAGCGAGCTGATAGGTTCCGTAGCTGATAGGTCTCCGTGTGCGAAGAAGAAGACGAACCAAGTGAATTCTCTAGCTCAAGCTGCTGTTACCCAACGACCAATGTCTTTGTTCTCGAGCGGTTTCATGGAGAGCAAAGGATCGATTGATGAAAGTTCTTGTTGTGCTCCTCGTAGTCTTCCGATGGATCCTCAGCGAGCTGATAGGTTCTTGTCTCTGCAACTTATATATTTGTATTCATAGGTCTCCTCGTACGAAGAACACGAACCAACTGAATTCTCTTCTCAATCTGCATGAAGCTTTCACGACCAATCTCATTGTTCTCAAGCTGTTTCCCGGCGAAAATCCTCCAATGTAAATCTTGTGTGAGCTGATACGAAAACATTTATAAGTGTTTCAACATCTTTAAACAAAACACTCGGCAAACATTCCCTACATATA